>CM050165.1:332335323-332935323 GCA_027410445.1 Discoglossus pictus
ACTGTGAGGTTGGCATGAAGTATGTTGTGAATCTCCATATTTCTTCCTAGTATGGCCAGCAGCTTCTTATTGATCCACTTTTTGACGCAGGCTCTTGTATTATAAACTGCATGCATTTCATGCAGTGTGGACCGATATGATGCAATGGCTGTGCTGCGTGCATTAGAAGATACCGTATGAAGATTCACAGCTTGCTGCCTGCCTATATTGGTTGCCCATTACTGGGGTAGATTATATTCAGAAGATAAAAGTTAACACTGTATTAGTAGCCATTCTCATGTGTACAGAGATAAAATCAATAACATCATTTTGTTTACTACGTTTTTTTGCTTTGTGCTTTTACACATCCTTTATCATTTTTGATAAAGCAGAGAGCATTAGTGCAGATCAGTAAAATAAAGCTCCATAAAACAAAGGATTATCTGTACTTAAGCCAGTGATATTGCCTACATTCACATTATTGCTTAGACGTACACAATAAAAAGATTCTAAGTATGCAAGTATATTCTTTTGAGACATTGTTGAATAAATAAAGACAATTATAGGAGTTCTTTGGTATAATGTTTTTTGTTGGTTTTCATTTCATTTGTTGTAATTCTGACATTTTCCAGAGTATCTATGAGCAATAATAACTGATATCCTCTTGAGGTTAAAAATCTGTGCTTTTTTTTTTTTTTTTTTTTTTTTGAGTTTCTTCAAGGAACATTGCACTATAAATCTAGACTACTAGTGATTCATATATTATATAAATGTTTAATATTATACTAACAATCATTCATAAAGTGGCTAGCATGTATTCAGTCATATTAAAGAACAAAATATTATTTAAAGGATTTTATATATTGCACCAATTTTTAGTATAGTGTATACTATATTGTATAGAAAATTTACATTAAAGTGAGACAGTGGGATTGATTTTTCTTTTTTGTTCTGATTGGCTATATGTTTTCTCTGAGAAGTGTCCCGAACGATTAGGGATCTATAGCTGGTGCTTTATTTTATTTTGGATTTAAAAATAGCTAAGTAAACACAGATAAGGGTCTCACTAGGAGCCAAGTTTCACCTTCTTTCAATCAAGAAAAGGTGAAGTTCATTTTCTTTGCATGAAATGTAAATGATATTCAATTCAGAAACAAAGTAGTTTTTCTCATGTATAAAACTTGCACTAGAGGTAATTTGGGTCTATAATGCCTCTAACACATTGTATCATACTGTATAAAATGTACAAGCTCCCCATACATATCATCATTCATAATTGTCTTTAAGACATTAGCCATACCTTTACCCCAGCCATTCTGAAAATTGCAGTATACACAAGACTCCAGTAGAAATGGCCTAAGTAAGGTTGTATTTTAATTTAACAAAAAAAAAAGATAATGAAAGCCCTAAAATACAGTTAATGTGATTTCATATTCTCTCATGGGAGCAAAGAGTATGTGATTCAGGCATCAACATGGCCACTTGACAATTCTTTAAAAGACTTGAGTGAGCTTTGATCGTATGACTGTCACTTGGTATTATCTCAAGTCTTTGAGTACTACTCGTATATTCTGTGTAAAAATACTACATTTTATTATGGTCCTCTAATGAGCAAAATGTATCTAAATTTCATTTGATCATATATTCTGCCAAAACATTTAGGTAACCTATGGGATATCTTCAGTTGTACAAGGATGGCTAATTTGATAGCTACTTTTGTGGTGGCCCTTGTATGAATGAGGCTAACTCCACTAATTTGTCCCAAAGGACTTAATTTGGGCAGAAGCTGCATTGCTCTGAGGTGATTTTATTTTTACATCATTGCCTTGTATTGTTTTGTACCAAAGGGAATTCTGTTATACTGCAGGACAAAGAGCAACATTCAAGAGAGAACCTCATTTTCCAAACCATTAAGGTTTTTATCTTGTAAATTGACAGCAGTGTTTGGTCTTGTGTATCAGAGTAGTGACCCTGACGCTGCTCTGTCATCTCCATAAAATAGCAATGGCTGACTCATGGCCCCGGACAAAATTCCCTTTGTGTCCAAAATGTCAGCAGATTTGCTCATTTTATTTTGTTTCAAGATGTTTGCTTAATACTCTGTACTCTAAACATGTATTATTATTATTATTATTATTATTATTATTATTATTATTATTATTAAAGTTTGTCTTCACTTCCTAGGGAATTTAACAAAAAAATCCACTGTCTAAATTTTGTTTTGTTTTTTTCTTATAGGGTCGCCATGTCAAAACAGGACAGCTTGCGGCCATTAAGGTCATGGATGTCACAGGGGTAATGTACATTTTTATTGTTTTAACATGAATATATTATATTACAAATGAATAAGGTTAGAGTAATGAGGAAAATGTTTTGTTGTATTGCAGTACATGATATTAAACTATATTAATACCACTTCACAACACATTTAATATACAGTAATATAATGTATTGCTATTTGCAGTATTTTGAAATGTAGATTTTAGATTTAAATGCTTCCTTTAATTCCCATCCTGCTTTTTGTTCCCAACTCAACACAATGGCATGTCTTTCTGCAAGCTCTATTTAAATGATTGGGTTTGTTCAGTACTTTTTTTCCATTTGTTTATTTTGTAAGTGATTAGCAAAGAAATCAGTCTTTGAAGAACACAAATCCAGTGTTGCTTAACCATACATTGCACTCTAGTTTTTAAGAGAATAGTGAAGATGCATCTCTATTCGATGTGTAGGGTGTTTGCCTAGTGGGCTGTACCAATGCAGTGATGGAGGCATATAAAGACTCCAGACCAATCCTCTCCCACTATCTGGACATTTGCTATGTATAGTTGTGAGCAATATGGGTTGTTGCTAACGTTTGCGGGCTCACACAGCGAGCCCGCAGCAACTGTTACCCTTGCGTAACGAGGGCCGCAGTTGCTGGTAATGAGCGCCAAAGGCGCTCCTTGAGCTGGTGCTCATCCCTACGACCCGCAGAACTACAGATAAACAGAAATCTCAATTACACCATTCACAATGCAAGACCCGTAGAATTTTGAAAAAAAATAAATCAATTACAGCTCGTAACACTTTGCAAAAAGAAAAGCGGGCCTTAAAAAAAAATATGATGTAAAAAAAATACAAAGTTAATGGCCGAACCACGCACATACAAAATCACAAAGAGAATAAAAAAATAAATAAAATAAACATTACACACAGCACGGGGGTACAGCCAGGACGTCTGGGAGTGAGGTTGCACGACAATTTTAAACACAATTTGCACAGTTTTTGGAAATCAACAAAAAAAATGTTGGATGAAAAAAAACAAAACGAGGCTACATGACCCCTAACCACGGAAAACACCGCCATTCACATAAGACTTTCACCCAGGAACGTACGAGGTACAAAGTACACTATTAGACTTTTACTATGCTTACTATGCTTCAGACCCGCATAACGCATACACAATCGCAGCCATTTTACAACACTAACATTACCATTCTAAAATGGCGATTTACACAACTAAACAAACGGTTTGCCCTCGCGCACACTTCACACATTGCTGACACTTACACCTCAGGTCAGCAAGAGTGCAAATGTTCATTGTATTAAATTACAAATAGATTGTTAGCTCTTTAGGATATTGATTGATGGATATATTAATTAGAAAAAGGTAAAGTATATGAATTTATTATTTAATTTAATTATTATAAAAGAAAAGAAAAAAAAAAACGAATATATACATGAGCGCCGAAGGTACTCAGAGGACTAAAAGCCTTACATTATATGGCAAACAGCAGAGTCTCCTTTCAGAAGTGGAAAAAATGCAATTTATCAAAGAAACCTTCGCTAAGACTATATAAATGTTTTTAAACCGCTAATTATTCTCCTATATCTGTGACTTATAACGTTGTTAGTCTTACTGTGGACTGCAACATGCTATAGAGCATTACAGTGGCCTTTTAACTTCATACATTTCTAGAACCCATGGCAATATAAGTGATTTACAAAACAATAATAACCATAATTGATTGATTGTTTGTAAATATGGCCATACCATGTTGTACAACAACCCTTGCTACATGCATTTTTACTTTTGCAATAAAGGGAATTTAATACTTATTTATCCATGATACAAGTAACATGTTCACCTTTCCTAGCAAAACTGCCAAATTATCACATAGAAGTCAATGGGACATTTATTTATTTCATTATGCAAGTCTTTTCACTCTATGAGCAATTCTCTTTGAACAAATTAAGATAGTGTAACGATTGGTATCATATATGGGATTCTTATCAGATCCACAGATATCGAAGATATATTAAAGGGATCTTTTCGCCATAAAATATAGTCTCCCTATTAAAGAGCAGTAAAAACTGGCTATTTGTTTTATGAATAATCTCTTGTATTACTACTTATCTGCGTTTCTTTAATATTCTCTAGTTTGTAGCTCCTGCTTACTACTATGACTGTTTAATAGGAGCAGATATGATTTGCATTTAGATACCTTCCTCTACTAAACTCCTATTTAGAGAGCCACTGTAGTAATAAGCATTTTTAAAAACATATTGCATGTGTAAAGCAAAAACTCTATTGTATTACTTTTGTATGCAATTATGCTGTTGAGACATCAGTCATTTTAGCTTTCAGTGCCCCCTTTCCTGAGAAGGGAGGAGACCTTGAATGCAGAGAGGAAGCTCTTTCTGTTCAATAGAAAAGCAGCAGTAACTACTGCCAGTACTCTCGTTGGTACTAATGCAAAGCTCATTACTTTAAAAGTATACACCCTGGTGAGACCGAACATGCCTGAACTTGGCTCATTAGAGAAAATAGAAGCCTGCAGCAAAGAATAATTGCATATAAAAGTGAAAACATTGAAGATTGTATTTATTGTATTTGTGCTTTTAAGTACATTTTGCCCATTTTTCAGGTTTATTCAGTTAAAATATTATATAAAAAATGACCACAGTGGTGCATTAAGCTTTATGCTGCCCATTCTGTTTTTCTAGGTTACCACTGCCCGTTTAGCCCTACTGTTCCCCACACTAACAAAGCCAACCATGTCACTTATAAAAGCCATACAAAAAATGCTGCATATCTCTTCAGTAATTTACTGTAGAATAAAAATAGGAGGAATAGTTTTAATGTTATTTAAAATAACCCAACATTTTGGAGTGACAGTGCCCCTTTCTTTAATTTTGTGTAACTGAAGGAATCTTATTGTTGAACACTTAAATGTTCACTCCTGAGTGTGTCTGGTTTCCCTAATATACTATTTGACATTTTTTTTTATTAATTGGTAATAAATACATTTCTCATTAAAATGGTTGGATTCATATAGGAAATCTGAAGTATTTAATGGAGCAGTAATTTCATCTGTCCGTGCATAGGAAGGCTTTATTTATCAATGGTCTCTCCATGAGAGGATATAGGTGGCATGACAGGGAAGAGGTATTATCATAACGCTTCGGTGCCCTACGCTGGAAGACATTTTAATGAGACATAACTATTACTAAAGTGATATTAGTGATATGGTTTAGACATTTTAGTACTTGGAGTTTTAGCTTGAAATAACCACAAAAATAAAATGTGTGTGCTTTTTCTATATAATTTCATATTTGTACGCCTGGATTTTCCAGCCATACCCACAGTTACGTTTTAACGAAGGTGCATTATCCAGATCCACATATTTTCCAACAATGTTATTTATCCATTGACATAGGGGTTAACTAAATGCTTTCTGTGGGAATGGGTGAAGTCCATTCACTTGTTGACAGGTGATGAATCTTCCAACACTTGTTGAATAACATAGGATTCTCATTCTTTGTGTTGTTTTTGTTATCCTTTCCTGGCTTTATCAGTAAAGTCCCTGACTGAGGGCATTGAAACGTTCCAACTAAAACATATTCACAAGTAGAGTTTCCATAAGTGCTGTGTTCTTCGTAATGCTGGATCACATCAAATAGCCAGTGCAGGAGGCTAGGAAAGTAGAATATCCCAGAATGGCAGAAATGTTATAGGTCACTCATAGTACAGAGAGGATAAAATGTTCTATTTTGCATTGAAAACCACAAATACTATAAATTGTATGAAGATCATGTTAGACTAATAGTATTGGCTCTCTTGGTTATGTAACTGGGGTGATAGACCAGGGTGTAGAATTTGGTACTTTCCCATACAATAATCTGCACATACTGGAATTGGACAGTGGTAGTTGAGGTGAATAGGACATTGCGTAATGGATAGGAATCGGAGAGCCATACTTATAGGGCCATGGTAATGCTTTAACAGGAGCTAGATGCTTTGATTAGGCCTTATCATAATAACATTCATATACAGTGATTCGAAAAAAATTGGAATATTCAATATAGATTTACCTTAAAGAGCACACTCATCTGTTGCTGGTCTGCTCCACTGTATGGTCAGTGAAGGAAATCATTTGTATATCCTACAGTGCTAGAGATTCAAATATTATTTTAATGTAATGCCCTGCACTGGCGGTAGATTTCCTGTGTTAAAATGGTTTGCCTTTAGCAACAACCTTTTGCTTTGAATGCACCCAATGAAGTATTATTTGGCATGTATATTTCAAATCTCCCCACCCCTCTTGATGACCTTATGAGAGTGGAGACAAAACTACTAAAATGGAGAAGGATATTTAGATTTTTGGAACTGAATTTAATATTGAATATGCTGATTATTGCTATGATACATCATTATCATACTTCACAATTAAAACTGACTCCCCTTGTTAGGCCATTGTGGTGGTTCTTTAACAGAGTTCAGTTAAGGAAAGGAATGGTTACCAGTAGAGTACTTCAGCAGTTTGTGCTTGGGCCTGTCTTGTTAAAGATATTTAATGTTGATATTCCTAATGGGCATAAAAAGGAAGGTTTATCTCTTGGCAGATGACACAGAAATCTGTCACAGGATTGACAGTCTGGAGGTGTAACATCAATTGTTTAATGCGTTAAAAGACTAGAGGAATATTAAGTATGTGGAATCTAAAATTCAGTATTGATAAATGTAAAATCATGCACTAGAATATATAATTAATGATAATTTGCTAACCACAAAACAGGAGATGTTCTTTAGAGTTACTGAGGGACTCTATGTAAATCTATTTAGAAAGGACACACAGGCTCTATAAAAGATACTTTTTATAATTGTATTATTAAAAAGAGAGCAATGCTGTGGAATTCATTTGCAGCAGGAAAAACTGTCCATGTAATAACAAAAATCTTCCTGTAAAAAAATTCAAATATTTTGTAAAACTATATTTTTATACATGATTGATAATATGGCATTTTTACCATTGGTTTATTTAGTATATAAAGCAGATTCCTATTACGGCATTGTTCCCTACTGTTTTGCATCATTGTAGATTAACGATTAATTATTTACTACTTCTAGGATGAAGAGGAAGAGATCAAACAGGAGATTAATATGTTGAAGAAATACTCTCATCACCGAAATATTGCTACGTATTATGGGGCGTTTATAAAGAAGAACCCGCCTGGGATGGATGATCAGCTATGGGTAAGTAAACATTGATTGCAGTATAACAGGGAACATCATTTTTTTGTGATTTCATTTTGTCATCTGTACTGCTTATTGCAGTGGTGGAATACAGGAATTCTATCATTCTCCTTTTCTAACCTTCCATTCTCAGTTACACAGGCTGTACTCTACCTACTGTGGAGTGATGTGTGTGATTTGCAGATTAAATTCCACATTAACCTCCTTGGTATATTTAATCAACCCTGACACATCTCACTCTTGCCACATTTCTGCTCTCGTAACCTAATCCGACTGTGGCCTACAAGTCTGCTGCCACGTGGCCTTCTTTCTTTGTAAGTCCCTAAATCATACAAGTCCGATTCCCAGCACATTGTCTGTTGTTTAACATGTGTTTAGTGTCCATTTTACTGAGGTAACTATATTGTGTTATTAAAATAGTATAATTTGAAAAGAGCTATTTCAATATTAACTCTGGTTATTCAATTGAACATGAGGGTTTGTTTGTTTTTCAGACTTTATAGCTTTACACTTAGTACTCAGTGGGTAGAATATTGATTGAAATGACACCCACTATACACGGCAGAAGCCAGCTGAATTGCTTAAGAGAGGATAAGGCTCCCTAAGAATTCTGGGTAGCAACTTGCAAACGAGGCCCACATTTTATCATTGTTATTACTCTATCAACAAACATGATTCACCAGCTTGTAATATCCAATTGGAACAAGTACAATGCCAGAACCCCCATTCAGAGAGACTAACTATTTTATCCTCAGGTTGAAGTTAGAATATTATAAATATATTATAAACAATATAAAAATACCTGTATGGGTAGCAATTGAAAACTGCATCCTTAAGGAACAGAATCTCAGCCTACACCATAAAATCAACCGTTCCCTTCTTTCTAACAGTGTGGCTCATTCCCTAACCCTATGGAATCAAATGAATAATGAGGATCATAGCTTACTCAGGATCATGGCTCACTTCTTTTATGGTTACCCCAAAGTGACACTTCAGTTAATAAAATTTCCCATCTAGCATGGTGGATACATAAAAAATTGACTATCGCCGCTGACTATTTAGTGTAAATTATCATTGGTCCCCCTTGACTTTTAGCCACAGAACCACCTACCCCTTAAAGAATGGCCCAATCTAGCCCAAATCAATTCAAATCTATCCAACATACTAGAAATTAACAAATCGGCCAGCAAAACCTCTTTTGAAAAATGCTGCATATATAACTCAAATAGTAATAAAAACATTTCCATCATCTACAATTACCTGTTGGACCAAGCCACACCATCTAAGCTTCACCACCAATCCTCATGGGAAACAGAACTTAATATGACCTTAGATGACTTGCAATAGAGTAAAAGCCATTCACATGCAACAAACTCCTTCCTTAATCTTGAGAGAGAATTCCTACAAAACCATCATGAGGTGGTACCTAGATGGCAAATGTTTGTTAGAGGTTGTGGGGACACAGAATACCGCAAAAACTTGAGGAAGCCTTGATAGGTCTCCCTGTCACTGGCCTTTCTAAAGAGGCTTCCCTCAAACCAAATCTTTTTAGCAGTCAGGAACACTATTGCTAAAACTTGCCACATCCATTCGTATAATATTACCCAAAAGGTAATTGTATAATATTGCCCCCTGAGGTGGAGGGAGAGGGGTGGAGGGAGAGGGGTGGAGGGAGAGGGGTGGAGGGAGAGGGGTGGAGGGAGAGGGGTGGAGGGAGAGGGGTGGAGAGAGAATTGTAATTTATGCAACAAAACGCTAAACAAATTTGGAAAAGTAGACACAAGCCTTTTCTGATGACGTTTGAATATAATATATGTTGTTCTTGTACTGTACATCTTACTCTGTTATAACTTTTATTCCCATTAATAAAAACAATAAAAATAAGAAAATTTATAAATACTGCTTTGAATATCTACCCAGCTTCACACAGCAGTGATAAAACATTACTTTTAGGAATCCTGCACTTGTATTGCCATAATTTCGATATTTGTAGGAATTCATGTACATTTTTTAACATTTTGAGTAATAGTTTGTTCAAAACTGCAATCACAAGTGTCATGAACATTTTAGTCCGTTAACTTCCTTCCCATACACTATTACAAAATATGTGGTTCTTGGTTGACTTCCATTTATGGTGCACAAATATTTAGTAGTAAACTTCCGATTCAGGCTACAACATCTTCATCTCATTTCGCTTGACTTTACTCCATTTTCTATGCGCTCTTACTATAATAGGTTGAGCCCTATTTCACACAGGCTTTTGTCCTGACATTCATATCTGATTCCACAGACTAGGTCTTGGTCTCCATCTCTACAATGTGTATTATCCATTTTATGACCAGACCTAGTTTGCATTGATTCTCCTCTGCCTCATTTAGTTTATTTTTGTGAACACAGAAGAAATTATACAAATCTTCGCTGAAACCTCATACTATTTGAGTAATAAATTATTTTATGGTGACAGCTAGATTTTAATATGCACAGGCCAACTTCATATAATTGAATTTTCTACCAAAAATGACTAAAGATATTTGTTTGTTTTTCAGCTTGTGATGGAGTTTTGTGGTGCAGGATCTGTCACAGATTTGATCAAGAACACGAAAGGCAATACATTAAAAGAAGAGTGGATTGCTTACATTTGCAGGGAGATCTTACGGGTATGTCTGCATTTAATATGCCAGTGCTATCAAATTTGTACATTGTTTATACTGATTCACAAGTTAGTTGTATATTTTTCAGCAGTAAATCATTTAGAGGCCTATTTAGAACATTTTAACGATTGCAATGATAAGAGAGAAACTATGGTGTAGTTTATTATTTTTTAAGTGCCATTGAATCCTATTTTTGATTTTCACATTTTTTTTTAACATGACAGGCAATTGTTTTCTTTTAAATGGCCACTTATAAAGGAACCCAAGTCATTAAAAGGGTTTTTCACAGTGATTTTAGCTTTTTGCACATAGCAAGAATGGTAAAACCATTGTCTACATGCAAAATGGCCACTTGTTGCTCACTCTAACTGAATCTATGTATTAAAATGCCTACCTTAATCATAGTCTATTTAGAATGAAGAGTGCAGTACCTCACTGCTTCCATACAATGGGTAATCCATTCCCAAACCTTTCCCCACCAACATGACTACAGTGTTTAAGCAAGATACAATGGCTGGCTGCCCCCTAAAAATGTGCTGGCCTGGGCCTTGTGGTACTAGGTGGAAACACGCCCCTGACTAAATGGCCATTCAGTCATTATGATTGAGCTTCCTGAGTTTAGGTAAAGATTTCACAAAATTCTGTCTTGTGGGTGGTCTTTAAAAGAAGAAAAACTTCCTAGCTCATTGATTCCCAAACTTATTCTCAGACTAACAGGTGTTAAATTTGTTAATGCAGAATATGCTTTACACCACAATTTTTGTCTTTGTGGTTATTGCCATTCAAAGAAAAAGGAAATCCCTATTTGCTGCTAAATTGTGATGCAACCTAAGTGGTGTCTAATGATTTGTATGTTGCTTTCATGTGTAGATAAACTAGAGGAGTAATAAATCATAAAAGGGGCACATAACATTATTAGCTGCATGGTCAGCAAGTTGATGACTCTAGTTGTTTTCTTCTTGGAGTCAAATATATGCCTGTGCTAGCAATTAATTATGTGAACAACTAAGACAGTGAAAGATCTGACCCTGTGATATATACACATAGGCCATTGTGACTAACTGGCTGATTTAGATTTCTGAATCTGTGAAACGCGTAATGTGTTCATTGTAGCTGATAAATGAACATCCTGTTGCTGGACATGACCAGCAATGACTTATGTTGAGAAGTCGGTCATTATCTAGAAAGCCTCACACGTAAGCTGACTGAGACTTATATAAATGAACTATTGTTACAACCATGTCATCATTGTGTAACACAGCCCACTCGTAATATTAATCTCTGAAATTATACAAAAAATGGGCATCACACATCTTATAAGAAGCAATCCGCAGTTACTCAGTGGTTTTATATTCACCAGCAAATTAAGATTCATATAAAGATTGTGAAATTTATGTAATTCTGTGTAATCCACTTTTTGAATATACAAATGAAAAATGAAGATGTGAGAATACAAATACATGTAATTGCTTAATTTATAGAAGGGGTAAGAACGGGGTAGTCTGTTATTTTGCACAAGATTCCCCAAAGTCCAAAAATTAAGCTCAAGACCAGAATCGTTTTTTTTAAATGTACGAATATTTTAATATAATGACATTCAAAAAGGCATGAGTAGGAAGTTTACATATTGTAGAAGACCCGTGGAAAATATGAACTAGTTTATTTAATGATCTGAACACTTTGGCAAAATTAACAATTAGGAAGAGGATGTTCATTAGAAAGGGGGTTAGTGTCGAGATTCAGTCTTGCATCAAAGGTGGTAACAGCAAATAAAGTAAATAATTCAGGCGTATCGGTTTATTTAATAAGGCAGCCCGAGGATTGATGTAGATCGAATGAGACTTGAAAAATGTGAGGGCAAAAACTAACCTGACCTCAAATTGTTGTTTCTGTATTTCATTTTGAATAATCTATAACACACTCTCTTCTCTCCTTAAGTAATTTGCGTAGTTGTATAAATAAAATATAAGTTAATGTTATATTTCAGTTGCTATAGAATTAGGAATATGACATACTATAAGTTACCAACACTCAGAACTGAACCAAAATGTGTGCTTACGTTTTTTTTTTTTTTGGAGGGGGAGGGGGGGGGGGGCTCGCTATCCTATAACAATTTGACCCACCACACCCACATCACTGGCTTAGCAGAATCATGGTATATATGTATATACAAATATATTATATATATATATATATATATATATATATATATATATATATATATATATATATATATATATATATATATATATATATATATATATATATATATATATAAAACATTTTTTATATCCAAATATTTTAATGGTGGTTGCCTTAGAACAGATAACTATACTCCGTAAGTCATTAGAACTATATAAAGTTCTGTTGACTTATCTGACCACACCTCATTCAAATTCTGCTAAGTAAAATAATCCAAAAATTGGAGGATTACATTTTTATTGCAACCCCACAAAGGGAAATGCTGGTAATTACAAACTGAAAGCTGTTAATATATATCCTTCCGACAGCTACAAATATTGCCAGCTCTGTGTGTGTCTCACCTCAAACTGTGAGCCGAGCTTCTTGTTAGCATTTCTCTCTCTGCAAGTAACACTTGCTCATTTATATCCAAAAACCACCGACCATGATCATTTTTAATTAAGTGAAAGCCGTGCAGATCATTAATAACCGGAAACAATGTTATCTAATGGCTTATGTGGTTAGAAACAAACTTTAGTTCTACACATTGCAAAAAATATTTTTCTCCCGGAGGGCTAATCAAACGCAGCCAGTGTAAAACGCGCTGCTGATTTTGTTTGTAGATCACATTATTTGAACCAATAGCAAAACAGCAGCAGGGTTGTATTATATAACTCTGCTTCCCATGTTCTGTGCGGATAGAAAATCCATGTCAATTAAAACAGCCCATTCACCATTTGTTCACAACCGTCGGAGGCATCACGTGGGTGTTACAGCTTCTCCTGCAGAGTCTTACAGATTTATTGTAGGAAGCATTGTATATGGTGTCCTAGAGATTATTAATGCTAGCTTTTTCTCCTGTGTTCATCTATGAACATGCTTTTATGCCAAAATGCTTCATAAAATATATTTGATTTGGAATATAAGGATACATTTATTTTTTTTATAGGGTAAAAAGCTAATCAATTGGCTTAAATGACGGCCATGGTTAATTTTTATTCATTGGTTTCTTTGAATAACTAAACTTGATAATTGGTAAACTGAGATCCATTTTATTCTATACTGATCTTGTCTATTACTTTCACAGGAGGATTATGCCCTTATAAGCTAATGAATATTTAGTTGGATGTAATGCCATATACTCATTGTGCAAGTAGAAATATCCTGTGTATTCAAAGTCTCTTCACCTCAGGATGTTTGAAGCACAAATGGCAAATCCCACAGCAGCATAATTGCATATAAAAGCTATTAGAGACTGTATCTTACACTAAATCGTTTATAGAATGTAAAAAAGATAAAGTGTAGTTGTTCAAAATAGTATATTTATTTTTATACTTATATATATTTATATATTTATTTTACAGTTGTGCTTTTAATTTTAAAATATGATGCACCTGCATGGACGGGCATCTTCCATTTAAAATTAAACAAAAAGGACGTGACCACTACACACATCATTGCCCACACGGCTTATGCCTGCTCCATTACACACCCTGTATGCAAAGCCAAGGTTGGATTAAACACAAGCGGGGTATTCTATCCATGTACAGCTGTTTCAAGCTTACTGGCTATCATAAACGTGGGGCGGGATCCCAGCTTGTTTTGTGGACCTTTATGAGTAGGTAGTTCACCACAACAATCATTTAATATATGGTGGGCAAAAGAGCGATAGAATCCCTCTACTGTACAGTAGTACAGTAAATAAATAATTCATCTGTGTTCACATTTGAATATCTAAAACAAGTTAAAAAACCTGGTCTACGGATTGAAGAACGAAGCATTTGTGTGCACATTTGCAGCTTCCCAGAATGCAGTGTAACTGTTTTTTCTCTGAATTTTGAGCTGGAAGCAGGCTTTTTTAACTTGTTTTAGTCATTCAAATGTGAACACAGATGTACTATTTATTTACACACACATACACATAAATAAAATGGGTGTAGTATTGATTATATGTATGTATATGCTTAGGTATGTCCTTATTGTATGATTCTGTGGTTGTTTACTATCAAGTCCATTTAGTATTTTATTCAGGGCTGTCGTTAATGTAGTGACCGTTTGCCTATTGCATCCTACGTATATTGCCCCCACCCCATTTTAGTAATATTGTTGTTAAAAATTGCGGACCATATTCTGAGCGTCTTTTATGGCATTTTTGAGAGCAAGCAAATCCTTAAATCTACCAAAAGTCTAAATTA
Organism: Discoglossus pictus; assembly: GCA_027410445.1. Classification (NCBI taxonomy): domain Eukaryota; kingdom Metazoa; phylum Chordata; class Amphibia; order Anura; family Alytidae; genus Discoglossus; species Discoglossus pictus. The sequence continues at coordinate 332,349,846 of CM050165.1, forward strand.
TAAGTGTGTTTTGATGTATAAATCAATTTTAAGGTGACAAACATGTAGTACTGTTTTAATTTATTCCTTTGCCTTGAGATACACATTACAGCCTGTGTTTCCTCATCAATCTCCCCAGGGCTTGAGTCATCTGCACCAGCATAAAGTGATTCATCGAGACATTAAGGGGCAGAATGTCTTGCTGACAGAGAATGCAGAAGTTAAACTAGGTAAGGGAAGCTTAGAATTTTAATTAAGAGCGGATGGCAAGAAGCTTAACTGAATGTGGAATGAGAGCATCTGACCACGCAATATTATGGACGAAATATGTACCTTCTAGTCTACAATCTAAAAGGTCTGACGGGAACGTTTTATTAAAGCTCAGATTGTGTCGGTGTCATATAAAAGGGATAGACATGTCAGGAATCTGTATGAATGATATCTAACAACCATGAGGAGATAAATCATTTCTCCATACAAAAGTGTGGCTAAAATGGCAACATATTCAGCAGGAAAAAATGCCAATGTGTTCCATGCATCAGTTTCCTGACTTTGTATCCTGTAAGTTTGAATAATTTTCTAATTATAAACACATACCCTTCAATAGTAAAACACATTTCTGTGATTGGCACAACTATTTTAAAACTGGAGAAGAGAAATACAAGCTTTCGAGAGATAATGCCTCTTCATCAAGTCAAAAAGCGATACTTGATAAAGAGAGGCATTATCTCTCGAAAGCTTGTCGCTTTATTATGAATACATTTATCCAATAAAAAAGGTTATCCCTATTCACTACAATACTCACCGCTACCTCACTCTTTTTTTTTATATATATATATATATATATATATATATATATATATATATATATATATATATATATATATATATAATATATATATATATATATATATAAATTCATAAAGATCTCTGCTTCTGTTCAGATGTGTGAATCCACATGTCTAATTATCCCACCTTATCACACAAAGGTATATTGTCAGAGTGCTGGAGGTGAAGAACACTCTATTAAGAACAAAATTATTTGCTGTGATTTATTTTTACTTTCAGTTGTTCTGTAATATGGACCTTAATTTATGTTCCTAATGTCCCATTTCAGTTGATTTTGGTGTCAGTGCACAATTAGATCGGACAGTTGGCAGACGGAACACTTTTATTGGAACCCCTTATTGGATGGCGCCTGAGGTCATCGCTTGTGATGAAAATCCTGATGCAACGTATGATTTTAAGGTAGTGACCAAATGGTGTTAAATAATGTAACGAAGTCTGGAGATGGAAACAAATGTATAGACTTGAGTAGAGTGATGTGCTTCTCTGATGACCAGAGCAGCTCTCTTCTTCAGTGTAAATTAACTGTTCTAGAAATGTCATTTTACAGTTCTAATAGTGTTTTTGATGTGTGAACACTCCTTTTTACAGTATATTTACTTTACTTACTGAACATGATTTGGTTTACAAGATACCTGAGGCAGGTTGAAGCTCCAGTGATTTTTTTTTCCGCTCCCATTCCAGAACAGAATGATGCCATCTTTCACAATGGCAGCATTGATTTTATGCCTCAGAACCAAGATCTATAATGAGCAAGTCTTTTTACTGTTTGTGTTTTTCTCGGATATCCAGTAGTGCCCAAATTGCTGTAGTCCTGCTCATTCCTTTTAATTGATTTAAAGAAAGAAAAGCAGCATAATAGAAGTAGTTATAAATGACTGTGTTACATGCTTTAAAAAATTACTAATTGTGAACAAAGAATTAAAGGAGGGGGAGAACCTCTGGTGATAAGAAATGCATAGTGTAGACTTGAGTACTACACATATGAAGTTTAATCCTATTAAGGGCTTAAAACATGTTGAATATGATTTCATTGCACTGGGTTGTTTAAATAAATCAATTGTCTGATTAGAGATTCTTAGCAATGTTTTATATATATATATATATATATATATATATATATATATATATAAACATTTTTTTTTATATTTTTCCAATTTTGAACATGCAAGATTCCAGCTTTCTAAAATCAGTGTGCAGTATATGTAAGTTGTGACAGGAATCCCTGAGCATGGTGTACTATTCAACAGTATGTGTGTAAGAGATGTACACATCCTAATTGTTTTGGGACATGTATTAAGTAGAAACATTTAGGAATGTCATCCAGGAATTTTCAGTAAACCTAGTACACAGGGTTTCTGAGTTTCAGGGTGGTTCAATGTTTGCTCTCAGTTTTTGTAATAAATGTATAAAATAGTTTATTTTTTTAAAAACCTTGGTTTTCCCGTGCATCATATTTGTATCAGTGATGATTGTGATTGATGTTGACTCAGTGTGTCATTTTAGGTGAAACAAATGTTACATTAATAATGTCTAACATTTTTACAAAGATGGTTTTGAACAAATGTAATATTTGGTAAAAACAACTCTCTATTGGAGACCTTGCTCTTACTATTTGCCGTAGTAGACATTGGACATGAACAATAAATTCAAATCCAACCAGTGTTTTCCATGGGTGACCTCCTAAGATCATGTTTAGTGCTATTCCAAGACAAATTCTATAATTGTCCTATGGTCTGGTTATATCTGTCCCATACTGTGTACTCGCAAGTCTGGTTCATGTATTAATGCACTGCCAGTCTACTGCCCTCTCTCTATCCGTGTGCACTGCAGGACTGGCATGAATAGCCTACCTCTCTATAAATGAATATACTGCAGATCAGATACATTCCCAGTGCAGGGTTCTTGTTCTCTCTTTCACTCACTGACTGGGAACTTTGTTCTTTTTAATTTCCCCCCCCCCCCCCATAAATATAATGTATTGTTTGATATTGAGACTGCCATTCTTCTATATGTTAATTCTAGTATTCAATTGTTTGAGTTTCCAGCACTGTAGAGTTTAAATTAATTGTTTACTCTTTCAAGGTTTCCTTATTACCCGTCTTCACCCCAATCATGTTTTAGATAGACTAACATTTATTTAGTTCAGATTGTGTTTAAAGGTTAGATGGTAAAGAGGTTATACTGCTCTCCCACTTCAAGCGTCATTTAGTTTAACTGCAATGGAAAAATAATAATAATAAAAAAGACTGCGGCCAAGGAAACTAAAGACACACAATCTATCTTGTTCGTTGTCGTTGTTCATCTTGGTTGGGAGTCAGAGCCCGTCCTTACTGGAGCAGTATTCCACATAAATAAGGAGTGACAGCGTTCTCACTTCTTCATTATTTTTCATTCCAACTAACACTTCAATCAGGAAAACTGAGAATTGATGACAGAAATACCTTTGACATCTGCAGTTGTGAGTAATTCAAGTGTTTTGAATGGGGATGAATTGTAACGCTTCTTTTTTTTTTTTTTCAGAGCGACTTGTGGTCTTTAGGAATTACAGCCATAGAAATGGCAGAGGGGGCTCCACGTAAGTAATGCTGAATGAGTGTTGCTATTTGAACACTGTAACTAACACACAGCATCTACCAAGATTAGCAGAGGACATTTATTTGACATGCTGGAGTACTCTCACTGTAACAAACATCTTGGGAATACAAGCTGGCCAGAGTCTGCTAGGAATCTCTTCTATGTGTTTATGATGTCTTATTAAAATAATTATATCTGTTACGAGCTACAAAACAGAGACTAAATTGTCATCAAAGGGTTAGAAACTTAATCCATGCTTATTTTCCAGTAAGTGTTTGAGGGATAATATATTGAAGAAAATGTTATCAAAGTTGTGTGTCTATTTAATGAGGGAACTATTTGTATTTAAAGCAATTATGTCTATATATGGTGAAAAATTGCTTGTAGGCATTGCAAAGAAAAAAATATAACATCGTGGAGGTTATGATAGAGATTTGATAACAAACTTTCAGTAAACACTGGGTTCTTCCGAAGCTCCCACATGCCTACACTAAATTAAAGGCCTGGCAATAGGAACACTTCAGAGTTAATCCATATAAACAACTCCTTTTTCACCTCGTCTCATGCCGCATCTTCACTTGTTTGTGCAGTCAGATTTATAAAGTTACTAACCTAGGCTGGATCCACTAGTCCTGGTACTCTACCTTAAATAAGGTCTTTGTGAATTATGGCTGGAGGGGCACATTCATATGAAAGGAAAAAATGGTTGGTTGCAGTGACAGGAAAAGGTCTAGAGCGCTAGAAAGCATCTTGTCTACCAGAGCGAGGAATACGGCAATATATTTCAATGTGCTGATATCCGCTTTGACTCAAAGAGTAAAAATGAAATAAAAAAATACTATAGATTATCATAATAAAATTGTATTAGACATACATATAACTGAAAAAATAACATAACGTTGCCTTGTGACTTCATTCTGTATTCTCTGGACGTGGCCAAATAAATAAAACATTCTGTTACAGTAATAACCATTAAATGGGTTGAGGCTGGTTTACCTTGCAAAAACTAAATTCTAATTAGATTTTAGAAGTAACCTGTTAAAATGGCTTTGTATGAGTTGTAACAAAAATGCAAAATATTTAGTACATATTCATGGAGTTGTCTGTCATTCTATAAATACACAATGTAAAAAAATAACAATTATAAAGTTTAAGGTTTCATATTAAAAATATGTGTTTTTATTGTAGCTCTCTGTTTAGAACTTGATCATAATCCAGACCCAATCTATCAACAGAGATTTCTCTAATCGCACACATTTGTGCACACTGCCATCTTCTGAAGTGTAATCATGACAAGTCCGCTTTCATGGTTGAAAACAGAATCTCAACCGCCAGACGTTAAATGTTAAAGAAAATATAAAATAAATGGTGGAATAAAAAAGCAACTCCAGTTTGACTACAAATCATCTAAATATATACATTACTGCAACACATCAAATCTGTCTGTGTGACCCCGTATGTAGATGTGTATCTGTGTTGTGTGTATTATTATTATTTATTATTATTATTATTGTTTATTTGTTATGCGCCAACATATTCCGTAGCGCTATACATAAGTTAGGTTACAGGTGTATGTCATGTCAGTGTGTTTGTGTCTATGTATGTGGATCTGTGTTGTGTGAGGTCATGTGTGTATCTGTATGTGGATGTATGTATGTGTGTGTATGTGTATCTTTGTGTGTGTCTTTGTGTGTTTGTATGTCTGTGCAGGTGTCTATGTTTTTGTGTAGGTCTGTCAGTGTGTGTATCTATATGCGTGTGTCTATCTTATGTACGGCGCTACGGTATATGTCGGCGTGTTATAAATAAACGTTAATAATAATAAAAATAATATAAATATATACTCGAGTATGCCGAGTTTTTCAGCCCTTTTTTTTTTTAAGGTTTAAAAAGGCCCCCTTGGCTTATACTTGAGTCACCCTTGCAACAACTAAATTATAAGTAGTTCTTTACTAGTTCTTTATAATAGTGTAATGGAAATACAGTACTACTATGGGCAGATCATTAGCAATAGTGGATTACAATACAAAAATACTACAAACTACCATGCAAGTTTATTGTAAGTTAAGCCAATTAAAGGGCACCGGTAGTGGTAGAAGACAGCAAAACCCTTTTAAAACTAGGATTTTTAGCGAACAAACTTCTCGCAGTCTTCCATGCTTGTCTTTCTTACTCATGGTTCTCATAGCATGCCACTGTATGATTTATAGGTGGTAGTAGCAACCTGTGAATCTCCGAAACATTGTGCATTAGAATATGCAGTATGGTCAGTAGCTTCCTGATGGTCCATTTGGTCATGTTGTGCAACTTTTACCTCTGGAAACATCACCATATGACTACTTGGACCAGTAGAAAGCCAGTGCCTGGACTATGTGCATTAGAATATGCAATATGGAGATTTACAGATTTCTGCTCAGCCACCTCCTGCAGCGACATGCTCTGAAGCATAGGCAATAGTAGCTATTCCAGTGTAGTCGCTCCACAGAGGTTAACAAAGGGACAATTAAACAATAGTAATAATATATAACTTTAATGCACTGAGTTATTATTTTACCACTTAAGTTTCCCTTTTTAAATAATAATGAACGGATAAAATATTTTTACCGATCGTTTGAAATGTGTAACTTGTATGGAAACAGCAAACATTCCAAATTTATGTCATCACCTAAATTCCAGTAGTCTTATCAACAGCGTGCCTTTTTAAACAATAGTGGTGCATATTTGTTAATCTTTGTTGTCCCGTAAAAACCTTGTACCACAATGTACGTTCTTTTTGATTCTGTTTAAGTTGTCCTCCTTATAAAGGAAGTTATATTAAGTCTATTAAGTAAGTGCTTTTCAGGTTAACTCTAATTTATCTCTAAAATATATGTGCAATGATAATCGAGGGGAGGAATGCAGCCAGCTATGTTTTTATTTTTATTTTTCTTCTCCACAAACTTCTCTTTCCCGTTTTTATATGTGCAATTAATGGTGAACTAAAAAATAGATATAGGTCTTACATTGGCTCTTTAATCAGCTTGGACCAGTATCTGAGATATACAGCTTGCACTTTATTTACAATATATTTAATCATGTACATTTTGTTTTCAATTTCTAACATATTTTCTGTAACCTTTAGCACTCTGCGATATGCACCCCATGAGAGCCTTGTTTCTAATCCCTCGGAATCCAGCTCCAAGATTGAAATCTAAGAAATGGTGAGTCATTGCTCAAACTGATTTCCCCATGTAATTTTCCAATGCAACCTCTTTACTGGCAAAGCCTGCTACCAGCAGATGATACTTCTTGTTCTGCAGAGATCGAGGTTTCTATACAGCATTAAAGGACATGAAATCTGCCTTTTAACAGTTAGGCTGCCTTTTGAGATGCATGCTTGGCTTCAGCCAGTTGGAACTTGCCTTGGCATCCCTTCTCCTTTTAGCAAAATAAAATGTCTCAGTGGAAAGAACTTGTCATTCCAGAAAGGCATAGTTTATCGTGAAGGATTAGGAATGTAGAAGCTTGAACAGCTTTCATATTTGGGCTGGGCTTTTCAACTTGCTGAAATAAATGCAAAATAATTTTGAAGAAAAGCAGGACAATCCTCATAGACTGAAGATATACAGCTGCTCTTTTTCCTAGGTTGTGTTTACAATATAAGAAAAAAGTGCATGAAGTGCTTGGATGGAAAAATACTGAATATTTGTGCAAGAAATTGGTTTGCATAAAATAGACAATAATAATATAAATCTCTTTAATTCAAGATAATATTTGTATATCTGTATTGTGTAATACTGATAAATCACATGTTTTTTGTTTTTTTTTACATTAGACTGCTATAAACATTTCAAGGATAATCTGATCCCACCTGTAGATCTTCCTTCTCCTTTAATTTTAAGCATTTTGATACTTAAGGGGAAAGCGTACCTTTTATGGGTGATCTGGTTATTCCTGGAGTCCTCATAACCCAATATATTGGATCCGATGGCCCCAATTTAATAGGGCCATTGAATCCCATTACACCAAAAGTAGCTCCCCTGCTTACAACTTATTACAATTTAAAATAACATTCTGATGAGTAAGAAGAACATTGTAGGTGTGATTTGATTACTTGGGTATTAAATACCCTTATAGATGATCAGGTTTCACCCAAAGTGTCCTTATCGCCTAAATCTGTTTAGGTTACACTAAGGGGCCTATTTTGAATGAAGGAGTTTTGTTGGGTGTAGGGGACATTCGTGCACAATCTGATTGCCTTGAGCAGAAATCACATTCCTGTATTCTATCATGAAAGTTGCCATCCCTTATTATTCTTGGTGAAGAATGTCCACCCTATATAATACATGATTGCTCTAGGGATGCAGTAGATTTCATAATCTTAACTTGTATAAAGAACATTCTTAGAGAAGAATATCTATGTAAAAGTTATGAAACTTGCCTAGTATTAAAATTATTCTGCAATGCTTATGTAATATTGGTCATGGACACTGAGCTCGATGAGCTAATTGTTTCCCTTCATTTGCGTTCTTAAGCAGCTTACTTCAGGTCTTATAGTTATAAAGTTCAAGTGATAGAACATTTACACATATATTTGGACTTCTGTAAGAGAACATTTTATTATTAGAATCAATTGTGTTCAGGTGAAATTTCCCCTTTAACATAATGTGCATATTTTTCTTAAACCTACAGAGAAAATCTGTTGGTGGTGTTGCGGTCCCTTGGTTACACATGACCCCTCCTTAAGAACGAGCTCCCAAGGCTTTTATTATGAGTTTGTTTTTATGTTCTTTTTGTATTAAAAGAAAGAGCACAATAGTTTCTGCCATTATACTATTATTGTTCATCAGGCATCTGACTTGCATACAAATGCGACTTAAGAATGTTCTCAGGAACCGATCTCACCCTTAGCCCAGGAACCACCTGTATATATAAATGTATACTTGTTTTATGTTCAGAACATCTACAGAAAAAAATACAGAAAAATACAGATATCCTATTGAATGAATAAATGCATACATTACATTATGTATTTTTAAAGGTGACAAAGTCATGGGAAGAACATCTGGTATAACCCTTATTATATGGTTTCCATCATCTTGTACTTATCTTCTAAACTTCTTATGGAGGAGTAATTTGAAGTCAGTATTCCTGTCATTGAAAATAAATGTATGTTTTGCCCGCATATTGGCATTACCTGTGCTTAGTGCTGCTAGCACACTTTTACAGGCATTTTACTGGGAATAGATCTAGCCTATTTTTAAAGCTATTAATACTATATGTTCTACAAGTGGCTACAGCAGAACATAGAAATTGACAGCAGATTAGATTTGTCTCAGACTTTCTAGTCGACCCGTAGCTACAGGATTTTAAGCCTCTGGGCATATTTTGATTATTGCCATTATTTTATATTCAAGACCACACTACATCACACACAATTTTAATTCACTTGCTGTGTTAGCTTCTAATACATCTCACTGGGGTCTGTTTCATGAAGTTTCCAGTTATTTTGTGTAATAGGATTCCTTCTCATTTCTGCTGCATGTCATGTTCATGCTTTTGAAATGACCTCTTAAATAAACATTGCTTTTACTCAGTTGGGATACTCTTCTCTTGTAGGGCCCATGGAAATGCCAATATAGAATTATATTTGACTGATCATAACATGTTCACAGTAGTCAGTTGATCCATGAACACTGTAACCTCCTCCCCTTCCCCATTTGGATGATGACAATGTAGTCGTCAGCCTGTTTTACTAATGGAAGGGCATGTTCCTCTTCAACAATATATAGTCAATTTTTTGTCAGTATAAGTAGTATATCACATTTTTTGACCTTCCTCGCATTATACCTCAATTTGCTAAATTACTCCACCACATCTATTCTCTCCCACAGTGTTTTTAACATTTTGCTACATGTATAACATAAACATTGTACAACCCTTTAAGTGATTCAGGGTTTCAAGGGAAATAGATTGGGTGTAGCGGATACGACTGTACATTCATTACCATTGGAGATAGTCCAACCAGGCCCCAATGTACTATATATAGTTTCAGGGCTTTGGAAAAGGCACTAACCTGTAAATACATAATCCCATCAAGCACAATTTATAATATGTCTTAAATTGATGTAAACCCCACTCGCACACTGAATTTGAAGAGAGAGATAAAAGAACAGAGGAGGACACAGATATGACTAGTGAAGGTAAAACAAACAAGCTTAACACCCCCATTGAATTCAGGCCCTCCCTGCCCCTCACTCACCCGCATCTGGTTACTCTTAAAGGGCAAGTTAATTCCGTACAACTTGAAGCACACCACTTTAAAATGCTCCTCTCAAAACATGTTAAAATACTTATTTTTTTTTTCTCCACCCCCCCCCCCCAACAAATAAAAAAAAAACCTAAAAGAAGTTCTGTTTACATGAGAATGCATGCCTCCAGACAGAGCAAGAGCTCTGTGCCGAGAGCAGACACAGAAAGAAGATGGTTAACCCTTCACACAATCATTTGTGTAGGGAAATGACTACTGGGAGCTCCTAAATATGTTACTTGTGGGTTAACTGATGGATGATGACATTCCTGAAAGTAGATATAAACCATAATTCTTGTATTCAGAGCCTACAACTGCCGTTGTCGGCAGATGCAGTTAATCATGAACAGTCAGCAGTGTGTTTGTAAATGACTGCAGCTTTTTAGGTGTTATTAGTGTTATAAAAAAAAAGCAATAGATCATTTTAATATAGAATCTTGTGCTCTTTCACACCATGAAGAACACTTATAGTGGGGCAAATGACCCTTTAATGCATTGAGTCACACAAATTGCTTACAGCTGATCAATTAGCAGCATGTGCTAATTCACCCTAATTAAACCTTTACACAATGTTTCCTCCCGCCATCTCCTTCCACTTAACCTTCTTCTCAACTTTGCCACATCATGTCTCCAACATAACCTTCTCTCCTTCCATTCTCTCCTCTTAAGCTCCAATGAGCCACTCTCATTCCTACAGTCACCATCTTCTCCCTCTTCTAAAGCTCTTAAGCAGATACACTTCTGCAAGTCCCATTCCCATCTCCTCTCTCCTCCTTCGATTGGGTTCAGGACATTTCCATTTGCTGACTATATTATCTGACCACTAGGGGCATATAACATTTTACATACTAGAGCCATTCACCAACTTAGGTAATCTATCACTTCCTTCCTCACCCTTGCTATCTGTTATTCTTGTCCATGTTTTCAACTCTTCCATTCCCTTAAGATTGTAAGTAGCGTGTTTCCAATCTTTTAGGGTGCTTTGGGGGGAAAAAACACTGTCTACAAAGTTGCTAAGCTCATAACAGGGCCCTCCATTTTCTCTAGTTTGTTAATATTGTATTTTTCCTTGTTCTTATCCCCTGATCAGCCTCAAGCAATATATTGGTGGGTTACGAATAAAAGTTAATAATAATAATAATGTTGGAATGAGAGATCTTCACTTAAAAAAGTATAACTGAGGAGGCACAGACATGGCTGGGCAAGGTCGCGTAAACATGCTTACTAACACCCCCACTACATCTGCTAAATAAATATAAAACGACATGTGTAGCCATGATTTTAAAAGGCACTTGTACTTAAGATTCCCAGCACATGCTGAGTAAAAGGCTGTGACAAGTAATCTTACAAGCCCTGCTTTCCCTGATCTTGAATGCCTTGAAAGTATGACTGTCTTGGCTTTTTCCTCTGAAAATGCTTTTATGCCTATTACTTACACTGCATACTTTAAACATGTGAAGCTTTTCCTTAACTTAAATGGTCCTTGTTGGTTTTGTATTACTATTATTCCAGCCTAGATTATGCTGCCCCTGATGCAGTTTCTTTAACCCTTAGCTCCCAAAATCATCTTCTCGTCCTTTGTACCTTTATCGTTCATTGCTTGCCCATCACCTCTGCACATCATCATTTCTTCTGTGTCTCTATTTTGCAAACTCATCTTCAGTCCATGTTTTTTGTCTTATCTTGTTCTCTGCTTGACTTGAGAATTCAACTTTGTGCTTCTTCAACACAAAATAAAAATGCCAGCTCAGTGATCTGAACAGAAAGTTCCCTTTTTCCATTGGGAACAACACCTGGTGTGCATGAGGTTTCAGAATGAAATCCAAACACATGGTGTTATACTGCAGGGATCAACAAAATAGGATTGAGTATTTTTCATTTGCAGATGAACAATTTTCAAAAGTAAATCCAATGGGGCCGAGGCAGCTGTCTATATATTTCAGTCGATTTTTGTATCAACAGAGCCCATTCCCTCTCTGCGTGGAGTCCTTATTTTGCAACCATGAGCTAATGTTCAAAACTTCAATTTGGTCCGTGTGTATTCGTTTAAATGGGCATGGGATTCATGCATTTGCCTAACAGGCTTTAAACATTACTAAAGCGTTACTAAATATTTGTAATATTATTGAAAATTGACATTCAAGCAATTTCAAGACATCCCTCTTTTTTAAAGTGTTACATCTTCATAGAGCTCAATTTCCTTTACTGTAGTAATCCAACTGGAGTTTGTCAGAAAAGTCCTAACATTTTCATACAAGGATTAAAAACCACCGTTTAAACGGTTTGTGATATTTAAAACTTGCTCTTTTAATGCTAAATAAATATTGAAGTTTCATATCCCTTTCATTTTATGGTCATGACTAATATAGCTCACGGCCTGCAATGCCACCACAAAGTTTGTGCCAGATACTCTTTTTTTTTTTTTTTTGTATGCAAGAAAGTATATTCACACAAATATACTGTAAATATTGGACCCATTCACAAATAAATAAATGATGAGAATCTTTAGTCTCATCCACACCTTCACTTAGAGCTTGTAGGAGTCGGCTGTTAAGACATAGTATGGCTAAAACTTCATAAGGGAGCCTGAATTTTATAACAGACAGGGCTGATTTATATGGACCCAATAAGTACTAGTTAAAACATGGGGAGTAACGGCAACTTGAACAGAATTTGTGTTTTAAAAACTGTGTTCTGTGGAATGTTAGATGTGTCCAGTGGCACCTCAAAATGCCTTTGTACACTTCTTTCCATGAATAGCAAAGATATTTTAAAAGTGGCAATACCAGGAATTGTGAGATGGAGCCGTGGCATCTGAATACAGGTTAGGATGGGGCCAGGGGCTGGTTTAGGATCACGTCATTTTTTGGGTCCAGATGTGGAGATTCATGAGAGATACTGTAAATTGTGGTATAAGTGTTATATCAATACGTTACTATCATTAATGGGGTTCAAGACTTGTTACAGTCTTGGAAACTCTGAATTTAGTAAAGACAGTATGACTTGTCTTTATTGTGTGCAGTGGCATTAAACATTCTAATTATAGAGTTAGACTGTACACCATTCATAGCCTGCGTTGCAGTTCACTTTGAAATTTGTGTATATTTATTTTTTGTACTGTTGAAAACCAGAAGTAACATTTGTCTGACCTCTCTGCTATGACCTGCCCATTTTGGGTGACCCTACATAGTTTAGCTCACAGCTTCATTGAGGTAAACAAGCCCCTTCACCCACAACAAATTAGAGGTCCAGAAGGGGAGCCATGACCGTCGTTGTAGTTTAAATTTCAGTAGTACACCGTAAGGACTATAGCTAGGTGTGTAACTGTGTATTTATGGTTTGTCTGCAATTTGAGGTTGATTCATCAAGGACGGATAAAGAAGTGATATCTAAAAGGAGAGCTTGTTACTTAATAGTACTGAATCTTAAAGGTAAAGTTCAACTTAAGAGTGCTCTTTACTAGAACATGAAACTTGCATTTAAGAAAATCTACCAATGGTAGCTGCCATCTTAGATTAATACCTTCTTGATTCACCATGTAAGACTCTCTAGGCCACAATCGCACTGAACTTCTCTTGTGTTTTGCTAGTGTACTGGGATATATATTTGAAAGAAACCCTTAGATTGTGTTTCATCTGCAAAAGGTTACATCACTAATAAAGTTATAATCAAATTATTTATTCTTTGCATCCGTGGCCTGAGTGCAGTATTGATATTAATAACCTTGTTTGTGTGACCTTCACCAGTCATGCCTGTGTCCTCCTCGGTTATTCTTTAAGTGAAGATCGCTCTCTCTTTTAAAGTCTAAATACTGCAGTATCTTTAATCTGTCAGCCAGTCACGTAATGTCCCTGTCTGTAACGGCAGAGAGGATCCCGGCAGATGTGTTGTTTGCTGTTTATTATATTTCACACATCCTCCAAACATAAGCAGTGTCACACAGGTCAGCAAGTAATATTAAGGGAAAAGAGGACCTGAAGAGTGACAGGATACACACTTCTTTTGGTTTGTGTGGTCTTCTTTTGCGGAGTATTGATGCAATTAGCCTAGCACAGCCAGTGAATATACTAACAGTTCAGCTGTAACATCAAAAAAAGGTGCAAGATGCAGTGTTGTATGATGGCAGCCGCTGTCTTATATTCAGCAAAATAATAAGCAATGCCATGCTCAAGACACCCTTGTGTGTGTGTTCTTTTTTTTTTTATTCTTTGTGGCATTGCATACACAATGCTGGATACAATTTTACGAACCTGAAGCCTCAGTCCCTACTTACGAGTCCCTGCTACTGCCTGTAATAGATGAAGAGCCTACTACTACTTGTAATGGTCACTATTACTACTTGCATTGGTAGTCAAGTAGTAATAGTATTTTTTTTACTATCGGAATTATGAAAGTTAATATGTTGTGGGAAAAGTATACATTTATTAAAAATAATTGGGTCCTTTTTTAATGTTTAGGTTTGAGCTCCTGACCTAGTTTGCAAACTGCTTAGCTTTTGTAATTGGTTGTGCTGTGAGAAGGCAACTGCAAAGACATGGTTGTGCACTTTGACACCAATGGTAAGGAGTTTGTGATAGATAGGTCAGTCTAAAATGGGGGATTGGAACAAATTTCCAGTTTGTGTTCACACCAAAAATATCTAATTCATAATCAAAATAAATTGGAAAAAAATCATTATACAGATTATACTACTTAAAAGCTATGAACGCTGGACCATTACAGTGGCTTGTGAACAGAGATTATCTATTAATTGTTATAAGCTCTCTCTCTCCTACTGTTTAATCACAAAATTGGCTTTGTTTTGTTGTTGGAAAAATACATTTCTCTTTTCTGGAGGTCTACTTTTTTAGGATAAATTCAGTCTGTCAATCCAGCCTTTCAAGTGGCCAGAGGGGGCATACGTTCTTGAATACGGACATGTAGTATACTAGCATTCTTTTAATTCATGAAAGGAGGCAACAACTGAACTTTAAGAATTCTTAATATGTGCACAATTTGTAATATAAATATATTTCTAGTGAAATCATCAGAAGAAACAGAGATGTTCGTAAGAAAAAAACAAGACAATGGGGCTTTTGAATGTGGGAATGACCCTTAAAAGAGATATGTAGACAAACATGTAGTTGTAGATCAAGGTTTCAGTCCAAGGTTAAGTTGCACTCCTATCCAAGCAGTAGCTGACATGGAGTGTGGAAGGACCAAATCACATTGCAGATCACAGATTTGAGAGGTCAGCCTTCCTTGCAAAAGCTCTTTCACATTTCCTATTCACATACAATATTCCTGGAGTCTTGTCAAGTTTTCCATTGGAAACAAATTACTTTTGCCATTTACATTGCAGATAAACTTAAGACATTTTATAGCACTGGGTCAGAAATGGAGGAGAAATTATTCAACACATCCACAATAAGTTTATTTTTTTGTTTTTTCCTGCGAATTATGCATTTCATTTAGAACTCCTGATTGTTGGATTTGCTCACTGATACCACTCTACAGTTTAATTAAATAGTAAACGAAAGTTTCTCACCATTCGTATTACAGAACTAATGTACAATAGCATGATATAACATGGAGCTGGGCACCTTAACATACAATAGGATTATATACAAAAATATTAAAAAATATATAAAATTGTCACCTGAAGAAACGGTCAGAGATGCTTGGTATGAAATCCTTAAACTCCTGTCAAGGAGCAGAGGACAGTTTCCCTCTAACACATTTGAACCAGGATTAGGGCTGAGTTCAGATTAAATAACTTTTCATTGTAACATCTAGATGACAATACCAGTTGCATGTCCATGTTGGTCAGAGCACAGCCTTATGCTCCTGTGATGCAATAACTGAATAATCTGAGAGAGATAAAAAGTGCATGCCTGATAAATATCCACCAAGAATGTAAGTGTTACCTCAAATAAACCATCAAGGTTAAAATTCAAAAGCCCCAGCAGTGATTGATCCAGGACACCAATCCCCATCAGCAGAGCCACTTCTCTCCACCTCCCTATATTTATCAGGGCAGCTGTCCCATTGGACCTGCACTGTGAGATCATTGAGGCTGGGCCAATGACTGTGCACATGCTGGTATAGCCCAACCACTCCGTCTCTGATCCAGAACTTAGACTGGTATATAAAAATAAAAAAAAAGTTGGCCTTGCCCCTAGATAATACACTGGGAGTGAGAGAAGTGACTCTAACTGGTGAGGAATTGTCAATTTCAAAAGTAAGCAAAAAAGTAAGGAAAGTACTATTACAGACAGAAATATCACTATGTAGATGTATTTCTGTACAAACATTTCAATGTTCAGCATTGACAGCCTGCTTCTCACAGAATACATGTAACCGTGAGCCTAGGCAGAAACAGACCCTTTATATAAACAATGTCTCTGCACAAAGTTACAGCAGGACTTTCACACTAACTATGCCTAAAAACTAGAGCTACATTTTTTTTAACTGACTAACCTTACAGTGATGAATAAGAATAACAAAGTTGACTGATTTAATCACTGAAACATTTAGGCTGTTGTCCTGTGTCGTGATTGACTTACTAATTGCCTCAACGTGCAACAGTTCTTAGTGGTCATAAACAAACATAACATTTTTTTTTACAACTATATGTTCATTGTGTTTATCATTATGCCCTACCTCTTTAAGGGTGCTTGACAACCTCAAACTACATTATTGTGAAGCAATATGATTTCATACTTAAACAATCTTCTCGGATTTGTGCAGAATTTGCTGTAAACTGCCCCTTAATAAAAGCTTGCTGATAAGGTCATTTAACCATCCTCACAAGATAACGATGTATGAAATTGGGCTGAATTTTATCCAAACTAGTGCTTCCCAGGAGGATGAGGATACAGGATCAAGTCATTTTGAGATGTCCACCTAATTTAAAACTCAATGTTCAGTTCTTATTTTAGTTTGATAATGTATCAATCAATAAAGTTCAACCATTGAAAGAATTGCACTGACTTTTGCACAATTCTATAAATATAGAAGCTTAAATAATCTGTTCCTGTTTTTGTCTAGGTCAAAAAAGTTCCAGTCATTCATTGAGAGCTGTCTTGTGAAGAACCACAGCCAAAGACCCACAACAGAGCAGCTAATGAAACATCCATTCATCAGAGACCAACCTAATGAAAGACAAGTTCGAATCCAGCTTAAAGATCACATTGACAGAACAAAAAAGAAAAGGGGCGAGAAAGGTAAGGGGATTATTAGTGTTCAGAGGTACTGAAGGAGATGAAAGTACTTGATGTAACTGCAACTTAGAGTTTAGGTTTCTCTACAGAAATCAATAAAACTGCTGACTGAATTCACAGCAAAGATTGTGATCAAGAAGAAACTGGAAACTAAGATCAAGAAGTTACTGAAAAGGAAGAGTGATTTATTATGTATTAGTCACTTAAAGAACCTGAAGCGCACATATATGTCTAACATGCTGTTTAAAAAAAAAAGTCTTTACTGAATTTGTTTTCTTTTGTTGCTTGGGAAAAAAGTTATTCAATTATTGTAAATGCAGTTTTGCAGCACTGTCAGAAACTCCTTCTGATAACATTTTGGGCCCTGATTTGGGCGTTTCATCTGCAGCTAATCCGTCTAGAGGGTGTAAAATATGTCTCCATAGATATCCATAACTAAGATGATGTGGTGCCCTGATACATTAATTAGAGTCTGACAGAAGAAAGTCTTACATTGTTTCTAATTCAGTCTGCAGAATGAATAATTCCTTACACGTGCATGCTAGACAAATATGTGTGTTCCTTTCCCTTTTAATATAGTAATAATTTCAATAACTGATACTTGTGAGTAATATAGTGTTCGGTTCCTACTGTTTTTAACAGAACTTTAAGATTCACAGAACTCCAGAATTCTCTATGGTGCATTGGAAGAGTATGTTTTAGAACGTATAAAGTGGGAATATGTTTGTATGGATATTGAGGGTGTTTCAAGGAAATGTATTTAAAATAAGGATTTTTTTTTTTTTAAATGGGCAAATGCACTGTCAACTACTCTAAATAATAAAAAATAATACAGCTTTCAGTTTATTACATTTTTATGTGCAATTATGGTATAGTGGGATTTATCATTTTTGTTCTGATTGTTCTGCTTAAACTCTGAGGTTGGAGAAGACATTCAATGGAAGGGAAGCCTTTTAAAGCACTTGGAATGTGGGTGCTAAAATTACCAGTGCATTTAACAGGACTCCTTGAAATCTCACAAGGTCACATGCTATTGAGAAATTTGCAGTCAGAATCGGGTCACAAAACGTGAAATCACACATTTTAATCTTTCATATGCAAGTTAATGCAAGAAGCAAATATGCAAATGTGAAGGTTTTTATTTTTTTTTAGACATTTTGACCATTTATAAAGTTTAGTTATTGAAAAGACCATTTAGAATAAATTGGACCTCAGTTTTACTTTAAATCAAGTAAAAGCACTTTTTATTCACAACCAAAGGAAGCTTTTGAAAATCATAGTAACTCTGCCTCTAGTGACTTCAAGTGACTAGTAATCAATAGTTATACACTACATTCTTTTCTAGGGGCCACACAGACTCTTAAAAAACCTACATGGGGTGGAGAATTTTATTATATATATATATATATATATATATATATATATATATATATATATATATATATATATATAAATTTCACACACAATGAGAGGATATATTGAAGGAACAATAACAGAAAACAAGGATATACATTCACATTTAGCAGTATGGATAGTTTTTGGTGATCAATGCTATTGGGTGAATAATGAGAAAAAGGTGTTTGGAAACTAAATTAATTATGGTGTCATTATATGTTTACTATTTAATCCTAAGATCACTTATTGGGTTGTTTTATACTTGTTTATATTAGTAGACCAGAGATCAATGCACATACGGTAAGTGAGTAGTAGTATTATTTATGGAAACTACAAGTAACAAATACTTGTGCAATATATTAACGGGGGGCAGACATCAATTATTGAATACAGGCCACGATTTCAGGATTTTCCTATTATGCACAGATAAGTCATTCACGGACTCAGTGATTCTGATAACCTCATTTGTACAAGGAAATTCTGGTTTGTGCTCTGCACCAGAGTGTTGACATTTCCCACTCCTGTATTATGTGCAATATATCATATTTTGTTGAATTCTGGTGGCTTTAGATAGGGTTGAAAAGCAGATTGCTGTAAAACTGAAATAACGGATTGTTTTCCTTTCAGATGAAACAGAATATGAGTACAGTGGAAGTGAAGAGGAGGAAGAAGATAATGATTCAGGGGAGCCAAGGTAGGATACAGTTTATTGTAATCCATATAGTCCAAGAAACACAGATTCAGAATTAATGATGACTGTTTAACGCTATCCTTTACATAATTTCCCAGGTCTGTGTAATGCTTTGGCATAGTGTTATGCTTTGACATAGTATGGATGACATCACCTAAACCTTGCACTCACCCATACAGCAGGCCCCTCCAGCAAGCACTCGTACACATGTACAGAGCAATTTACCCCAACAGGCAAGTACATATATAGAGAACAGTAGCCCCCAGCTGGGGCACCCACATGCAGAGCAGGTTCTCCCAGTAGGGACAATCATATACATGCACACGTCCCCCCAGTACGTACACATAACAGGTACCCTCAGTAAGCATACAAACAAACAAACAAACAGTGCATGCATCCCCCAGAAGCCACACACAAGAACACAGTGTATGTATGCATGTGCGCGCACACGTCCAGAGCCGGTGAGACACTGAGACTTCAGAAACTTTCAGTACTGTCACATTGACCATGAGAATGCAGCAGTATCACTCTATATAATACATTATTAATCAGCCATTTCAATAAAAAAATAGACTGCAACAAGCTATACGTAAAATTTGCTTATTTGGTAAATAAATAACTTTATTTGTAAAGAACATGTTTAAATAGAGTAAGAACCAATACATTAATATAAATCGCCTTTTATTTATATGTTGTCTCAAAATATCAGTCCCTTGAATGTTCTTTGTTTTTTCTGCTTTGAAGGTAATGCCAGTTTGGTACATGATCTTTGTTGTGTAGTGTTTGTTTTCTATTTGCTCAAACATTATTTTAATGCTTTTCATTTTCCTGAATCTTAAGTTCAATTTTAAATCTACCTGGGGAGTCAACACTAAGAAGAGATTTCTTGAGGCTTCAGTTGGCTAATAAGGAACGATCAGAAGCACTGAGGCGCCAGCAGCTGGAGCAGCAACAGCGTGAAAATGAGGAGCACAAAAGGCAGCTACTTGCCGAGCGGCAAAAACGCATTGAAGAGCAGAAGGAACAAAGGCGGAGATTGGAAGAGGTACATTCTGGTTGTGTGACATGATTAAATCAATTTGAACAACTATGGTTTGCGCTGATTGCTTTTTGAACGTAATATGGGTGCAAAAAGAAATGTGTAAGGTTTGCATTAAGAGGTTTGTATTAGGATAGCCGTATTGTGGCCATGTCTTGCATCTTCTAATAAAACCTATAATATGTCTTTGGTCTTGCTGTTACAGAGCTTATGTTTGCTGGTTAGTAACAGCAAGTTAGTTTCATATTACAGTATTGAAAACAGAGTATACAGTGTTACAGCCATATTTCTCTCTATTTCTCATATTTTCTGGTATATTCATCATGATTTGTGTGGCTCCATTATGTTAACATGCAACTCCTTGAGCATTAACTCAGAGAACTTGATAAATGTGGGGTAAGATGGTCTTACTGCATGGTAACATTGGAGCATACTGTTTTTGCCACCACAGATTCAGTATTCAGGAGCCACTCACGTTTTATAGTAAGCTCTGTATTATTGAACTCCCTCTTCGATATAAGATTCTGGCATCTGCTCTGTTATGAGCGGGAAAAGAGGTTTATATTTAATAATGTATACTAATGAGGTACAGAAAGTATTGTATCTGCCAGTTGTATTTTAATTCTATTGACAAAGTTGTTTCTTAAGTATATTTTGTTTTTATCGGTTTGTGTTATAGCTGGCACTAGTCACGGAAATGTCAGACGTTAAAGCAGAATTTTTTTTTACTCTTAGAAACATAAATTGCTCTTAGATCCGCTGTTAATTTAACTGGCGCATAAACTTACCAAGTGCATTTAGATTGTAAGGATACCAGAATACCCAAAAGAGGGATATATTGTTCCAAAGCCACTATATTTTCACATCTGCTATCCTTTTAAAATCTTTTGTTTGTGCGCCTTTTAATTTTGCATTTAGTTCAATATCTCTTCTGGGCACACATATACCAAAAATGTATATTGCAGAATCATATTTTAGTTTAGGTTACTTTGAAAAAAGGTCCCACAAATAGTTTTTCCTTTTTCACTGGTATATATTATTTGTACATTACAGTGAGGGGGAAAAAGTATTTGATCCCCTGCTGATTTTAAACGTTTGTCCACTGACAAAGAAATGATCAGTCTATAATTTTAATGGTAGGTGTATTTTAAGTGAGAGACAGAATAACAAAAGAAAAACGCATGTCAAGTTATAAATTGATTTGCAGGTCAATGAGGGAAATAAGTATTTGACCCCTTCGACTTAGTGCTTTGTGGCAAAACGCTTGTTGGCAATCACAGAGGTCAGACGTTTCTTGTAGTTGGCCACCAGGTTTGCACACATCTCAGGAGGGATTTTGTCCCACTCCTCTTTGTAGATCCTCTCCAAGTTATTAAGGTTTTGGGGCTGATGTTTGGCAACTCGAATCTTCAGCTCCCTCCACAGGTTTTCTATGGGATTACGGTCTGGAGATTTGCTAGGCCACTCCAGGACCTTAATGTGCTTCTTCTTGAGCCACTCCTTTGTTGCCTTGGCTGTGTGTTTTGGGTCATTGTCATGCTGGAATACCCATCCACGACTCATTTTCAATGCCCTGGCTTGAGGGAAGGAGGTTCTCACCCAAGATTGGACGATACATGGCCCTCATTGACCTGCAAATCAATGTATACCAGTTTTGACATGCGTTTGTCTTGTTTTTTTTTTTTTTAATTCTGTCTCTCACTGTTAAAATACACCTACCATTAAAATTATAGACTGATCATTTCTTTGTCAGTGGACAAACGTTCAAAACCAGCAGGGGATCAAATACTTTTTCCCCTCGCTGTATATCTGGGTATTCTGTGACTAGCCAGAACATAAGTGTATTTAACCTTCAGTGACCAGATTGTCCCGTCCCCTGATTTCTTATTTTAACTGTTGGTTAGATGACAAATAATCCAGAAATATATAGAGCGCAAGCCACAAAAAATATACAATGTACAAATAGAGCCATCTGACCGGTATCGCTGACAAAGATGAAAAGCAAAATCAGGACATTTTACCGGCTCTCTGTACATTTCCATGATTCCTGTCACTGCAAGAGTTAAGATTGACTGACATCTAAGTATAGCTGTTCTGATCTGCAACCCACAATTTGCCGGTGGAACTGCCTGACTTAAACAAGTGCTCTACATGTGGCAGAGTACAGGAACATTCTGTATCATAGAATTCAATCTCCTTGGTCTTTTCTCCTTCCTTATACAACATGTTCTGTTTCTTGCCTAAGGAATGGATTAAAAGAACTAGGCCCTGATAGAGCTCTTTCAGTATTTCATGTATTTTGAGAACAGTTTTACTCTAGTGTTGATACAGTCTTTTTCTTCTATATAAGTATATCCTAAATAAGTCTGAAATCATTCTCAAAGACAAACCTTTTGATGCAGAGAACAAGAGCAGCACATTCTTGATATTGTTAAACTATTGTTTTTGATCTTTCTAAAAATCTATATGGTTCATGAATTAATTCTTTATATCTGTTAAGTATTTGTTTTCACTGTCCCCCTAAATATAGATCTGAAGGTGCTGTAGGAAAAGCTCTACATGCTAGGATGGGGGCCTCCACTTGTCTGTAATATGATAATAATGTTTTTTCTTGTACTTAACCCCTATACAACACTGCAGAATATGTTGGCGTATTACAAATAAAGGAAATAATAATAATAATAATTCACGTAGATCTGACAGCTGATAATAACCAAAAAATTATCTGTCTTGGCTTAAGCTTCAAGATGGCCTTATGCTTATCCCAGACATGCTTAAATTCCTTAACTTTGTTCCACTTCCACTGGAGAGCTGTTACATTTATCATCTAACATTTATAAAGTCACAATTTGACAAAATAACCTTAAATCTTCTACCTACCAACTACCAGGAACCTATTTTTCTTACTATATTTTTTATTTTTATTTTTTGGGGGGAAGCTACTTCTTTCCTGAAATGTAAATCCTCTACTATATTTTGATTGCCTTCTGTCTTATCACACATCTTCCCTCAGAGTTATACATATCCAGGTCATAAAGTTTGTCTAATAAATAAATATAGATTTGTGGGGACATTTGCATGTCCTTGCCCAGGTTCCCAGAATGCAGTGTAATAACTGTATTTCTCGGAATTCTGAGCAAGAAACAATTTTTTTAAGGCACTCACGGCTACCTTACTCTCTTTCTTTTAATGTATGTATTTATTTATTTGTGTGTGTATAGATATAGACAAAACTTATGGAAAATAATGAATGATAATGTGGAGAACCTTTGAAAAGAGAAGAGCCTACTAAAAAGTAGCTGCTGCGTGTAAAACAAAGCATTACGGATTGCTTCCTTTATAGAGTGAGCTTGATGAAGAGACTCCATTATGTGCTGTTTATTTGCTGTGTGTTTTCACAAGGCATTATCTATTACTGCAGCTTTTTCGGATCTACTGCATTATGTGCCTACTCCATATCCTTTCTCTGGCAATTGGCTTGACTAGAACACAGGAAGCAGCGGGGGCTGTAAGCTGCTGCTCTGCACGTGCTTGACAAGATGTCCTTTCTGATCAGCATTCAGCTGAAGCCGCGCTGTTGGCCACAACAGGAAGTTGCACAAACAAATACAATACAAAAACTTCATTACCTCAGAAAAGTGCAGGAGGGCTAAGCAGTTTTTTTTTTTTTTTTTTTTCTTCTTTGTTTTACTTTAGTCCTGGATGTTACATGGCTTTGCAGGCAGAAAGTGGTACAGTTTTCCAATTTATTTTTTATTTTTGTAAATGTTACAATGATTTTACATCCAGGTTTTTACCACTAACTTAGTGATTTCATCTTTCTTTTTTTTTCTCTCCGAAATAACCTTTTCTTAATTCCAAACAGTTTTGTCAGTTTATGTCCGTAGTCTGCAACCTTTTAAAATTAATCACAGATTTCAGAGCAAAACATATACTATTTACCAATAGTGATAAGTGGCATTGAATAGTTTCGCCCACACTTAGCCCTATCAGACTTCTGAAATGCTCAAAAACAAGTTGAATGTTGCAAAATGGGTCCATACAGTCTGTATTTTAAAAGAGGCCGATAATGTGGTTTGTAGAGAAAAGTGACAAAATGGAGCAAACTGGTAATGATTTGTATTTACCACTGTAATCTGAATAGCTGAACACAAACGTATAATTACGTGGTTATTTTTGTGCACTGTGCGTTCACTTTGTTCTATGGCTGGCAAAGGTTGTAACTGCATATAACAGTGGCCTAAGATACAGATTTTGATCTGTACCTGGTCATAGGATGCAGACTTCTGATTTATAATGTTAACCCACACTTGTGACTTAAGTAGTGTATATATAATATAAACCACATTTCCCTTTGTCACATGATTAAAATAAGCTGATCTTTTTGAGAAAGCTTACACTAAAAATGTATCCTCACTCCATAAAATCTTTGCAGTAATGCTACGGAACGTCTGCTGAACATGTTGCCACATGAAAAAGGTTGTAGGAGCTGCATCTCCTTCCATGTTGGTTAACCCTTCACAGAAAGATATATTTAGCATATATATATATAAAAATGCCCTAAATGCTGCACTGACGGCAAGAGACATGAGTTTGTTTTCTATACTCCTTGACCTCTGCAGAATTTGATACTATAGCGCATGATATTTTTAATTTGCATCAAGAAATACTTTGATCTGGATGATACAACCCCAACCATTTCAAATCCTTCCTATCAAACATGTCCCAGAGAGTATTCTCTTCACCTATGCCATTGACATGTGGAGTTCCACAGGGAATCCATCTCATCCCCTATGTTGTTTGCTATGTACATTGTTCTAATTATGATCTTTATTTGTAACACTAGCGACTTGCCCGTCAAAAATGACGGCAATAAAATTTGAAGCCTGGCAATGGTGTCTGTCACACATTGCGGGCCTCTCCCCCTTCTACTTTACTGGCCTCGCGATGAGCACCTTCAGCGCTTATCACGGGCCTCGCAATGAGCGCCTTCGGCGCTCATTGTGAGCCCCCCCTCTACTTCCTCTCCCTCCTCTGTGTGTCTTTCCCCCCTCTCCATCCCCTGTTTCTCTTTCCCCCTCCTGTGTCTCTTTCCCCCTCTCCCTTCCCTCTGTCTCTTCCCCCTCCCTTCCCTGTGCCTTTTCCCCCCTTTCCCCCCCTCTGTCTCTTCACCCCCGTCTCCCTCCTCTGTGTCTCTTCCCCCTCTCTTCACCACCGTCACCCTCCCCTGTGTCTCTTCCTCCCTCTCTTCACCACCGTCTCCCTCTCCTGTGTCTCCCCCCCCCTCTGTCTCCCTCCCCTGTGTCTCTTCACCCCCGTCTCCCTCCCGTGACTCTTCCCCCCGCTGTGTCTCTTCTCCCCCTCCCCTCGTGTCCCTCCTCTGTGTCTATTCCTCCCCTCCTCTGCCTCTCTTACCCCTCCCCTGTGTCTCTCTTAGCCCCTCCCCTGTGTCACTCTTCCCCCCTCCCCTGTGTCTCTCTTCCCCTCCTCCTATCCCTCCCCTGTGTCATTTCCCCCTCCCCTGAGTCTCTCTTCCCCCCTCCCCTGTGTCTCTCTCCCCCCCTCCCCTGTGTCTCTCTTCCCCTCCTCCTCTCCCTCCCCTGTGTCTTTTCCCCTTCTCTGTGTCTTTTCCCCTTCTCCTCTCCCTCCCCTGTGTCCCTCTTCCCCCTCCCCTGTGTCCCTCTTCCCCCTCCCCTGTGTCCCTCTTCCCCCTCCCCTGTGTCCCTCTTCCCCCTCCCCTGTGTCCCTCTTCCCCATCCCCTGTGTCTCTCTCCCCCTCCTTCCCTGTGTCGTTTCCCCCTCCCCTGTGTCTTTTCCCCTCCCCTGTGTCTCTCTTCCCCCCTATCTTCCTCCTGTGTTTATCTTCCCCCCATGTGTCTATCTTCCCCCTCCTCTCTCTCATCTCTCCCCCACTCCTCTCCCTCCCGTCTCTCTCCCCCACTCCTCTCTCCCGTGTCTATCCCCCACTCCTCTCTCTCTCCCGTGTCTCGCCTCCGCCTTAATGCTGAAGACGCGCGCGCCCCCGTCGTTCCGTGCGCGCGCGGCCGTTGTCCTGTGCGTGCCACGCGTGTGTCGTCCCGTGCGCGCGTCCTGCGGATTATAGATCAAGGAGGGCAGAGGGGCTGATGTGGTGAGCATCAGTGGGGAGGGGTGTTGTGAAACTGCAAGTTATCGTCAGTTGCATTGCGAGGGCCGCAAAGCGTGACGACAACTCGCAGTTTGACAATTATAATATGTGATGCCAACATATTCTGTAGCACTGAACAATGGTTAAGCACGAGGTAAAATAAAATTGACACTTTGCAAATGGGTGGAGAGCCCTGTCTTTGAGTTTAGATTCTAGTGTGTGTAGAGCTTACTCTAAAGCACCTTACAAGATTAAAATCTTGCAAATTTTCAATCTAATGAGTTAGGATGTGCTACGGGGGGGGGGGGGGGGGGAGGGGTGTATGCTTGAACAGATGTGTTTTTAGTGAGGTTTTAAAGCAGTCTAGTGGAGCGATGCAAGGAGTTCCAGAGAACAGGGTGTGTGTGTGTGGGGGGGGGGGGGGGGGTATTTTGTGATTAGAGCAAATATATAAGGGGTGCATTGTTGAGTGATTTGTAAGTTAGGGTCATGATTTTAAATTTTAATTTGGAGGCTATGGGAAGCCAGTGGAGTGATTTGACAGAGAAGTGCTACAGACACTGAGCGTTAAGTATAGTAGATGAGCCCAGCACAGGCATTTATTATGGATTGGATCAGACAGATGGGTAATAGGGAGGCCAGCAAGGAGCGAGTTGCAGTAGTTGAGGCGGGATATGATGAGAGCATGTATTAGAATATTAGTTGTCTTGTTTGAGCAAGTGACTTATTTTGTAGATTTGTTCCTAATTAATGGACTATAACTTAAATATCAAGTATCACTTGACTACTGCAGTGCACTATTACTAGGACTTCCATATAAACAATTAGACAGACTTCAGGTGGTACAGAATGCTGCTTTCAGTCCTGCTCTTGTTACATTACACCCATTCGTCATTATTTTGCATGGATTACCTATCAAATGGTGAATATATTTCAAGGTTGAGTTGTTGATCTTCAGAGCTGTAAATGACCTGACTCTAGCTATCTGAAATAACTCCCTACACTCTTACACATGCTATTCGACCAGCAAGTTTATCACAATTAAATGTACCAAGTGTTTGTTTATCATTTAGTGATAAAGCTTTTAATTATGCAGTTCCAGTTTTGTGGAACTCTCTTCCCATAAGAGTTTAATAACTGTCCATAATCTATTCTGCTACCTCTTATACCCTACTGATTTAATGACTTTCAAAGGGACTATGGGCTCACAACGTTTAACAGTTACTGAAAGCATTGCTCTTGCTTTTTTATTGATCAGAACATTGTGGACTACAAATGTATGTATTGCATTAATGTCGGACATTACTACCGATTGATGTATATGTGAGCTTATATATAGGATTTTCTCTGTGGACAGGTAATCTACTGTTGGCAGCTTCATATTTTATTTTACTTTGTTGTTGTTACTCCTTTCCATGTTAAAATAAATGCATGAATACATACATATTAAACCGTAATAAACTTATACTTATATTTAAAATATTTTTTTTGTTTTATTAAATGAATTTTTCAAATCATCATTAACATGGTAAAATAACAAATAATATATTAACAGTTGCTTTGAGTAGTTTGCTTTGTTGGTGACTCACACTGACTGACTGATAAATGAGAGGTGAGTCCCATCCTTTGTCCCTTCTGATGGAGCATATCACCAACCTACAGAAATAGTAGTAGCAGGAAATCAAACATAACAAATTGAAAGCTTTTAAAAACAACTTTAATATGAATAACACCATCAGAGTTGTCTGTTCCATGCTTTGACCATGATCGCCAATATGATGCCAAGGCCATATGCCATGTTTAGGTATTTGATAAGGTATTTTGTTTTTTAACATGTGCCCCATATTTGACAGAAGCTTGACACTTCCAACAATCCCCTTTCCTTCACATGTTTTCTTTTGTGCTATTAAACATGTTAAAACACAACATTGTGGCAAACATTGCATAACTGAATTGACAAGTTAATGGCAGCTAGCCAAATAAGTAATTTATTTGCCTTGTAAAAAGAAAAATAGGCCACTGGAGTACTGATCCCTGCTAGAAAATAATCGCCTTCTTAATCTGTTAGTTAAACCGAGTTATTGGCAGGTATATAGATAAACCTTAATATTTCTAGATTGTGGCGTCTTGTTGAAAAAGAGAAGAGACAAGCCATAGGTTGTTAACCAAAGTAAATGTTAGAACCGTGTCCATTGTTACCCAACTTTCCAGGAGAGGGGGGGGGGGGGGGGGAGATGCGTCCTATACATTGTTACTGATGTTGCTTTGGGAATGCCATTATTTAAACTTTTAAATTGATATCTTGTAATCTATCCAATGTATTTAGACCAGATGTTGCAGACTAGTGTCCATATATTGACGCCAACATCTCAACTTGTAGCCATATTAGACTGATTTACCTTGGCTATATCATTTTCATTGCCAGCTCATTGCTGTCCCTGGTTTGAACCTGTAAAAGTGACAGGTGCCATTGTATTGCAAGACGAGTATTAAGCTCTGAATTGAAGACGTGTCACTTTCTTTTACACTCCACTGCTCTCCTGTGGCCAGTTTATCACAGTACAGACTGATTGGGACAAGGACTTGTTCAGCTTACATCCCTGTGGATAACACTTTCTTGAAAAATGCAAACCCATTCTATTTTGGCTAACCGCATCTGATGTGATTTTTTTTTGTTTTTGTTTTGTTTTTGTTTTGTTTTTCACCATTGATGTATTTTTAGATGTTTTCCTGCTAGTGAGTTCAGCATTTAGCTTTCAGTATATGAATATTAACTTGGACCAGCTATTATTATTATTATTATTAATGATATTAATAATAATGATATTAATAATAATAATAAATAACTCTTATTTGTAAAGGGCCAATATGCAGTGTTGCATACAAGGGAAAGTTGCATTAAATACAGTGTGACATATAACAGTTAAAACATGTTGATACAGGAGGAGTAGATGTCCCTGCTCCCAAGAGCTTACATTCTAAATGAGATAGCTGGGCAAGTGATACAGAAGGAGAGCGGGAGATGAATAATCAATAGCAGGTTAGAGGAGGTAGCTGTGTGTGTGATCTTGCATTACTTTAACTTAAGATGATTTTTCCCTTATCAATATAAAAAAGGTCTGAGATAAAACAAAAAAAAACAAAAAAAAAAACATTATACCCCCCTAAATGCAGAAATGTTGGAGATTTGCTTTATTTCTTGTTGATGTGGTTATTTTATATTTTGAAAAAGGATGGATTACTAATATGTATTGCATTTAAGTATACGTACATTATTCTTGAAAGGACTGTATTACGTCTGCATCCTTACTTAAGCGATCGTAGATTCTTCCTCTTCTCCAAACTATTAATATTTAGGTATAAATATATATTTTTTAATTTTTAGACCATGTATAATTTTAATCACTCTTTTGAATAAGTTCTAAGGTACTTCAGCCCTTCTGTAAATATGTGAAATATGGTTCACTGTGAAGACCTTAAGAAACCATTTGCCCTTCCCAGTTAAGTTGTGGGACTCGTGCTGTGATAAAATTATGGGGATCCAGCTATCGTTATTATACATAATGTCGAAGGGGGGTCTAGAGAATCTTACTATCTGTCCTGCTTCAGCTAGGTTCACTTGGCCCTATCAAAGGTATAAGCAAGTGCCCCAAATGTCTTATGCCTTCTTACAGGCAGTCAAGGATTGCAGGTAAATGGCCTCATAACATTCTATATGGTTCAGAATGAAGCATAATTATATTATGCTATCAGAGTCATTACAGTATAATATACATTTTGCAGTCTCTAAGTGTCTGTAAATGTGTTTTGATGTCATCAGTGTAAATACATAACCATCTTATGATATCAGGGCCCTGCATTCATGTACATGTAAATGTGCAGAATACCTTTGGAAATAATAGTCCTTCAACTCAATTATTTATTAATCTGACAGTTCTTTACCTACCCTGAAATGGCCTTGTTGTGTGTTTTTATCCCCCTACGGAGGTGAGCAACTCAGTGAAGCTCAAAACTTGCCTTAGACTTTGAAATAGACCTTACAACTGAGACTGAAAATATTATTGGTTGTGGGCTCTTGTTGTGTCATTTACGAACTGTAAGAGAGTAGTTAATTTCCTATGAGGACCACTTACACAGTCTGTGATTGTGAGTAAATCATGTCCTTATACTTTCCCAAGGTGGTATTGAAAACTGCAGCTATACATCAGTGTCTTACCTAGAGGAATGAGTAAACTTGGAATTGGCGGCATCCATAATTCTGCTATTTGAGATAAAGATTAGGCTATTTTATGTAATTAGGAACTTTGACTAGCTGGCAGTAAAGAAGATTGTGAATGTTTGATCAATATGTCCTTTGCCATTAAACAAGAGAAACCTTTTAATATATTGATATTGTGTATGAGGCTTATGAGTCATTCAACCACATATGTATTATAGACATTAATTTGAATAGTAATACAGTTAATTCAATATAGTAATACAGTTACATAGTAATTGAGGTTGACAAAAGACTTTTAGTCCGTTCGTCAAGTTCAACCTTTTTAGATCTCCTCTGATCTGCAATATGCAGATTAATTGTTAATTTATCCAGAGGAAGGCAAACAGAAAAAGAAATAAAACTGTGACTCTTGCAAATTGTCACAAAAGGGGGGGAAAAAAATCCTTCCTAACCCCAGATACTGGCTATCCGATTACTCCCTCTCTAATTAACCAGGATAACCCAGAATGCCCCTTTTAATCTATATCCAATCCCTATTTAAACTGATCTATTGAATCCGCTGTCACCACCTCCTCTGGTAGAGAATTCCACAGATTAACCACCCTTACTGTGAAGAGCCCTTTTCCTTTCTTTATGCTGCAATCTTTTTACTTCTAACCTAAAAGGATGTCCTCTTATCAGTTGAAAACCTCTTGGCAAAAAAGTTCACTTGACAAATCTTTATACTGACCCTGGATATATTTGTTAGGTAATCATATCCCCTCTTGGATGCCTTTTTTTCTTGAGAAAATAAGTTTAATTTGGTTAGTCTTTATTCATAACTTAGCCCCTCCTTTCCCCTTATTTGTTTTGTTGCCTTCCTCTGTACTTTTTCCACCTCTACAATGTCCTTTTTATGAAGTGGTGCCCAAAATTGTACTCCATATTACAAAAGAGGGCGTATTAGAAGTATATTTGCTTCCCTTGTTTCTATACCCTTCTTAAAGGGACAGTTAATTCAGCACAACGTGGCGCTCACCACTGTAACATATTGAAATACTTTTTGAATTTTTGAAATAGGTGCATTTTTCACATAAGAAATCCTAAAAGAATTGTATGTTTACATGAGCTCTGGCAATTCCCCATAAGTAGACTGCACAAGATTTTGCTGATAGAGAGCCGAAACAGAGAGTGATTTAACCCTTCTAAAATACATCTGTGCAGAGAATTGACTGCTTCAAACTGCTAAACCAGTAACTGAATGCATTCCTGAACCTAAGGAAAAGCTATAAATCTGTGTGCAGCATTTTTTTACAAATTGAAAATTGGGTTCTATAGTTTGGTCCACATACAGACAATCCAATATTCTTGATGTGAAAAGGAGGAACCCATCTTGGGGACCAAATGAAGATTATGGGACGCTGCACCACAGATAATACTGCATGTGAATGTAAATGGGATCTGTGATTCTTGGGAACAAGACACTAAGGTCACTAATCATAGTCTGTGGCAACACATAATTTTACATGGTAGCACGGCTTTTGCACGTCTGGTGTATGCGCGCAGGAGCGCGCGCACACACACACACACACACACACACAGTGGTGAGCCTGGCAATAGAGCGCCCCGACACAATAGCGCGCCTTGGACAGGAAATGCCAGAGTGGACATCATGTTATCTCCTGTCAGAGAGAATTGTAGGGTACCTATGGGGCACTTACACCTATTCAATTATACCACTTAACCCTTTGTGCCAGCAGGAGAGCATCAAAGCAATCTTCCATAAGGGTAGCCTGCTTTATGTGCGACTCCCTATGAGAGTGTTCTGAAGGGTTCTTAATAACATGTTGTCCACTCTGGCATTTCCTGTCCCTGGCGCGCTATTGTTTCGGGGAGCCATCAAGGCGCTCTTTTAACGTTCGCGCTACTGTGTGTGCGCTCGTGCGCCCATGTGTCGGGGTACTCTATTGCCAGGTGCCCTACTGTGTGTGTGGGCGCACATGCGTCCGCGCACATTTGCCCGGCACTTTTAAAGCCAGGCTGCCATTTTACATACACTCCATTTTTATGGTATTCTCTCACACGACCTGTAAATTATAACAATATACTGATGGAGGACAGAACCCACAGTTTGGATCTAAATTAGGAGATGAGAAATCGGTGCTTGACTGGTTGTTTTAGCCTAGTTGGTAAGCACATGGTACCAAGCATTGATATAGAGATCCAGTTCATTCTTCAAAGTAGTACCAACCTATACAGGTTTTATAGGGAAATTCTAGAGCATTATATTCTCTGTATCTGCCCCATAATACTTCAATTAACCAATTTCATCTTCCATGGCATTTTTATCCAATGCAATATAAATAATGAAGCACATGCTCTTTTTTTTACGAAACATACCGACTTAAGTGATTAGTGATATAAATGTGCTCTTATCTCTATTGCTTTCATTCAATTAATGTTAATATTGTTTTGTTTTTTTACATGTTTGTAAACAAATGCAAAAGTTCTAGACTGTGCCTTCCTTTATTTAATATGATATAATTAAAATGCATAATACAGCTTTGACATCCTTCTGTATCAGTGACTTCAAAGGATAGTGGCTTTTGAGCATGGATTATTTTGACCCCTGGTTTGAGCTCCGACTGCAGTGTAATTATGGATTGGCTGTGCATTAATGATGAAATGTGTGAAGTCTCAATGTGCGCTGATCTCATACATTCCAGCCATTGATCTTTTTACAGTCTTTCTTTATAGAATTAGTCCACTTGAGGGAAATCTGTTCTGTTACTTGTGTGACAACTTTTTAATTGATTTGTCTAACATTTTTCCAGCTTTGATGGTCTTTTACATTAACAGTTTCACTACCAGTAGCCCAAGAACATCTTGTTATATCATAAAGAATTAATAAGTGATTTAAAGTATGTTAGTAAAGAACGAGAGCTTTGGTCTAGATCTATCTGGTGTAGATAAATGAATGTGTTTTTCTACAAGTCCTCTATGGAGATTTGTTGTGATACATATATCTTGCCCAGTTTTATTTAAAGAAAGGGTAGTAAATAAGTGGACCAGCCCTCTAGTGGATGCTGTAAGGCCAAATACAATAAATACATCCAATAATGCCTGAGATCTAAAATAGGCTGGCTTTCCTAAGGATGTCCAATTTTTTTAATTTATTTTTTAACCTGTTGGTTCATATCTTTTGTCAAAAAATGTTTCTGTACACCTATGTAAAGAAATGGAAACCATTGTTTTAGTTATCTTACGAGACTTCTTAAACCACAGCTCTTAAGTCATTTTTTACAGTTCCTACTTTACCGAAAAGGTAGTAAGTACGTTGATTGCCATCCAGCAGAAATGGTTGGCGAATAACATCAAGGACCTTCATTGTTATCTGATGTGCATAAGACTATTCTGGGGATTAATTAAAATGTTTAGCAACCTCCACACTCTTGTAGTTTGGTGCATCTTGTTACATGGTGCAAAGATCAATGGGCCAGACTTCTCAACATCACAAGACAGTTATGTGTTTAGTCAAATATGTTCATTGAAAGGTTTGTTCCATTGGTGACAATGGATGTACAAACCGGAAGTATTATCGTGCCTTACTTTGTTTTTTATTAGCAACAGAGAAGAGAAAAAGAGATGAGGAAGCAACAGGAAAGAGACCAACGTCGGCGATACGAGGAACAGATACGTAGAGAAGAGGAGCGGAGACGGGCTGAACATGAGAAGGTCTGACCCTTATTCATACTATTGTGAAACTTTATTCTGTACTTTTAGAAATCTATTGTGTTCTTCTATTCATAAGTAGGATCAGATTTTGAATCATAACCTAGTTATCAGAGTTCCATCCAGGGCTTTGTTTTACTTCTTTTTAGTACCAAATCCCCTTTTACATGTTATGTGCTTAAGGGACCAATTAACTACTTGCCTATTTCTTTCCAAAGTTATATTAGTCGTAGTAACTCTCTCAGTGATCCTCTGAGAACCAGGTGACCTGATCCCTCCCCTGAGCATAGCTGGAGGGGTCAGAGCCAATTTAATGAAATTCTTTCGGCAGCAAAGCATTTCTCTTATCAAAAGCACAGTTAATAATGCAAGCTGTGTTACTGTCCCTTTAGAAGCCCCTTAAATCCTTTAGGCAAACATTAAATGTTCATCCAGATGAAAACTGCCGGCTTTGTTTTAGGTTGATGCAGCAGTAAATTTCCAGGGGCGTTTGTTCAAACATCCCAGCATCCCACTGCTAACAATTGTACCTGCACTTCTATGTAAGGACTCTCGCAGTGACTTGCTGCAATTATAACTTCATGTGACGTGATACTGTCATGTCATGCTGTAATTGCATAGTATGCAAATTACAGAGTTGGTAGCTTTGTAGTGGAGAAATACACATACACAAAGTTTGTTTAACTATGCTAAGTAAATTTTTCTGTCCCATATACTCTTCAGAAAATTATACAGCATTCAGTCAAAGGCCCAAGTGCATCATCTTACTTTTCACTGCTCATACCTTGCACAGAAATAATTCTTAAAAGGACTAAACTAATAGTTTGTCCTATATAACTTCTAAGTGGTAAACTTTTTTACATTTATTGGTATTAAAACATTTTTTTTTTAAATGCTTTTTTGTGAGCGAACATAGTAAACATAGTTATTAATTTCGCCATTTTTTTTTTACCTTGTGCTCCTCCTATCTTTTGCAAGCTCTAGCAGAGTGTCCAGAGGGTGGATGGCCAACTGCTCCAAGGGGCTGTCCTGTAAGGAGACGTTATCCATTGTCCTAGTACATTGTTTATCTACCTACTTCCCTGCAGTGGCTATTGTAGAAAAACCTAGACTTGCCAGAAAAAAAAAATAGGGCAGCCTTATGAGCAGATCCACTTCACCTCCTGGACACAAAAGTGCATTTGCTTGAAGCAACATAGCTAAAATCAAGAGTAAGTTTTAAAAGGTAAATTGTTATCAAATGCTGATTTTTATTGCAAATTAGTTACTAAATGAACAAATGATTCCCTATTGTATGAGCAGTACATAGGCCCTCTAAGTATCTAAGCAGGACTCTGCAAAACCTAGTTTATCAATGAATATGTTTGTCTTTCTCCCTGATTTCTCTTTCTCTCTTTTCCTTGCTGTGTATGCCAGGAATACATCAGACGACAGTTAGAGGAAGAGCAAAGGCAGTTAGAGATCTTGCAGCAGCAATTATTACAGGAACAAGCCCTTCTTCTGGTAATGGGAGTCACTATCCCAACTCACTAATTGTGATGTGTTTGTGCATGGTGTGTTGTACCATCGCATCATTTTCATTGCAAAATATCTGGCACTTGCATGCAGTGTCCTTCTAAAGGGCAATATTACTGAACATACATGCATAGTTTAGAAATTGTTGAAGCATCTTTCCATCCTGTTCCATATTTTATTCTGGAGCACTTTATAGTCATTGGGCTGCAACATTGTTTGTTTTTTGATGAGCAAACACAAATTCAGAAGTAGTTTCTTCTGAAAGAAAGGAGAAGCAGATCTGTAGTTTAAAGGGATACTGAACTCATCAGCTTTGTTGGAATAGTGAAGTGCTGTTCAATTCTTGGAGTTAGAGGCACCTGTCTGTCCTGGTGATTGACTCCACTAAACTCTATTAGCTGGACTGGAAATGGTTAATCCTCGCTGCATGAGTTTGGGGCAGGGTAGTTTTGGTGGTTATGAAAGCAATAACTGAAATGCTTATATCTGCGTTAGTTGCCCATTAAACTGTACCAGATGATGGACACCAGTTTCGGTGACTTCCATGTCCCTAATTTTATTAGGTTTTTGGCGTACTTTAAATTCTACGGATCAATGAAGTCTACTCAAGTGCAGCCCTCTTCACGCCACAAAATAGTAGAGCATTTAGAATCATAAGTTGTTAGAGAATAAATAGCTTACTTTGTTTGTATTATTTTGGGAACATCAGAAACTTTCCAGGGTTTTTTGTCATTAGAAACCCATTGTTGCAACACCCTACCCTCACAAGCTGTAGGTAAAGCTATGGGTCTTGCTCATTGTGAGACTTACCCCTTGTGTACAGACTCTGATGACATTCTAAAACACAGTTATAATTAATAGGAAGGGAGGCAATCACCATGGTAGAACTGCTAAGAGCAGTTTCATTTGATTTATTTTAGAAAAACGGGTGATTTTACTACATATTAACCCTGTAGTCAAGTTTAGAGTTTATTTTCATTTGATATTTCTCAGTGTGCGACATTAGTTCTTTCTTAAGTTTCTGTTTTTTGCTTTAGATTACATATTCCTTCCCGGTTGCCTGCTGCATTGATTCTCATCTCATACAGTATACCTGCTGACAATTGTGAACACCGTTCAGTCCTGTTCTGGTTTTTAAGCTGCGTGTTGCTGATTATTATTTGTCCATTCGCTATTCTTTTTTAGGAGTATAAGCGCAAACAGTTAGAAGAACAAAGACAAGCAGAAAGACTGCAAAGACAACTGCAGCAAGAGAGGGACTATTTGGTTTCTCTACAGCAGCAGCAACAGCAGCAGCGGCAGCAAGAGCAGAGGACATCTGATAAGAAACCACTTTATCATTACAAAGAGGGACTAAACCCTGCAGAGAAACCTGCTTGGGCAAAAGAGGTATGGGAAACCAATGAAAACTGCATTCTGTGTAGGTGAACCCAGTGTAGAGTTTGTAGATTGTATCGTTGAACAAAAAGGTAATGAAATGCTGTATCAAAGAATATGGTGGGTCAGGCACTCAATGAGCAGTTGGAAATGTAAAATAATTAATAAGAATTTAGACTGTGTAACATAAATATGAGTTGACTCCCAACCACATAAATCAAAATGGTGGAACTCTGGTCTTTATATTTCTAATAATGACTGTTGCTATGTTTTCTTTATGGAGGAGACCAAATTACAGTCCGGATGATTCCATAGTAAAGGTAATTTTACAAGACATTCAATCCAGGGAGGTAGATGAACAAAGAAAATACATGTTCATATTCCCGCACAAGTAAAATATATTTTTACTGCTGGTTAGGCTGTAGTTCAGTGAAACTCTTTTGAATCTCAGGTGTAATGGTAAGTTTCAAATTAAATATTTTGTATAAAGATTCATGTTAAATTATTATTATTATTTTTTTTTTAATACCAACAGAATTGAATACCTCTGCTTTGATATCATAACAGTCATTTACAATCATTGCTAACTATTACTTATATTAACTAAGTTAACTTGAATGTCACTACAATTTATTTCCGTGTCAACATCATAAAGGACTGTCACCTGTGCATGCTCCATGAATAATCTAATTTATCATTGTGAGGTTTTTTTTATGTTGTGTTGTAATAGTATAATTTTGTGTGATCCCACTCCCAGGTTCAACAGCGATCTCTTAGTAATTCGCCTGTTCTTCCAGCTAAGCAGCAACATACTTCTGTTATCGAACAGCAGGTGTCCTTGGTAACCAAAGATGCATCTTCTAGTTGGCAGCCCTCAAGTAGGCCCAATTCTCAGAACCTGCAATCATCAGGTCGTGTGAAAGTGGACAACTTAGCTCCATCCATGATATTGCCTTCAATTCAGATTTCCAAATCAGGGCCTTGGGGACAAGCAACACAGAGTGAAGTGCAATCTCTAGATGATGAAGTGAGATACTTACTCCAAGTGAACTCACAAGAAAATGAACCAGGGAGAAAATCAGTAACATCCCTTAAAGGGTCCCGCTCACAAGGATGTAGCCCAGCCAGGGACACTGGATTTTCCAAGGTCATGAGAGGTTTCACTTTTTACCAAAAATAACATGCATGAACCATTTAACAATAAAGTGTAAATAGCAAGATAGTCACAAGGAAAGAAGTCACAAGTTGTGCTTGTATTCAAGTGAGACTTCACTGGCAGAGAGGTCATGCATGATTAGCATACTTCTGGGGAGTTTTGTCCTTGAGCAAGAGATGTTACACTTTTATGCCTGCTGTTAAAAGCATGTATTATTCCCAAATAACTGGCAATGGTGGGTGAAATCTGAGCAGAATCTCAATGGTAATTTGTAGTGTGAACGCTTACATCTCCCTTGGATGGGCCTCTTGCTTACATTTCTCTTCTACTGCTTACTCACAGCTGTCTCTATGGGTTTCATCCCTATCTTGCTGTGTCTTTGCCAGCATTACTGCCCTTTGCTTCATTGGCTTCAAGCTTGTTTACCATGTCGTAATGATCCTAACTATCGCATTCTCTATATCTGCCATGTTCTTTCTAAAGCATCTTTGGCAGTGTTTTTGTAGCATTTTTAAATAGTTGCACTCTGTGTATTTCTCATTCATTGAAACTGAAACAAATTTCAGACCTATCTTACAGTGAGTAAGGATCACGTCCTTTGAGGAATCCAGCAGGCATGAGATAAACCTTTAGACTTCATCTTTAGGGACTCCAATTGTATTTTATAGTAGATACTGAACCAGTGGGCATCACAAGCTATGACCATACTCCTCATTACTCCAGTGACCTGCAGGTTCTATGGTTATAAAATTCTTATTCTTCCAATTAAAATGGCTGGTTTCGTGCAAGTGCGTCCGCTAATGTTGACCATGTTTTCAATTAAACCATTGGGTTTACCCTACTCTTTAAAAAGTTCTCTGCTAAATTCTTTGTGTACCCCCAGAAGGCACACTTGAAAAAGCATTT
The DNA here is from genome assembly GCA_027410445.1 of Discoglossus pictus. Lineage (NCBI taxonomy): Eukaryota > Metazoa > Chordata > Amphibia > Anura > Alytidae > Discoglossus > Discoglossus pictus. Next base: position 332,388,875 of record CM050165.1, read on the forward strand.
TCTAAAATATGAGAGGGAGGGGGTTTCCAGAGTAAGGACAGGTAGGGGTATAGGTTCCCCAGTTAAAATGATATAAAAATTATACTCACGGCACAGAAAACAGACTAAATTGATGACTGCATGCTGTGATTTTGTTTCATTACAATTCACATTGCACACAATGCCTGCTGATTGAATGAAATGACATCTCTCCATCTCTCCAGTCCCTGAAAAATGAAGATGATTACCTAACCTTCACGCTTTTATATTATAGTAATTTCTCATAGTGCTACAATGATAAGTAATTGCCCTGGCAGTGCTTCTACCGTACCTATACTATTTTGAACGTGAAATTTCAATATGATCATATGTTAAAGTTTATGATCATATTTTATAGTTTATGAAACCTTGATCTCAACTGGAAATATGAACCAACTGGTTCATCCAGTTGTCCTGTCTGTATTTGACTCCCTGTCTGTATTTAGTTTTCCTACCATGATCTCATATTAGAAGCGACCTGTGTCTTTTTCAAGCATTTATGAATTCCCGTGCTTTGGCTAGAAGAAAATTCAGTCCCACATATGGACTACGCTTAAAGGGATTTGGAAGGTTACCTGTTTTTAACCGTAAAATGAATTACTTAAGTAATTATTTCCATGTCTAAACATAATTTTATTAACAAGTGCTTAAAAGATCAGTTTTACCGAAATCTTCCATTTAGTCCCAACAAAGGTCTGCCCCAATAACTCATGCATACAATGTTTCCATTGGTTCTAGATTTATTAGCCAATGACATTGTTTCTTAAAAGCATTTTTTTATTGCTACTAAAGGATTAATCTGTGATTGGTTAGTACACTTAGTAATACAGCGACATTGTGTGCATGAGTTATACAAGGGTGGACCTTTTGTTGGGACTATTAGTAATGTTTCAGCTTTTAAGCACAAGTTAATAAAATTATGTTTAGATATGTAAATAAATACTTAGGTAGATTTTTTTAATACTAAAACTAGGGAACCTTCATATCTCTAAGTAAAGTAGTACTTTTTTTGCATTACTTCACATTTGACATCACCACAAATAATGCTTAAAACACCTACTTATGTGGTGCAAATAAAACCAAGCATGAATCGTAGGAAAACCTGAAGTAACCAATTCCATTTTGTTTGCTCTACTTCATGCCATCATGTCATATTGCTACCATTATACTGCTTCTAATACATCTGGATTTCATCTTCTAACCTAAAGCTTCATGGTGGTCAGGTGGTGAAGAAATTGTGATTAACCATTAGTACTCTTTCTCAGATTACCTTTTTGATATCTGCAACTACCTTACTTACTATAATGTTTCCGTTCAAATAATGTGTGTGTTTGTCCAATTGGCATGTTTTAATTATAGGGCATACTGTGAATTTATGATTAGATATCACAAAGTATTGATTTGCATGATGGTATGTCCCATGGTGGTGTATGTACTCACAGGTATTTATTCAGCCTATCCAAGATGCATAAATAGACATTTAGAATGTGGTCCTTACCCACTTGAGTGCAGCTGATGCTCTAAGGAATCACACCAAGACTAGATTTGCTGGGCGGATCCTACATTGATGTAATGCCCAAAATCCAATAAGCATTGCAGGGACTGCATAGTGATCTGCTAAGACTGTGATGGCAATTTTCACTTAGAAAACAGCCATCATAGACTCAGCCAAACTCTTTGCAGTCCCTGCAAATCTTAGGGAGTAATAGCCAATATTTGTAACATTTAAAGGGACATAGAAAAGCATATTATTGAATGGACCACTGTAGATTCATATTTACAATTAAGCATTAGAAATCCACTATAATTACATAACTTCAATGCACACTTATAAAGGATTTAAATTTTTCATGAATTATTATACATTTTAGATATAAAACAAATCCTTTAATTTATTATTACCTTTTTATAGAATCGTGCTGTGCAGGGAGTCTAAATTGCTGTTTTAATTCTCTGGTAGTAGATAGGGGACTATGAATACAAAATCCCACTTGCTGCTATTATAATGGCTTGTGCTTGATATGTAAGTATTCATGAAAAATTATTGAGCTTTTATCTGTTTTATTATATATTTTTTTCCTTTGTGATATATTTATGCCAATTATCAAGTCTAATTTTTCCCAAAGCGCATAATGTAAATATCAATCTTCACTGGTCCTTTACTGAATACCATAGAGAATACAGTTGCTTTATGTTGTAAAAACAGGCATAGGCTGTATAGACCTATCATTTTCCAGTTTCACCAGGAAGCTTAGTGACAATATTGCATCTTCCCATTCCATAGTAAACTTAATAATTGATCCCCATAGCTGAGGCTTAACCAATCACAGGATTTTTAGCATGCTCAAGCAAGAGGTAAGCGGTATTGTCGCAATGCTTCCTTGTATGTTTTATAAGTTACAGCCTTTTTTTTAATAATGGTTTTCCTTATATGCGAAAGTGATATTTAATGTTGTTTATGTCCCTTTAAGTGAATTGTGGCCTTATAAACATTGCTTTGTATTTTTTTCATCACATAATTAAATTGGTTCAGTCAACTTTTCCTTGACCACAGTGCCCTGCGAGTACCCGCACTTTTTCATGGAAACTTCACCTACTTCCTCTCACTCACTGTATTTTTCATTGAGATTTTATATGTATGTGTGTACACAATTTTTTAGTTTGGCACAGTGATTTTTGTCCTTTTTGTGGCTATAAATTTCAATTTCCAAACCAGTAACTCTTTATCACATTTCAGTTTTCTGAGATAATAACTCAGACTAAAAACCCATTTTCCATGAGATTTACTAGTATATTGTGTAATACAAGCAAGTTGTTTGTAGAAAGTGAAACCAAATGGAGGATGAAGTAAAACATTCTTCATTACAGTGCTTTCAAAAAACAACTTCTTCACCTGCTGATTGAAAAACAACTAACAGTTGGTGCTTTGAAAGCTCTAATTTCTATATTTTTAAAATGGTCCAAAGTTCTGATGTGTGACTTTAACTATATAGCACTCTTCTATGCATATTATCTTCACATAATTCTCTAAAAACTATTACCTCCTACAACCAACTTAACTTTTCCAGGACTGATATGACATCTTGTATAATAATGTATATAAGCATTGCAGTGCTCGATATAACCATTTTTTAGGTTATCTCCAATGTTTCAATTAACTGGTTTGGAGAGTGTAACGGCTACAGTGAAAATAAATCCTAGTCGGCATTTGTAAAATACTTGGCTTACATGACATGTTTTGTATTGCTCAGGTAGAGGAACGTTCCCGACTCAACCGCCAGAGTTCCCCTGCAATGCCGCATAAAGTAGCTAACCGGATATCTGATCCAAATTTACCTCCAAGATCAGAGTCTTTTAGCATTAGTGGAGTTCAGCAGGCAAGAACGCCGCCCATGCACCGACCAATCGACCCACAGGTACTACAGTCCCTTCTTTTTGTGTTTATCACTTTGCTTTAATTTCCAGAAGAGGTAAAAATATTAAAAAGACAGTATTTTTAAACTTATTTTTTTTTTTCTTTCTTTTTTTTTAATGGTCACTGGGTTTTCTTAGGCAGAAAGTAAGCAATATCAATATAAGATAAATGTATTTTAAATAATTTTAGTGATGAGGGTTAGTGAATTATCCAAAAACAGAGCAAGATACAGTGAACCTTATCTTCACAGCAATTCAGGTGGCCTTTTCAAGTTAGTAATTATACAATAGGGTTTTATTTGTTTTTGACTGGCCATAAGTCATCCTGGCGGTGAGAGAACGTCTGCCCAGTTGGTTGTCTTTCTATTAGCCCAGTCTGATAATTATGTTGAAATGCCAACATTTTTTTTTATTAAGTAGATGATACTGTGTGTTGGTTTTACACATGACAGGGTTAAGGTGAAAGGAGACTGTTTCAGTATGTTGATTAGTTAGTTTATATAATTGATCTAGATATTGTTGTTTCTTTTTAAGTTATCACTTTTATTGACCCTGAAGCCCCCCACAAGAAACTGCATGTATAGTGAGGTACAGGCTATAATTTAGCTTTTTTGATTGAGATCAACATTCCTTATCAAGCAGAAATATGATTCAGTGGTTACAAACATCTGAAGTAGCATTGTAGGTTGTGAGTTCAAATCCCTTTTCCCCTCTTTTGTGTTCTTAATTTTTTTTTAAATATATATATACAGTATCTCACAAATGTGAGTGCACCCCTCACATTTTTATAAATCTTTTATTCTGTCTTTTCATGTGATAACACTGAAGAAATGACACTCTGCTCAAGTAGTAAGTGGACAGCCTGTATAACAGTGTAAATTTGCTGTCCCCGAAAAATAACTCAACACACAGCCATTAATGTCTAAACCATTGGCAACAAAAGTGAGTACACCCGTAAGTGGAAATGTCCAAATTGGGCCAAATTAGCCATTTCCCCTCCCTGTTGTCATGTGACCCTTTAGTGTTGCAAGGTCCCAGGTGTGAATAGTGAGCAGGTGTGTTAAATTTGGTGTTATTGCTCTCACACTCTCTCATACTGGTCACTGGAAGTTCAACATGGCACCTCATAGCAAAGAACTCTCTGAGGATCTGAAAAACATGAACTGTTGCTCTACATAAAGATGGCCTAGGCTATAAGAAGATTGCCAAGACCCTGAAACTGAGCTGCAGCATGGTGGGCAAGACCATACATCGGTTTCACAGGACAGGTTCCACTCAGAACAGGCTCCACTCAGAATAGGCCTCGCCATGATCGACCAAAGAAGTTGAGTGCACGTGCTCAGCGTCCTATCCAGAGGTTGCCTTTGGGAAAAAGACTTATGAGTGCTGCCAGCATTGCTGCAGATGTTGAAGGGGTGGGGGATCAGCCAGTCAGTGCTCAGACCATACGCCGCACACTGCATCAAATTGGTCTGCATGGCTGTCGTCCCAGAAGAAAGCCCGCAAACAGTTTGCTGAGGACAAGCAGACTAAGGGCATGGATTACTGGACTATGTCCTGTGGTCCAATGAGACCAAGATAATCATATTTGGTTCAGATGGTGTCACGCGGTGTGGCGGCAACAAGGTGAGCAGCACAAAGACAAGTGTGTCTTGCCTACAATCAAGCATGGTGGTGGGAGTGTCATGGTCTGGACCTGCATGAGTGCTGCCAGCACTGGGGAGCTACAGTTCATTGAGGGAACCATAAATGCCAACATGTACTGTGACATACTGAAGCAGAGCATGATCCCCTCCCTTCGGAGACTGGGCCTCAAGGCAGTATTCCAACATAACAACCCAAACGCTCCTCCCAGACGACCACTGCCTTGCTAAAGAAGCTGAAGCTGAAGGTGATGGACTGGCAAAGCATGTCTCCAGACCTAAACCCTGCTGAGCATCTGTGGGGCATCCTCAAACGGAAGGTGGGGGAGTGCAAGGTCTCTAACATCCACCAGCTCTGTGATGTCATCATGGAGGAGTGGAAGAGGACTCCAGTGGCAACCTGTGAAGCTCTGGTGCACTCCATGCCCATGAGAGTTAAGCCAGTGCTGGAAAATAATGGTGGCCACACAAAATATTGACACTTTGGGCCTAATTTGGACATTTCCCCTTAGGGGTGTACTCACATTTGTTGCCAACGGTTTAGACATTAATGGCTGTGTGTGGAGTTATTTTGAGGGGACAGCAAATTTGCACTGTAATACAGGCTGTACACTTACTACTTTACACTGTAGCCGAGTGTCATTTCTTCAGTGTTGTCACATGAAAAGATGCAATAAAATATTTACAGAAATTCAGTTTTTCCTTTTTTAACCAAAATTTGTATTATTGTGCGAAGGAAGGACTTTTATTGTAGTGCTAGAGCTATCATTGGCCCTTTAACTTGTGAATTTGGCATGAAAATTTTAAATCATTATAAAAATAAAAAAAGGTACTTAAACGATTCAAATGTATATTTCCATTTTAAAATTTACCATTAATATGTGCCTCTACATGTTTTAAAATAGGTTAAAATGAACAATAACACTAATGTAATAATAATATCGGAGGTATAACCCTTCTTTACTCAACCTGTATGGCTGGTTCTACAACCAATAACTTCGGAAGTTCATAACTCTGTTAATTAGCATTAGTTAAAAAAAAAAAAAAAAAAAAAAAGATTTTCCACCATCTATCTCATGGTGCAGAGCACAGCTGGTGATTTCAGTGTGCGTTAAAACCTACCTTCTCGTGGGTTCATTTAAATTAATTTTCTGTGGTGTTCATATTTTGATGGCTCGGATAGCTTTGCTGACTGAACTATTTCTCTGCAGATAATATTTTTTTCAATCTTCTTTTTTGAAGTAATGATCAGTATTAACAGGGTAAATGTATAAAAATAGGTTCTCATATATGATCAGCTTTAATTTTTACCTGCAAATTATGCATCGTGCTTCTGAGATGGTCACTGATTGGCTAATTTGAAACAAGTCACTTCAGATTCTGTGTATCCATAAGCTGCATGACCTACATAGAAATGGCCCAATCAGGTACTATTTGCATGATTTTAGGCAGAACAAATGAGCTGAACTTTTAAGCTTATTAATAAAATAAAGTACATAAAAGTAAATAGATACATAGGTATATTATATACCAAGTAAAATCCAGAGACCTTAGATGTCCTTTTAACTGCTTGGCTACTGCACGTTTTTAACCTTCCCATGTATTTATTCATATTTATGAGGTTAGGCTAGCAAGGTGTGACACTGTCCCATATGTGAAAACTGTTCAATTACACCTCAGTACCCAACAAGATACTGAAGTGATGGGTTAACTGCCTCCCTCCAGTACCTTAAAGTACTCATCCCCCAGGACTGTGTGGGCCTCCGCTGAAACCACTTTCATTGTGTCTGGGTGTCTCAAAATCACCTTTGCCTCCATCCCTGTACCTGACAGCTTTATAAGGCTCTGGGATAAGACTGTGTGCAGTAACCTGCCTAACACCGCATCTCTAGCCAGGTCTTCTAGTCTAAACTACTAGTCTGGTGACGCACTACTCTCAAAACTGTCAGAAATGTGTCATCACTCAGAAAAAACGGCCCCTCCCCACCACCACCACTATTGTATATTTTGTTAAAACTTGTGTCCTGGTATCTTGGGGCTTACAGCAAAAGGCTTTGAGTGTACTCTGTGTCTGACAGGTTAATTATTTATTTTCCCGTTACAGCACTGGATTGTGTTGTACTCTGCTCTCTTAACACTGTAAGCAAAGGGAGGGTGATCAATTGGACCTGGGAAGTCTCAATACCTAATTTTTTTTTGAATACTCAAAGTGCTAGCCAAACTACACACAATCCTGGGTTCCAACTCTCTAAATGCTCTTTACCTTCCATCTCTGTCCTAAAGCTTTGCAATGATGAAGGCAGCTGCACAGCAGTCTAATGTCATCATTGAAATACCACACTCCACACACCATAAATTGTATTGTATGGCTAAATATTTGATTTACTGCTGTTTGCATGTATGTTTTAAAGTTAATGGTGACTAAAAAAATAGGTTTAACATGAAAAGTGCATGCCTGGCCCTTTGAGAGAAGCCAAGTTGGCTCGCCTGCAAAGTCAACAGGTAGGTAGGCAGAAAACATTTACCAAATCATTCCCAACAAAAGGTTTACAGGAATTTATTTTTGCACGTGTACCTCGTTTGTGATGGAAACCTTACACACATTTATCTATCATGGGTGTGTGGGTGAAAAGGATGACCACAAAATGACTTTTCCAACCAATGACTGTAAGAAAAAAAAACTTTAATTGTCAACTACACTCCAAAATTAATATCACTATGCAATTTAAAGTGCAACATCCTATGGTTCTTTTCATTATCCAGAAGTATAAAGAAAACCCTAATTTTGGTCTCAGGGGAAACCTTGACTCCTTGTGCAGTATAAAATATCCCTACGGTTACATGAGATTCCTAAGTTCATAGATAGAACCTAATAAATGAATATATTATGTGTACGTATGCACAAAATACATTATGAATGGATATACAATGATATTTAGTGCAATTGATTTCTATTAAAATAAAACATAAAAAAATCATATACTTCCATCATATATATCAAAGCAGGCTATGCTGCAGATGGATTTCAAGAGATGATTCTTGGCCCATGAAATCGGCACCTTATACTCACTGTTGATTCTCCAAGCAATGGCAAAGGAATTAAGGCCTTGTGTAGGTTTTAAACGTTTTTGGGTGTAGCCTATAGCTTATCGTTGCTAGCTGGAGATGTTTCATATGGGTTAATAACACAAGAGCCTGGATGTCTGTGAACCACTTACCCACAGGCACCACTCAATATTCTTTATTCACAAAGAACAGAAAGTGGATCACTTTTTTGCAAAAGTTAAATACAAATGAATAAAGAACAAACCTCATTTTTTTTTTTGCTTTTATGTGGTCTACTGATGCAGGCTTTTTCTTATATGATACAGTCTAGTATTAAAAGAACATGGGAAACAGTTGCACAAGCATCTAAAGGAGCATGCTTTAAACATTGCAAAACCATAACTTGTTTAAACTCAATTCCAACTAACTTGAAATGCAGAATGCCTTATTTAGCCTGCAGATCTCATTGGCAGCAGCTTTTGGGAGATTGCCAATCTGAACACGTTTTTGTTCTCTCAGACCATTCTTCGAAAAAAGAAAACCCATTTCAAATATCCTCTATCTGCTGAAACAACAAAAAAAAACTAAATACAGCACCATCAAAAATCTGCTTCTTCCTGCAAGCATCTCTGTTTAAGAATGCAAATTAATACTGACCTGATATTCTGTTTCATGAGATGTTGGTAAAACTGTGGTGCTTGCAGGAATTGCATTAAATCATTATTTCATTTAGCTCAGCTATCTAGAAATGTCAGCAATGATGTCCTGGTAGTTATTTATCAGGCCTGTGTGCAGTGCTTATGAAATGAGCTGGAAATTTGCTGGGGATATGACTCACACCTTTTAGTGTCTTCAAGGACACTGTGAGCTACAGGACACTGTATAATTGCCTAATTAACATAACATAAACCTCCTACTCCTCTATCAGTATCTGCAAATGTCAGTGTATACAAGGGTTTCATATAGAGGATACAAAATAAGATCAAAGAGGTAGCAAATGGGTGCAGAATACAGCCATGTCTGGATCTGTATACTAACCTGTCAGACCTAAGGCATGCCATACTAAATATAACCATGATCTACTTATGTACTCAAAGGAACATAGTATGTTAGGGAAAATCTTGCATGTTTCTCAACTATTTAACAGAGCCATGTTTAGAGAACACACTCATTTTGAACACTATGTTTTGCATACATAAAATTACTATCTTGTCTGGCTTCTGCACTTTATAATATATTGGAGTCTGAGGACATGTTCTTGTCTACTGTACAGTGGAGGGAGAGGGATGCAGGATTTGGCATTTTTGGACCATTTCAAATTTCATAACCATCTTCTTACACGCACACAAAAACGTGCACACACATGCGCTCACGCACGCACACAAAAACGCACACACAAACGCACGCGCACATGTGAATGTCCCTCGCACTTGCAACCATCACCAAATAATCGTGGATGCTTCTTCTAAATAAAAGCTAGCTTTGACCCTTTTCCTGCCAATTTATATACTAAGGCCCTCATTCAATTGCTATTTTGGCCAATTGAATACAGGTCTAAATAAGCACATAACATTTTTTTTTTTTAAGAAGTTTTTACTTGGTAAGCATCTATCTAAAAGCAAGGTTTTCACTAACTAAAAACGTATTTAAAAAATATATGTTATGTGCTTATTTAGAGCCCTATTCAATTGGCCAAATCGCAATTGAATGAGGGCCTTAGTCACTTGCATTTTTATATATATTTTCTTTATAGGATCTTGATATGCTGAGCAACAAATACAAATTCCCTCTCCATGTGTGGTATTGCTTTGCAAAGTGTGTTTAAGACCATGTATACCTAAAGTTTATTACATATAAAATGTTCTGCATGTTATTTTTGCTGTACTATACCTTTATTTGAACTTTAGATTTAAATGTTTTTCAAATTAAATGTTATTGCATTTTTGCTTTTATGAAACATTATTCTTTTTTGCCAACTTAATTTTCTTTACTAGCCAGCTTCTTGCAGTGTCTGTCTCAACAGTTTTTTTTTTATTGTAAACTAATGAGCACCTAGTTAGACCTAATGATTTCAATTGCAGTTGTATCCCATTGTGTCAAATTCCCATTGTTAAAAGTTATAGATCTGAGGTTTGTATCTGTTTTTGCACTCTAAGAACATGTTGCCTGTTTTCAAATGCATTTCTTCAACAACAAAAAAACATTTATAATTTTTGACCATAGTTGTTAAGACTTTGTAAAAGGCTTTCTTATCAATTTCCTAGTTTTCATGCTTCTAGATGAAAAGAAAAAAGCTCACACACAGTTTCAAATGCTAAATAATAATAATAATACTCTGTGAACCTGTCCGTGTAAGTGCTCTGCTTGGTAATGTGCAAATGTGAGATACAAGAAAAGAAAACCGCTAGTAAAATACTATTATCCATACAGCAGTCAAAGCTATTTAATTTCATACACTGTAGATCTGAGAAAAGAATAGAAACCGGACTCTAAAACCGTAGACACATATGTTATAGAATAAAATGTACAAGTGTGTATGTACATAAAATAGTTTTTGAATGCACACACTTGCATCCCTAATCCCCCCTAACTATATCTGTATTGTTAATGCATTTTTCTTTGTTGGATTGCTGGGTGATCATTTGTTCTTCTTTATCTTTTTTAGCAACTTCCACTTTTGGTATCTGTGAAAACCCAGGGCCCATCCTTGTCGGCCTCCCAATCACTACATGAACAGTCTGCCAAGGGAATGTCTGCTTTTCAGGAGGGCATTGTGTCTCACCGCCCTGAGATGCCCAGGCAGAATTCTGACCCAACCTCTGAGAATCCTCCTCTCCCACCTCGCATCGAAAAGTTTGATCGAAGTTCATGGTTGCGCCAAGAGGAAGACATGCCACCAAAGGTGAAAATAGGAAAATGAAAACTATTGTCCTTGAAATCAGTAATTTATTAATAACCTCAGCAGAAGTGCGTATATGTCATGTTTTATACAATGGGCAAGAAGCCCCATCTTAGGATGCTATACATTTTAATAGTCTATAATAGATATATTTTCTTTGGACAACATTGTGGGCAGTTTACCTGTAATTTCACAACCATCTGGAAAGAGGGACTATTAATAATTACTAGTAATGGCTTTGCAAGCATGTGTAATGCTTTTTCTATGCAAAAAAAATTCTACCTATGTTTTTTTGTTAATAGCAAAGATAAGTTTTACATTTTGTACTTCTTAAAACTAGAAATAAACAAATGTAAATAACAGTAATTATATTGTCCTGCCAAATTTTCCAATCAGTCCATTATTTTTAACTCTTAATATTCAATAATTCAGTTACATTTGTATAAAACCATGTTAAATATCTAAGGTTATTGATCTATGTACTCTATTACTGAATATACCTGGAAATGGGATCAAGAAGAAGATTATATATTAGGACATTTCCTTCACATTGATGGTATCGGATTCCCTTTTAAACTAAACTGTCCAATAAATAAGCAGGAGCATTAAAGGATTATAAATGGCGTTTAGTTTTATGTGCCTGATTCTGATCTCTTCCATATGCACTACAGCACTGCAGTCTGCCAAGCAAAGAGATGTGAAAGCTATAAAAGCACATTGAAATGCCAGATCCTTATCTGCTGATGTGAACGGAAAGGGCACATTTATCACAAGTGTCTGTAACTGACTGAAAAGTGTATTTAATATGAGGTGCTGAAAATTGGTCTTGTTGTTTAGGCAGTGAGAGTCTACCGTTACGGCTAAATAACAAATAGGGCTTGTGTTGCTACATATGGGGTATATTCATAAAGTATTCCTACTTACTTCACAGTGAGATAAATAAAACATCTTCTGTGGAGCCTATTCATCAAAGTGTCTGAAATATGACACTACTTGATGATGTATCTCCATATAATAAGAAGCAAGTTGCCTTTATCCCTCAGAAGATAAATACCAGTGATAAACTTACCTCTTAGTCTGACTCGTTCCCAGTGACATAACAGATTATACTTTAGGTGACTTAAGACACAGAAGAGTTGATAAATAACTGAAGATCTTTTCATGATGTTTATTCTCCTAGGTGCCTCAACGGACCACATCCATATCCCCTGCACTAGCACGAAAGAACTGCCCTGGGAACGGCAGCACATTAGGAAGCAGACTGAGTACCCAGCCTATAAGAGCAAGGTCAGCTGCCACAATGCATGGTGCTATCGTTCATAAGAAAGGAAAACATAATGTACTCTGTGTATTCACTATGTTGGTAATTGTCCTTTCCATGCTGTGGAATCATTGAAAGAGAGTCAGAATGATAAATGAGTATGTTAATGTCTGGGCAATGCCTCTCATCCGAATAGGTGCCAACAAACAAATATGCAGCACTATTTATATTTCTCTAATTATTTGCTTGTACCGGGTTTGTATGTTTTATATCATTGTCATTATCTCAAACTGTCTTCATTGGAACTACATAGGACCCTCGGGACAAGGATGTAATGACTGGTCCATGGTTAAAATGGTTTAAGAAGATAAGGTCACCCCAACAAAAGTTTCAGAGAATAAATGACCTGTTATACACTGTAATAGCTGTCTCTTCAGTAAATCATTTCTGAGTTATCCAACACTTATGCTATTGTGCGGATCAATATGCTAATTTGCTATTCAGAGCTATTGAAAATATTGGAGGAGTAATCTAAATCCATGATAACATTGCTGAACATGGATATCACAGTCTGCTTGTCTCTGCGGGAACCCAAAACAATTAATTTATTAAATCAACTAATTAGTATTCAGGAACTGTTCATTTGCATTTTAATGCAGCCCAAGAAATGCTGAATATCTAAGAAATGGTTTTGTTTAGAAAAAAAGGGCTAATACGGTATATATTTCGTTTTTCATGCTCTTTTAAGAATAACCTAAAAAAACAACTTGATATTTGGGTGAAAGAGTCCCTTTAAGGTAATACAAGCTATTTAGTTTTTCTTGGGACAGGCTATGGGGTTCTGAGAATGAATTTTGATGTCCTCGGGAAGGGTTGGAGGTTTTCGTGTTTTTATTATTTTGTGCTCTTTATTGATGAACCAGAACAATATAGGGGGCAGAAGATGATTAATATGATCTATCTCTCTCTCTCTAGAGACAGAGTGAATGTTCCACTACGTTATTTATGTATATATTCATTAGCCGTATTAGAGGGGAAGTGTGCATTTGGTGTAATGTTTAGTTCTGTTTGTCCATTTTAAAAATATTAACCATATTTACTCTATATACTGTATAGTCTAAATATAGACTTCAATACCGCACATTCTAGAGTGCTTTATGCGAGCCTTTCAATCTAAAAGGGCCAGGCTAATACTTCAGTTAAGGTTTGTAACTTACAGAAGATGAAGGCTCCTAAATGGCAAAATGAGATGGAGTGACTTTTATATGTAAATTGTACGTTACTTTATAATATATATCTTTATGTAGCATGAATTGTAGATATGGTAATATTGATTTTAAGCATTCCCCTTATCTAATGTCTCATAACCTTTCGCATTGTTCAGTAACCCAGACCTGAGGAGAACAGAGACGGTCATAGAGAACCCTATACAAAGAACCAGTAGTGGGAGCTCGTCCAGCTCCAGTACTCCCAGCTCTCAGCCCAGTTCCCAAGGAGGCTCACAACCTGGATCCCAGGCAGGATCCAGTGAGAGGAACAGAGCTCATGGTAAGGCTTGTTCAATTTCCTACTGCGTGACATTCAAGATTATAAACTACACCCACAGAATCCTAACCAAAAAGCATTGCTAGCATTAGGGTGGCCACATTGTGACTGCACAGAATAATGGCTGTGTATTGCACTCTTCCACCCACGTGCAGCTCTCGGAAGAGATTGTGTGCGTGGGAGCTTTGCGCTGACTTTCTTTTCAGCTTCATCAGTGAACTAGGAGAGCTTCATATTGTGCCAAGGTGAATTAGCTTAATAAAACACGCTCCTTGTTCAGTGGATTCATGTTTATTTTGTGCTCAGCATTCCCGTACTATTTCCTGCAGAGCTCTTGTCTTAGAATGGCTAATCACAATGGGAGTTTTCAAAAGCACGTTTTACAGTATGTGGGTCTACATCTCTGCCATACATTTGATGTCTGGACAGGTTTTAATCCTGTGGAACTGACCTAAACCGTAGTTATGACAACCATAATGTGTGAACAAAAAATATTTTAATAATTTGGTAGTCATGTAAAAAATACTGTAATGTTGCATTTAATTCACCATTTTATATAAAAATATTGCTTTTGGCACACTGCCTTGAACTACTGCAATGTAGTGCTCAGGGTTTCATTTGCTAATTTAATAACGTATCAGCAATAATTAGAAGAAAAACATTCAGTGTACTCTCTTAAAATGTTAATATGAAATCTACTATTTAAGACTTTTTAGAGAATGCCCTTCTCTCCATCTCCTATCAGGTATGGAGAGGACCTTCCCAGGTGGAAACCCCCCTGAGGAAATCCTCCTTCCATTGGCAGAGCTATAGAATAAAGGGCCACCCTCGGTGCAATGTAAAAAATGTTTTTTTTGTGCTGAGCCCCACCGGGACCAAATCACTTGGTTCTCCTGCCTGCGCGAAGCTCCTCTGCCTGCAGCACAGCTGCAGGGAGCTCACGCTACACTTTCCTGCGACATCATATACAGAGAATATATATATACTCACACAGCAGCCACTCCTCTTAGCATCCATCATCCTACATAGCACTCAACCACTTGGCACCCACCTCATCTCCTTTGCTCCTCCCTCCCAGAACTTCTACCCCTTTACTTTGCTGCCACTTTGCAGTCCTTGCTCTCCTACCTTCTTACCTGATGCACATCCCCAGCGTGCTGAACTGCTCCACACTGACACCTGTTGGAGCTTCAGTATAAATGCTCTTCTTTATAAACAGGCACGCACACATTTCAGACTGGTGGTGTTTGTGAGGTCAAGGAGGCACTGGGCGTCCAAGTGGGGCCTTGGTGGGTTGGTAGATCCGCCCCTGCCTCTCGCCTAACAGGGTGTAAAGAGAAAAAGTTCTGCTGGTCCCTAAATCTCAGAAGTTCAAATGTAATTTTTAAATACTACATGGAATTTATTTTCCGCAGTTATTGATTTTATTTTATTTACTAAATTACTTTATTGTGGAAATGTAATTCCAGGTAATAGTGTCAATGAAAGTAACTACTAATGTATCCCAAAGCCATATGCAAATAGTCTTGAAATACAAAAGAACTCTGTTTAATTTTTTTTTAAAGTAATTTTTATTAGAAAATAAATTATAATCAAAAACGTTATGAATATACATTAAACTGTGTTATTTTATCACAGGGAATTAAATATCAACTCGACATTTAGGTATTAGATCTCTCCAGCGCTCCAGATACACGCATTTAATAATTTCACTCTGGTTTAGCAATGATATAGCTTATTATGGAGGTTTTAACTCTAATAAATGTGATTGTGATATATTGCAGAATAATTACGAATTTATACAGTTTTACCTTGAGAAATCCATACAAACTGGGAAACGCTTGTCGGCATAGTCCAGGTAAAGATCTCTCCCTACTCCGCAGCATTAGGTCGCAATCCACATGTTCATTTGTGTTGTCAAATTATTAGGGCAGTTGGTAAGTGATTCCACAATCACTCATCAATAAATTACAAGGTCATGCAATATTGGTAGAGATCAAGTTAGGGATCAGTGGAACTGGTGCCCATCAAAAGGTAAACCCATGAGGGCCATGTATACAACTGCACAGACATATTTCATGTTGAAAAAACTGCTTTGATCAAGATTGCAACGTAATTACGACAAACCCTTGTAAACTAATAAATGTGCGTGGAGTTAAAAACTCCATAATAACAAATAAGAACTCATTTATACAACAGCTATATCCTTGAAACCACTAAATGGGTGTATAAATAAACTTAAATGGAGTGCCGGAGAGGTCTAATTTTAATTCATTCTCTTTTGATAAAATAACACAGTTTTAGTATATAATTAATAAAGTTTTTGGTTTTAATTTCTTTGTTGGCAAATTACTTAAAACATAACAAATACTTAAAATAGCAAAATGATAATATGTGTTAAAGGGCTTAACACTCAACACTCAAAACTTAAGAACAATTTTTATTTACACAACTTAAACACCGAAAAAAATGTGCTGCATAACAAAAACTGCAGGATCACAGAATTGAATTACCAAGGAGATCAAAAAATGTCCCTTGTAAAGGTCAAAATACAGGACAATAATGACCAAACTGACAAAAATACAGATTGACTATATGTTCAAAGTTGCTAGAACGGGACTACAAGAATGGCCCTTAATTAACAAAAATTGCAACATGAACATATATTCAAAATAACAGCAGGGGGGTAAATATAGTCACCAACAGTCCTTTGGCGCATCGTGGAGACCTCCTATCTGGAGGGCTATGGTGTTCTACCCAAGCTGACTATTCCATAAAATAAAGGTATATACATGCAATCCTATTAAGGGTAAGAAAATCCTGAAACGGTTAAAGAACCTGCACTTAGACCAGTTTAAAACCAAAAACCATACAAACAACTGAAAACAAAGTCTATTTAGCTTAAAAACTAATCACCCCTGTAGGGGTAGTGAAAAGAATTTAAAGCACTGCTAGCACAATCGCATAAAATGAAAAAAACATAAATACATATATAATAATACAAATAATCCCAACAATACTCACAAAACTATGGGTTAGACTGTGCTGAATATAATACACCTGACTGTCTAGATGAACGGTTTCGCCATTGCCGGCTTTGTCAAAGGCTAATGATGAATGAGAGAATATTGCTACAATACAGGTTTTAAATAGTTTGCTTTCGTTTTTTGGCGATCTGATTGGTAACAATTCAATGCTTCTACATAATTGATTTAAAAAAAACAAAAAAAACACTCTTTGATTGGTAGATATCCTCTACTCGCACATTACCGGTGAGGGATCCATGTCTGCACACAACTGATCAACAAACCTCACATTCACACACTAACATAAACAAACTATTACTCCCTTGCAAATCCCATTCACACACAAACATAATAATCTGCTTCCTTCCCAACCACAAATCAACAGGAGGGATACTGACCAAACACCCACAACTCAGCAACCCTCTTGGGGGAACAGTACACACACTTCACGGAACCACCTTTGTTGGCCATCCAACCCGGCTCAAACTACTCTTTTTTTTATTTTTATTTCAAGGGTATTTGCCTATAGTGACGCATTAACTACTAATATATCCCTAACAAAACACTGTTTTATGACCACTGCAGTGGACGTTTAAGTTTAAAAACACATTTCCAGAAGACAAAAATAGTTTAATAAATGATTTGTCTGCATCCTTGGCTGCTTTGTTTGTGTAGTTTATTTTCAATTGTTGATTGACATTTAAGTAAAAAAAAAAAAAAAAGATTGAAGTCATTTGAATGTTTTGGACAGTGCTATTTCCCATCGGTTTTAGGTTATTTACATTAGCTTGTGCTCTGTTCCTGACATATTGGGGTATTTATGACCGTTGATCAATGTTTCTTGTCCCACATTACAATGGAAAATAGTTATTTTCTCTGCAAACAAAATGGCCTCTGCTTCTTTTCTCATTTTGTCGTCATCATTAATTCTTTCATTTTAACATCACATATGTAAATATCTTTTATAAGTGGTTGAAATAAGAAAACCTGCTGTTTAACATCAAGAGCTGTTACCTACTTTACAGATTCCAGGGGACACACTAAGACATAATTGAGAATGTGATATTATCATTAGACTGTATTAAAATCATTTAGAGATCATATTGATTAGCATCAGCATCCATGAAGATATACCAACTAGCATAAGAAGTTTATGTGAATTGCAAAGGTTATTCATTATAAATCTTGAGGAGATATTATACATTAGGAATGAGTGTAAAAACAAGTTATCCCAAATGTAACTTTTCCTTCTTGTTTGTGGAATAAGGTTGTTGTGTCACCCCCAGTTTATATGTGTATAATGCTTTTAGAGGTTTATCGATTAATCCCAAATTGCTTGTAGCAGGTACAAATAAGCCTGAAGGGTCCCCACTACTGCCACATGAGACCATCAATGTGAAACCAGAAGACAACAGAGATGTGACCCGGCCGAGCCGACCAGCTGTGAGTATATCCATTATATTGCCTGCGTAAAGTTGTAATGCCTCTTCACAGTCACTAGGGGGAGCTTACTGCTTTTATTTCTGCCACTTTACAGTACTGTACATGCCTTCTATTTCTAGAATAGATTATCTCCAATAGAAAGTACTTTTTTGGTAAACTTCTTGTCCATTGCATATAAATATTTTTGTGTTTACTATTTTGCCGTGAAAGATACAAACATGAACAAATGTTTCCATCATTTTTGTTATGTTCTTAAATAGAATAAATGTATGTATTTTTTTCTCTCACTAAAATAAAATATAGAGATCTTATGGCTTCATATATTCCGCAATCCTGCTGCTAATCTTTGAAATGTTCTTTTACAACCAGTTATTTCTGGCATTTGCAGCCCATCGAACACAGCTCAGTCTTTAACATGTAAAGTTAATTATAGGGTAGAAGTGAACCTTTGCCCCTGGCATTAGAAAACAATGAATAATTGGGGACATGCACAAGCAGGCAGACTCTGGCTGGAATCATTACTCACCTGAGCAGTTTATTTTACATAAATAAAAAAAATGAGTCACACAATATGATTGGCAGTTTGATTATGCTTACATTATTTAATTTAATAAAATGTGTTTTTATAGTGTAATCCTAATGTACCCAATAGAAAGCATTACAGGTTGGTACCCTGTATTCTTTTTAAGATGCTTATTAGAAATCTCCAGTGGATAGGTAGTTCTAACAGTACACTATATTCATCCATTTAGTATTTCCTAATCTTTTTTTAAAAAACATTTAATTCATTTTTAGTACTTGTTACATACCATTAAACTGATGATATGCTTTGGATTTATTCATGCAAAAACTGTTTGGCGTATATTTGCATTGTTATATAAGGGTTTAGCGGTTTTGTATTTTAAGCCGAGGTTATTGTGTAGTTAAAATGTTAAGCACCCTTTAAGCTTTTAATGTAACCTGTGGGTGTGACTATATAATATTTGAAGTGAGTCTCACATTCTTCTGAATAAACTTAAGGTATGTGGGGTGGCAGTGCTAAAAGTTTATTCTTTGAAACCTTTTAAAGATTTTTTTTCTGCTGTGTAAAACAAAACAGTAGAAATATAAAGGTTTTATTGATATGGAAGTTCATATTGCTTAGTGAAATTAATTTTATGTTGCACTTTTAATACTTGTTTGAGTAATTGTCTATATTTACTATTGTATCGAGTATGTGGCATGCATATATTTACTTAAAAAATACAATATGTTACAGTTATTAATATCTTTATGTTGATAAGATGTTAATATGCTTAGGAGAGTCCAATACAGACATTTACCAAGACTGGCCATTAAAGGTGCCTCAAAGGCTAAGTTAACATGCAGACTCCAGACCCCGTACTTTCTCAGAGTGCTCAAGACTTCATTGGTCTATATGTATTCACCAACAAATTTATCTAAAAAGTGCTAAACTGGACAATATATGTATCCAGAGTAATATTATCCGACCCAGTGTTGGAAGCACTTCCTGATGTGTTGCCCCAGAAAATTAGCATTTGCCAAACTAATTAAGCCATGGGACACTTTCTTGGCTTCAAAAATATTAATCTCCAAAATGGCTGTGGAAGCCCACTTCCACCTGTTCACAATATGATAAATGGCTCCAACTCCCCAGAGTTGTACCTAGGACTCTGAAAGTCCTCCGTGATCTGATCGACATGTCCAGAAACCTTTAACATAATTACGTTTTGGACAGAAAACACACGCATGGGTTGTATCTCAGTGCTCCATGTAATTCTGTCTGGGAAACACTGGTAAAATCGTCTCTGGTTTTATATTATACTTCACCACACTCAGTTAATATTATTCATATTCATAACCTTTATTGACTGTAGTAGCTGACATATTTTTAGAAGCCCACAAGTTTTTCCCCTCAAGTGCCTTCTGGCAGCATTTTGGAGAGGAATAATTGAAGACATATCTTACATAAAATAGTTAGCCGTGCTTAAAGTAAGTGTATACACTCCAGGGTTAATTTCAGGATTGGATTGAGTGAAGGCCACGATTAAGTGGCTGAAACATTGTTTGTGTTGGTGTCTTAATGAATGAGAATAAAACTCTATATAATAATTGAGAAATGGTTTTGTTCAATTATGCTTACATATACTGTTTTTGCAATGCAGTGTGTACATCCAGAATTCTAAAGTCTTTGTGCAAAAAGATATGTTAAAGGCAATGGTGGAGTAAACTGCTGTCTATAGGAGAAAAAAATAGAGAATTCAGTATCGGCACAAACACGACTTATAGTCCATCTCTAGGACCAATATAACAGTTCTTATAGTCAGAATGACAATAAAGGGTGAACATTAAAGTACAGACAGATAAACCAACAACAGATTGACTGACTGTCCAGTAGTCAAGTAAATATCACCCAATCGGATCCAGATCCCACTTATATGAGAGTGCAGAATCAATACTTGTTATTATCGGCAGTCCAATATGGAATACTTGTTTGGTCCCCTTTAGGTTTTATTTTCTGTAATCCTTTTGCTGACACAGGAGCCTGTAATACATTAAGACAAATGTGAAATTCTGACAACAGCATAAGAGATGTGTAGACTAAAATTGAATTGTAGTCAACGTGTTTGTAGCATCTAGAAAGGCAATAACATTTCACTACTTACTGGAATAAGTATGTGCAATTTGTCTTGTTTGTAATGTACAGTGGTTTCCAGGCACCTTTGGCAGTGAATGGATTAGTAGTACATCGGTACAAGCTGTTTACTGCTTATAGAAGCATTACTAGGATTGAACTAATACTTCCATTATTTCTTACCTGCTTCCTTCCCTCTGGCTTTCCCCTGACCTGCTCTACTCTCTCCGATGCTGATTAATCTTCCCTTGCTCACAGAGCTATAAGAAAGCAATAGATGAGGTTAGTGATACTATTTTTCATGGCTTTGTGAGATCTGAATATTTTATTACCCATACAACTATTTATAGTAAGAAGGCTCAGTGTTTTGTGTACTCATTAACACCTCATTTACAAGCAGCTAACTTGTTTTCACTCACTAGATGTTGTACTTTGATAAATTTACAACCCATGAATTAATTAATTTAATTATGTTTCAGAACGGTAACAATGCTTTAGTAAAACAAGCTGAAGAATATTATCTTGAAGTTATATGCAATAAAGACTGTGTTAGTGTGGAAATATCATCTTGCTTAAAGCATTGCTTATGTATGGAGTGGGCCATTTTTCGGCTTGGACCGATATTGTTATATGTGCCGTCCATTCTCTGTTGTAACATAGGAGTTACTGTAACTGTACCAATAATACTTGTTAAGAAATTCAAATCCCTCTATCACCAGTATATATAAACAGTTTATCCAAATTAAATCCTGAATGTACCAGCAGTGTTGTTGTGAGAGTTCATCACTCTCTATCTACACCTAAGTGCATCTTCTAGGGGAATAATTTAACTCAACCAAATTTTTCAATAAAGTTTTTAGAGTACATTCAGCAAAAAAGGCATTTATAGCTTTCTAAAAAATATTCTTTACAATACAATATTGTATGGTCTTCTGATAATTTGGAAATTATTTGTCCTTCTTAATGTTAATAACTGTTCACCGTCCATCCCAAAGTCTTAAAATACAGAAACAAGGTTCTAACTTGTCCTCCTTTTCCTTGTACCAAACTAGTTATGTTAAATACAACAAAGCTCTTTCTCCACACTTTTTCAGGCTGATGGAGTACAAAGATTTTTATGTTTTATAGATGTGAAATATATAGACCGCATCTATAGAAGTATCATAATGTTAGATGCCCTGGAGGTATGCTTGGTCTACATTTATTAAGATTCTAAAGCTAATCACCAGTTCAAAGTATTTGTTTTAATGAGTTATAGTCGGGTTTCCCATCAAACTTGTACAATGGTTCCCAACACTTGTCCTTGAGGCATACCAGCAGGTCATGATCTGACCATATCCCAACCTGAGCACAGATCTCTCATTTACTATCAAAAAGCCAGTGATTGGCACACTTGTGCAAAAAAAGAGATTAACATTCAGCCCTGTCACTATGCCCTGAGAACCATATCTTGGGACCACAACATGTAGTTATATGCATGTCTTTTCCTTGTGACTGGTATTTTGCATTCTGTAGACTTAGGTGAATACTCTTAACTTTAATTTGGTTCTTGTAACACCTAATGAAAATGAAAACTCCATTACTGTACCATTATGCTGTTCATCGGTCCCCAGAACAGTTTTTTTTTTAAATTCATTTTCATTAAATAGTACATGTCATCAACAAACCGACATGGTTCTAACGTTATTATACTTGGAAGTTTTCTTTCCTGTACGTTCTGGGAAAGGATAAATGAGAAACTTGGGACAAAACAAAAAACCCATGTTTCCTTCTGTCCTGATATCCCCACTTGATACTTCTCTGCAGGCCGTAATCTCACAGACAATGCCCGCGGATGATGGAAAGATCATGCCGCGGAGAATGAAATCTAAAAACAAAACGGTAAGAAAATGTTTTTCTTGCCTTTATTGTAGTGACAGGTTTCATGTCCATATTCAGAGGAGAAATTCATAACACACGTATTTCAAACAAAACTCCAGAACTATTCATAATAGTAGTTCCTACACTAAACATCCTTCCTTCTGTTTTCTGAAGTTATTGTCTCTTAGCTTTCAGGGTTCATAGCTTAGAATTCATATTCAAAAATCACTTCTATTTTTTTTCTAGCTGACCTTATTTTTAAGAAATATTTATAAAGGAAATCATATTTAAATTCTGAAATGGATTTACTTCATATGTATTTAGTAGAATTAAATTTGTTAATTGTTAGATCATTTTACAATGTCTATTTCATACCAAGTCGTTTCCATATTTTTGCACTCTTCAGTTATGAAGCATAGATATGAATTCCATTCTAAACTGAACTCCTAGGGGTTTGAAAGCAAATTCTGAAATATCCTCTATGAGGTAACCTTCTACATTGTCCATTATCTTTTGGTCCCATATTTACAATTTAAAAGCGGTAGATATTGCAATGACCAATGTTGAAAGTGAAAGAAAATATATCTCTTAAATAAAATATTATGCTGCATATAATAAATTATCAGCTGTTTCAACAGATAAACCGCTATGCTTTTCATATTTTCTGTTGAAAACTGTATCTAATAAAATCTTAATCTCTATCCAAGGACCTCTTGTTGTTGGGAAGCCACAAACACACAAAACAATAGCTTCTTCCTGTAGGACAGTAGTTAAGAAATTAGGAATTTCTTAGGTTTAACCATTATCCATTGTATTAAAAATTGAACACTGTAAAGATGAGAATTCAAGCTTCAGATATTAAGGAACCACATAGATTTCAAAAAAGACATTTCAATGTTGTTGAGAGTAGTGCTAGATTTAACAAGCTTCCTTGTTTTTCCAATCAGGAGAATAAAGGGTCAGCTACTATTCTTTGATTAGATGGCATGAAATAAACTATTCTTACATACACAACTTAGATGGTGTAATACATTGATAATAGAGCCATTCAATACATTCCTCTAGAAAAAAAACAAAGAAAATATTAATACATTTACACAGACCTTATAAAATCCCAAACGACCTCATAGCTAGTAAATCTACACTGATCATTATGGGTCTGGCTACAGGCCACACAATAATACATTTTTATTAACACCATATATGAAGTTTTTTTGTTGCAAAGAAAAAGCTAACCGAATGTCTAAGTAGCAGACACGTATGCATTTGACATCCTGGAAAAGCTGGGCACATTTGCCACAATTTAGTAATGGTTGCAATATTGAATGGGAGTGTTGTGTTAGTATATCAAGCCTATTGACAAAGATGGGAAGCTCAGAGATGTCGGATCTTCCTCTTTTTGGATAACATGTAACTGAAACACTTTGAACTTCACACCTTGGTGCATACGACATGTTATGTTTGCATGTAAATTAAATCTGTTGTAGACCATAGATGAATGACTGTTATATGTACATATACCTACATTTTAAACATTGGGTACTTTTTAACAGTATAGCGGTGTATGATTGTTTGTGTATCATATGTCTTGTGCCTTGTTAATGGAATGAGTCCTTTGCTGGTAATAAACCATTGCTATGTGGTATAAGAGTGAATTTGTTTATATACAAGCATATAATTTATGTAAGTGGTGTTAGCCATCGATCATAATGGAATGTAGTGATATTCAATAAGTTTCTTTCTCCCTGAGCCCTTTGTCTCTGATTCATTGATGCCAACATTGGTCACTTATATAGGGGGAAATGGTAAGACTGGTGATATGCAATGCTTTGTTCTTCATTTGCATGTTCTTTCCACAGAATAAGCTAACTCATTCTCTGTAGAGTCGTCATGCTTCTCACCTGCATTGCTTTACAAGCATGTCCAAGCAGCATAACATAAAGTACAATCTTTGCACAGTGCCTGTGGTGTTCTGGTATTGAAATGATGCTGTCATTTTATCAAGTCATATCAAAGTCACAGTAAACTGAAAAAAATGTTAAAAGCACTCTGCTTCACTTTAAATTCAGATTGCACTCTAACATTTACAAATTGGGCTTATTTTGTGAAGGGTTTCATTTATTTTTCCAATCCTGAAATTCTTGATTAATCACTATATATAGTTTTTCAGTTTACTATGATAGTGACAAACTTCACAGAAAATATACCCATCTGTTCGAAGCACCAGGCAAATGTTAGGTTGGAATTAAGTTCAAGTAAGATATTTTTGTCTTCTAGCGTTACCTCTTGCCTAAACATTGTCTGTTTGTCTGATTCAAACATGTCTGTAACTTTATTGTTCAGCTATTTTCGTGTTGGATATTTTGGCGTATGTCATTCACTTCCAAAGGTAGCTTGCGTTACAGACACTTGAGTGCAATATGGTGTTTATTCTTTTGTCAGGATCTTACCGCATTGGCCAAAGAGCTGAGGGAGCTTCGTATTGAGGAGACAAACCGACCAATGAAAAAAGTGACTGACTATTCTTCATCCAGCGAGGAGTCTGAAAGTAGTGAAGAGGAAGATGGGGAAAGTGAGAATCAAGATGGAACAGTGCCAGTTAGCGACATTCCAAGACTCATGTAAGAAATATTTACATAAGTAGAGGGAAAAAATAAAAAACACAAAAGTGGTATAAATATGATACCTTTAATGGATAACTGCTGAGGAAAATGGTGATATTTTTCAAAGATCTATGGTTCCTTTGACAGACCTACATGTACATTTTTCCTCAATGGTATGAATGGTGATACTCACTGCTTTTTCATTTCCAGACCAACTGGAGTGTCGGGAAACAATGAGCCATATAATCTTGGAACACAGGGTCTAGAAAACTCCCAATCTGAAGGATTCAGAAGTGCCTCACGGGAAGGCACATTAATGATCAGAGAGGTAAGATATATCTATAAATAAGTTATGGCGAACAAAGCTATTTTATATCAGGTGCAGTTAATAGATTGACTTCCAGCATCTTTCTTTAGTGTCCACTGTCTTAAATATTTTCCCCCAGAGCTTACATATTTTAATTAAACTGTACTTTGTATATATTGCCCTGATTTTGTTCAGGATAAAACCATGATTTATACTATGTCAACCAGTTATACTCTACAACAGAGAAGACATTTGCCCCCTTTGGCTTTGTGGAATCAATCAATCAATCATACAATTATACATGGTTGAGACAGAGACATTGAAGCGCAGTATTTCAAATTAGCCAGTCAGTGACCTCTCTCAGAATGAGACAGTACAACTCCTGTACTTAAAAGTACACTTCGGTAGGTTTTAGGCAGAAAAAACAGAGCTTTAAGGGCTTCTTAATTATAAAATAAACTATGCAAAAGTAAAGATACCTAGGTATATTATATTCTTAGTGAAATCCAGAAACCTTTTATTTCCCTTAAATACTTTGTGCAATAGCCACACCCGGTATGATGTTCTGTACACTATTTATTACAATAATATAAACACTCTGTAACAAATTTCACAATTCTAATTTTTGTTTGCCTGTGACTATTTTTTTTTTTTTTTTTTTTTTACCATGCTTAACAATGTGTACATCATTAGTTTACTCTGGCATTAGTTAAGTAATATAATGCACTGTCCAGTAACATGCTTAATATAAGTATGATTTAAATACACTCTCCCGAGTAATGTAATTGTTTGATGACCATTGTTCATCAACAGAAGCACTTTCCCATAAACTTAAGGTCACACATTTTGTCAGACCGTCTCACCATACAATAACTTTCATTCAGAATACCTTCATGTATGCCTCTAACATCTGTGCAGCCATTTATTTAATAACGTCAGCAGTCAGGTTATATGAGGTACAGAGTAAAGCGTGGGAATATGATGTGGTGAGGAAATAAACTAGGGATTCATACTGTCTTACATCTTCAAATCCTCTCGATTCTGTCCTAATCTATATATACTTGCTGCCTTCATATATTTCCATATATTATCACAATGTGCCTATCTCTCGCCCCAATACGTTGTCTTCTCATTGTCTGTCCCCAATGGCAAAATAGCTTTGTAATTAAGCTGTAGCTCACTGTAAGTGTCTTGAGTTTTTTCTTTGATTTTTGGGTTGTTTTTTTTTTTTTGCATTTCATAAATTATTAATGGCATGCATGCTCAGGATAGAATTGCAACCACTAGATTTTAATATTTTGTGTGAAATATATTTAAAAAAAAAAGAAAAGGTTTGATTCCCTTAGTCTCTGAAGATGAATCTGTAGTATTTTGTAAGCTAATAATTCTGTATGTTTAGTTGTTCATGAAATTAATCACTGTGGAGAGCTTTTAGATTGTTTCATGCACAAATACACAAAGTGCCCTATTCTATTGCCCAGATTGTAATGTTACACACACTTAAAATCGCTCTTAAAATTGCCACACATTCTATTAGCTACTCCCATTCTGATTACGAGTTACCCGCTCACAATCACTATGAGCCCGCCAAAGACGCACCTTAGGGCTTACATCTCCATAGGTTTTAGCACGGCTCAAACATTGCAAACTCTAATTAAAGTTACACAAAATGGATATTCTTTTAGAACTTTAAGTGTAGCTCGCAAATTAAGTCTGACCCGTAACTAGAAAAAGTATGAGTTTATGACAAAAGTAAGAAAAGTACTAAATCGGACTGGGAAAGGCTTTTTCAAACGCAAATTAGAGCTGTAGCAGCAAGTAAACACACAATACTGTACTTTAAAAGTATGGAAATACATTAGAATGAGTAGCACAATAGTCTCAAACCCACAAATAAGCAATTCAAAAATATTATTTTTAACTGTTATTTCTGAGTAATGATACTGCGACTCAAGGGGTTAATACATATCATGAAATCCACATGGACTAAAACGGATGATAATTGCAAGCCCGATCGGCAAATATTACTTATTAGTACTAATTAATTTGCAGCCTCAAATTGCAGGTTACATCTCACTTCCATGTTTTATGGACGTCACGATGATGGGCTCATTTACAATTTGCCAAGTCTAAAAAGTTAATTATGGGATGCTTAAATTTCCATATCATATAATCATGCCCCATTAATTCCTACTTAAAAAGGCGGGGTTTACGGGTGAAGGCTGAAAGACTTAAGTTGCGGGATTGAGTCAATAGAATACATCTAGAGGTTTAGAGAAAAAGCTCCCACAGCCAAAATTACTAGTTGGTCACTTACAGGCTTCTAATAGAATATGGCCCATAGAAATTAAAAAGTGTAATACTCTGTTTCTGGTGTTTACTTAGTGAATAACTTTTTCAAAACACTATGTGTCTCATGGAAAATTAAATATGTGTAAAACACAGAACAAGTTATTGACCTCATAATGAGCCTTTTTTTAAATTTTGATATACTAAATGACTGATAACATTTAACTAATGAGCTTGCAATTTTACAAACCTTTTTAATTCCACAAATATTTAGTAAAAATGTGTACAGGCAAAGTAGTAATATGGTAATAATAATTCTGCCTGGTAAATTCCAATGTATATAACTATAAGTTCAAGAATAACTAGGTGTTTCTCATGATCTAAGATAACTTGCTAACTGACCTTAAACATCAACTCAGGCACTGATTATGAAATCTGTGAACTCCTACATGGATTTCTAATGCCCTATTGTATAGAATCTATATGTTTAGGAGGCCAAGAGAGCATTTTTTCTGAGACCCATATTACTGATACAGTGAATTATTTCTGTGTTTTAAAGTCTGCAACCTACGGCTCGAGAGACAGTTGTCTTTCAGTAAAGATTAACACAAATCTCTTGCCATCTTCTGGCATCCCCCCAGCAATAGAGGAAGACCATGGAGTCTGCCCAAATAGAGTATTTTCCTAACCAGACAACAGTTAACAGCGAGCCCATTGGTTGGTGTTTTGAGTCAATAGACTTATCAGCAGCATAAAAATGTATATTTCTAGTAATGCAAATTATTTATTTACATGCTAGTGTTTTATTAACTTACTGCTTTGAAGTTTCCTGTAGATTGGCTTTTTAAGCGACAACGGTTCAAGTAAAATTACATTTTGTGTAACTGAAGTATAGAACAAACTAAACTTTTATACATGCAAATGTTTTTGGGGAAAAAAAATCTGTATTTGTGAAGCCACTGAGTGAGGGATTTCATCTGGTCTTAGTAGGGCCTGTAATATATATATATATATATAATTTTACAGGCCCTACTTTTTTAAATGCATCCAAAATCAATTACAAATTTACTTTGTGGCGTAACCAGAATGTGTGTTGGTAAATTCACTATAAAACGCATTGTGGAAGATACACTAA
The DNA here is from genome assembly GCA_027410445.1 of Discoglossus pictus. NCBI lineage: Eukaryota > Metazoa > Chordata > Amphibia > Anura > Alytidae > Discoglossus > Discoglossus pictus. The sequence goes on from CM050165.1 coordinate 332,417,998, forward strand.
TGACCAGAATGTGTTCTGAACATTTTACAATAATCACAGACTGATATCTCATATATATAAATTAGTACAGGCCCTAATTTTTAAATGCAATTTATTTTTAAACTTCTGCTTTGGTGCTCCAGGCCTGTTTTTCTCTTCTATCCAGTATAACTTTCCTTTGCTGAATGAGGAATAATCATGATGGTTAAAAGAAAAAACTACATACCCACAGATCAGGTTTTCCAGTTGGTTTATCTCAGGCTCTATATTTTTAGACATCCTTGATAAATTACTTTTCAGTTTCCACAAATGTAGAGCAGGTCCTCCCAAGGTTTCAACACAGACAACATAATGAATGCTGAGAACTATATAGTAAATCATTTATTTCATCAGTCTATGCCTCAGTACACCAGGTATGTTGTAGCTGGAGGATCAGTATTTCATATTCAGGCTTTCATTATATAAATGTCAATCCAACAAGTGCATACAATAGGGAGTATCATGCTGCTATTTTTCTGCTTGTTCGGTTAATAAATAAAAGTTGGGAAGTTTCTCATTTTGATATATAGACTTATTATTTATAGTAAATGTACTTTCAGGTTTTGAAGCGATTTTGCATAAATGCTTCTTTTTGTTTTCAAGCATCACCTAAATCATTCTTCACAGTTTATTATCAAAAGCCTTTCTTTAAAGATATTTAACAATGTAAATTTCAAGGTTTAGTAACATATGTGTAGTCTCCAAAGCTGAACAGCAATAGATACATAATTGTATAGTTCAACTGCCCACCTGGCATTGGAACCAAATTGAAAACGTATAAGTAAACATAGTATTTTTTTTATCTATTTGTTTTATTTTAATGTAGCTTTTAAGTTTAGGGCAGAGACATCAACAACTGTACAATGTTTCTGTGTAACAGTAGGTGCCATGACAGAAGTGAATTTATTTTACCAAGTAATCCCCAATGGAATTTTTAAAACCACCCAAAAATGTACTAAAGCTAAAACCAAAAGGTTTCAACAAAAGCTTAATCCGAAGGACGCCATATTCAAATGCTAATTCTGCCTGTTCTCATTTACAGTGAGAATGCCACGTTGCCAGTTCTTAAATGGGAAACCGCAGAGGTTTATAATGTGGTGTAATTTTAAAATTAATTTTAATTATTTCAGTTGAATGTCATTAAAATATTACTCCTTGTAGTCTGCAAATGTGCATTATTTTCATAATATTGTGGGTTTAGACTGAAAACAATACAGGCAGACCCAAGGGAATACTTAGTAATTATGAGCAATTGTAATACTGATTACAACTTTTATGCTTTTTTGGGTGAATCAAAAAAATGGTAAAGGTAAAAATGACAAGGTGTGAATCTATTTTCTGTAAGAAAATGCACATTTCAAGAACAGTCCGCATTTATCACCTTTTAGTTTTAAGATATACTATAGTTGTGACTGCCACTGTGTTCCTTCAGCTGGTCATGGGGTTTCATGGGGGAAAAAATGTTTTCTCAATATTAATTGGATACTTATTTGACTCTCCTCTTTATGGAAAACTCACAGTGGATTGACCAAGCATACGACATAACTCACTCGTAGTGCAGCTTTAGTGTCCATTTAAACTTTTTCTGTTTTCAATTGTGCGTTTGTTCATATTTAGATGCTTTTACTGATTACTCTGAAAATAAAAGGATTTCAAAGATATTAGAACAATATTGAATCTGATAGACATGCAGAGTATCTTGGAATGGCAAGTCTAACAACTAGTAAGGTTACAAGAACTCATTTTTTTTGTCTTGGTTTGTCTCTGTGTACTTCTTCATAACCAATTTCTTGTCTTCCTTTATGTGCATGGTCACTGTTTCTCAGGTGTCTTTCTTGTAGTAGATGGTGTATGTACCTTGCTTTGTGTCTCCACAGACATCTGGAGATAAAAAACGTTCTGGCCATGCAGAAAGTAATGGTTTTGCCGGCCATATTAATCTTCCTGATCTAGTCCAACAAAGCCACTCCCCAGTGGGTACGCCAACTGAGGCTTTGGGGAGAGGTCCAGCGCATGCACAGGAGGTGGAGACTGTGGCAGAAGTAGGTAGCGGCTCTTGGTGCTAAACAAACTTTGCATCTTATTTCCCATTTGTTTTTGTAAACTAATAAATTCATATTTACTGGCCCTACAATATATTGATGGTACTACTATCCGCATGGGGGTTAATGTTGGCTTTTTCTTTTCTCAGCATGCTCTTTAATTGACTATTCTATTCTATTCTTTTCTAGTTCTTAACTGCACTTGTATGAAAACATACAAGAATAAATGTAACGGCTTCTATACACAGCAAACCTGGATGGCTGTTGGCAGTTCCCTTCTATAAGAAAAGTATCATTAAATTGTCCTAGCCGTCTAAACTAAACAATCACTGACATTCAGACTTTGATGTCCAGAGACAAGCATCCTTTGATGTGCAATGCCATTTATGACTTGAATCCCTCGGATTTTTGATCCTTTGGGACCAAAATATGTCTGTGCTTAACATGAATATATAAATTTTTTCATCTAACTTTTGATATAGAATGACGCATCTAGGGATGCAACCCCGCCTGTTCAATATTGACACCATGACTTCCTGCCAGCACATTGTAGCTGCTTTATACAAATACACTAGAATTATAAATAGTTTGTCTGATAGGACTCAAATCACTTAATACAATTTAGTAAAAGGGTTACTTATGAAATTATCTCTAAAGAATAATTAGGTAGGGTCTGATGAGAAAAAAAGTATTTTATTAATCTTTTACTGTGCATTTAAAAAATTAATTACTATTTTTTAAATCATGCACCCAGGCACGATGTGAGTCTCCTCTTTGTGACTCTTACTCCAAACAGGCATACTGTACTTGCAGTATGATAGTGGTAGGTGACAGAAAGTGTATTTGTATACATTGCTAGCCGCTCATATTACACCACTGCATGCTACTAATGTGTATGTTACACAGTGGTCTGAAAAAGTTTTCTATTTCAGTGAGCGTGTCCCACTCCAGAGACACTATATCATTAAGAGGGTGGAGAGATCTGGAGCTTATAAAGTCTGGATCATGGTTTAAAAAGAGTAATTAATTGTTTAAATGCACCGTAAAAGTTTGATAAAGGGTTTTCTGATTATCAAGCCGCTATAGTAATCCTTTAAGTTAAGTCCTAGCAGAAAGAGTATATGAAAAAATTCTTATGTTGGAAAATGTAATGGGAACATGGTGACAATAGTTTCAGAATGAGACTGCTCAGAGTATAGAGAATAAATGCTTCTAGTAGAGAGAGCAAGATAAGTGGTGCAGCAATGACAAAATTATGATATTATTGTATTCTTTACAACCTCTAATACTTGCCGTGAATTTATATTGAGCATTGCATGTATTTTAGAGAAACACAAGAGCATTAGCACATGTAATATTCAGAATATCTTTGTCAAAGCCAGATTATAACTTTCTTTTTTTTAATAATTATTTATTGCTTTTTTATTTTTATTTTTGTCTATGGATATATATTTTTAATTGTTTTGCATATCCATTGTGAGGATGACCTGATTAATTACTGTTGTTTGGTTTCTCCCTCTTGTAACCATTGTAGTATGGCATGGGAAGTAGTACCAAAGGATCTTTCACTCCATTTGTTGATTCAAGAGTTTACCAGACTTCTCCCACTGATAATGAAGATGACGATGACGATGAAGATGATGATGATGAAGAGGAGACATCTGCAACAGGTATTATGAGTCTGTGGTTTGTACATGATGTTTTGATGCTATCCGTGTGTTATATAAAGGTAGTTTGGCACCAGATAGCTCAGACATTAGTCTTTTGAGTATAGTATTCATTGTGGATGGCTCATTTTGTGTTTGTTTTAATGAATTGCTTCCCTTGTAGAGAATACTGCTTCAGCTTTAGGCGTAGAGTATTTAATGTATTCATAATCCATCACACTCTTTAATTTGATTTCTAGTTCCTGATTTGGAACAATTGGCAAAAATCATCATTTTGCAAAATAATAATAGTCTTGTATGTTTACCAAAACCATTTAGCTAGTGTTTTTTTCCCCCCACTGTGTTTCTTTTGTTTCTTTTCATCCGATCTATGGCTAAATTAATATTTCAGATAGTAAACATTTGTTTAAAAAAACTTTAAAGTTAATTTACTATACGTTGAACTTTTTATTGGTGCTGTTAGTACTTATAAAGTGAGGGTGAAGATCCATATTTATAGTAGCCTCTGAAATAATGGGAAGCTGTTTTTGAAAGTAAAAACATTATTTTAACTTATACACAGCTATGTGCAGTGGTGGGTACTGCATGGTCAAGGGAAAATGACTGAGTACTAATAAAATATTTGATGCTTTCATTGAAAGCTTACGAATAAGGTCGTCTCCAGTGCCCTTACCCTACAGCAGTGGAGGTCCCTTGCATTTAATAGTTTAATTATGTTTTCAGTGTTTTTAAATAATGCAGAGTCTTTTATTGACCCTTTACCCCATGTTTTTTTATCTGTCGTTTAGTTTATTAGCTCATTTACCCGAAACTGGCTTCAAGTTTTTAGCATGTCCCTTTCCCACTGTTTACTGCTATTATGTATGTTGTAATTACTGGATGCATTATTGAACAGCAGAGAACCCCATTGATTTATTGGGGGTTGCTGTCTATTCTTTTCCAGATGGTCTCTTGTTAAAATTATTGCTACTACCGGTTACATTTCTTATTAAATCTTTAACTTTTGTAAATACCAGTTAATGTGTTTTTGATAGTGAATTTTAATCTGAAGCAATAGTAAACACATGTTGTATTACCCAGTAGATATATTCATCTAACTGGTATTTGGACAGTACTAGTAAGAACAAGCCCCAGAATCATTACTGGAAATATTTTGTTATTCTTCGTAAAACTATAATTCACATTGGCAAACTACACTACTTGCTTTATAAGGATTAGCAGCCATTATTTCATATATTTATTTAGCCATCATGATAGCGAGATGATGAGATGATAGGCATTGATCAAAACCATACCGAATGCCATTCTCACAAGAATCATGATTTTAGGAGTTTTTATTTATTTATTTTTGTTTTGTCATTGCTGCTTGATTTTTTTTATTTCTTTATATCATCATTCCCAAGAAAGCGAATGTATAAAAAATGTGACAGAACACGCATGCTCCATTTTCTTCTTTTTTTGCTGAATGAAGAGAGTGTTTTTTTTAGCTCTGTTTACTAGCGAACTGCTTAGACAAGAACAAGCCAAGCTGAATGAGGCCAGAAAAATATCAGTGGTAAACGTGAACCCTACCAATATTCGTCCTCACAGCGATACTCCAGAGATCCGGAAATACAAGAAACGCTTTAATTCTGAGATACTTTGTGCAGCATTATGGGGTTAGTAATCCTTTATTTTTACTAAATATTTAGATTTATTAGTTTTTGGACTTTGTAAAGTGTGGTGAACTTGTGATGTATTGTGTACAGGGCCAGATTAAAATGGTCACCCTTTCTAGGCCAGGTTTAGAATCCGCCTATAGTGAGCGCCAGGCCTGGTATGAGGTACAGAGATTGGAACTGGGAATGTGATTCAGGGGTGGGAATAGGAGGGGAAAAGAGGAATTTGGGGGCGGACATTGATATATATATATATATTAGTATTCATGGTTTGTACTACTTTACTCTGTACGGTGGAGGGCTTCTATCACTCTTCAGCCCACCATAAGTGAAAGTGTTACAGTTGATACCTCACTCGGGGAAATTGGACGGGGGCATGTAAATGAGACCACAAACCAGGAGAACTACTCACAACCCGCCCCACACTGATGAGCGGCAGGAACTGTGAAACAGTTCTGTCTGTGGGTAGGTCTCCTGGTTTGTGCTTAAAGCTGTGAAATACAGTTGGCATATGCTTTAGAAGGAGCCATGAATATAGTGTTTTTGGATTAAGATAGTGAGAGTGCATTGTGGTCTAACTTGCATGTCCCCGCCCAGTTTCTCAGAGTGCAGTGCATCAACTGTATTTCTGAGGATTTCGAGCAGGAAATATGTTGTTTAACTTATTTATAGACATTCAAATGGAATCACAAATGTACTATTCATTGTTTGTACTATATGGATGGATGGAGAGGGAGTGAGAGGGCAAATGGAACAGTGTTACAAGAGGATGGAAAGATAGGTGAGAAATAGATAATAAATGTTAGAAAAAGCTAGAAAGGAGTGGAACAAATAGACTGGAAGATTTGAATAAAAGCCCCTATTTTGCTGTCGTTTTATCAACTGCTGTCCTAGGCCCCAGCATTGATAGCCTTTCTGAAAATCCCAAAATACATTTTAATGTTTTTTTGTTTTTTGTCTAAAGCCATAGCCAGAGGCTTTACTTTGCTGGCATTGCATGCAAAGAAGAGCCAGGGCTGCAACTAAATAATCAGATGCCAGCTTAGTCCTCTCCTTCGTGGACCAGGCACGAAGAAATGCTATGACAGACCATCAAACTCTCTTTTTCTATCTAAAGAATAGGAGTTCAAGCAAGACAGCAGTGACTAAACCAACCATTTCGCTCTTGGGTGGGGAATGGGAAATAGTCAATGGTCTTAAGAGAGTGGAAAAAATAGCGTAGAAACAGAAATGGAGGATAGTGATTGAGATTAGGTATAGCATCATATAAATACATTCTCCTTATCTCCTTGAATAATAGTAAAACAAATCAAAAAAATGTATCTAACTAAATGTGTATAATAAGTGTAGGTTTATATATGAATGACTCTTGAATATTTCCAAACTCTCTTTATTGTGGATTGTGTGCTTAAATATTTCCTACATTGAAAAGAATTTGTTATGTTTGATATATTTGATATAAGAAATATAACGTTTTCAATTAATTCACAGGTGTAAACTTACTAGTGGGCACAGAGAATGGACTTATGTTGTTGGATCGCAGTGGGCAAGGAAAGGTCTACAACCTTATCAACAGGAGAAGGTTTCAACAGATGGATGTATTGGAGGGACTGAATGTTCTTGTAACTATTTCAGGTATGAATTCTTATTACTAACTAGCGATGAAGCCATGGCAATGCTGTTTGTCACACAATGTAAAGCTTTTGCTACTCTGAGGACCTTCGGCGCTCATTGCGAGCCTCTCCTTTCATGTACTTTTGCTCCTCTGAGCACCTTCGGCGTTCATTAAGAGCCGCTCCCCTCGTGTCCTTCAAGTTTTGTGCTTTGCCTACGATCATGTTCGGCGCTCATCGCAAAGACAGATCTAAAAGTACAGTGTTAAATATACAATTTTTTAGTGCAGTGTAAATGAGAAAATGTTTTCAGGTCTCAGAGCATAATAAAGTGATTTTAAATGTTTAACTGCTTTGAGAGGCTATCGCTGGCAGCCAACGAGCAGTAATCCATCTATATATATATATATATATATATATATATATATTTATATATATATATATATATATATATATATATATATATATATATATATAATCTGCAGTGTAAAAAGTAAAATTTTAGTGCAGTGGAAAGTCTAAATCTTTATTCTCCATTACTTATTCTCCATTACTAATTCATACTTACTGTACGTACTGTATGTACGTTAATAATTAATTCTGAATGGACACATGTATTAGGAAGTGCAAAGCATTAATGTATTCTTAAAGTAACGGCAGTGCAAAATATGCTATATAGCGTATTTTTTTTATAAATATCTTTTTGTTTTAATAATTACTTAATAAATTAATATACTTTTCCTATTTCTAATTAATATATCCAGCAATCAATATCCGGAAGAGCAATCCGGAACAATCTCTTTTGATTTTCCTGCAGCATACTATGTACAGTTGGACTGTTGAGAAAGTGTCAGCAATGTGCCAATTGTGGAGTAAAATAGGCTGCGTGCGCGAGGCCAAACCGTTGGTTATGTCGGGTAAAGCACCATTTTAGATTCGTAATGTTATTAGTTGCAAGTTAGTGTTGTAAAATGTCGGCGATTGTCTATGTGTAACGTGGCTCGCGAGCATTTTCTTTCCTTTCTAATAGTGTATTTTGTATCTCATACGTTCCTGGGTAAAAGTGGTACGCGTCTTGCGGTGTCTTGTGCGGTTCAGGGTCGTGTAGCCTCCATTTTTTTTCTTACTTAGCCGATTTTCGAGTGCCCAAACTCAATTCAGCTTAAATTTGCGTGCAACCTCACTCCCAGACGTCCTGGCTGTCCCCCCCGTGCTGTGTGTCAGGATTCTTTTTTTTTGTGTGTGTGTTTTCCGATTTGAACGGTTTGGCCGTTAACTTTGTAAAAAAAAATTTCCTATGTTCCGCGACTCGCAATTTTTTTTTTCTAAGTCCCGTGTTCCTCAATTGCTTGCAGCCTAAGGCAATCCCGCGTTTCCTAACTGCTTGGAAGCTAAGTCCCTCGTGTTTCAATGCCTCAACTACTCGATACGCGAGGCTCACAGCAAATGAGCGCCTTTGGCGCTCTTCGGCTAAGTACTCCGAACTCGGAAGACTTCTGTGCTTCAACGGCTTGCCTCTCTATGCAAGGCTTGCAAGCGTGACGACGATTCGCAGTTTGACAACTATATGTGATTGTAGTCCAAAGTCTGTTAAGGATTGGTTCCTTTTGGGAGCTTTCCAACACTGTGCACTTTTACCCATGAAGACATTCCATGTAATCTTCTTAAAAGGCATCAAAGTGCTTATCTAGTGCAAAGATTGTGTTGACATCATTTTGGACTGTAGACTCTTGCCTTGTTCTCATCTCCTTCCATAATGACGTTGCTGTAATATTGCCTGTCTTGATCTCCCCTTAGGGAAAAAGAACAAGCTAAGAGTGTACTACCTTTCCTGGTTAAGAAACCGAATATTGCACAATGACCCAGAAGTGGAGAAGAAGCAGGGCTGGATCACTGTAGGGGATTTGGAAGGATGTGTGCACTACAAAGTGGGTGAGTCTGCCTTATGACCCCAAATTTGCAAGCAATCACTGTACAACTATCTGCATCAGTATTGGGTAAAAAATATTACACTGTACTTCCCATTATTTGTTTCGAAGCATCACATTACTGCCCTAAAGCTTAATATCCTCACTATCCATTTTTCTATCACCCTTTAAGCCCCTTAAATCATAATCCTTTAACTGTGAATGTAACAAAGGTGTTAAAGGCATCTATTTCAAGACCACTAGAATTACTTCCTTAAAGGTATTTGCAAGTGAGGTGGGTTATGAATGCTTCCTGTAGAATGCATCATAAACCACCTAACAAAAAATGTTTGCATGAAAAAATGCAAACATTTTTTGCAAAAGGAACTGGCAGCCCAATCCAGTATCTTTGCCATGAAAACCTTATGGATAAGCACAGCCAGAGACCTAAATAAATGTGCCTGACTTGCTGCTGTCCATAGGGTCATGGAGAGTCAAACATGACTGAACGACTAAACAAAACATTATTGATGTTAAAGGGGTTTTACAACAAGATATAATGTTTAGTGGACATATAATTAACTTGAAATTGTATTATTTTATGGCAAGGGTGATGATACATTTAATTACCCCCAGCAGAAGTTAAAGTAAATAGTATAGCAAGAGAGATAAATATTTATGGGGATTTCCTGAATATTGGACCAAGTGTGAACAAAGATTGAGTTTTTAGAACCTACTACAAAATAGAAGATATGAACCACTTTGTTCTTCCATTATACTTTGTCAAATTCTATGTTTCTACATATTCTGAAGAAACACCTTTTCTAATATTTAAGTCAAACAGCTTGCATTCATTGGTTTTAAAATATTTACATGTGCCACGAATGAGCGAAAGCCTGAATTTTTATAGCTTCTTAATGTTTTTGTTTTCTAGTGAAGTATGAAAGAATCAAGTTCTTGGTTATTGCATTAAAGAATTCTGTAGAAATTTATGCCTGGGCTCCAAAACCATATCATAAGTTTATGGCTTTCAAGGTAAGTATGGATAACATTTATTGTTTTCTGATTCATCACAAGAATGCATTGTAACTGTTTTTCTCAGAACTCTGAGCTGGAAGCAGGTTTTTTTAACTTGCTTTAGACTTTCAGATGTGAACACAGATGTTCTATTTATTTACTGTACTACTCTATGGTGGAGGGCTTCTATCGCTCTTTTGCACACCATATATTAAATGATTGTTGTGGTGAACTACCTACTCATAAGGTCCGCAACACAAACTGAGATCCCGCTGATGATAGCCAGTAAGCTTGAAGCAGCTGTACATGGATAGGATTCTCAGCTTGTGTATAATCCAACCTTGGCTTTGCATAAAAGCTGTGTAATACAGCAGGCATAAGCTTAATGGAAGCCATGTTTAAAATGGGCTATGGATTGAAGAGCGATGCATTTGTCGGCATATTTGCATGTCCCTGCTCAGCTTCCCAGAATGCAGTGTAATAACTGTTTTTCTTGGAATTCTGAGCAGGAAGCAGGTTTTTTAATTTGTTTTAGACATTCAAATGTGAACACAGATGACTATTTGTTTTTATATATATATAGACTCCCCCAAGTGTTTATGCCCTTGGGGTGAATGATCCTTATGTAATGAGATATTATTACTTCTTAGTTTATTGTTTTAATTGTGATTTTATTTTAATTTCTTATTCTTAAGTTCTTTATCAATGATTGACATCACAGATACAAATTTACTATACATTCATGATTCATTGATGTATACTAAACTTGTCCTATTTTGTTCTGGTCTATTTTGATGTAGCTCATAATGAAGACTTTTATAAAGTTCATTTATAAAAAAAATATGGTGTTAGTGATTGCTCCCAAGTGTAAAGTGTGTTGTAGAAAAATACATCCTATTTTGTTGGGAAATATGCTGCCCCTTCATTAAATTAAAACCAATTTTGGAAATGTGTGTTAAGTCTTTTACAGACCTCCAGCATAGACCATTGCTCTGTGATCTTACTGTAGAAGAAGGTCAAAGACTAAAAGTCATTTTTGGGTCAAGCACTGGTTTCCATGTTATCGATGTAGATTCTGGAAATACATATGACATCTACGTACCATCTCACGTAAGTAGTAATGTACATTACATAGCTATGCCTTGCTTTGACTCTTGTTAATTGTATCTCTTGTAAGTGTTGCTTAAACATAGTCCAATACAATGCCACATAAAGTATGTTAAGTTTCATCTCAGCTTAGGAACTATTTGTAAAAATGTAGGCAGAATAAACATAGCTTTTAAGCACTTCTTAATAAAACAAATTGCATAAAAGTAAAGCGATACATAGGTGTATTTATATTCCTAGTGAAATCCAGAAACCTTCCACAATTACCTTGTATATCTTTTCAGGAGCCACTCCGTATATCCCAAACTTATTGTTTTCTAGCATTAGGTGGTCTTGCCAGCTTTGTGAAGCTTACCTCTGTGTTGCAGTCATGTGCATTAATTGTCCTGCATTTTGATTTGCAGATCCAAGGTAACATCACTCCACATGCCATAGTAATCTTGCCCAAAACAGATGGCATGGAGATGCTTGTGTGTTATGAGGATGAGGGTGTGTATGTCAACACCTATGGCCGAATTACTAAAGATGTGGTGCTTCAGTGGGGTGAAATGCCAACTTCAGTAGGTAAGAGCACTTTGTTTTACTGGTTATCATCATGTTGCTTGGAAAATTATTCCTGCATGTGCATTTCAACCAAACCTAAACAATGTGGTTTAAGTATGTACTTTTTTCATTGGAAAATTCTTTAGGTGAGTTTCAGTAACCAGAATATTAATTTGGGCAATTATAATATAGACAGAAGACAGTCCTTGTCTATTGCCATTTGAAAACATATTGCTCTTGTAGGTGCATCCTTTGTGATAGGGCATCCATTTTTGGACATACAAGTACAGTTCACACAATTTAAACACTTTTTTTCTGCACCTATGGAAATGAATAATGGTTTATACCCTACATGTGTTGTACCCATTTTATCAGGAGCATTTGAGGTTAACAAAATTCCAACCTAGATCTCCTTCCATCTTTTACTATAAAGAGGGTTATTGTAAAGCAGTCGCAGAGACGTGTTTGTATTAAATCACAAAGTTTCTGCAAATCTTTGTATTAATAACTGCCTTGTTCTTAATAACACATATCTTTATTTACATTTGGTTTGTATTTTTTATTTTTTTTCTTAACAGCGTACATCCATTCTAACCAGATAATGGGTTGGGGAGAGAAAGCAATTGAAATCCGTTCAGTGGAAACCGGGCATCTGGATGGAGTATTCATGCATAAGAGAGCCCAAAGGTTAAAATTTCTATGTGAAAGAAATGATAAGGTATTACAATTATTATTACCATTTTGTTTTGTTAAGCTCTGACATCTTTGTTTGCACTACAGTAAAATAAATTGGCATAGTAAATACAATAAGAAAACAAAAGTTATAATGTGTACAAGTGTTGTTATATTGCTATTGTTTGCTGGTTGATGGTCTCTATCATCTAGCATATTCTCCCTGCCCAGTCTTTGAGTGGAGATGTAGTGATCAATCCAGGGGCGGATCTACCAGTAATGCAGGTAGTGCAGTGCTGTATAATTCTTTTTTTTTTTGCATTACATTTTTTTTTGTAGTGTATGGCCTCCTGGGGTCCCCACACCACCACCCAATTTCTCACTGCCCCCCGGTGCCTTGGCTGCATACCCCACCCCTCGGTCTGAAAAGTCTGTGTGCCTGTTTAAATAAGTGGGTTATGCTTTAGCTCCAAGAGATGGTAGTGTGGAGCAGTTTAGCACTCTGGGGATGTGCATTGGGGAAGAAGGTAAAAGATGTTAAGAAAAGGACTGCAAAGTACAGGGGAATGGGTTCTGTGAGGGAAGAAGAAAGGAGATAGGAATGGGTGCTATGTGAGGTGGGTGCTGAGAGGAGTTAGGTGCTGTGTGCGGTTGGCTGCTTAGAGGGGATGGCTGCTGACAAGGACTGGGTGAGAATGGGGATATATCGTATGTAAATTGGAAAGGGATATGGGGGGAGCGGCAATGGGTAAGGGTCTTTGGAAAGTTTGCAGTTATGGGAAGGGGTCTTTGGGAGGCTTGCAGTTAAGGCAACTGGTCTGGAGGAGGAGCATGGAGTGATTTGCGGCCCAGCTGAAACCATTTTTTACAGCCCCCCAATTTTTTTTTTTTTATATTTTGCACCAGGGCCCTCCATTCTCTTACTGGATAGATCATAAAGGTCAATGTGGTGATGCCATTACTTTTAAGTTGTTGTGACGCCTGCTGCCATATTTGTAGCTTTCTATTGCAATTAATTTTGCTTCAAAGGAATACAACTTCATAAGCAAGCAGAAAGCTTCTAGAATGGAATGTCCAAGACTCCTCTCTGATGATCACATCTCTGAAAACAGCGTGTTCATACAAGCAAGCTTTTCATTGGCCAATTTTGAGTTAAAGGACAGTATAGTGGTAAAAAAATTCAACCTATTTAAAAGTGCAGTTGCATCTACCATGGTGAAAGCTCTATTAGCCCCAAAATATACAATTATGATTATTATTCTTTTTTTAATAGTATTTTCCACTGCTAGTCTCCACAGTGCTATCATGTTGGCATCTCTCCATCTGTCTTTAAGGTAGGCGTGCAGAACACATGAGGACATAGACCAATAAAAACTGCTAGTTGTGCTGTGTGCATTAGAAGATGCAAAATATATATATATATATATATATATATATATATATATATATATAAATTCATAACAACCAGGACCACATGTAGTTCAAGAAAAAGGGTACATCTTTGTTATGTATTTAATAAACGAACAGTAGCTGCTGCGTAAGCCATGGACATTAAGAAAGTTTTTAGAGAAAATCAGATTTGTTGTAAATATTTTGAGTGCCGGAATTAATTTGCTTTCTTTTACGCTATTTAATGAGAGCTGAATCATGATGATGTTGTTCTGTATCTAACAATGGAGAGAGGGGTAGGGTAGGAGGGAACATGGATATGTCAGCAGATATTTGGATAAGACTGAAATTGACACCACTCCCTTCCCCCTAACAGGCAGCAGGAAGCTAATTAAAGCAATAGATGCAAGAACTGTGTGTGAGAGGGGCACCTCCATTTCTTGCAAACACACACACTTCAACCAAATTCTCATGGATACCTACACGATCCAACAGAGTCATCAGACTTTAGTTTTTCTAGTTGAAAACTAGTTTTATTAATTTTTCAAGCTTAATTATGTACTTAGACATTGCACAGTGGTCCTTTAATAAAACTGGCTGCCAGGTATTTTATTATGCTAGATAAAAGGTATCCTTTAAAAGTACAATTCAGCATTATACTATTTTTTTACAGTGAAAACATTTAGTAGTCTTGAAGTTAAAGCCATCTAAAAAAAATGTTTCTTTAAAATGTATTGTTGATAATGTCCTATTAAAGTTCCACAAAAGGCCTACTTTTAACCCTAGATTTGCCAGAGGCGAGAGAGAGACCAGAGAGACACAGTTTAACAAGATGGTTTCTTAAAGTGAATGAATATGGCTTCAGGAAGTGAGATAGGAGCTATGAACACAGAGGTGTTAGACTATGCAAGCAGTGTGGGGGAGGATGGTACAAGAAATCCAAAGGTACACAAACTTATCTAGATAAAGTAACTATGTCAGTAGATATAATAACAGATAAATAATCATAATAATTATCAATATTCAGTAACAGGAGCAGAGTACCTTCAGTTTTCCAAGTACTTTAGCTGTGTACTGTGTAGCAGTTGGTGAGGCCCAGAGAGACAGGCCCAGAGAGACAGGCCCAGAGAGACAGGCCAGAACAAGATGGTTTAGTGTGCATTTAAATGTGCAAGATTTAAATATTAATTAGTTTTTTTTATTGTCCATTTTTATTTGCGTGAGCATCTCAGAGGTTAATAAATTTGAGCCTCCGTTTGCATATTACTGCCCAGAATCCTTAGTGGCAGTGTGAGCACTGTTCACTGAGAAATTCAGTGAAAAACCTGGTGTCTTGGTGTGCTTGGTACATGTAAGTGTGCTTGTTTCTATCCCAGCATATTGTTCTGTATATGTATTCCTCCCCATCCACACACAATCTCTTAGCTCAGCATGTTGTCTCCATACAGGTTGAACATGTCACCCTGTCATTCCAAGATCTACTTGTCATCACTTTTTTGGGCTCAATGATGCAATCCCCTGACGCAGAATAATTAGTTAGTGAAAAGTTCACCTAACTCATGTAATCTGCAGATGGATTTTTTTTTTTTTTTTTAACTTATCCAGTTATTCTGTAATATTTAAACAGTGTGTCTTGAGAAATATCCGGGTTTACTTTCATCTGTCAGCGTGTATTTCTCTGAAACACCAGCTTCTTACTTACCTCTGTTTTTGTCTTACGCAGGTGTTCTTTGCATCAGTGCGGTCCGGAGGCAGTAGTCAAGTATTTTTTATGACACTGAACAGAAACTGCATGATGAACTGGTAACGGAGCTCTCCAAGTACTTCTCTCCATGGCATTATTTCTAAAGTACATTTGGATTTGTAGATGTGCACTGCCTCACAGGACAAACTGTTACTCTCCGACCTGGCTGCAGATTCTTGCTTTCAAGCTCTACCGTACAGGAGAATTTGTTAGAAATGTCCCAAGAATGCAGCCGCCGTGCCCTGGAGCAAGTACACTGACTTTGCACTTCCAGATTGGGAACAATATGGTTCTGAGGCCTCCAGATTAAGCTGTGTTATAGTGGCTTGTTAATTTTACCTTTTCATTGTGTCTTACTTTGTAAGAATGGGAAAAAGAAAAGAAATGTTCTAAATTGAGCCAGTCTGTTGATTTCTGTCTGCCTGCTCTCGCATTATATATAAATATACAAATGTTGTACAATTTCCAAGTAAAATGAGACAGCACAATAAATGTACCTTTTCTCTTTTGCTGAAGGCTAAGACTGTATAGCTGGGTAATTTTAAAATCTTCTTGCCTTCTCAAACCTGAATGTTGCTTTTTCACAGCAACTGCCTAATGAATTTTTAATGGAAATCAAAGGTTTCCCCTATTTTGGGAAACATTGTTTAAATGGCTAAACTACTAGCCGTAGCCTAAAGACATCATATGCCATCTGTCAGTTCATATATAACCTTTTAATACATAAGTAGTGGGTGTGTGTGAACCAGTCAGGGGCATTGGTGCCCCATGTGAAGTAAACACAATAACTCATACCATTTTATTCCCTTTTGTATATTGTGCAACAGGTTAGGGCAAAACTGGACAAATAAGTAGGCAAAATGTGCTTGAAGGTGTTATTTATCTTCATATCTCCTATGGATGCTCTTGCCAGTGGAGTCAACTACACCGAGAGTTAGCTGCAATGGCAATAAAACAAATGTTGCCAACTTAGTGAATTTGTAGAATTATTAAATTGAAAACAAAAGTCAGAGGCATCTGTTGCAATTGATGTTCAAAATTTTATGGACAGAGGCAAGTAGAATTACACTCACATCCCCAGGTTTATTAACACTTTACCTGCCATTGTTGTAAAGATCAACAGATTTCTTTTCACAAATTACCCAACGTACAGTAAAAAACCACATCTGTGCAACAAAAAAATAATAAAAAAAATATGTATGTACTTAGTTCAGGTGATAATGAGTTCTTGACAAACAAATGCTCTAATAATTTAATGATAAATAAGTGTATCAGAAGTTTATTTTAATAGCTACAAGCATGGCTGACTGTGGTAATAGGGTGTTAAATCCAGGAAACTGTGTTGCGCTTCTTTATTTTGTTTTAACCTACCTCGTTTTGTCTCTTCTGTTTTTTAAATAATATTATTTTGAGTATCTTTTCTTCTTGTTGAGCTGTTCAATGCATCATTATTTCCCAACACCTACAGTACAGAGCTGTGTTGGCGACCGATGTTCTACAGTAAGTGGTCTGACTTGGTGTTGTACAGACAGGCATTATAGTCCTTTTTGAACAATTTGACCACTCGGAACAAAAGTTCAGAATTCTGTTTACATTTCAGTTTGAGGAGACACTTTCATGATATAAAAATTCAGTCTGAACAAAGTTAATACAGCCGTTATCGACCAGATACAAATAAAAGCTACACACTTGATCATTAACAATTTTGGTTCAGTTTTCCTTAGTTGCTGTGATTGTATTTCGCTGGGTGCTTTTTTTTGTCGCTAATTAATGAACATTTTTTTTATTAAAAAAACATTCAAAATACCCAGTTTAAATGATTTTTTTTTTATTGTGTTTTTTTTGGGGGGGTACAGTTATAAAATAAAAGGGAATTGTGTTTGAACAAGATTATTTGTGAATGGATGCTTCTTTAAATATATATATATTTTACAAGAAACATAAATTACAAGTGGTGAAGAGAAGACTAAAAGAACAATGCCGTGATCCAGTGTCTGATCAGTATGGTATCCGATCTCCGTCACATTGGATTGTTGATAATTGGATAGGACCTGATGTGTCAACCATAGCATTGAGTGGTCATATTATAGCAGAGAAATAGCTGCCAGGCAGAAGTGCAGCTAGTCAACTTCACACTGATCAATGTCTTGTAAAGGTTCAGTGCAAGTATATATGATTTTTAAGCAAAAGTAAGTACTTATAGGTTGCATACCAACTGCATACATTTAAGGGAAATATTACGATCCACTGTTTTTTTTTTTGTTTGTTTTTTTTTTTTTTTTTAGAGAATAGACATACAAAGATACAAAATAAAAAAAATCAGAAATAAACAGGTAAATGTGAGGGATAAAAGAAAAAAAAATGGTATTGTTTCTCTATAATAATCCCATATTTCCCATTTCACAGTCAAATAAGATAAAGAAGGATTTGAATTAATTAGGTCCAGTTCTAATTCTTGGTTTCTATTCATAATTGAGATTACTTTTTTCCATCTGGGTATCTGATTTTGTTTCCATCTTCTAATAATAATCCATTTAGCAACAAGAATACAGTGAGACACTAACACATTTTTTTGTAAGGATATCTTTTCTAGGTACATGTGAAATAATAATTTCTGGATCAGCTGAAAATGTTTCATTAATCAGCTTTATCATTTGAGTAGCATTATCTTTCCAATAAGTCTGTATTAGATCACAAGTGCACCACATATAAAAATACGTTCCTTTTGTATCACAACCTCTGCAGCATAAATCTGAAGAGTTTTTTTTATCAAATGTCTTCAATAGTACTGGTGCAAAGTACTATCTCTGAACCAACTTGGAAAAAAAAAGTTCTCTATATGAAGAACATAGGGCTGACTTTTTTTACTATTCTAAAAGATCCACTCCAACATTTCTCTGGCCATTCTTTTCTTAATTACCCTTCCCATATTTGTATTCAAATGGACTTACATCATTCTTTAATTTCTCTAATAGTGTTCTAGTATTAGGCAATCATGTGAGCTCCATAATCTTTCAAAGTCATATGTTCAAATAAGTAAAGATGTCTTAAATGTTCTAGAGAATAACCTAATTAAAAAAAACATCCTGTATGCCTAGAAAATCTAGCCAAATAAATATCTCAAATGGAAATGTTTGCTTGAGTGCATCGAAAGAAAACATTGAGCCATCCTGATGATAAAGGTCTCCTATGACCCTTAAACCTCCCTTTCTTAATATAGAGATACAAGGGAATGTATATTTATAGGTTGGATGATCCACTGTTTTGAGCTCTTGAACCCACATTTGTTTACACAGAGAGGTCATTGGCCTCACTAGTTTTAATCTGTGTTCTCAGCAGTTGAAAAGAACTGGTGGAAGAAGAAATTACACTTACCTATCCTACTACACACAAATTTCAAAATTTACATTTTTCTTTAGATCTGTGCATTTTACCGGCTGACCTGAAGTACTACGAAGTTAAAAACAACTCTACTTTCATTCATCTGTTTAAACGCTACATGACGTAATGTGACCGTTCGCAAGCCTAAGGTTGACATATGTGCTGGTCATGTCCTCTAATCAAACTAAACTTTACCATATAGACCCTTTATGAAGAAGCCTGGCTGGTTAAAAACCTTATGTAAAACTATATAAACACAGCGTGATGTATAAAAATGTGTTGTGGCCCATGAGATGTTTACATTTAAACCAGTAAATAGTCTTCCCAATGTACATATTTTAAATTGCGTGAAACTGCAGAATTGTCGGGGACAGAAAAACAATACAGTGGATGTGCTTTTGTTTATCAGTACTCTGTGCTAAGGTATTACCAATCTAATGCAAACATTGATGTAATTGTGCTCATATGTCTTGCATTATGATAAATCTAACAATTACAATTTATGAATAACTATTTTAGTTCTCTCTGTTTGCCTCCTTGGCGCTGTCGTGTTATATTCTCTTACTCTGTAGAGTGTGTCACTATATGAATATATATATATATGAGTGTATTTAGATGTAATTTTTTTTAAACTTGAAAATGGAAGACCTGCTGTTAAACTTCATCAGCCTTATTTAATTGCGATTCAGTAAATTTTTATAAGCACAGAGCATATTTTATTTACAGAAGTGTTTAGTTAGGGAACTTCTATCCAAAAGCAAGGTCTTCACTAACTAAACACTTCTGTAAATAAAATATGCTATGTGCTTAAATAGAGCCCTTTTATATTTACCAAATCACAATTTAATAAGGCTGCACATGTAAAGTTAATTAAATATGTTAAAATAATATACAAACCAAATAGCTTGCACCCAAGAACATCAAACTCCCTAATTATAACATTTTAAATTAATTATAGAAATAGGGTTATACATATTCCAGGAAAAACATGTCCGTGGTGACCATGCTTTGTTTAATTTACAGCCAGCAACACGGCAAGACTACCTCTGTTTGCACCTGTATTTGTAATGGTAATTAATGGTGAACTAAAAAATATGTTAAACAGGAAAAGTGCTTACACTGGCCCTTGAAGAATTATGACCTTTCCAATAACCAGTGTTTCTTATGCCTAAAATAGAAATGGGACCTTTCTATACAATATCCCCTTTATTGTATACCTCTCAGTGAATAAGATTCCAATAGACTTCAATCCCTCCAGCTTTTCAACAGAGTGCAGGTTTCTGCTTGTCCCTTTTTCTCACTACAGGGTCCTATGAAAGACAGAAAAAACGAATCTTATGCACGTCAGATTGCAGGGAATTTTAACCAGTAAACAAAGTACTTTTGTATGTCTAGATTAGATTCTCGTAATTGAATATTTTGAGTATCCTACAGTGAGTACATCCTTATAGCAGTTTGTATTTATCAATGTATTTTTCATTTTTTTTAAAAAGGAAGATAAGCATAAATTTAAATTAATAATTAATCAGGCCAGGATTTCCTTACTGTGCCCTTGTTTGTCCATAGAATGTCTTGCTCAGTGATAGAGGAATACAGTTATCTTATATTTTATATATACTATTTTGAGGAAGTGCCCTTGAAACTGCAAAATGTTTTTAGAATGGAAAATAAAACAGCTTCTACTATATTGTGCTTTATATGCAATTATGCTGCTATGGGATCTACCATTTAAGTTTTCTTCTTCCCGGGATGTGAGGAGAGTGAATGTACAAGAAGTTTCTGGCAATAGGGCATCTACAACTGCCAGGGAATTCTTTGGAGCTAATGGTTGCTTATAAAAGAGATGTGAAAGGTCTCTGGATTTCACAAGGGATCTAATATACCTATATTTCTCTTTACTTTTGTGTACTTTTATTATATTAAGTATTTTTCCTATCTAAGATCTTATGAATTGTTCCTAACTGGTTTTGCCCTTTGGGGCTTATGAAGACTGTATACTTCTATGTGCAGGGGTTGCCTCATAGCAACAAATCAGTGGCAACATTCTGCAACATGCTACTTGAGCGAGGTTACTGATCGGCTAATTTGAACCACTGCTCTTCACAGCCTGTACCGGTATATGAATACACAAATTCAACGAGTCCAGGCAGAAAAAAACAGAGCTTTTAAGCACTTCTTAATAAAATGAAGTACATAAAAGTAAATAGATACACATGTATATTAAATTACTAGTGAAATCCAGAAACCTTTCATGTCCCATTTAATTGACAAAGATATGCTATTTGAACAACGTAAACGGCAGGATCAGCTGATAAAAGAACATGCATCCCGGCACGAATAAATAATTGGGTTAAAACATAAAAATGTAAAGATGGTGTTTATTTTTTTGCTACTAAAAACATTTTACCCATTATCAAGTTTAGTTATTTTAAAGAGCATATAAAAAAAAAAAATATGACCACAGTAGTCCTTTAACCAGGACATGGGTGTCTTTAAGTCTTGGCCCATGAGTCCCGGGCCTGAGGTAGCACATTTTTATGGGGTGGCAGGCTGTCTGAAGTTGCCAATGCAATGTTATGGAATATGCACAGAAACGTCTATCTGCAGAGACCAGTCTGTAAGTGTACCTGGCGCTTTCTGACTTGCTGTACACTTACATAAACACATACACACTTATGATTTTCTATATAGGTCTGTGGTAAACGTAAGATCGTGATATAGCAAAAGGAAAGGAGCAGTAGTAACAAACCTGAACTGGCCTAGGACAGAGTAAATATTCCCCTGTTCCAGGATCATTTCATACCTCTGATTTATTGGGAAATGTATACCGACATTGAAATAAAGTGCAAAATTACCTTGAAGTCACATGAATCATCTGTAATGTTGTTGAGTGATTTGAACGACCAATGTCTGAAAATATTATCTGAATATTAAATGGGTTGTACAGCAGCTGGAGTTTCTCTGAATTACTGTACCATGTTCCAAGAACTGACCATTTTTATAGTGTTCCAGTTACTTGGGACACCTCATCCGATAAATAGAGTTTGAAGATATAGATGTTTTAATCTGGAAAATATGGAGGTACACAATGATCTGCCTTATCTTAGAGCAGTATCATTTAATTAGCAAAATATTACAATTTACAAAATAATTGAAATATAATTAACTTTTTTATACCTTTTGTAATAGTGGTACTAAATTCACCAGAATCAGATAACCCACAAAGCCTCCTCCCCCCCCCCCCCCCCCCCATCTCAATTAGGGAGATTTAAACAATCATAACTTCATTAAATAAGAATTAACCTAAAACTTTAAATAAACAGATAAATAACTATGGAAATATAGGGAGATTCATTAAATCAAGCTGAATCTATATCTATACATATATATTCCACATATACATATCTTGATATCTTAAGGGTTCCTTAACTAATGCCAAAATCAAAGTCTAGCCCTTTATTCACATGTTAATTAATTATTTCAGAGCTATGCCAAATTAATTGTCCAGTTCAGTTTGCCTGTTTAATTTACTATTTCAACAAACCGCCCTCTAGAACAATGCATTCCTAAACTTTTGTTATATTTATATTCACCTCTTGTGTCTCGCTCCCGACAATCCGGAGTCTCCGGGACCATCTAGCCTGCTTCTGATAAGTGGTTGCTATCTTAATTTTTTACCCTTGGGTCAATCAACTCAAGGGAATACCAAACGATGACTCCAACCAGGGGTTCCATATTCTATAAAACTGTGGCTTAGTGTCTAATATGGCAGATGTTGACTTCTCATTAATTGCTATGTAATTGATTCTCCTGATAACCTCCCGCATATCTAGTTTCTCTGTTTTCCACCGACTAGCTATGTGTACTTTGGCCGCAGCAGCCATTATCTGGAATAATTTATTCTGATTCTTTGATAAATTAGAGACTTTAACCCCCAATAAACAACACTCCATGGTTGCCGTAACCGTAGTTTAGAATAATGACGTCGCCAATAGTGCTAACACTTCCCATAGCTCGTGTACCGCCTGACATAGCCACCAGATATGGGCATGATCTCCAATTTGTTGACAGCCTCTAAAACATTTATTGCTCATCCTAGGGTCATACCTATTGAGTTTATCCGGGGTGCAATATATTCGCTGAAGTACCTTAACAGATGTCTCTATGTGTGTGGAGTTACTCGTTGCTTTGATCAGGTTTAGGAACGATTTCTGCCACTTTTTCCACTCCCATTCCTCCCCCAGCTCTTTTTCCCATTTACAGATATATGGTGGTTTTTCTGAGGTATTTGAATTGGTAAATGTATCATATAGCGGGCCTATTATCCCTTTTGCCAGTGGGAGGTTCTTGCAGGTTACCGATAACCAGGAGGATTTCGGTGGACCAAATTTTCTAAATATTTTGCTGACCCAGCTCTTTATTTTTAGATAATTGTAGTTTTCCCCTGGGGGAAGAGCATATTTTTCTCTAAATTGCTCTAAAGTCATTAATTGACTAACTGTAAACCATGAGCCTAACTTGTCTAGGCCCCTAGAAGTCCACCAATGTTTACATGTTATGCTCATGGTTGCCCAAATATCCTGGGAAGACAGGACCGACCACAGGGGGGCTGTACCTATGTCTAGCTTGTTTTGGATCTGGCCCATTTCCACGTTGTTAATGTTAGGTTTATTATGGGGTTTGAGTGTGATTTAATCGGGCTTAGTCCGTCCGGTACCCAAATCATTGTTTCCCAGCTATGCGGTTGCATTTGCTGCTGCTCTAAGAATACACATCCCGGCTGATGCTTGACGGAGTGTGCTTGTGACAATCTAGCCGCTTTAAACTACTCCCGTAGGTTAGGACATGATAGCCCCCCTCCTTTTTATGTCTGTACATTACCTTTCTGGATATTCTGGATTTCTTGTTTTTCCACACATACCTAAAAATACTGGACTGAAACAGGTCCAGTTCTTTCAGGGAGACTGGCATGGGGAGTGTTCTGAATAGGTATAGAATCTTAAGCAGAATATTCATTTTAACTGCTGCGATTCGGCCTGTCCAAGAAAGAGGATAATTCCTCCATCTCAGCAAGTCTTCATTCAGCTTTCTATACATGAGGGGGTAATTAGTCTTGTACAGATCAGAGATTTTAGGTGTTATCTTAACCCCTAGATATTTTATGTACTTGGTAGGCCACGAGAAGGAAAACATAGATTTCAGGTGGTCCACGTCTCCCTGTGCCATGTCTAAGCTCAACGCCTCTGTTTTCCCCAAGTTCAGTTTTAGACCAGACACTTTGCCAAACCTGTCAAAGGTCGACATCAATGCTGGGATGGAGGTCCTGGGACTCGTTAGGGTACATAAAATATCATCCGTGAAAAATGAGCATTTATATTGTTGTAATCCTACTTGGAGCCCCTGAATCTCCCTATATGTGCGAGGGGTTCCACAGCCATTGCAAATAGGGGCGAGAGCGGGCACCCCTGCCTTGTACCTCTCTGTATGTTAATTTGAGCTCTATATTCCCCTGGCAGCCTCAGAATAGCTGTTGGGGCATCATAGTATGTGCGGAGTAAAGTGATAAACCTTCCTTTGAGACCAAACTTGTCCAGAACTCCAAACTGATACGGCCACTCAACCGTATCGAAGGCTTTCTCTATGTCTAGAGCTAGTAAACACATTGGAGAGCCCGTTTTCTGTGCTAGATATTGGATATTGAGAGTGCGTCTGACATTGTCCCCTGCCTGTCTATGAGGCACAAACCCTGCCTGATCTTTGTGGATAATTTCTGGCAGGAATTTAGAGATCCTTGCTGCCATAATTTTGGCCAACAACTTGACGTCCCCGTTCAGTAGGGATATAGGCCGTTAGTTCTTCACCTCCATACTATCTCTGCCTTCTGTCGGAAGAACCACCAATTCTGCCTGTTCTGGAGGCATTTTTTCCCCTTTCATGATGGCGTTAAAAAGGGACTTAAGGTGGGGGTTTAATAGGGATTCAAATTGTTTGTAATATAAGTTAGTATAGCCGTCCGGCTCCAGTGATTTGCCTACTTTGAGGCCCTGGATTGCTGTTTTCACTTCTTCCATTGAAATGTCTAGGTTAAGATTGGCTAGATGTTGCTCGTCTATAGAGGGGAGGTCAATAGTTCTTAAAAAGGAGTCTAGGTCCAGCCCTCCACTCAGCCGGCCAGACGAGTATATTTGTTGGTAAAAGGACTGGAATTCTTTCTGTATATCCCTTGGACTACAGGTAATATTATTATCTGCCTTTCTAATCTGGGTTACCCTAGATTAGATCTCCTTAGCTGCCAATCTCCTAGCTAGTATTCTGTCTGGCTTGTTAGCCTTCCAGTAATATAGGTGCCTTGTCCTCCTCATTGCTTTTTCCATATATACAGACAGGACCCTGTCTAATTCCATCCTAACCTTATTAATTTGATTGCGTAGTTTTGTGGTAGGGTTTTTCTGGTTAAGCTTTTCTAGATTATTGAGGGTAGTTGTTAACTCCTCTTCTTTCTGCTTAAGCGCTTTTCGGTGCTGAGCTGTGAGCTTAATACAGCATCCCCTTATGTAAGCCTTATGGGTTGCTCAGAGCCAACCTACCCCCGTCTCAGGAGAATCGTTCAGTTCAAAATATTGCTTAATGTCTCCCTCTAGTGATGCTACACTTTTGGGGTCTGACAATAGGTGTTCATCGACCTTCCAGCTCCTAAATGGGGGTAGATTAGGCGCTATCATTATTTTAATAGCCACTATGGCATGGTCAAACCAGGGGCAGGGGACAATGTCAGACTCTCGAAGTCTATCAAAGAGTAGAGAGCTTGTTAGGAACGTGTCTATCCTTGAATACGTGCGAGTAGTATGTGTATTCTGTTACCCATGTTTAAGCCTCTCCAAGCGACAACCAGACTCATCTTAGCCATTAATTGTTTGATTTGACCGCTTTTTTTTTTTGAAAATTTAGTTTCCTGGGTGTGTCCTGATCTGTCAATTGTTGCGTCTAAGGTCAAGTTGAAATCCCCTCCGATTACCAGCCTACCCAGATCTAGCGTTTCCAGCTCTTTCAGCATTTTAATCAGGGTTTGGTGGGGAGAGTTTGTGGGAGAGTAAAGGGAAATCAATGAAATTTTGTGACCTGATACCACCCCAGTGATCAGTATATAGTTCCCTTCTTTGTCTACTCTACTATGCTCCAAATTAAACGGGAAGTCTTTGTGCAGCAGGATGGCTTCCCCTGCCCTCTTTGTAGGCTGAGTGGCCGCATATACTATCGGGTAGTCTTTGTGGACAAACTTCGGTTTACCCTCATGGGAGAAATGAGTCTCTTGCATGAAGATAACCGAGGGTCTCAACCTCTTGTAATATCTAAAGGCTTTCCTCCACTTGAAAGGGGAGTTAAACCCCTTTACATTATGAGTGATAAATACATACTCTGACCCATTCATGGTGTTTTAGTGTCTAGGTGTGTATGCTTTCTTTGTCTACCTGTTACTCCTTGTTCGACGCCCAGTCCTAGAGATCCGAGGATGAGTAGAGGCTCGGAGAGAGACTGTAGGTGCCAGAGACTCCGGTCACCGTAGACCCAGGAAAGAGTGGGAAAACATGGTATTAGACATATATTTGGCAAACTCAATTCATTTCTTTGGTTCCTTCTAATCTCTCTTAACTTTGTTTCTGAAGCTAGATTATGCTGGCTGTTTAAACCCTGGCTTCCTTTACTTGCAGGATTATACATATCTGCAGGTTTATTTATCAACAAAGGCTCTGCCAATACTATATTTGGTCTTCTAGTTGTTCCTTGCGGGCCATATAGTTGCTCCAATCAGCCTCTTTCCTCCCAATCTCCACAACTAATACTATCCAATCTCAATAACATTTCAACTTGTTTAATTAACTTGAGAATTGTTATCTCTTTCACAAAACTCTACTTCACTTAAGCCCCATCTCTAAGGTCCCGACTAACCTATCTTGTAACCTAACTGATCTATGCCTACTCTTCTTCTGTTAGGATGTAGCACCACAAAGAAAGAGAAGACAAGAAAAATGAACAACAAATAAGAGAAAGTCCCGGAACTGAGTTAGTAGTTTAAGTCTCTGAGTTACTTCCAGACATTTGGCTTGCCGTCAATCCGAACGTGTCGTTATCAAGCCCTCGGGACCAATTCAAGATCTCCTCTATGCTGGGAACTGCAAATAGCTTGACTCTTGCGAGATAGGTTCTTATCCCTGGAGCTTCTGGGGGGGAGTGGATCGTCCTTTGGTGGCTGTGGCCCTATTACAGTCCATTGTTTTTTCGGTATAGGGGGGGTGGGGTGGAGGAAGGCCATGTTCTTCTGCCAGTAGATCTGTTGGGCAAAGTCGGAGCTGGCGTAGGACTGCCATACAGCCTTCTAGGTTGCGAGGCTGTTGGTCTTTTAAGGTTACCTCAGAGAGACACAAGGGAGGGAGATGGGGGAAAGGAGATACAGGGGAGGGAGAGGGGGGACACAGGGGGGGATTTAATCCCTGTCATTTTTGATGGGTAATTTCCTAGTATACTATAATGCCTGAAGACACAACTTGTGATTCTGCAGGCACACGTGCACCTTGCAATGGCTCTGGAGGGAAAAAAAACAACTCCGATTTCCTACTCAAAAAATGTTTGTATATGCTCTTTCTAACAAATGGGCAAAATGTTTTTTAGAGAATCCGTTGTTTTTCACCTTTTAGATGCAAATAAAAAATAAAATAGATTACCAAGCAGCATAATAAATTAGAGGTTGTGCTTTGTGTTTTTTACATAGTAAAAGCATGTTGTCTATTTTTAATTCTAATACTTTAAAATAGATCCTTTATATATTCACCCTAGCTCAAGCAGGTCAAGGTGGATGATAGAGTGGATTCAGAACATTGAATATGTACAAGGTTGTGTAGTGTTCCCCTAGTGTGGAGCATGTGCTAGGACGTTGGTATCCTTGCTCTAAACAATCGGGGTCCCAGCTATCTCAAGAAACGATTGGTCCTCTATACTTTCACTCGTGCTCTTGGATCAATCCCAGCTTCATGTACACATAGTTTGCTTTGGTTCAAGGGCCATGAGTCATCCAGGTTCATTTTTTCTTCTTGTAGTAAGGATTCAAAAGGCCCAATCAGGGGGAGGACCAGAAGCTGTTAATTCAATCTACAGGACCTGAGGCATACCTGGTTCTTCTGGAGGACAAATCCAATAGCTGTGTTCTGTGTGAAGAGTTGGAAAAGAATCTGAGATCTGAAGCCATTGCGTTGCCTATCTCACACTGGGTCTCTGGAAACTGTGGCTGCAGATCATTCAGGACTTGGTGGAGTTGACAGATGCCCCAAAGCCTGGATTTGTTACTACTTGTGCCATTCTTCTTAGACATGTGTGATCAAAAGCACTGGGTAATTGTGAGAGCTGGAAGATAGGGTATCGGCTGTCTCCGTGTTATGCCTTATCTCAACCAAACCAGATAAGTACAAAACGGGGGAGAACCTGTATGTTTTCTGAGGCTGGGCCCAGGGATAAGTGGGATTGTTGGGGGGATTGTGTGACTCAAAGACCTTTCAAACTAACCTGATAATGAAAACTTTTATTCCCACAATAAAAAAAACTCACAGTCTCAAAATACAGCCTGAAGACATAAGATACCCTATATTATAGTGCCACCCGCTGGCCAAAAATAAAAAATACACACAGAAAAACATCAGGCCTTGGGAACTTACACTGATTAATATATCAGCAACCGCTCACAGCATACAAAGGGAACTGTTATATTTATCTACAAGAAGCTGGCTTCTACAACTTAGCCCTATCCCACGGGCTATTCTATCACACGGGCTGTTCTAACACACACCAACACCTACTGGCCAAATTGGTACATCTGCCCAGACCACCATTAACCTGGACTGTTAATTTCAAAGTATTCAATCATGAGCACCTTAGTGTTAAGGAGAGCCACAAGGGGCTTTGTTTAAGAGTCAGCCCATACCATGGACATATATTAAGGGCTGAAAGATAGAAACATTTGCAATACTTGTGTGTTCTACAACGCCTAGTGTAACAGAAACCCATCACTGTTATTATACCAAGGACATTGCATCCTTGCCCAGGACATTATACCAGGCCAGGGAAGGGTTAACTGGTAGGGAAGGGTTAACTGGACTATACGAGGCCCAAGGGTTAATCTTGGCTTTCCATCCTCTTGTTTTGAAATGGGAGTCTGCAAGGGACAGGAAGAGTTAACCCAATTATCCATTTGCTTTGTTTTTAGCTCTATTGTGTATGGAACCAGTCGGCTCCCATGATGATGTGATAAGATTATAATCCAGTTGCTAATTAAGTCTTTGTATGGCCAAAGGTGGGAGTATTCCATTGTCCCTGTGGAGACTCTCACCCCCTTCTGACTGTATATATATGTGTGTAAAAGAATTAAAAGTTATTCCTGTTGTGAAAATCCACGGTGTGTATCGTCCATTGTGGAGAGAGGGACTTGTGGGACCAGGCTGCGCTATACTTGGCTATATTTGTTATTTATTAGCAGAGATATTGACCTCTGATGTCACAGTTCCGTTACACCTAGGTAGTACCTGATTACTGCTAAAGGTATTGGAACAAGGGGCTGTGTTTTGTGGCCTAAGAGAATAAGCTGGCAAGGTTCTTGGAAAAGCTTTAAGTGGATGTGTATGGTGTCCTGTAGTGAACAAGGACAATAAGCCAAGAGAATTTGACACTGCAGATTTTTTTCCTATATTAACATACTGCTAACAAGCCTGTTTTTGGTTTAGGGATAACTACTGGGAAACATTCCAATTGCCTTATTGGCTATAACTTCTGGACTGGGGCTGAGGGCCCAGATTAGGGTGGCAGGCCCAAAGCGTTATGGTCAAAGATTTCATCATAACACCTTGGCACAAACAGGTTCTTTCAGCCTGCCTGAAGTGCTCCACCTTGTGAACAGATCTAAAATCTGTGGAGCCAGTCCCTCAACATAACAGCTATACTTTGCAACCATCTTGTGGAATCAAAAAAATTAACTGCAGCCTACAAAACGCTACAACGACACTCCTGGAGTCTACTTATTGGATCACTTCACCTTAAGCTTCCTTGACCCATTTTTCTACTACTTGAGCACCCCAGAGGGAGGACTGTACAATTGACATTTCCAAGCCTTCCATGACCTTCCATGATCTTTCCTAAGTCTGAGAGGTCAGTGGTGAGAGAATTACTTCTTGTGGTCAGAGGAGGTAGTACGTAAGTGGATGGAAGTACAATAAAGCTTCTGATATGTGCGCTTATTCATACTACTGAGCCAGCATTTCCTAAGATGTAATAACTTTCTTATGCCCCTCTAATCGGGACACTTACAAATGAGAAAGTGATAAAGTGAACTACCCTATGTCATGGCGGGAGTATCCACAAGGAAAAGTAGCAAGAATATATAATCTTATTACTTGTCAAGATTATCCCCTACAACCTCTCAAAAAAAACAGACGGTAGTAAAAAACAACCTTTACAACAGCTATGGAGCAGACGGCCCCAAGCACCAAAGGTGACATCCACGATCTCAAAGACCTGATCCTCACATTCAGAGAGGACATTAAAGCTGAAATCCAAAAAGTGCAGACTTGGCATCCGAAATAAAAAAGGTTAATGCTAAAACTGATTCGCTTGAAGAGCAATACAGCCAGCTGAAACAATCCCATCACAAGCTTGAGGAATAAGTTCCCTCATTAAGGGAGGAACAAGCTCGACAGCTGACGTTCCAAGAGGACCTAGAAAACAGGTCAAGAAGACAGAACGTCAGACTTCGAAATGTTCCCGAATCATATAAAGCTGGAGATCTGTCACTGTCTGAGCTTTGTGAATTTATTTTGCCAGAGTTGGACTCTGAACAGTATAGGTTTGACCGAGTTCACACAGCCCTCGGAGGCCGCTCATCTATGGCTGAACGCCCCAGAGACATTATTGCACGTTTTCACTACTTCACGACTAAAGAACTCTTCATGAGAGCGTCCAGAGATGGTATTCCTGGTATTTTGAGGGTCACCAACCTTGTGTGTTCTCTGAACTCTCTCAGTTAACACTATCTGAAAGAAAAGCGATGAAGCCATTACTGGACAGCATTCTAGCTCATGGTTGGAAATATTCTTGGGGTTTTCTATTTCGGCTGACCATATCTAGAGACAGTACATTTTATACTTTCAGATCCTTAGAAGAGGGGATCAACCTTCTGGCTTCTTGGGACATTCACCTAATAGAAATCGCCAGAGAACCTGCTGAGAGTCGGCACATCCGAGAGAGGGGTCTTGGGCCCAAACACCACGACAGAGATCTCAACCTTGCTTCCAGAGGACAGCAAGTGAGGACTCTCAACAAGACCAATGTCACGTAGTCGCCATGACACTGTAGTGCAATGTTGTGTATCATTTTGTTTTCCTGTTTTTATACCGAAAATTGCCTTACAATCAGTGAGTTCCAGGTGCCTATAGCTAAAACTAGTTAGATCTAGATATAAGCACTTTTCACTTTAAAATTCTTATGCTCATTTAAAGTGTCCCGTAAGGGCTATATTATACTCTCCCCCAACAGGTGAATCCATTAAGTATTAGTTGTTAATACTACTGGTTTCACCTATTTAGTTACGAGGACAGCATTTGCTCTCCTTTAGGTAGTTCTATACTACATTTAAACTTAGTTATATTTCTCTATTCTAAGTTTTTATTCGAAGAGTTCACAGTTATTGAAGTGTTTTTAACAGCATTAATTTAAGTTACTAAGACCGAGCTAGCTTAGAGGCAGCGGCATTTTTCCTTACATTGTTGTTATCTCATTTATTTGCCTGAACTAATACTCTACCTCACTCTCGTACCAGTTTACCTAGATTATTGACTACTCCCCTGGTCCCGGGACGATCCTAGCTGGAGGCCCATCTGACCAAATCATCGGAAGTGGCTACACAGGTCCCCTGCTTTTCCGTCTAGTAACATAAGGCTTGGAAGTAGGGTGAGTCATGAATATCAATGTTATTTTTCATAATGCTCAGGGCCTGAATGAACCAGTTAAAAGGGGGGTTGCCATAAACGAATATCAAAGACTAGGGTGTGACGTGATTTTGGTTCAAGAAACGCATTTTAAGAAATTAGCGGTTCCCAAATTGTGGGGGAAGGCATACAAACAAACCTTCCATTCTACCGCCAGAGAGAAAAAGAAAGGGGTGTCAATTTTAGTGCACACCAGGCTTAATTTCCATCAAACCCGTACTCAGACAGACCTCGAGTGTAGATATCTGGCAGTCCATGGCACCATCCATGAAAGTAAAATAACCTTTCTTAATCTATATGCACCAAACACGGATCAAGCAACATTTTTCAATAACATTTCAGACCTAATCACAGGCTGGGAACACTCTGTAGTGGTCATATGGGGGGATATGACCACAAAGATAAGTCAACTACCTCCGCTGCAGCCAATATTCCCACAGCTACCAAGGCCTTTAAAAACCTCCTAAAATCTAATTGTCTGATAGATGCCTGAAGGATATTAAATCCTTCCGACAAAGAATATACCTTTTTCTCCTCTAGACATCAATCTCATTTACCGATTGATTACCTGTTAATCCAGCAACACTTGATGCCAAACTTAGAAGCTGTGTCTATTCAGCCCATAGCATGGTCAGACCATGATTTAGTTCGGATCTCCCTGATGGGGCTCCTGCCATCAGGTCGTTCTCCCTTGTGGACTTTACATTCCGGGCTACTAAATGATTTAAACATTAAAGAAAAAATTTAAATTAATAAGGCAATTATAGAATACTTCACAATTAATAGTGATGGCGAGATAGACAAAGCAGGATTGTGGGCAGCTCATAGGCGGTTATTAGAGGGGCTTGTATTCAGCTAGAAGCAGCTGCGAAAAAAGCAGATCCGGCACGAATAGTCAATCTTAACAGTAACATTTCTGAATTACGAGAATAATGAATAATGAGATTTTAAGACATAAACAATCACTAAATTCAATACTTAGGAAAAAGATGGTCTCCATACTACAATGTACACAAGCTACCTTTTTCAGATGCACCAATAAACCCGATGGTATGCTAGTCAGAAAGCTTAAAGCACAAAGGGCGGATTAATTTATAATAATCAATAAAGGAAAGGTACCCGTGTTTAAGCCAGACAAAATTGCTGAAGCATGTTAACAATTTTATATGGAACTATACTCAACACCCCCAACCCCCCCCCCCCCCCCCCCCCCCCTCATTCGGGTTCTCAAGCTCATGTATCACAAATTGATGACTTTCTTTCCTCGGTTGAGATCCCTCAAATTGATAGAACGTTTGCAGAAGCCCTCGTACAACCCATCACAATAGAAGAAATTAAAGGGGCAGTTGGTGCAGTCAGATCACATGCTGCTCCTGGTCTGGATGGATTTACGAATTATTACTACAAACAATGTTTGACCCCTTACTACCTCACCTTCAGGGGCTGTTTAACGGGTTTTTGTTAGGTTCCCCGATAAGATCAGAATTTCTGGAAGCAAAAATTATTGTGATTCCTAAAGAAGGAAAAGATCCCAACCAATGTGGTAGCTACAGACCGATCTCATTGATTAACACAGACATTAAATTGTACTCCAATTGTTGCCTAATGTGATCCATCCAGACCAGGTGGGCTTTATTGCAGATAGGGAAGCTCCGGACAACACCAGGAGAGTCTTAAACCTGATATATATAGCCTCTAAAGAAGTGCGTAAATGCTCTTGTCATTGGACGCAGAGAAAGCGTTTGATCGGATAGATTGGGCTTTTATGTGGAATACACTGTCTAAATTTGGACTTGGAGAAGGCTTTCTGAAGGGCATTCGGTCCTTATACGCTGTTCTGGTGGCATTCATTGCATATCAGGGGTTTGGTTCCCAGCGGTTTAACATTACTAGAGGCACTAGACAAGGCTGCCCACTGTCACCAACTTAATTTCTCTGCGGAGGATGTTCTGCTTTCACTAACCAAGCCAACAATTCGTCTACCTAACCTGTTCCTCTTGCTCACAAATTTCGGCCAAGTTTCGGGGTTTAAAATCAACGCAAACAAAACTGAAGCCCTCAATATTACATTGCCCCAAGTTATGAAAGATAACCTAGAGAAAAGCCTAGCCATCAAGTGGGCTCCCAAATATATAACGTATCTAGGAATCAATATGCCAATATACTAGGTTTAGTATACAAGGCAAATTTTCCTCGAGAGTTCAGTAAAATCAAAGGAGATATCTAGAGATGGTCATCCTTTAACATTTCGTGACTAGGAAAATTAAATGCCATCAAGATGAATGTTATCCCAAAAAGTATTTACCTATTTAGGACAATCCCAATGCCAATCAACCTAAAAGACCTTAAATCAATGCAAAAAACGCTTTTTAAATTTGTTTGGAACAATAAACGACCAAGAATCAATAGAGCCACGATGTGTGCTCCTAAGCTGAAGGGGGGATTGGCTTTCCCTGATCTAATTAAATATTATAAAGCCACGAGGCTAGCACAAATCACAAATTGGTTCAAGAAAGAGGCCATACCTGTCTGGGTGGAAATTGAGAAACAAATCTTAGAGAACAAACAATGGGTGTTGTCTCATGTCTTATGGCTTAGCATAAATCAGGAGCTGTGAACACACGCGTTGCCATCCTGTATTAACAACTCTTTATAAATTTGGAAAGATATTAATAGAAGGACAAAGGATTTAAGTGTAGGCTCCGGTTTAACCCTGCTTTGGCAGCCCCATAGGGATAATTTCAGTAAAATGGCCCAGATTAAATGGTAGATAAACAATAATCTAACGATAGCGGCGGATACTTGGGTTCCCTAACAAAGAGGCACAGCAACAACAATATCGGAACTAACCCAGGTGCCCCATAGAGAGTGGCTTAATCTAAGGGTAGTCATTCAGGCGCTAACTCAGATTGCAAGGACTAATAGACATAATGCTAAATCAATCTTTGAGCGCTGTTGCTTCAACAATCCTGCGGGTTAGAGTAATATTTCCATCATATATAACCACCTTTCCAATCTCTTTAGCGTGGTTAAACCACATCAAGTGGCATGGGAATCTGAGTTACATATATCACTATATAATAGTCAATAGAGTAAGATTCTCTGACAAGCTAATAACTCTTTCCTAAATATTACTCTAAAGGAAAATGCTTTTAAAACAATAATGAGGTGGTACCTCACACCATCGAGACTCCACCTTTCGAACCAATCACTTCCTGATACTTGTCCGAGGGGTTGCACAAACACTGGTACCTTAATCCACATGCTCTGGGACTGTCCTAAAATCAGACACATATGGTGGCACCATATGACTCACTGGAAAAGCTTTGGGGTATTCCATTACAGCAGAAGCAGGAAGAAGCTCTCTTAGGCCTACCAATCACAGGGCTTTCCAAAGGAATCAGATATTTTCAGCTTCTAGATGTATAGCGAAACATTGGAAACTTAGGGCCCTATTAAATTCCAGCCTCGTAAATAAGAGGCTTCTACTTAAGCCCTACGTACTGCAAAGTTTCTCTAAGTTCCAATGCTATTAAATTAGCCCTGCTGCGAGCAACGTATGAGCTACGCAGCAGGGCCGTACGTATCTACACTGCGTAAATGTACATGAGGAGTGACAGCCTGCGAGATGATATCGCAGGCTCCCACTCCTCATCAATTGCTGCGGGGGTCCTAAAAGGGACCTCCGCGGCAGTCCCCCACATAAGCCCTGCCGTGGGGGTACTCCGAATACCCCCCCCCTGGCACCTAAAATTAACCCCCCCTCAATTCGGGGGTCCCCGTCGGGACCCCCGAAGTGTCCTCACATGAACACCTTGCTGCAGGGGTCCATAGGAACCCCCGCAGCCCCCACACATTAACCCCTTGCAGCGGGGGTCCTCGATCGGCACCGATCAGGCCCCCCGCTGCATTTAAAACTTTTAAATTCCCCGCCGCGGCTCCTTAAAGGGGCCGCGGCAAACTATTACCCAATCCCGGCCGCGGCACTTAAAATTAACCCCCCTCTATGCTGGGGGTCCCCATCGGGACCCCCGAAGTGTCCACATATAAACCCCCTGCAGCGGGGGGCACCGATCGTGACACTGCTGCAATTCAATTTTAAATTTCCCGCCTCGCGGGTCCTCAAAGGACCGTAAAGGTCCTGAAAGGACTCTCAATAAATATATTAACCCCAGGCAACTATAATTACCCCATTAACTCATGGTGGTCAATACAGACCACCATAAGGCCTAAATTAACCCATTAACTCATGATGGTCAATACAGACCACCATAAGGCCTAAATTAACCCATTAACTCATGATGGTCAATACAGACCACCATAAGGCCTAAATTAACCCATTAACTCATGATGGTCAATACAGACCACCATAAGGCCTAAATTAACCCATTAACTCATGATGGTCAATACAGACCGCCATAAGGCCTAAATTAACCCATTAACTCATAGTGGTCAATACAGACCACCATAAGGCTCTATTTAACCCCATCAGTTCCATAAGGGTATATTATTACCATTATGGGCCTGTTACAACCCAACATTAACCACATAAGTGCCATGATGGTCCTCAAGAACCATCATGACACTAACTACAAACACTACACTATAACCCCCAATAAACCATTTAATCTAAACTAACCCCCCTCTACACTAATCTATTAACACTTACACTACCTACCTACACTACCTACCCCCTAATAAACCTCCCCAACACTCTAATTACAAAAAACAAAAAACCTACAGTACAGAAAACAAAAAACATACAGTACAAAAAACAAAAAACCTACAGTACAGAAAAAAAAAACAAATTACAACCCCACCCCCCACTACAGAAAACAAAAAAATACTTTACAACCCCATCCCCCACTACATAAAATAAAAAAATTACACACCTGAAAAGGAAAGACAGATAAACACAATACAATACATACATATAATACATATAATACATTACATACAATACATGACATTACATATAATATATTAAATATAATACATTACATACATTACATACAATACATACAATACATGACATTACATACATTACATATAATATATTACATATAATATATTAAATATAATACATTACATACAATACATGACATTACATACATTACATATAATATATTACATATAATATATTACATATAATATATTACATATAGTCCAAATCAAATACCCCCTATCTATCTAACATACAATCTATTTAATTTAAAATAAATCCTAACTATATCAAATACATCCCCCTATCTATCTAATATACAAAAAATCCTAACTACATACACAGACCCTAATTCTAAAATAAAATAAAATAATTACAGTCCTAACTACATACACAGACCCTTATTCTAAAATAAAATAAAATAATTACAGTCCTAACTACACAGACCCTAATTCTAAGCTACAATCAATAAATTAAGACCACTTACCTTTAAGATGTTGCTTCAGATCACTAACCTATGGGTCAAACAAAACAAAAAAATTAGTACAAAACATTAACATCCAATAAATAAACATTCTATACATTCTAAATATTCAACTCACCTTTACAGCATGTCCCGTCACTGTTTAGCTCTTCCGGCGCGGCCCTGTTAAAAAAAAACACAATACATGAATACATTAATACAATATATAAACAATAAATAAAATACACAAATAAACATCTAAATATACATTTAACTTACCTCCCCGCGATGTCCCCGGCCTTCTCTCCTTCAGCCCCGGCTGGGCCGCGGAACCATCCGCGCTCTAAAAAATAAAATAAAAAAACTAACGGAGGTCTGCACTGGCAGACCTCCCCGACGCTACTGAACCTCCCGGAGTCGTTTCCGGGAGGAAATTGGCATTGGCGGCTTGTGATTGGCTGAAAAAGCTGTCAGCCAATCAAAAGTCGTCAATGTAGGAGCCAATCAGGATGCGCAGATGTCTTCTACCAATCACTCCGTGGGGGTGTATCCCATAGTGATTGGCTGAAGGCATCTGAGCGTTGTGATTGGTTCCCAGAAAGATAGACAAGTGTTTTAGCCAATCAGGGTGGGATATTGGGGTGTATCCCATCCTGATTGGCTCACAAATTGACGACTTTTGATTGGCTGAAATTGATAGACAGCTTTTTCAGCCAATCACAAGCCGCCAATGCCAATTTCCTCCCGGAAATGACTCCGGGAGGTTCAGTAGCGTCGGGGAGGTCTGCCAGTGCAGACCTCCGTTAGTTTTTTTTTTTTTTTTTTTTTTTTTTTAGAGCGCGGATGGTTCTGCGGCTCAGCCGGGGCTGAAGGAGAGAAGGCCGGGGACATCGCGGGGAGGTAAGTTAAATGTATATTTCGATGTTTATTTGTGTATTTTATTTATTGTTTATATATTGGAATAATGTATTCATGTATTGTGTTTTTTTTTTAACAGGGCCGCGCCGGAAGAGCTAAACAGTGACGGGACATGCTGTAAAGGTGAGTTGAATATTTAGAATGTATAGAATGTTTATTTATTGGATGTTAATGTCTTGTACTAATTTTTTTGTTTTGTTTGACCCATAGGTTAGTGATCTGAAGCAACATCTTAAAGGTAAGTGGTCTTAATTTATTGATTTTAGCTTAGAATTAGGGTCTGTGTAGTTAGGACTGTAATTATTTTATTTTAGTTTAGAATAAGGGTCTGTGTATGTAGTTAGGACTGTAATTATTTTATTTTATTTTAGAATAAGGGTCTGTGTATGTAGTTAGTATTTTTTGTATATCAGATAGATAGGGGGATGTATTTGATATAGTTAGGATTTATTTTAAATTAAATAGATTGTATGTTAGATAGATAGGGGGTATTTGATTTGGACTATATGTAATATATTATATGTAATATATTATATTTAATATATTATATGTAATATATTATATGTAATGTATGTAATGTCATGTATTGTATGTAATGTATTATATTTAATATATTATATGTAATATATTATATGTAATATATTATATGTAATGTATGTAATGTCATGTATTGTATGTAATGTATGTAATGTATTATATTTAATATATTATATGTAATATATTATATGTTATATATTATATGTAATGTATGTAATGTCATGTATTGTATGTAATGTATGTAATGTATTATATTTAATATATTATATGTAATATATTATATGTAATATATTATATTTAATATATTATATGTAATGTCATGTATTGTATTATATGCATTTTATGTATTATATGTATGTATTGTATTGTGTTTATCTGTCTTTCCTTTTCAGGTGTGTAATTTTTTTATTTTATGTAGTGGGGGGTGGGGTTGTAATGTATTTTTTTGTTTTCTGTAGTGGGGGGTGGGGTTGTAATTTGTTTTTGTTTTCTGTACTGTAGGTTTTTTGTTTTCTGTACTGTAGGTTTTTTATTTTTTGTAATTAGAGTGTTGGGGAGGTTTATTAGGGGGTAGGTAGTGTAGGTAGGTAGTGTAAGTATTAATAGATTAGTGTAGAGGGGGGTTAGTTTAGATTAAATGGTTTATTGGGGGTTATAGTGTAGTGTTTGTAGTTAGTGTCATGATGGTCCTTGAGGACCATCATGGCACTTATGTAGTTAATGTTGGGTTGTAACAGGCCCATAATGGTAATAATATACCCTTATGGGACTGATGGGGTTAAATAGAGCCTTATGGTGGTCTGTATTGACCACCATGAGTTAATGGGTTAATTTAGGCCTTATGGTGGTCTGTATTGACCATCATGAGTTAATGGGTTAATTTAGGCCTTATGGTGGTCTGTATTGACCATCATGAGTTAATGGGTTAATTTAGGCCTTATGGTGGTCTGTATTGACCATCATGAGTTAATGGGTTAATTTAGGCCTTATGGTGGTCTGTATTGACCATCATGAGTTAATGGGTTAATTTAGGCCTTATGGTGGTCTGTATTGACCATCATGAGTTAATGGGTTAATTTAGGCCTTATGGTGGTCTGTATTGACCACCATGAGTTAATGGGGTAATTATAGTTGCCTGGGGTTAATATTTTTAGTGCGAGTCCTTTCAGGACCTTTACGGTCCTTTGAGGACCCGCGAGGCGGGAAATTTAAAAATGAATTGCAGCAGTGTCACGATCGGTGCCAATCGGGGCCCCCCGCTGCAGGGGGTTTATGTGGGGACACATCGGGGGTCCCGATGGGGACCCTCCGAAATAGAGGGGGGTTAATTTTAAGTGCCGCGGCCGGGATTGGGTAATAGTGTGCCGCGGCCCCTTTAAGGAGCCGCGGCGGGGAATTTAAAAGTTTTAAATGCAGCGGGGGGCCTGATCTATGCAGATCGGGGACCCCCCCTGCAATGGGTTTATGTGGGGACACTTCGGGGGTCCCGATGGGGACCCCCAGCATAGAGGGGGGTTAATTTTAAGTGCCGCGGCCGGGATTGGGTAATAGTGTGCCGTGGCCCCTTTAAGGAGCCGCGGCGGGGAATTTAAAAGTTTTAAATGCAGCGGGGGGCCTGATCTATGCAGATCGGGGACCCCCGCTGTAAGGGGTTAATGTGGGGGTGCTGCAGGGGTCCTGATAGAGACCCCTGCAGCATGGGGATGTGTATAGGGTGCAGGGGGGAGCCTCACACTGCTGTCTCGGGCTGTTCCGAGGCAGCACGTAGAGGCTTTCGGATCCCTTGCGTGGACTTTTTGTCCACGTAGGGATTCTTACGATATGCGAGACTCGTGCATAGATTTAAGGCTACGTAGCTCTCTCGGAGCCTATTCTCGGCCATTTTCTCGCAGTCATATCGCAAAGCAGGCTTTGAGAGATTCGGTTCTCGCAAACAGCAGGAAAACTGCCTTTTGCGAGCACCGAGAGAACTACGAGGGAGAATTTAATAGGGCCCTTAGTGCCCCGACTTACAATGAGGTGCTACAAAAAATCAGGTTCATTCAGGCCATGAGCTCCCTATCTACCGAAATTGATGGGAGATACAGACGATGGGCCTCCTGCTGGGATATCTGGACTCTGAGAGGACCAACCTAGCAGCTGGGATCCCTATTCCCTCGTTCCTGCCTCTTCTTCTAATATGTAAGTGTCTTTGTGTATAACCATGTTTGAAACCTTCTGTGACTGTTTATAGCATTTCTATAGATTATTTTGATAATCAGAAAATGTTTAAAAACTAAGAGTCATCTTACATGTTGTTAAGAATACGTGAGATTTGTTATATTGCTTGACACATTCTTATTGTTTATTTGCTGTCTCTTACAATAAAAAGTTAATAAAAAAAAGGCCCAATTATTGGATAACCATTTTTGCTCTGGACAACAGTAATGTTTCTTTATGTCTAGGGATAGTGTGCAAAAGTGCACGGTCAAGGAATCCAAACATGCCTAACCTAAAGCTCAGCTTTTTAAGTAAGTAGAATGGACAGAGGGGTGCAAGTCCATTGCAACACCTTATAATACTGGCCGGTACGGTAGACAATTCCTTAATCGGATTGGCAAAAAACAGGCTGAGGCTCAACTTACCTAGATGGACCTCTTCTTTTAGAAATGTGCAATCATATTCTGCAGTCTCAAAAACAGAGTGGTGGGTTGATATGCCTCCTAATTTCACTCAAAAGAGGCTGTGGCTATGTTTACTTTCTTTCTGAAAAACTCAGTCCTAGCAGGGTCCCCAGCTATGCCCAATTGCCTCCTCTTAACTAGTTCAGTCCATACTATCTTTAAGCTAGGGCTCCTGCTTAATACTTTACACAAGTCCCATTACATCCATTTAAGAAGAACATTCATTGGTAAGGTAGGTTATTCCCTCCTACATGAAATAAGAAAACCTCTGGATCCCCTAAATTGAAAACATAAATAAGAACAGTTGACCAAGAATATTACCATCGGTCATGACTTCTCATGGACTTTTTTGGAACTGGCAACCGGACTTTGATGGACACTAGCGATGTTACTACTTAAGCCAAGGGATATTCAAATGGCCATAAGAACTTTCAAAAGACAATGCACTTGCTGACTTGTATTGTTGAGCAATATTTTACCCCAAGCCCTACTTTTCACTAGGTAATTTGACCTTGGTGGCTCTGGGCAGTTATTTTATGGGTGTTTAGTAGTCACTTCCAGTAGGCAATGGCGATACTCAATTTTCTCCCAGTCCCAATGCTGAGCTAGGTTACTGGCTATATTCAGAATAGTCTCCATAGACATCTATGGAAGATCCATGGAACGGATTGAGCCATCAAGTCTAATTAACTTTCAGCAATTGAAACACTTTATTTGAACAAACAAGGGACAAGCAGTGTCAAATGATACCCCTTGGATCCCTTGCCTTGTGGTTAACCGCAAATTAGGAAGCACTTGAGCTCAGCCATTGTTCCTTACAAGTGTCCTAACTGCAGAGTAAAGCCTACTTAGCTAGGTTAATCACCCATCACTAAAACATTGCAAGAGAACTCCCACGAGCCACTGCTCTGAGTGAACTTCACGGCACCCGAAAAGCAAGGCATACATCTTCATTGAGTTTTGCACGGACAATAAATTACGAGTTACATAGTAATTGAGGTTGAAAAAAGACTTTCAGTCCACCGAAGAAAATAACCTATTTAGCTCATCTGCCTTTTCCTGGTCACTAATTATCAGACTGCCTGTTTCACATTGTAATGTTCCTATAGCTTCCTTCCTTGCCTTCTTCCCATTAATATATTTAAAAAATATGTATTATTTAAAGTTCTTTAAGTTACTCCCTTACACTTTGATACCCAAACCCTATGTGAATAAGATTTTTACGGATCACTCGCAAATCAGGGCACTCCTGTAAATGCAAAAAGTAGAAGAAAGATTTACAGGTACCAAAGACCACTCGCAACTGGTTTTCCCCCAGAAGCATTAAAAGTGTCAGTATACAACGCGCCAGAAAGGTAAGGCTAACTCAACATATCTGACAGACACTTTATTAATCTACCCATGCCCATAACAGTACTCACTCACAACGTGAAAGGCTTTAACTCTCCTTTTAAACGGAGGAAGGCCTTTTTATATTACAAAACTTACAAACTGTCTGTAATATTCCTACAGGAGACCCACTTCGCCAGACATAAGACCCCTACATATCTTAACAAAGATTACCCTCAATTCTTCCATTCTACCCACACCTCAAAAAAAGACGGAGTAGCAATATTGTTACACAGGAACCTCCAATTCCAGTTAACATCCAAACTGGTAGACCGAGAAGGGTACTTTATCATTATAAAAGGTACAATCTCGGAAACTACGATTTCTCTGGCTTCCTTTTATGCCCCCACAACGGCACCACATAAGGCCCTAATAAGATTCTTAAGGGCACTAGAAGCAGGGGACTGGGGGAAATTAGTAGTAGGAGGGGACTTCAATTTAGTCTTGGACCCAAAGGCGGACAAATCTAGAGCTCCAGTGAGTGACCGATTCTCCAACAAAATTAGACAAATTAAGAAACTCCTACACTCTGCTGGCCTGGTAGATGCCTGGAGGGGACTTCACCCAAGAGGGAAAGAGTTTACTTTCTACTCACCCACTTATGGTTCCTACTCATGCATTGACACTATTTACATAAGCAACTCACTTTTAGACAGCTCACACAGAGCGACCATAGTGCCTTGCACTTGGTCCGACCACGCAGCAGTTTTATTGGAAGTGGACTTGGGAAATCAATTCAACATGCCTTACACCTGGAGGCTGAATGAATACCAAATCTCACTACCTTCAACCAGGAGCAGATAGAGAGAGAATTGCTAGACTTCTTTGAGTCCAATGCAGGCAGGGAAACGGGAACGGGATGGGTTTGGATGGCCCATAAAGCCTTTATAAGAGGAGTGTGCATTAAAATGTCTTCTCAACTCAAAAAACAAAATCTACAAAGGGAGAGAAATCTTGCAAGCAAATTGGCACAACTAGAGCATCAAAATCAGCTCTCCCCCTCCCCCTCCCTGAGAACAGAGATAGACAAGACGAGGCTGGAGCTAGATAGTGTTTTGTCCATAAAAACGGACAAGGCACTAAGAAGGACACAACACTTATTTTACAATAAGCCAAACAAACCGGATAAATTGTTAGCCAGAAGCCTGAAAGCAAAGTACGCTCAGTCCAGGATTTCCCAAATCAGAAATAAAGAGGGCGACCTCATATATAGCCAAAACGAAATACAAAAAGTTTTTAGGGAATATTACCAAAATATATACTCCCCCAAAAAGGTGGCCACGGAAAACAACATTACCTCTTACTTAAACTCACTAGACCTCCCTCAAATCTCGCCCGCTGATCTACAATCTCTAAACAAAGAAGTTACTATCAAGGAAGTTCTAGAAGCAATTAAGGAACTAAAACTAGGAAAATCCCCAGGCCCGGATGGGTTCACCAATATATACTATAAGAAGTTCTTAACACTTCTGGCCCCCCATCTATGTAATCTGTTTAACTCGATACTGAGAGGGGGGACTACCCCCCCCAGAACTAAACCATGCTAAATTAACAATATTCCCTAAAGAGGGTAGGGATCAGAGAGATGCCAAAAACTATAGACCTATCTCACTGCTGAATGGGGATGTCAAGTAGCTTGCCAAGATCTTCTCTCAAAGGATTTCAATATTTCTGCCCTCCTTAATACACAAAGACCAGTCAGGGTTTATCTGGGACAACACCAGGAGAACTCTAAATGTCATCCACTTGGCTAAGTCTAGGGGGTCCCCGGTTTGCCTGCTTGCATTGGACATAGAGAAAGCGTTTGACATCTTAGAGTGGCCCTTTCTATTTGCCATGTTAGCAAAGTTCGGGTTTGAGGGCAATTTCTTAAACTTGTTACACACATACTACACGTTACCCAAGGCCACTCTAAAATTACCAGGCTCCCAGACGGCTAGCATAAATATAGAGAGAGGCACGAGACAGGGGTGCCCATTGTCTCCGCTCCTCTTTGCTTTGGCCATTAAGCCATT
Organism: Discoglossus pictus; assembly: GCA_027410445.1. Classification (NCBI taxonomy): domain Eukaryota; kingdom Metazoa; phylum Chordata; class Amphibia; order Anura; family Alytidae; genus Discoglossus; species Discoglossus pictus. The sequence continues at coordinate 332,462,705 of CM050165.1, forward strand.
GTCCCAGGCGATAAGAGCAAACTCCTCTATAGAAGGGGTGCGGGTGGGACATCAGCACCTAAAATGCTCTTTGTTTGCTGATGATTTACTATGCACTCTCTCGAATCCTGGCCCTCCATAGACGCCCTAACGGGCACAATCAATGAATATAGTACCCTCTCAGGACTGAGACAAAATCATAGCAAGACAGAGGCCTTAAGCGTGGGCATTCCTAGGGACATCTTAGACCAACTGAAAAAGGTTCACAACTTCCTTTGGCCCACCTCCTACATAAACTATTTAGGGATAAAGTTGACTAATTCCCTAACAGATATTTATAAAACCAACTACCCACCCCTATATAGGGCTCTTCGAAGGGACTTAGAAAACTGGACAAAAAGGCAGATCTCGTGAACGGGCCGAATAGCCGCGGTCAAGATGAACATCCTGCCGAGGCTGCTTTACCTGGCCAGGATGCTGCCGATCCAGATTAATAATACGGAATTGGCACAGTTTCAAGCCCAGGTCTTTAGATTTGTCTGGAGGAATAGACCCCCTAGGATCGCCAGACAAATCATGTATAAACATAAGTCTAGAGGAGGATTATCCTGCCCTAATTTGAATACCTACTTTAAGGCAGCTCAAATTTCCTCTATACCGTTAGTACATTCTACCACCCTACAACCCAATTGGGTTTTTATCGAAGAGCTACAAATGGCTCCATTAAAGTGGGAAATCATTCTATGGGCTCCGAATTCGCACACGTTCGACTCACAAATCCATAACCCTATAACCAAATTTACGCTGAAAATATGGAAATGGGCTAGGAAAGAACATAAACTGATTCACCCCGTATCACCTCTTACATCATTCTTTACATCAACCTCTCTAGCGACCACCCTCACAGCTGACTTCAAAACATTCTGGACTTCACACAACTTAGACAAACTTGGAGCATGGTTTGAGGGCGACAGAATTATTCCTTGGGCAGAAATGAACAGGAAAATAGAGATACCTCACCAAGAAATGTTTAACTACATCAACATTAGACACTGGGTTGAGGAGATACATAGGATCCACGGCCCACCCAAAGAATCGTGGATGTCAAAACCACATTGCCTGGGAACAAACACTCTAATGCATTATCTATAAATATACCACCCAAAGAATCGTGGATGTCAATAATGTGTAAAAATACAAACTTCACTAGAGGAACCTTAGGATCACTATACACCATGTTTAATGCCCCAAAGACTTCGTGGAAACCTGCTTACACACTGAAATGGGAGATAGATATGTTATTATTAATGTTATTATTAAGCCTGATTTACGATACAAAACCCAGGGTAACACACAACCCAGTGCTCATAGGGTTAATACATGTTACAAAACCACATTGCCTGGGAACAAACACTCTAATGCATTATCTATAAATATACCACCCAAAGAATCGTGGATGTCAATAATGTGTAAAAATACAAACTTCACTAGAGGAACCTTAGGATCACTATACACCATGTTTAATGCCCCAAAGACTTCGTGGAAACCTGCTTACACACTGAAATGGGAGATAGATATGCAACAAAACTGGGAGGGGGACAAATGGGCTGAAGCCTTTCTGAGCCTGTCTAAGGGCTCATATAACTATAGCTTGCTAGAAACCTCATTAAAGATCTTACACCGTGCATACATGACCCCTGCCAGGCTTAACAAGCTATCACAAACAACTTCAGATAGGTGCTATAGAGGGTGCCAGGGAAGGGGAGACATTATTCATAAGTGGTGGAAATGCCCTAAAGTGGCTAAAATTTGGACAGAAGCTACCAAATTAGCTTCACGAATTCTCAAAACTCCCCTAGAACCATCAATCTCGACTTGTCTTTTGGGAATTCATTACCAGGGGCTGGGTAAAAAGGGGAACAAATTGGTCCAAATGATTTTTTTAGCCGCCAAGAATATAATTGCTAGAAGATGGAAAAGCAGTCATATTAAATTTCAGGAAGTCATAAACAAAATAAATTATCTTTGTATTAACGAAAGAATGACTCACACTTTGTTGGACACTCACCACATATACCTAGAAATGTGGGGACCTTGGATTCAGTCTCCAGCACACTGTAGGGACTGGACAGAAAAGAACATTACATTTTGGCCGGTAGCGGTGGCTTGTCCGGGGAGTGGAGTGCGGAGCGGATTGGAAGGGGTGGAGCAGGGAGGCGGAGAGACAACTCAGGGTAGTAATGAGGTAATGAGGGTAGTACGGGAGATCACAGGAGTGGATGTAGGTAGGAACACCCAGGAGTGGAACTCTAATTGTGTATTTACTTATAATTATCACCAAAAAAGGAAGAAAAAAAATGGTGAGACAACTGGCTAAAAGTTTGTTTATTGACATGAATACTATATTTTAATAACAATCAAAACAATTATCTCAATAATTTCAGTTAACAGATGTTTGCAACATAATTGTTTACAATGTAACTTAAAAGCTGTTAAATAAAAATCTTTGAAACAAAAAAAAAAGTGTCAGTATAGCACAAAAAGCACTTCAAAATGATGACATTTCAATATTATTAGACACTTAATATCAACATATGTGTAATTAAAAATATGATATGTTATTATTAAGCCTGATTTACGATACAAAACCCAGGGTAACACACAACCCAGTGCTCATAGGGTTAATACATGTTACAAAACCACATTGCCTGGGAACAAACACTCTAATGCATTATCTATAAATATATCATATTTTAACATAAAAAACACATTTTTTTTTATTTAAGCTATAAATACAAAAATATATTAATAAATAATAAAACTATTTATTTGTTTAATTGCCATAGCCAGTTAATGGCAGTTGTAACTGTGCTTCTCACTCATTCTAAGATTTATGATATTCTCATTTTCTATTGGCTCCTAGGACCCTGTCTCATCCGTAAAGTTTGGTTTGGCTTCTCCCTGCACATAACTCTATTGCGTTTAAAGCAGGGTTTATGGCTGTCGGCTGAGTGCCCTAATGTGGGGGAGCTAAAGTTTAGAATACTGTTGTAACTTGAGAAGAAAAAGCTCCTGTCCGATTAGCATAGGGCTCCATATTGTCCACTAAATGTGCATGTATCCCAGAGGCCCTCACTCCCTAAGCCGACTCTTCTATGACTTAATAACGGTAGCGTTAAATGGGAGGAGATCAGCTGTGGTACATTCACCCAACAGTCCCCTTCCCTAGACTTACTGGTTAGTTGGGGAACCACCCCTACGAACTCTAAGTCTGTTAATCCCAGGTCCATGGTTCCGCATTCAAGATGGACCCCAACTCCTCACCCAGGGGTCGATAAGCTCCATGACTCTCTGTAGTTTATCAACCCCTGCTGTGCACATACCCAGTTGGAGGTAGCTGACAACCTGGGGGCCGTAGACCCCTTAGCTCCTAGATGAGGACGCAGGCATGCTGATGCTGGGAGACGTGGGGTAGTTCAAAGGGGGCAAAAGGTGTCAAACATGGGTGGATTGTGCAAAAACTATAAATAAGTGTGCTGAAAAATAAAGATGATGCATAGTGGGTTTCATTTAGGTGTTTATTATTTTTGTAATAAGAAACTCATTTCTGAAACCTGATATCTTATCCTGAGATTCTGTGACTTTGCCCCTAAACTATAACTTAAAATCTGCAATTGGTCCTAGCCTCCAGTTAGTATGTCCTGTGTGTGGGGATAAGGAATCTATACAACCTGTGGGTAGGATTGGCACTCTTGGTCATTTCAAGCCCAACGAAGAGTGGATTGTGACACCATCAAAGAATTTAGAGCCCCAACCAGTGAACCTCATATGCATTTTCATCTAAGCCCAGTTGGCTGCATTGTCGGTGCTCTGAATCCAACCTCTGGGCCCAATAAATATATAAATGGCTATAAACAATAAAGATAAATAAATAAAGGGAAAAAATGAATTGCCCTAAATTATTGGGAGGGGCTGAAAATAAATCAGTGGTCTTGGTACCATGGGTGTAAGAACTGGGGAGGACGAGGGGAACAAACCCCCCTCCCCCCCCACTAAGATTTTTCAATGTGTGTAGAGAAGCAGTTGTGTTGTATTTTTATACTACATGCGGTAAACCCCCCCCAGATTTTCTTTTTCTCCTACACCCATGCTTGGTGTTAATGACAAAGTTAGTGGAGGATGGAGTGTCCTAAATAATGATTTCAGAAAACTAGGGAATAAGCTTAAGGCAAGAACCTCCATGGTAGTACTTTCCAAGATACTACCAGTGCCACCTGCAAGCTGATGGAGACAGAAGGAGCTTAGTGAGGTTAGTGTGTGGTTAAAACAGTGGTGCACTGAGAAGGGCTTTGGGTTTTTATAGCACTGGACTGACTTCTCACTTGGGTGCAATCTATATAGCAGGGATGGACTGCACCTTAATGACGAGGGAGCTTGTATGCTAGTGGAAAGGATGGTAGAAAGGCTGGAGGTGTTTTCAAACTAGTAGGTGGGGGGAATGGACTAGATAGAAGTAATGGGGAAGAACGTGTAGAGGGGGTAAGGAATTAATTTACTAGTCATGGAAGTGGAGAAGGGGGATGTTTAGTATAATCAATATGGAGGTATTGTAAGGTAACTGAAGCATAGTGGCAGGCACTTCAAAGCTACTGACTCATTACAAAATAAAGTGTATGCTTGCTAATGCCAGAAGTTTACCAGGAAAAATGGACGAGTTAGAATTATTAGCAGTTAATGAGAAATGGGATTTAATAGGCATTACTGAAACATGGTGGGATGAAGGGATTGATAATCTGGATGGTTATAACCTATTTAGGAAAGATTGGGGCAATGGTAAAAGAGGAGGATGGATTTGTCTGTATATTAAGCCTACATTTAAGTCTATAGTGAGAGAAGATATTTATGTTGGAACTAGCGATAATGTTGAATGCTTGTGGGTAGAGTTAAATAGTGGAGCAGCAAAGTCTAAAATCATTGTTATAGGAGTATGCTATAAACCCCCAAATATAATTTAAAGTGAGGAACTGCAACTATTATTACAGATTGGAAATGCAGCTAAGCATGGGCAAGTTTTATTAATAGGATGGCTGGGGGGGGGCTGGGGGGGGGGAGGATTCTGTTTTCCTTCAACATATTGCAGATAAGAGAAGATCTAAAAAGGTTGAACTTGATAGACTAAAAGTGTTTTTTTCAACCACAATTACTTTGTAACTAAGACTCAAGCTCGCAATTTACCTCCTTAATCCTAAACCCTAAAACCCTGCCTTTTTAGGGAGCGCAATCTTATGATTTTACAATATTTAACCAAGTCCATAATTTACTTCTTAGACACAGCCAATAGTAAATGAGATTGTCATCATGGCGTCCGTAAAATATGGAGGTTACAGATAATCTGCAATCAGAGGCTACGAATTAATGAGAGCCAAAGAGTAATATTTGCAGATTGGGTTCACAATCAAGCAATCTAGCACTCTCTAAAATGCATTACATTATCTGTTTGAGTCCCGGGATTGATATTACTCAAAAATAACATTTAAAAATATTATTTTGTAATTGCATATCTGTTGGTTTGAGACTGTTCTGCAATTAATTCTAATGTATTTCCATGCCTTCCCGTGCTTTTAAAGTACAGTGTTGTGTGTTTAATTGCTGCTACAGCTCTAATAAGTGTCTGAAAAAGCTTGAGAGTACTATTTAGAACTCGTCATATTTTTGACAGAAAGGTGATACTTTTTTCATTTGTGAGTCAGACTTTATTTGCGATCTAGAGCTACGAGTCTAATAGAATATTTATTTTGTATAACTTTAATTAGTTAGAGCCAAATTTGCATCTTTGGCTGTGGGCAGGTAGCTTGTAATCTCATTGTGAGTAGTTAATAGAATGTGGTAATATTGGGTGATTTTATGCCTCCCAAATCTCCCAAAGATCCTATGTCTCCCAAATTATATATATATATATATATATATATATATATATATATATATATATATATATATATATATATATATATATATATGCACTGCTCAAAAAAATAAAGGGAAATAACACATCCTAGATCTGAATGAATTAAATATTCTTATGAAATACTTTGTTCTTTACATAGTTGAATGTGCTGACAACAAAATCACACAAAAATAAAAAAATGGAAATCAAATTTTTCAACCCATGGAGGTCTGGATTTGGAGTCACCCCCATTATGAAAGTGGAAAAACACACTACAGGCTGATCCAACTTTGATGTAATGTCCTTAAAACAAGTCAACATGAGGCTCAGTAGTGTGTGTGGCCTCCACGTGCCTGTATGACCTCCCTACAACGCCTGGGCATGCTCCTGATGTGGTGGCGGATGGTCTCCTGAGGGATCTCCTCCAAGACCTGGACTAAAGCATCTGCCAACTCCTGGACAATCTGTGGTGCAACGTGACGTTGGTGGATGGAGCGAGACATGATGTCCCAGATGTGCTCAATTGGATTCAAGTCTGGGGAACGGGCGGGCCAGTCCATAGCATCAATGCCTTTGTCTTGCAGGAACTGATGATACACTCCAGCCACATGAGGTCTAGCATTGTCTTGCATTAGGAGGAACCCAGGGCCAACCACACTAGCATATGGTCTCACAAGGGGTCTGAGGATTTCATCTCGGTACCTATTGGCAGTCAGGCTACCTCTGGCGAGCACATGGAGGGCTGTGTGGCCCCCCAAAGAAATGCCACCCCACACCATTACTGATCCACTGCCAAACCAGTCATAATGGATGATGTTGCAGGCAGCAGAACGTTCTCCACAGAGTCTCCAGACCCTGTCACGTCTGTCACATGTGCTCAGTGTGAACCTGCTTTCATCTGTGAAGAGCACAGGGCGCCAGTGGCAAATTTGCCAATCTTGGTGTTCTCTGGCAAATGCCAAACATAATGCACAGTGTTGGGCTGTATGCACAACCCCCACCGGTGTATGTCGGGCCCTCATACCACCCTCATGGAGTCTGTTTCTGACTGTTTGAGCAGACACATGCACATTAGTGACCTGCTGGAGGTCATTTTGCAGGGCTCTGGCAGTGCTCTTCCTATTCCTCCTTGTACAAAGGCGGAGGTTGCGGTCCTGATGCTGGGTTGTTGCCCTCATACGGCCTCCTCCACATCTCCTGATGTACTGGCCTGTCTCCTGGTAGCGCCTCCATGCTCTGGACACTACGCTGACAGACACAGCAAACCTTCTTGCCACAGCTCGCATTGATGTGCTATCCTGGATGAGCTGCACTACCTGAGCCACTTGTGTGGGTTGCAGACTCTGTCTCATGCTACCACTAGAGTGAAAGCACCACCAGCATTAAAAAGTGACCAAAACATCAGCCAGAAAGCATAGGAACTGAGAAGTGGTCTGTGGTCACCACCTGCAGAATCACTCCTTTATTGGGGGTGTCTTGCTAATTGCCCATAATTTCCACCTGTGGTCTATCCCATTTGCACAACAGCATGTGAAATTGATTGTCACTCAGTGTTGCTTCCTAAGTAGACAGTTTGATTTTACAGAAGTGTGATTGACTTGGAGTTACATTGTGTTGTTTGTGTTCCCTTTATTTTTTTGAGCAGTGTATATATATATATATATATATATATATATATATATATATATATATATACAGGGGTGTAGGAACTGGGGTGTGGGGGGGGGGACAAATCCCCCAGATTATATGAACAGGGAACACCAACAAAATAGCAAAATTAAAAACTTCATCATGCATAACCAGATTTGGCCACTAGAGGCAATATGTCCCCCCATGAAAGCTTTGACCCAAAATTTCTATACATAATAAGTTGGCATATATATATATATATATATATATATATATATATATATATATATATATATATACATTGGATATAAAAAGTCTACACACCCCTGTTAAAATGTCAGGTGTCTGTGCTGTAAAAAAATGAGAAAAAGTAATTTCAGAACTTTTTCCTTTAATGTGACCTATAAACTGTACAACTCAATTGAAAAACAAACTGAAATCTTTTAGGTAGAGGCAAGAAAAAATATAAAAATAAAATAATATGGTTGCATAAGTATGCACACCCTTAAACTAATACTTTATTGAAGCACCTTTTGATTTTATTACAGCACATGCTGATATGAGTTTATCAGCATGGAACATTTTGACTTGGCAAGATTTGCCCACTCTTCTTTGCAAAAACACTCCAATTCTGTCAGATTGCGAGGGCATCTCCTGTGCACAGCCCTCTTCAGATCACCCCACAGATTTTTAACCGGATTCAGGTCTGGGCTCTGGCTCTGGCTAATCTTCTTCTGGTGAAGCCATTCCTTTGTTGATTTGGATGTATGCTTTGGGTCGTTGTCATGCTCAAAGATGAAGTTCCTCTTCATGTTCAGCTTTCTAGCAGAAGCCTGAAGGTTTTGTGCCAATATTGACTGGTATTTGGAACTGTTAATAATTCCCTCTATCTTAACTAAGGCCCCAGTTCCAACTGAAGAAAAACAGCCCCAAAGCATGATGCTGCCACCACCATGCTTCACTGTGGGTATGGTGTTCTTTTGGTGATGTTCAGTGTTGTTTTTGCGCCAAACATATCTTTTGGAATTATGGCCAAAAAGTTCAACCTTGGTTTCATCAGACCATAACACCTTTTCCCACATGCTTTTGGGAGACTTCAGATGTGTTTTTGCAAAATGTAGCCTGGCTTGGATGTTTTTCTTCGTAAGAAAAGGCTTTCGTCTTGCCACTCTACCTCATAGACCAGACATATGAAGAATACGGGAGATTGTTGTCACATGTACCACACAGCCAGTACTTGCCAGATATTCCTGCAGTTCCTTTAATGTTGCTGTAGGCCTCTTGGTAGCCTCCCAGATCAGTTTTCTTCCAGGGGCCTCGCGATGAGGCTCATTGCAGCTAAGTCCCGTGTTTCTCGGGATGAGCGCCAGCTAAGTCCCACGTGTCCACCCCTGCAATGAGCGCCTTCAGCGCTCATTGCAGCCTAAGTCCCACGTGCCTCAACTGTTCGCCTCGCAAAACGTGACAACAACTCGCAGTACGACAACTATATAGGTGCTCATTGCAGGGCTCGCGATGAGGGCACGCAGGGCTCCCATCACCCCCAGCTGCAGGCCCACTGTGTTTCTTTCCCCCTTATCCTCCTCTTCCCCCTCTTATCCTCCTCCTCCCTTTACCCCTCTCCAATACACCCCCCCCCCCCGAATGACCTCCCTATCCCCTTTTCCCTCTCTTACTGTAAACAGATGAGCTCCTGCTGCTCCCTCCCCTGCATGTCTTCTGGCTGTGTCCAGAACCGGCATATGCTAATGACGTTACGAACACAGCTAGAAGACTTCCTTCAGGGGTCAGAGGTCAGGGCTAGGGAGGTCATTGAAGGGAGGGGGTAATTGGAGAGAGGGAAGGGAGGAGGATGAGGGGAAGGAGGATAAGGAGGAGGAGGATAAAGGGGGGAAGGGGGGAAGCGGGGGGGAGACACAAGGGAGGGAGAGGGGGGAAAGAGATACAGGGGAGGGAGAGGGCAGAAGACACACAGGAGAGGGAGAGTAGGGCAAAGAGACACAGGGGAGGGAGTAGAGGGGGGAAGAGACAGGGGAAGGAGAGGGGGGAGAGACACAGGGGAGGGAGAGGGTGGAAGACACACAGGAGAGGGAGAGCAGGGCAAAGAGACACAGGGGAGGGAGTAGAGGGGGGGAAAGACAGGGGAAGGAGAGGGGGGAGAGACACAGGGGAGGGAGAGGGGGTAAAGAGACATAGGGGAGGGGAGGGGTAATGAGACACAAGGGAGGGAGAGGAGGGGGAAAGGAGACACAAGGGAGGGAGAGGAGGGGGAAGGAGACACAAGGGAGGTATAGGAGGGGGGACATGAGACACAAGGGAGGAAGTAGACGGGGGAGAGACTCGCGATGAGTGCCACAGGTGCTCACATTGGCTGGCAAACAGCATTGCCGGGAAATGTTGAAATGTTATTCCCGTCATTGTTGACAGGCAATTAGCTAGTATATATATATATATATATATATATATATATATATATATATATATATATATATATATATATATAAAATCCTGTGTTGGCTTCTTCTCCCACCAACCTCAGATTTAAGGACATTATTGAAACACTACAATCGACTTTGTGATTTTGCAATAGTGAGAAAATGATCCTCTCTACAAGTATGCTGTACTCATGCTGTGTGTTACATGCCAAGAGTTGTTTTTAAATAAGTGAAGTTTATTTATACAAAATTTGTTTGAGGAACTATAAAAGAGATATTGTAACATTTTGAATAATGCCAGGCCTTACCTCCAAAGACAAGATGGTTTCTGACATTTTAAAAATATAGATTTGATCAACAGTAGAATCCTGGTTATCCGGCACCCAACTAACCAGGACTTTCAAGCAACTGGCACCGGCATCAATTCCCCATTTTCAAAAAACTCCTGCTAAACCGGCATAACCTGCACTATCCGGCACTATCCGGAGGTTCGAGACTGGGGGAAAAAATGCTAACTTTTTTTCTAATTGTTTTTTTGGGCCCAGTTTAGGTGCTAATGCCTTTTTAAAAGCATTTTGAGTGGTTTTGGGGTGTTTAAGGGTCGTTTAGACCATTGAATTCGGGGACTCCAGATTAACCGGCAACTACAGTTATCCGGCAATAGGGAGTCCCCGTGGTTGCCGGATAATGGGGGTTTTACTGCAATTATTAAAATGCCAGGTAAATTATGAGGAGATCTTTACTGGAGCTTGGGAAACAATAGGGTTCTGGGAACCATGATGAAAAAAAACAGCTTGTTCCATTTATTCTCAACTTCTAATATACTGTGGAAAAGGGGATATTTTTACATTCACTAATCTGAAACTATAAATGTCCCTTAATTTAATAAAAAAAATAGCCACATTACTTTGACATAACTATACATAATTATGTCACACTCTGTCCTATGCTTCCAATTTTTAAACAAATGAATGTTACCCTTTAACTAGTCCAATGGCATTTTAATTATATTTTATTATTTTGTCGAACAGCATATATCTGTCAATAGTCATATTCCTTAAAAGGACATTAAAAGCATTTTCTTTGATCATCTGCAAGAGTGTATTTGATAATTTTCTACTCTGTGTTTTCTTTTTTCAAATTAAGCTGTTAAAGCAGAAAAAACTGATTCAAATGTTAAACTGATCTGGAGGCTTAGCCATGTTACCCAATGAACAGTAATATTGCTGCATAGGTCATACTTGTTTGCCAATTATATCTACAGACATATGAATGCGCTGTGAATTTGCTGTTAGATTCATTGTACAGGTTTTACTTAATTATTTATTTCATGCACAATTTGCACAATTTATTAATGGCTCACATATGGAGTGGACCAATTTAAAATCTCACAAGCCACATCTGTGATTAGTATATATAATATAAATGTATCTGTCCTGATTACAAGTTATATCTTAAACTCTGTAGAAATGTTTTATTCATCACGATCTTGTACAATACATATCTTTGCCAGCAGATGGCTCTGTGTACAGATAAGATATTTAATGAATAGAGATTAAACGTGGAACTGTAGTTGGCCATAGATGGACATGACTGGGAGTTGGTGATATCACAGCTCTTTATAAAAAAAAACTTTTGGGGTGGTTTTGTAGAAAGGATTTTAGCTGAAATGTTTAAAGCATGCTTTTAGAAAAGTTTGAAGAAAAAAAAAAGAATTGTGATCCATGTCCCCTTACCATTACATTCACATAATATACTGCACTGTACATGACCCATGCATGATCCATTTAGGCTAGTTGATGGAATAACTGACACGACAACTTGAGTTGGGAGAAACAACGGGCCACAGCTTTATTTTAACACAATGTAAACAAACAACCGTAACTTATTTAGATGACTAATTTAGTCCTTTCCTTCCGGGGGAGGAGCCCGGCCATGAACAGTGACCTCACGCTTTGAGCCCTGCCCAAAGCCCCAATGCTTATCTTTAAGCACGCACTGTGAGGTGGGGCCACCGCCCCCTTAGGCCAGTGGGCCGGGCAACTCACCTCCCGCCACGGAGCATGCGAGGGACGCCTCCCGAGGCTGCGATCCCCCCCTGCTAGACATTAAAGCCAAGGCCCGCGAAACACTCTCCCTAAACTCGAACATCATCAACTCATACCCTATTTCCGTAAGATGAACCTTATCCTTTGCGAAAAAATCATCTGCGCCGACCGGTTCGAAATCTTTATACCGGATGGCAGAGAAACCTTGTTTTCTCACAAAGCTCGCAATCTGCTGGTTTATCTTCTGTCTAGCCTTATCTAAGCATACTGGGTCGCGCGCGTTACGCCATGATCTTCTCTTAATCATCTCAGACCAGATAAGGAACGTGCCAGGGAACTTCTTCACCCATTTCTCTATGTCTCGTCTCATCACCTTTAGCATTCGTCTCATGGGAACTGTCCCCAAATCGTTCCCGCCGGCATGAAGAATGATAACACTGGGCCGACCGTAACGCTGCGCGTACGTTTCCAAGAGACCGTCGAGCTGCGCCCATCGCAGACCCCGAATGCCACACCACCTTACGCGTAAGTCCGTAACAGGAAAGCCCAGTTGTGCCTTTTCTTCGGTAACTGCGGCTAACCTATGGGCCCAGTACACGTAGGAATGGCCCACAATCCATAGTTGCTTCTGTTCCCCTGAAAGTAGAAAGCAACACCATTAAACCACTGCATTTGGCCGTACATAGGAATGAAAACGGTCTGAGTCCCACCTCCCGCTTTACTGTGGCGTCGGGCAACCCCAACCTAGCCGCTTCAGTGGCAGCTCCAATCCGAAAGGAGTGTGTCCCAAAGTCGGACTGCTTGAAACCGAGCCGATGCAGTGCGCTTTTTAAAACTCTTTTAAACTGATACATAGACAGTGCCGTTCCATCGGCGTGGACCAGCAGCGAACACCGTCCCACCGGTCGCTGCTTAAGGTACTCCACTACACATGCATATGGGCAACACTCTGTGCCAACCTGATGCAGAACCACTTCTCTTCCTTTACCCACTTGGTCGGTCTTTGACCTCCGCAACCACGATACGACCGTACCTTCCCTGAGGCAGGTATCCACCAATTGCAGACCCCCCGAACCGTGTCTACTGTTCGCGACTAACTCCCCTATCCTAAACGCTCCGAAGAACGCCAGGGAAAAAGCTGTTCGGAAAAGTAGAGATTCAAAGGGGTCCCTGCAAACCACCACCAATTCCTGAGGCAATCTCAACAACAGCGCAAATGTTATTGGCCACCTACTATCTGGCCTTTGCGCACCGCTGAACATTCCGCGCACCACCTTGCGCACTAGAAACTCCTTAGTAAGGTCCCTCTGCCCAGCAAACTTAAACATAAAAGCAAGCGCCGTGACCTGTCTCCCTACTACGGGTTTTGATTCGCCTTGCTCGGCGCACCGCAGCAGGTACCAAAGCAGGATCCCTACGCTCTTGTCCTCCGTCGTGGCACCACCTGCCAGTGCCACTAGACTATCCCATTTTGCCCACACGCGTCTATAAACGTTCCACGTCGCTGGGGCAACAGACTGTCTCACGAGTCTCGTTACCTGACAGCTCCAATCTCCCAGAGCTCCTCGGGGATGTGTTCCCCCAGGGCGTTCGCACGAGGAGCCAGCGCCCTGAAGCGATCCTCCTGAAACCGAGAGAGGGCGTAAGCAATTCCGTTATCCACATTTGTCACGTGTCTTGCTTGAAACCATATGTTCAAGCGAAGGCAACATAGCACAAGATGCCTGAGCAATCTAATCACTGGTACGGATGCCGCCGTGATGTTGTTCACGGCTTCAACCAACCCCTTATTACCCGAATGGAAAATGACTCGCCTGTCCCTGAAACAAGGAGCCCATAAGTGCACTGCTACCACCATAGGAAACAGCTCCAGGAATTTAGGGTTCAGCAGTAAACCCGCCTCTTCCCATTCCTCCGGCCATGCCGCAGCGCACCATCTCCCTTGGAGATACGCCCCACAGCCGATCGGTCCAGAACCATCGGTGTGAAGGTCTAGCTCTGCGCTGGTGGTGCCCTCCTTTTGAAGGACCACCCGCCCATTAAAATCTGCAAGGAACATCGCCCATACCCCTGCATCGTCACGCATGGCCCTAGAGACTGTTAGGAAATGATGCGGCTTCACAATCCCTACCGTAGCCAGCGACATCCGTCTACAGAATATCCGCTCCATGGGGATAATTCTGCACGCGAAATTCAACTTCCCCAATATTGATTGCAGCCGCCGCAGGGTCACCCTCCGTGCGCCCCGTAGCGCCGTAATCTCGGCTTGCATGTCCTCCACCTTCTCTAAGGGAAGACTGCACTCCATTTTGCAGGAGTCAATCCGAATCCCCAGAAAAGTCAATTGTTCCGTAGGGCCCTCCGTCCTGTCATGGGCCAGTGGTACCCCGAATTCTGTACAGATTTCGGTGAACACCTCCAGCATGAAACGGCAAGCGTCGTTTCTCGCTGGGCCAACGAAAAGGAAGTCATCCAGGTAATGGGTAACACTCTTGTACCCCGCCTCGATGCTCACAACCCATTGTAAAAATTTGCTGAAGGCCTCGAAGTAAGCACAGGATATCGAGCATCCCATGGGTAAACATAAGTCGACGAAATAACGTCTGTCTACGAAGCACCCCAGCAACCGATGGCTTGACGGGTGTACGGGGAGCAATCTGAATGCTGCCTCAATGTCCACTTTTGCCATAAGGGCCCCCTGGCCCTCCCTCCTCACCAGATCGACCGCTCGGTCAAATGACTCGTAAGACACAGTAGCCTGGTCTTTTGATATGCCATCGTTTACCGAACGACCTCTGGGGTAGGAGAGATGCTGGATCAATCTAAATTTACCCTTCTCCTTCTTGGGGACCACCCCAAGTGGAGACACAACTAAACCCTGGATGGGCGGGGCCGCAAATGGCCCAGCCATCCTCCCCAATTTTACCTCATTAAGCACCTTAGCTTTGGCTACCCCTGGGAAATCCCTAGCCGACTTCAGGTTTGGGACAAGAAAACCTTGAATGTTGACCCCACATGGAATCAGGAATCCTTCTCGGAACCCGTCCTCCAACAGGCGCGCCGCTTCGGCGGTGCCTGCCAATTTACAGTAGCGCTTTAGCCACGGCAGCATGGCGGGGAGGCGTATGGGCGTCCTGCCCCTTTGCGGGAGGTTCGCCCCTGCCTCCCTCTTTGGGTCTACCGCATCTAGACAGGGGGTGTTCACCTCCGCAGTTTGAGCATGCATGCTTAAACCTGCAGTTAGGTGCCCATCTGCAGACCCCCTCGTTGTACGAAAAACAGGTCTTAAGACCTGTTCCTGAGGCGTGGGTGGGGCCCTTAGCTTCACCGGCCCCGCTCCGAAAGGGCGTCGTGACTCTCATGGGTGTCATGATGTTTAGCCAATACGCCACCGCTTTGTCGCTCCACGCCATACTTGGCCTTGAGGCCAAGTATTGCCGGAATTCCTCATCGTACCGCCACCAGGCCGTACCCCCATAAACCTTGTGAGCATTCCGAATTTCGTCTATGTAAACGAACAATCCCGAACTCTATAAATTCCATCCTCCAGATCTTTTCCTTTACATCCTGTGGAAGGTGTGCACCTAAATTATCCAACGAGGAGAGGACTATAGGCCTCATGGCTGCGTCGGTAACTCCCACAGTGTTATTCCCAACTGCTGCTATTGCGTTGCCTACCGGCTCGGGCGCGCGCTAGCTAGCTCCTCGCTCGCGCTCGCTGGCGCCACTACCGCTGCTGGCTGGGACCATGCACCCTTTGCTAGCCCCCCTATCCAAGCTCCCATTTTGCTCTCGCTAACCGCAATGTTATGCGCAGCTAATAGAGTCTTTAATGACCCAATAAAACCACCCTTGTCTGCTGCGCAGCTCAATTCTGAGCGCTCACCTGCTTCTGGAAGCTTTGTAGTAGATACGGCCAACGGAGTATCCCCGCATCTCTCCTGACGCTCCGGGGACTCTGACCGCCTGGCCCTCCGCGGGCTTCTCCTCTCAGATCCCGTGCAAGCACAGCTGCACCGACAAGATCTTCTGCTTCTAGACCTGGATCTAGACCTGGATCTCCTTCTGGATCTGTGGGTACAAAAAGGACAGTCACTAGCTCTCCGCGACCTGCATGCCCGCGCCCATACCGCCCTTTCCTCATCTGGTCAGCTAAGCTTGCGCGGCTGGAGTAGGCTAGCACTGCCTCCGCTGCCCCCTGTAGGGGGTCCCCTGAGACTTCCTCGGGCGTTGGAATATCCAGCTGTTGGTCAGTCTTAGACCCTTTGCGCTGTGGCCTAACCGTATCGCCCTCAGTCTCTACTCTGCTACGCCTTAGCGGTGTGTGCGTAAATAGCAGCGGACTGTACCTGCTCGTAGCCTTCTTAGCTCGAGTGGGGCGTCCTAGCCTCGCCACTGCCGCTGTCCCAGGCATGTCATCAATCATGACCATGCTGTCTTGGCTATTCATCTCTCTGATGACCCCATCTCTTCTCTCTCTCGTCGTCGCCATGCTCCTCTCACTGCCAGTTGGGCGTCCCTGTAAAGTACCAGAAGCACTGTTAATGAGGGAAACCCCAGGGACCGTCTGCTTGGCACCGTGAGGGCCTGTAGGAGCCTTTTTAGGACTCCCGGCTTTTCTCTTACCCCCTGCACCCCCCTTACGGGGTGTTAGAGGGGTGTTTCGCGACCTTTGTCGCGGCCTAGGACCTTTAGGCAAGTTGGCAGGTGGTGGCCGGAGTGCTAGGCCCTCACCCCCACTGCCCGTGATCCTGGCGCTCGCCTGCCTGGGGGGTATGGGGTCCCGGCCGCCCTGACCTGTAACCCCCCCATCTCTGGTGTCTCTGCTACCTGATGGACGTGGGTCTGGCAGCCCTACAGTGGTGGGATGGGAAAAAATTTCCCTGGAGGCATCAGAATTGGCTAGGACACCAGCCACCGCAGGCTGTTCCTGTACAATGTGCTGAGCTCCAAGCGCAGAAGGCATGGGAGGTCCCAGCCTGTCCTGCACCCACCTGACCCCTTGGCTTAAGGCACGGGTCCTAACCTCAGCCAGTAAGGCCTCTAAGCCTTCTGGATCCATAGTAAATGCTAACAGGGGAACAAACAGGGGGAACAACAAGCAGAAAACAGGCACACACAGACACAGGAACACACACAGACACAGCACACCACAGGGAGACAAGGACACACACACACACAAAAAACGGAGGAGGAAAAAACACAAAAACGGACAAAGATAGCCTCAACAGTGATATCCCCTTATATGCTGGTAAGCTGGGGTGAAATCTCAGTAATTAAACCTTCCTACTTTATTTTCAGCTGCAGGACCTCAGACCTCCGTCCATCCAGTCGGGAGACCGCGCTGCTGTGTTCAATGGCGCGAAACGGGCTTCCGACACGCCCCCCGATGCTCCTGATTGGCTAATAGCCTCACAGGCTCCGCTGGGTCACGTGACGCTACAGGCTGACCCAGGGAGCCTGTGCAGCCTCCGCGTCGTTCAATCCTGGCAGTTCTCATTCATACAACAATTCCATACAACATTTTATTCAACTATGGGTTCATTTCTCCTCCTACTGAGGTCTGTCAGAGTTTGAGTTACTTTGAGTAACTATTTGAATGCCAGTCAGTTTTATTATAGGATAACGGTGACATTTTTCTTACTATAAGAGGGAAAATGTGGGTAATGGATCGTAGACAAGACCATGAATGACTGATGATAGGGGCATATTTAGCCCTGGGCCCACTGGGGTTTCTCCATTCCCCATTCACTATTCATTTTTTCTCCATGCTACATCCATTTCACATTCCTGTATATACACGTCATAGGTGTATTTGTGTTTATATACAGTATCTATGGGTATGTGAGTTACACTTACCAACAGAAATTTCTATTCATATAAACATTTTTGTATATATAAAAGCCCACTATTACGTGGCCCATCACCAGCATGTTCCTGTAGCCTTCTGCCATTTGAAAATGTACAGCCTTTGGCGTGGGCCTCATAGACCTGGGCAGAACCATACTACTGACTGATAAAATGAATCGTGCTAATCTTAGGTGAGGGACATAGGGGGTAAGGGTACAAGTGGACTTTCTATATAAAATGTATTTACTAATTTTAAATGACAGTGCTTGAACTCTAAATAAGACAATACATCAAACTTCCTTCTCCTTTCATCTCCCTCCACTGTTTAACAAAATAAAAATGTAAGAGAACACGACCCAGGTTCCAAGCCAGAGGGCAGAGAGACAACATAGATGTCCATAGACACAAGCAGTCTGCTACACAAAAAAAATATTTTCTCTAAAATTAATGTTATGCTTTAGTCTTTCACAGCTCTCAGTAGTTTGTTAGATGCTTCATAAACATGTATAAAGTGTTCATTCTTGTCAATGGGAGGGCCCTCAATGCTTTCAAATCTGTATTTTTAAATCTGTATTGTTATATCACATGCATTTAAGGCAGTGGTGGGCAACAGACAACCCGGGGCTACATGTGGCTCTCAGACTCTTCCAATGTGGCTCCCAGCCTGTTAAAATGAAAATGCAATTTATAATGCAAATGGAACACATTTAGGGGTATTAGAGCAGGGGCACAGCTATTGGGCACAGGATTGGGCTCCCTTCTGGCTAAAGTCCAGAGATGCCCTCCTTGGTAGCACACTATCTCTGGCTTGAAATTGGTCTATGTCTGTTTTTAAAAAGAGCATTTCTATTGAAGCTCCAATAGGTGGCAGTGGGGTGCAGTTCAGCATGCTGGGAAAGTATATCAGAGAAGAGGTGAGAGGGCAAAGTACAAGGGGATGGGTTCTGTGAGGGGGAGCAAAAACGATAAGGATGGCTTTTATTTGGGGATAAATGCTTAGCTGGCTGAGTGCGATGTGAAGATGGCTGCTGAGATGGATTGGCTGCTATGTAGCTATGTAGAGATAATATATATATATATATATATACATTTTTGTTCTTTGTATGCATATATGGGTATATGTGTATTTTTAAGTGGTTGAATATATTTTTTAACAATATGTTGGATAACTAGAGGAAGAGGGGTGTTAATCCAGCGAGTAAACCGATTAAGAAAATTTTCATGATCTGGATGGAATTTTGGTCACTTTATGAGACAATTAACAGTGTTTCTGTGGATTTTTGTGTTTGCCTGGATCAATTAACAATTCATTAATTACAAGTATCAGAGTACCTCTAAAAAGGTTGACTACAAGTCTTTTTTAACCTCAATTACTATATTATTAATACACATTATATTATACTAGCTACTCGCCCGTCAAAAAATGACGGTCAATACAATTTGAAGCCATGGAAATTCTGTTTGGCACACAATGTTAAGCTTTTTATACTCTAAGGACTTTTGGCGCTCATTGCGAGCCTCTCCTCGCGTGTCCTTTGGCTCCTCTCTCTATTTTTTTAAATACTAATTAATTAGTTAATTGAATAATAAATTAATATAGTTTACCTTTTTCTAATTAATATATCTAACAATCAATAGCCTAAAGAGGTAACAATCTCTCTTTATTGTCCTGCAGCATATAATGTCCAGTGGGACTGTTGCTGCCCTGAGGATGTAGTTTTCTGAATGTCCCAACTGTGCATTAGAAAAAGGCTGCGTGCGAGAGGGCAAACCGTGTGTTTATTTGTGTAAAACACTAGTTTAGATGCATAATGTTGTGAGTTGCAAGTTAGGGTTGTAAAATTGCGTAGTTTGTGTATGTGTTACCCGGTTCGCGAGCATTTGCCGTCCTTTGTAATAGTGTATTTTGTACCACGTACGTTCCTGGGTGAAAGAGGTACGCGGTTGGCGGTGTTTTGCGCGGTCCAGGGTCGTGTAGCCTCATTTTCATTTTGTTTGGCCCCCATTTTTTTTCTCGCTTAGCCGATTTTCGAGTGACGAAACTCGGCAAAATCGACTTAAATTTGCGTTCCACATCACTCCCAGACATCCTGGCTGTTCCCCCGTGCTTTGTGTGATGTTTTTGCTGTATTTTTTTATTATTTTTTTTTTTGTTTTTTGCGCGGTTCGGCCGTTAACTTTGTATTTTTCCTATCTAGTATTTTTTTTTCTAAGTCTCACATTTAGTATTTTTTTTCTAAGTCCTGCGTCTCGTATTTTTTTTATTCTAAGTCCCGCGTTCATCAACTGTTTGCAGATTAAGGGTTTCCTGCATATCCTAAGTGTTTGGAGGCTACGTCCCACGTGTTTCAATGTGTGATCGGTTCGCATCGCTTCGCGAGGCTCGCAGGAGCCCCTTTGGCGCTCCTTTCTGGCTAAGTTCCACGTGTTTCATTGCCTCCACTGCTCGCTTCACTTTGCGAGGCTCACAGGCAATGAGCGCCTTTGGTGCTCACCGGCCAAGTGCTGCGAGTTTTAGTGCCTTAATGACTCACCTCGCTACGCGAGTTAAGAGCTCCGAGTTAACTGCTCACCTTGCTGCGCATGGCTCGCAGGAGTTGAGTGCCTTAAGTTGTACGCACCACGCAAAGCGTAACAACATCTCGTAGTTCGACAATTATAATATGTGATCTCTCTAGAACTCCCAAATAATACCCAATTGTACGTTACAATTATCTGTAAGATTTCATTTGAAAACTTGTTTTTAGGAAGGGGCTATGACCATGAATGGATCGCTACCTTGTTGTGGCAAAGGAGCTTGGGTACCTCACGGAAGCTGTGAGCTATAACATGTAGGGAAGGTCATGGCAGAGTCAGACAAATCCCTGTCAACTGGAGAAGGAAGCATATGGATTAGCACAATCAGGACAAATTTAGGAGACTGGTTATTACTCTTGTACCCACATTGCAGTTAATATATAATCCCTATGACCTTTGTGAGACATCACCATTACTCCCTGGACAGCAAATGTTGCCACAGCTCTGCTCAAATATTAGAGTATACTGTGATAGGGGAACGTCTTTACTGCGTCTGCTTTGGACGACTGGTCAGTGATGTATTAGTACACAAATGAACAGACTCTTACAGATATCATGTACCACAATCAGGCTGGGCAGAAGCATCCAGAGAATACAGTGCTGCTACTGGGGCCTTGGATTCCAGTCCCTCTTATGTAGCCTCCTATATATATATATATATATATATATATATATATATATATATATATATATACAACATCTTTTGTTGGCTTCTTCTGCCACCAACCTCAGATTCAACATGGATATTCTTAATGCACCACAATTCACTGTGATTTTGCAAGAGTGAGAAAATGAGAACATGAGCCTCTCTACAAGTATGCTGCACTCAAGCAGTGTGTTTATATGCCTACAAAAACCTTTCTTTTTTTTAGATTAGTGCAGTTTTTAACCAATATTTGGCTGAGGAATTATGAAAAATATATACCGGTAGTTACATTTTGAATAATCCCAGGCTTTAACGTCAATGACAAAATTGTTGCTGAGATTTTAAAAATATAGATTTGATCTGATAATTATAATGCCCTGTAAATTATGAGGAGATCTTTAAATTCTAATATACTGTGGAATACTTACGGTATTATAACTTGATGGGCCCATGTTTAATTATATATATCACATATATAGTTGTGAACATGCGAAGCGAGGGCCGCAGTTGCTGGCATGGAACGCCGAAGGTGCTCCTTGCCAACAACTGCGGACCTTGCAAAATGTACAGAGTTACGAAAGCAAAATACGAGACGCTATGACCCATTACGACCTCGCAAAAACTGTCGGAAACCTGCGCACATGAAAACATGAAAAACACAATAAATACACACAACAAATACATAAAAAGCTTACCTACAGCAAGGGGGGGCACCCAGGACCTCTGCAAGTGAAGTTTCACCTCGATTTAAGTCCAAATTTCGGAGTTTAGACACCCGAAAATCACCTAAGCGAGAGAAAAAATGGCCGCCGAACAAAACGAAATCGAGGCTAAAGGACCCTAAACACGCAAAACACCACCAACACATACGGATTTTCCAAAAAGGTCGGACGACATCCGAGAAAAAGAATGCTAAATCAGCCACAGCCGCATACCACACATTAGGCGCCATTTTAGAACAATAACTTATACAATGCAGAAGTATACAGCTAGATAGATTTGATGGTGCTCCTGGGGATCATCAAAGATTTTGATATTTTTTTTATAACCTAACCCTGACTTGTACTTCCCAACAACATTGTCCCTTATTGTTTGGAGAATTCCTTGGTGTTCATGGCAGTGTTTGGTTGCATAGGTGTTGCAGCCTCTGGGGCCTTCAAAAAATATGTGTATATGTAATGACAGATCATGTGACACTTAGATTGCACACAGGTGTACATCATTTCCCTAATTATGTGACTTCTGAAGGTAATTGGTTGCACCAGAGCTTTTTATGGACTTCATAACAAAGGGGGTGAATACATACGCACATGACTATTTTCTGTTTTCTATTTCTAAAAAATAGTTTTATGTATATATTTTTCTCATTTCAACTTCACTAACTTATACTATTGTGTTCTGATCCATCACATAAAGGACGTCTGCAAGTGAGTTTAGACACCCGAAAATCACCTAAGCGAGAGAAAAAATGGCCGCCGAACAAAACGAAAACGAGGCTAAAGTGCCCTAAACACGCAAAACACCACCAAACACCTAAATCAGCCACAGCAGCATACCACACATTAGGCGCCATTTTAGAACAATAACTTATACAATCCGGAAGTACACAGCTACCCTAACGGATTTGCCTCGCGCACGCACACTATTACACTGCACACATTCATGACACTTACACAGCAGCTCCACAGCACTGAAAACACACATTGTATGCTGCAGCAACATCAAAACAGATTGCCAGCTCTTCAACACAATGCTTCCTGCATATATTACTTGAAAATAGGTAAAGTATATTAATTTCTTATTTTATTAATTATTCATTGCCATAACAAAAAAAAACACCAACACTGCTCATAGCACACAAACAACCAAGAGCCTCGCAATGAGCGCCGAAGGATCTTAAAACACCAAGAAAATTAATTTTGCACCCAAACAACATTACCTGCCTTACAATCTTATTGCCGTCATTTTTTGACGGGCAAGTCACTAGTATATATATACTTTGAGGCTATTTAAGAGCATATTTAAGCAGGAGAAAAAAAGTAAAGCCTCTGCTGGACTCTGAGATGGCTGTTTACATTACTCTAGAGCACTGCTTGAATTCATTGATGCAAGATGCCTGCTTCTGGGCCAGTGTGGTGCCAATTTCAGTTATATCCAATTAACTAACACACATATCTGAGTGTTTCCTGTTCTCTACACTCCCACCACACCCTCCACTGTTAGATAATCATGTCCTCATGAACCAGATCTCTGGAAGTGATGAAACAAAGACAAAATGGATTCCTTTACTAATAAACAGTTTTTGGACATCCTAATTTCCTCCCCAAAAAAATATGTTCACAACTTACACAGCTGCTAGTGATGTTAGTTGAATACTTACTGAACAAGTGCATTTTTTCTTGAAATACAATGTTTTTCGTCCTCCTACCCATCTGAGCAGAGCGGTGTCAGGTAAAGGCTATGTCTATGCACTGTGTGTACAACTGGGAATAATAATCAGTCTCCAGTCAGCTTTTCAACACCTTCTGTAAATCTGGAAACTATGGATAATTAAAGCTTATTAAGACTGGCAACTCTTTTAAATTGTTTTTCCCCAAATGGTACTGACAGGTGGCCATAATTATTAAAATAAGTAAACTTTACTAGCTTGAAGCACATAATAAAAATCTTATTTATTACAATATTACAAAAACTGATTGGTTTATTGGTAATTGTTTAACGCTATATAAAAATAGAGGTGCTCAATCAGAGAACGAACTAACCTTAATAGGTTTGTTCTATGGACATAACCCACTCTGAGAGCAACCTCTTTTAGCTCACTTGTGCCCTTCACAGGGAGAAATATTTTGTAGTATATCAGTCTGGTCCCACTCACTAGAGTGAGCCAGCCCCGAAATACCAGGCAATCCTACCCCGAATGGGAGAAACAGCAAACCCCAGACGTACATTTCGGCCTTCATTGGGCCTCGTTAGTGAGGTGTAGCTGATATCTCCGTAAGGCACATTGAGCCGGTGGTCCACGTCTGGATTCCCCTATTACCTTTAGGGAGACTAATCCCTAGAGGTCATTTGAATAAACCAAATACAAAAAAAGAGGTGCTCAATCAGAGAACTAACTAACCTTAATAGGTCAGTTCTATGGACATGATAACCCACTCTGAGAGCAACCTCTTTTAGCTCACTTGTGCACAGGGAGAAATATCCTGTAGTATATCTGTCTGGTCCCACTCACTAGAGTGACCATGGGAGCGTACACACTTACCAGTACTTCCTAAGTCCGTACAGAGCTGCTGGGTGTGCAAGAGCCGCAAGCTGCATGGGTGTGCAAGAGCCGCAAGCTGCAGAGGAGGAGGGGGATGGAAGACACAAGGGAGAGGGAAAGGAAGACACAGGGGAGAGGGGGAGGAAGACACAGGGGAGAAGGGGGAAGACAGGGGAGATGGGGAGGAAGACACAGGGGAGAGGGGAGAAAGGCACAGGGAAGGGGAGAGGGGGGTAAAGACATGAGGGGGAAAGATACAGGGGAGGGGAAAGGGGGAGAGACACAGGGGAGGGGAGAGGGGGGAAAGACAAAGGGGAGGGGAGTGGAGGGAAAAGACACAGGGAAGGGGGGAAGACACAGGGGAGGGGGAGGGAAGAGGGTGAAGAGAAACAGGGGAGGGGGGAGACACAAAGACACTGGGAAGGCAGAGGGGGAGGGAGACACAAGGGAGAGGGGAATGGGGGGGAGAGACACAGGGAAGGGGAGAGTTGGGGAAGAGACACAGGGGTGGGGAAGAGATACATGGGGAGGGGGTAGAGACACAGGGAAGGGAAGGGGCAAAGAGACACAGGGGAGGGGAGAGGAAGAAAGATACACGGGAAAAGGGGGAGAGACACAGGGGAGGGAAGAGACACAGGAGAGGGAAGGGGGGAAGAGACACAGGGGAGAGGGGAAAGACACAGGGGAGAGGGGAGAGACACAAGGGAGGGAGAGGGGGGAGGGAGAGAAAAATTAAAAATTATACTGCATTTTTGACGGGCAATTGTCTAATTATAAAAAAATATTGATTTATTTTATTTATGTATTAGCACGGCAGCAATATCTGACCTGAAAAGGATTCTGAGAACTGTTTTTTTTTTTTTTAATACAATAAATCCAGTAGATGTTCTTGTTATGTGAGTATATGTAGGTGATGATTTTAATTTTTATTTCTACACGATCTAGCAATTGCTTTCTAATAATTAAGTTAATTTAGACACTGCAAAGTCTTGATAAACAACCAATGACATATATGTTCACTGTTACTTCAGTTCAACTATAAAAGATCAAACATTTTATTTATTGCTACTGCTTTGTGTGTTTTTGTTACTACTCTATAAAAATATAAACCGGTTGTTCAAGTTGACAGCAATACTGCTCTGAATATGCAGTTTTTACATGCAATACAATTCCTTTTAATTCTGACGAAGACAAAAATCAGAAATACTTAATTATAGAAGTGGTCCTTGCTCGTATTTATTCTCATAAACATACAATATCCACTCTGCTGTTGTTAGATGGAGGTTAGCATTACTGTATGAGTTACTTCACTACACAAGGGTTCTCCTCCTGAGAGACAGAGATAATCCCGGGCTCAGATAATATGTTCTACAGTATAAGTGAGCTATAGATCTCACTTGATATGTTCACCCTTCCTGATTATATGCAGGAAGCAGTGGCAGAGCTATTGAATGAAGGGCCCAAGTGAAAAATAATTTAGCCCCCTCCACTCAAAACGTCTCCATACTAGACAGATGTTTATAAAAAAGTCAAAAATATATGTAGATTTGCAGATCACTCCTACAATGATAAGTAAAATAATTATAAATAAATTAATAATTAATTATTATAATAAATTAAATAAATAATTATCTGTCACTCCCCTGATATATTAAGAGACCCTTTTTACTCCAGATAGCATAGGTCCCCTAACCTTGTGTAATTCACTGTAATTGAACCCAGGTGCATCAATGTGGAAATGTACTTCTGTGCTGAACCAAAACATGCACATCTAGACTTACGGCTACTGGTTTTCCACACTTGACATAAATTTGATTTGCTTTGTATTTGCTTAAAAAAAAATGTGCTTTTGCCAACAAACCATGGAATAACCCCTTGCTATATATCCATACCAAAGTGATCCAAAGCACTGAACCATATAAATGCAACAACCCTTCATGTGTATAAAACTAGTGAACCACTGAACCAAATAAATAATTGACACAGATCCTTCATTCATCCCAAACCCTTTATCATCTTTATCTCATAAGTAATCAATGTACATTTTTATATTATTTAATGTAAAAAATATAAAAATGTAAAACAATCTGACTACTAAAATGTCCCCATTGTGGAATTTATTTTAAACTAGCGACTTGCCTGTCAAAAAATGACGGCAATAAGATTGTAAGGCAGGTAATGTTGTTTGCATGCAAAATTAATTTTGTTGGTGTTTTAAGATCCTGCTCATTGCGAGGCTCTTGGTTGTTTGTGTGCTATGAGCAGTGTTGGTGTTTTTTTTTGGTATCGCAATGAATAATTAATAAAATAAGAAATGAATATACTTTACCTATTGTGAAGTAATATATGCAGGAAGCATTGTGTTGAAGAGCTGGCAATCTCTTGTGCTGTGGAGCTGCTGTGTAAGTGTCATGAATGTGTGCAGTGTAATAGTGTGCGTGCGCGAGGCAAATCCGTTAGGGTAGCTGTGTACTTCCGGATTGTATAAGTTATTGTTCTAAAATGGCGCCTAATGTGTGGTATGCGGCTGTGGCTGATTTAGGTGTTTGGTGGTGTTTTGCGTGTTTAGGGCACTTTAGCCTCGTTTTCGTTTTGTTCGGCGGCCATTTTTTCTCTCGCTTAGGTGATTTTCGGGTGTCTAAACTCACTTGCAGACGTCCTTTATGTGATGGATCAGAACACAATAGTATAAGTTAGTGAAGTGAAATGAGAAAAATATATACATAAAACTATTTTTTAGAAATAGAAAACAGAAAATTGGCATGTGCGTATGTATTCACCCCCTTTGTTATGAAGTCCATAAAAAGCTCTGGTGCAACCAATTACCTTCAGAAGTCACATAATTAGGGAAATGATGTACACCTGTGTGCAATCTAAGTGTCACATGATCTGTCATTACATATACACATATTTTTTGAAGGCCCCAGAGGCTGCAACACCTATGCAACCAAACACTGCCATGAACACCAAGGAATTCTCCAAACAATAAGGGACAATGTTGTTGGGAAGTACAAGTCAGGGTTAGGTTATAAAAAAAATATCAAAATCTTTGATGATCCCCAGGAGCACCATCAAATCTATCATAACCAAATGGAAAGAACATGGCACCACAGCAAACCTGCGAAGAGACGGCCGCCCACCAAAACTCACGGACCGGGCAAGGAGGGCATTAATCAGAGAGGCAACACAGAGACCTAAGGTAACCCTGGAGGAGCTGCAGAGTTCCTTAGCAGAGACCAAGTATCTGTATATAGGACGACAATAAGCGTACACTCCATAGAGTTGGGCTTTATGGCAGAGTGGCCAGAAGAAAGCCATTACTTTCAGCAAAAAACAAAATGGCACGTTTTGAGTTTGCAAAAAGGCATGTGGGAGACCTCCAAAATGTATTGAGCAAGGTACTCTGGTCTTGAACTTTTCGTCCATCAAAGAAAACGCTATGTCTGGAGCAAACCCAACACATCATATCACCCAAATCTCCACAGTGAAACATGGTGGTGGCAGCATCCTGCTGTGGGGATGTTTTTTCAGCACCCGGGACTGGGAAGCTGGTCACAGTTGAGGGAAATATGGATGGTGCTAAATACAGAGATATTATTGAGCAAAACCTGTACCACTCTGTGCTAAATTTGAGGCTAGGACGGACAATGACCCCAAACACACTGCTAAAGTAACACTTGAGTGGTTTAACGGAAAACATGTAAATGTGTTGGAACGGCCTAGTCACAGTCCAGACCTCAATCCAATAGAAAATCTGTGGTCAGACATAAAGATTGCTGTTCACAAGCGCAAACCATCCAACTTGAAGGAGCTGGAGCAGTTTTGCAAGGAGGAATGGGCAAAAATGCCAGTGGTAAGAAGTGGCAAACTAGAGATTTATCCAAAGCGACTTGGAGCTGTGATTGCAGCTAAAGGTGGCTCTACAAAGTATTGACTTTAGAGGCTGATTAGCTATGCACATTGATTTTTCTGTTATTTTGTCCTATTTGTTGTATGCTTCACAATAATAAAAAAAAAACATCTTCAAAGTTGTGGGCATGTTCTGTAAATTAAATTATGCAAATCCTCAAACAATCCATGTTAATTCCAGGTTGTAAAGCAACAAAATACGAAAAAATGCCAATGGGGTTGAATGCTTTTGCAAGTCACTGTAATGCAAGATTAGATGCACTGTATCAATAATATTAATTTTCAAAAGGAATTAGTGAATTTGTACAGAGTTTAAAACAATTTCATTTTCATACATGTAAAAATGTCTGTAATGTTTCAAACCTACTCTTTTTATACCATTGTAGCACATTTGTCACATCATTGTCCCATTAAATAATCCATACACTTGTTGTTTTTTATTAAATTATGTGATCCACTGTGTTCCTGGCATTCTGTTGCTGTTGTTGTTCAGTAGTTGAGTTATGTCTCTACGGACCACAGCACGCCAGGTACATCTGTCAGCCACTACCCCTCTGGGCTCCATCAAGCTCATGTTCATTGCTTCAATTACTGCATCTATCTCTGCTTTTTCATGTGCTTTCAGTTTTTTTCCCAGCATCAGAGTCTTCTCTAGGGAATCCTGTCTTCTCATGACATGCCAAAATATTTTAACTTTAGCCTCATGATCAAACCTTCCAGTGAACAGTGTGGCATTATTTCCTGTAGTATTGATTGATTGGATCTTCTTGCAGTCCAAGGGACCCTAAGCACTTTTGTCCAACACAACAATTCAAAGACGTCAATGCTACGGCGCTCAGCCTTCTTTATGGTCCATCCGTATGTTACTACTGGCAATACCATAGTTTTAACTACATGTATACCCTGCTTAAAGCTACCCCATTTATTACTGATTAGATATAGAGCTGTTTTTCCTGCCAGGCCCATTTTAATGCTAAACCCCCACTATAATGCTGTTTTTGCCAAAACCATTTTAATGCTCTGATTTTCTATAGCACTGTCTCGATATAATGCTAGTTTTGCATGCCGGAACCCTTTTCACGCTCTGATTCACTATAACACTGTTCTTTTTCTCCAAAGAAAACAGAATCCAGGATGACCCAGAAGCTTCAACATCAATCATTTAAAGTGTATACTTCTGCTAATGTTCAGTTTGTGTTAGTTTTATGTTTGCTGTTTCTTTGAAGTTCATATAAAACCAAAAAGTTTAAATTTCAATTGAAATTGTGTTTTTTTTTTTCATGATTTCCCCTATCCCTATCTTCCCCATGTTAAACTGCCCCGTTTATAGCTGTTTCGCTTAGCACTGCTATTGCCTGGAAAATATCTACAGCGTTAAATGAGGTAAAGCTGTATGCAGAACTTTGTAGATATCTTTACTTTGTAATAGCTTTTTCAGACTTGCCATAGCTTTCCGCTCAAGAAGGAAACATATTTTAATTTCATGACTGCAGTCACCATCTGAAAAGATCTTGGGGCCTAGGGAAAACAATCTGTCACTGCCCCCACTTCTTCCCCATCTACCGTATTTGCCAAGAACTGAGATTGCTGTTTGCCATTGTCTTTTTAGCAGCAGGGCATCTTTTGCACTCTCTTCTTTTACCCTTATCAATAGGTCCTTTAGTTCCACTTCACTTTCAGCCAGTAGAGTAATATCATTCACTTATCTAAAGTTGTTGATATATCTCCCAACAATATTACTTGTGGCTTTGGATTCTTCCAGTCTGGTCATTTGTATGATGTACTCCTCATATCATTTCAATAAATAAGGTAACAATATACAACTTGTTGCACGCCTCGATCTTGGACCATTCAGTTGTTTCATGTTTTGTTTTGACCGTGGTTTCTTAGTTTTCAGATTCCTCAGGAGACAGATGACATGGTTTGATATCCCCATCTCTTTAAAAACTTTCCACATTTTGTTGTGATCCACACAGTCAACAGCTTTAGAATAGACGCAGAAGTAAATGTTGTTGTAGAACTCTCTTTGGACCTTGCGTGTTAGTCCAGCGCCAGCCACCGGCTGCTACATGGGGATGTCACAGTTTTAAGGCAGGAGAAAAGATCACACGCATTGGAAATGCATTGGTTATTATTACAGTGCTTGTGTCCATATAATTGTGTATTCTATAACACTTTTAATAGGAGGTATGATATACAAATAAGGTAGAATGAAATATGCGGCACTTGCTGTGTGTATTAGATGCCACACACAAGCTGTTCTGCAGTAGCAGCTTTACAAACACTAAAATGTCTTCTCTGAGGTAATATTAATGTTGCTGCGCTCTAGAACACATAATATATGGGGAATTACTTAGGTATTATTGTATTTGGTATTAATACATAAAATACACCAATTACTATGCTTTTTTTTAATCTTTTTGTATCTTCCTTTTTCACATACTGTTGAAAAGTGTTGTTTGGACATATATAGCCCACATACAAATGTCTGTGTGTCAGGGATAGTGCATTATATTGTGCAGTAATACTAATATACCAATGAACTTGCCCATATCAGTGCTCCTCCCACCTGTCTGTATTCTGTAAAGTCTTTGGGTGTGTAACCAATGCGTTTCCAATGCATGTGATCTTTTCACAACTGGAAATGCGGCCCTGCCTTAAAACTGCGACAGCTCCATCGAGCAGCCAGTTGCAGTTTTACTGCTGGCTGTGGCTGGCGCTGGACTAAAACGCAAGGTCCCTCTCTTTCTTTTCTGTTATCCAACAGATATTAGCAATTTGATCTCTTGTGCCTCTTCATCTGCGAAACCCGGCTTTTACATCTGGAAGTTCCCGGTCCATATATTGTTGGAGCTGGGCTTGCAGGATATTAAGCATTACCTTGCTTGTATGTTAAATTAGTGCAATTGTTCGATAACTGGAGCACTCTTTGGCACTGCCTTTTTTTGGATTTGTATGTAGACTGACCTTTTCCAGTCTACTGGCCACAGTTGAGTTTTACAAATCTGTTGGCATAAGGCAAGTAACACTTTCACAGCATCATCTTCTGTTACCTGGAGACTTTGGTTTATATACTATTATATTTTTACAGCAAGAAACTGAATGTTTTCCTGTGTAAGATATTGCTCTTACTTCTCTTGTTTATATTAGGAGCTGCTACCAACTGTTTAGAGAGGGCTGCTTTTACATTGTATATATTAAGGTCTTATCAATAATACAATATCCTCCTGAAGCTTAGGAAGCTAAACAGGCCTCTTTACACCTGTTGATCATAATCAGTTTCCTTTTATTGAAATCCTATAAAGAAAGCACCTTCACCTTTTTACCTTGTGTTAAAACGTAACTTTCTGTTGTCTTTCATTCTGTTTTACTGCTGTGTTATCTTCTAACAACTGTCAGATTAGCACAGGTATATCCCTAGATAAGGACATGCAACACAAAAAAAATGTCCTCATTCATTTAAAAAAATTGCATTTTATACACTACAAAAACATTTTATGTAATGTGAGTGTCTGGAAATCTATCAAATCAAAAACAATAGCAGAAATATACAGTGAGGGAAAAAGCTATTTGAGCCCCTGCTGATTTTGAATGTTTGTCCACTGACAAAGAAATGATCAGTAAAAAAACAACAAGAAAAACGCATATCAAAAAAGTTATAAATTGATTTGCAGGTCAATGAGTGAAATAGCAATCACAGAGGTCAGACGTTTCTTGTAGTTGGCCACCAGGTTTGCACACATCTCAGGAGGGATTTTGTCCCACTCCTCTTTGCAGACACTCTCCAAGTCATTAAGGTTTCGAGGCTGATGTTTGGCAACTTGAACCTTCAGCTCCCTCCAAAGATTTTATATGGGATTAAGGTCTGGAGACTGGCTAGGCCACTCCAGGACCTTAATGTGCTTCTTCTTGAGCAACTCCTTTGTTGCTTTGGCTGTGTGTTTTGCGTCATTGTCATGCTAGATTACCCATCCACGACCCATTTTCAATGCCCTGGCTGAGGGAAGGAGGTTCTCACCCAAGATTTACATGGCCCCGTCCATTGACCCTTTGATGCAGTGCAGTTGTCCTGTCCTCTTAGCAGAAAAACACCCCCAAAGCATAATGTTTCCACCTCCATGTTTGACGGTGGGGATGGTGTTCTTGGGGGCATAAGCAGCAATTCTCTTTCTTCAAACACGTCAAGTTGAGTTGATGCCAAAGAGCGTGATTTTAGTCTCATCTGACCACAACACTTTCACCCAGTTCTCCTCTGTATTATTCAGAGGCTCATTGCACACTTCAGACAGGCCTGTACATGTGCTTTCTTGAGCAGGTGGACCTTGGAGGCGATGCATGATTTCAGTCCTTCACGGCGTAGTGTGTTACCAATTGTTTTCTTGGTGACTATGGTCCCAGCTGCCTTGAGATCATTAACAAGATCCTCCTGTGTAGTTCTGGGCTGATTCCTCACCGTTCTCATGATCATTGAAACTCCACAAGGTGAGATCTTGCATGGAGCACCAGACTGAGGGAGAAAGACAGTTATTTTATTGTTCTTCCATTTGCGAATAATCACACCAACTGTTGTCACCTTCTCACCAAGCTGCTTGGCGATGGTCTTTTAGCCCATTCCAGCCTTGTGTAGGTCTACAATCTTGTCCCTCACATCCTTGGACAGTTCTTTGGTCTTGGCCATGGTGGAGAGTTTGGAATCTGATTGATTGATTGCTTCTGTGGACAGGTGTCTTTTATACAGGTAACAAGCTGAGATTAGGAGCATTCCCTTTGAGAGAGTGCTCCTAATCTCAGCTCGTTACCTGTATAAAAGACACCTGGGAGCCAAAAATCTTGCTGATTGATAGGGGATCAAATACTTATTTCACTCACTGACCTGCAAATCATTTTATAACTTTTTTGACGTGCGTTTTTCTTGTTTTTTTTTTTCTTATTCTGTCTCTCACTGTTAAAATACACCTGCCATTAAAATAATGAACTGGTCATTTCTTTGTCAGTGGACAAACGTTCAAAATCAGCAGGGGATCAAATACTTTTTCCCCTCACTGTAAGCCATGAGCATAAACTATTATTTAAAATATTAAAATGATCAAACTTTGCTTAAAGGACATTTACTGTGCATTTAAACAATGAATTATTTGTTTTAAATCATGTCCCAGACTGTAGAAGATCCAGATTCTACCCTCGGAATGATGTATTGTATCGGGAATGGGGGGCCATCTGCGGAAAGTACTAAATTGAAAACCATTTCAGACCACTCTGTAAGACACTAATTATGAGCAGTCAGTAGTGTAACATGAGCTACTATCAATGTACACAACATACACCTTCTCGTACTGTACTGAAAGTACGATATGTCTGTTTGGAACTATTCCCCTCTGGGCATCTCCCACTCCAGAGACATTCAGGGGTGAAGAGATAAGGAGCTCGTGCTGCCTGGAGCATGAATAAAAAAATTGTAAATTGTTGTTTAAATGCACAGTAAATGTTAATAAAAGTGTTTTCTCATCAGGCTCTAATGAACTAAAGTGGTCTTTTAAGCCATAGTCTATTCAGTCCTAGTTAGATTATCTGCTTAGAGCCTGATCAGGAGCATTATCCTTCTCGAACTTACTCTTATTATTAACTGAATTCAAAGTTACTTCTATTCCTCTAAACTAAAAGAACATATAGTGTGCCCTGTGTGTTTTTATTTTGTTGTCGTTCAGTCGTGTCCGATCTTTGGTGACCTTATGGACCATAACACAGCAGGCACATCTTTATGTCCATGGTCATGCTGATCCACTTGGTTTATATGGCAAAGATACTGGAGTGGGTTGCCAGTTCCTTCTCCAGTGGGCCATAGCATACAACTTCTGGTAATTGTAGCTTGTCTGACCCACCCTCGTAGGGACTAGGCTCAGTAGCTGTTTTATAGTTATTTAATTCGTTTTTCTGTAATGTTGTTTACCCTATGCATGTTTACCTCCTTATGTTAGATTATGTGCCCACTCTCCCTGATGCAGTTGATATTTAAAACTAAAAGTTCAATTTCTACAGCCCAATTCAATTTGATTCCTGCAACTTGGGGTATATGGGCCGTTTGTCTGCGGGCGGTCGTCTCCAATTCCGTCGCAATTCAATTAAGCAAAGGCGCAAGTTACGGGCCGAGGCCTCAAGCCTGTAAACCCCTCCCAAGGCCACAAACTGTTAATGAGCTGGACGAGATGCAGCCCGCGGTTAGGATCCAATTACAGTATAACAGAGTGCAACACAAGCCTCTCAGCCAATAGAAAGTCTAGCCGAAGATGATTGACAGAAGGGGTTATAAAGTTCCGTTCCACCTGCCCATGCGTTGACTGTGTTGTAGATTCTGATGAAGCAGCAAGCAGGTCCCGGAGTTGGAGGTTTTTGGTAGAGAGTGAGAGAGTAGGCGAGTTCTGACAGCTGTATATTGCGGTTTTGTTTATTTCTATTTATCTATTTACAAATTTACACTTAATCCTTGATTACACATATTTAGAGATTACACATTATACCAATACACATAAATTAAATTACACACATAGATACACAAAGAGCTGCATACACACACACCCCATCCCATCCCCCACACCCCATCCCCCAACAGTTAATAAATACACATAATACAGCTTTTTTTCCTCTATATATATATATATATATATATATATATATATATATATACAGAAAAACTTTTTTTACTTAAACTTATATTATGTTTGGGATTTAAATGGAGGGAGGAGATGAGGAGAGGTGAGGAGGAAAGAGAGGATAGAGAGAGGTCGCCCTGGGGAGTGGTGGAGCAGAGGAGGTGAGGAGTGGCGGAGGAGAGGAGGAGGAGTTGGAGGAGTAGGAGGTGGAGGAGTTGGAGTTGGATAGAGGAGAAGAGGAGAGTGGCACAGGAGTTGAGGAGGTGGAGAGTGGTGGAGGAGTTGAAGAGGTGGAGAGTGGAGGAGAGAAGGATAGTAGAGTGGAGGAGGTGGATGGTGGCAGGGTGCCCTGAAAAGTAGGCACATGTAGTCCAGGGACAGAGGGGGAGGGGCCTGATCCCAGGGCGGGTAGTTTTGAGGAGGGACAGGCCTCAGGGACAGGTCAGGGAGCCAAGGATCCCAGTCCACAGTTGAGAAGGCAAGAGGCTAACGGCAAGCACAGGGCCCAAAACTAAATGCACCAGAAGAATGTGGTCCTCCTTGGTGCCATCCGTGGCCGCCCCGTTATGCTTGAAGGGGGAGGGAAGTTAGGCCTGACCCTAGGGCTCAGGCATGGAAGAAGGTAGCGGCCGCAGTAACGGCAGTGGGTACATCGGATAGGGATGTAAGGTTTGTGAAGAACCGCTTTGATGACATCAGGGCCAAGGTGAGGAGGGTGATAGCCAAGGAGGAGAAGCAAGCTGTAGCATCAAGTGATGGTCCCAAAGTGACTGTGAAGCACAACGAGTGGGAGAGGGTGGTCAAGGACCTTCTAAGGCAGTTGCCGGCAGGATCCAGCCTCCATATCAGGTGAATATGACATACACCAACATGCCACCACATGTACATCACACACATTACACATGTACATGATGACCAACAAGGACGCTGACATGTCAGCTCTATGAAGTTAACAAGGGATAGATGGATGCATCATTAAATCCATGAAGCTGGCAAATCACTGTCATTCCTGGGCTCAACAACAGTAATCAACCAATAGAGTATGTATTGGTGTGCCCACTGCAGAGTTACAGGCCGCAGCCGGAATCAATATAGCGTTAGGAGCCAAGAACAATCAAGACCAAGAACCAAAGAATAGATCACATCTAACAAATGATAGCTACTTATAGTTGCAATTAAGTGAATCAAACAGGTTCAAGCCTAGATGTCAGATAGTTGGGAATGAATACAAAACAATGTATTATTCATCATACTAATCACATATACCTTTATTATCTCTCTTTCAGCATCAAGGAGGTCTGAGTCCAGTGGTGAGTCAGAGGCGGGGCCGTCGGCTCCATTGGAGCAGTGCGTCGACGAACCAGCCCCTGTCTAGCAGGAACCGACACAGAGGGAGGAGGAAAGAAGTGGAGCCGAAGGCCCTGGTTCAGAGGAAGAGGATGTCATCTGTGGGATCACCAGCAGGTCCATCAGCAACACTTTTTGACCCCACTGTCCCCCCTACTCCAGAGACTGAGCATCTCACCTAAGCCCTCCAACTAGAGGGATCAGCTGGGCTCGACCCCCATCTCCTCCTCCCCTAAGCAGTGCCGCAGACTGGCTGCCACCACCACCAGGCCCAGCAATGACACCACTACCCCGATGGAGCGAGGCTCCATCCGGGCTCCAGACCCTCCTCACTTGGCCACCAAGGCAGCCGGCCGCGGGGGACTGGGGCCCTGATGCTAGGCAGAGGAGGATGTAGGGGCTGCACATATTTTTTGTGCCTTCTCAACAGCACTCCTCTATTGGTCACAATGTTAACCTAATCTAGCCTGGCTACAGTCTTGGATCTTGGTGATATTTTATTCATTGATGTTTATTAGATAGAAATCATGTTACATTCCAGAAGAGGTATACCATAAACCTTGTTATCATCAATATTACATATTCAGTACACATCTTTCTCTTCATAAAGCTTTGAAACATTAGCTTAATTCAGGAATATGCCAATTTTCCATCTATAAACCAACATGGATCCCTAATGCTACAACCATCCAGTGCAAATTCCCACTGAAAGCTTGCAAACTGCCCATATCATGAAGCAAACCTTAGTAGGTGGGGAAACCATCTCAGTTCAGGGTTTTTGTTTTTTTATATCTTCAACTATTCTAACATGAAAACATTAAACGTTAGAGGTCATTACAGTTACTTACTTAAAAGTTTGAGATTCTTGCCAGTCCTCTCGCCCTCCAGGTCACTGCGCCTCCTGATGAAGCTGGTATCCCCCCTTATCCTCCCCTATGCTCTGCTTTGTGTTGGTGTATATTATTGAATATTAAATGTTCTGTCGGTCTCTATACTCCAGCCATGGGCCCTACACATCAATGAAGCTTTTCATTGAGTCCTCCAAAGAGTGTGTAATTTTTTCATTTATGGCGATATAGTCTATTTTATTTATGATCGATTGGAGATTCAGGTCCTTCTGTTTCCACTTTTTGGCTATATCATTTTTAGTAGCCAAGTACATAAATTGTAAAAGTCTATTTTGAGAGTGTGATATTTAATTCACTAGGATCCTCAATAAGCAAGCTTCAATAGTCTCCTTTACTGGAGTACTAAACAGGTCAGAAGCCAATAGAGAGATTGCTTTCCAAATTCGTCTAGGACACTCCAACCACACATGAATAAATGAGCCTATAGAGTTACAGCCCCTAAAACAGTTTGGATTTGCTAGGCGTTTCCACTTTGCTATTCTCTCAGGGGTAAGATAGGTATGATGCAGTACCTTTACTGCTGTTTCAAGTATGCTATGGTTAAGGGAGCCTCTCTAGATAATCCTCCAGGAGACTTCCCACCTTTCCATGACCCAGTTTTCTGCCATATCCGCCTCCCAATCTTGAATGTAGTTATCTATTTTTGATTTGTCTGGGGACTTATAAAAATCATATATGCCACTAATTATACCCTTGGCAGTGGGATTTTGAAACAGATTTGGGATAGCCAGGTCCCCCTGGGGAGGCCCTGGATTCTAACCAGGGAGTCAATAAAGTGTCAAAGTCTACACAGGGTATAATGTTCATGTAAAGGTAGGTTGAATGTGTCAATGATTGCCTTAGTACTCATAAGTTTACCATTTTATCCAAGTCCCCAACCTGTGTAAACAATTCGATTTCCACCAAAGAATTGAAACGTTTAGGAGCTTGTGGGTGATTAATGATAGGGGTCAGAAGCAAAGGATTTGAGAACAGGGCTGTATGGTTTCCTGCCCATTTCCAGCACTGTAGTTACATAGTTACATAGTAATTTAGGTTGAAAAAAGACTTTAGTCCATCAAGATCAACCTTTTTAGATCTCCTCTGATCTGCAATACGCAGATTTATTGTAAAATTGATCCAGAGGAAGGCAAACAGAAAAAAAAAACAGTTAAACTTTGCCAATTGTCTCAACAAGGAAAAAAATATAAAATTCCTTCCTGACCCCAGATACTGCCGATCGGATTCATCCCTGGATCAATACTGCCTCTCTATTTATCCAGGATAGCCCTTAATGCCCTTTTTATTTAAAAATATATCCAATCCCTTTTAAAAGTTATCTATCGTATCGTTATCTAGTAGCATAGATTCTTTGTCTCTTAGTGCCATTTTATGCCTCGGAGTCATCCCTATGCAAACACCTCTCATGTATGCCTTATGAGCCGCCCAGACCCAGCCAACTCCCATGTCAGGTTGAGCATTTGTTTCAAAATAAAAATCTATCTCTTTAGCAATTTGATCACTCTGTGATGGGGAGGATAAAATAAATTAATTGATCCTCCATTTATATTGAGGCTTATGCAGAACTTGTTGATTTCTGCTATTTTAGAGCCATCAATCATATATATATTTATATATATATTTTACAAAAATATAATCTATCCTAGAATAAGTTTTGTGTGTGTGCGAGAAGAAAGTATATTCCCATAGAGAATCTATCCCCCCCTACCTTAAGTGGTCTATCCAGAGCATTATTCAATGTGAGATTAAGGTCCCGTCCCACTATGATCTGGCTTTGCTTGACACCCTCTGGGTTTTTAACATGTGGATTAAACTATTGTGTGGATTTTTAGGTGACGCATATAGAGTAGCAAGAGTTATTGGTACGTCATACACGCTTCCTACTAGGATAATGTAATTATTTTTAGAGTCGACCAACTTTGCTTCTAGTGTGTAGTGGGACAATTATTATGTAGCAGTATAGCTGCTTCTTCTTTTTTGGGGGGTTGCAAGTTGAGTAGAAGGACGAATAGCTTTTATGCATAATTTGGGAATGTTGTTGACCTGGAAATGGGTCTCTTGGAGGAATATCACAGAGGGTCTAAACTCTTTATAAGCAAGGAAAGCTTTGACATGCTTAAACGGGGTATTAAATCCTTTAACATTGTGATTTTAGGACTACATTTTCTGTACTACCCATAACCAACTTGTCGGAAAGGATCCCTGTGTGTTGTCAGCCATCGCCCTCCAATATGGCCCATCGCACCTCCACCAAGAGAACCCCCAAATCCAGCAGGAGACCAGCCACAGAGCATGACGCAGCCACCATGGAGAGCGAGAATAAAACAAAAAGGTTAGTGACCAACCATCTAAAATAAAAACATGTAAAAAAATAAACATATAAACATTTCAAACTGTATAGTACCATAATAGATACATAGATACTTCCTCATTAGAAGACTATATATGCCCCTATGGTGCCTAGGGAAATAGAGATATAGTCCCCCTTGTTGACCCTAGAATGAGGAAGAACATCTTGCCCTCCCCCTTACAGAAACATTTCCAACATGCAAGTTTCTACAATTAGCGGCAATTAGTTTCTTGAGCCTACAATCTGTGCAGAGACCTAAGCCATCATGATCCATTTATTATGGCCTTGATCTTGTCTACCAGCTCCTAGCAAACTGTTAACTCCTTGTTAAACTGAAGTCTCATATGTGGTCATATTCACATTGATAATAGATCAAGACTCAATATCAGGGACCCCGCTTTCTCTCAGGCTTGCTCCTATTGATGATTCTTGAGTGTGAAGCCTTTTCTGTTTTTTGTTGACTTGAGCTTCCTGCCATTGAAGAGAGGGCCTTTCCCTTCTTGCTGGGCTGTGTGCCGTGGGAATCGGTTCACCCTTCCACAATTGCAATTTGGACAGCAACTCCAGGGTAAATACTGAATGAGACTGCTCTTTATATTGGGAAGTAAGCCAAAATGGGAATCCCCATCTATATTGGATCTTGTTTGCATCCCGGCCGGTCTCAGTTCCCTCCTCTTGGCCAATGTTGAAGGGGCCAGGTCAGCATAAATTTGTAACTGAGCTCCATCCGGGCCAAAAAAACTGTGTATTTTCCGGGATCCCAAATAAAATCATGTCCCTAGAGCTCTGGCTCAAGAATCTGACCAGGACATCATTCAGGATTGCTGAATTCAATGGGCCTCTAAGGACTCTCCATCTCTAAATATTTAGAATATTTGGGAGAATGGTACCAAACACCGCTCTGAGATAGGAGTGTAGATCCGAGACCATCTTGTGTATCCCCCTCACTCTCAAGTTATGTCTTCTGGTTCTGTTCTCCAAGTCTTCCAACTTGGATTCCAGAGATATAATATGAGCTGAGATGGTGATATCAGTTCTGTCTGAAGTTTGCGTGTGTATAATTTGATCTGTCACTTGTTCTAGATTGTGCGTTCTCTGACCAAGATCATGCAAATCCTCTCTGATGTCTTTACGTGCCAGCGAGTGTTCATTTCTTAAAATAGCTTCAATGACGGCCATGGACCTTTCAGAAAGATTCATATCACCACTTGACCTATTCTGTTCCCCCTTAGACTCTGAGGAGTCTGAGCGTTCAAAAGTGTCTTCTTTGGGTGGGGAACCCCTCGCTGTGGCAGATTTTAAATGCTCCCTTATTCCCCTTGAGTGGACGCTTTTCTTCAGTTTCCCCATTGCTATAGAGAGGATCTGCTATGGCGTACCTGTGAAGTTGAAAAATGGTAGAGAGGTCTCCAAAGTTTAAGTTATTAAACTTTACTCATTCTCCTCCTAGGAAGGGTGGGGCATTTTACACAGTCCATTAGGCCAGATCAGTCATTTCCTTGTTGGCCTAGTGCCTATAAAAAGTTGTAAAAGTGTAGGAGGTAGGGAAGTTAATGATCTGCTACTGCTTTATAGCAGGAAGAGACTGGTAGTCTGATGAAAGTCTATTTAAGTCTTAGCCTGGAAGAGGGCCCCAACATCCTTCTGGGGCTACTGTAGACTTTATCTTTTACTATGAGGGTAAAATATTTTATCGTCCCTTTACTGGCATTTGCTTGGCCTTTGATCTTATTGTAGTTTGCCAGGAGTGCAGCTGTAAAGAACTAAGGGCCTCATTCAATTGAAAGCCTACAACTCGCTTGCAGACAGTCGCATGTCTGCAATAGAGTTGCGGGCTCTTGTTGGACAATGCTATTCAATTGCTCCAGGTTGCAAGTTGCGATCCTGAAGCCAGCTGCGTAAACCATGCACTGGTTCGGAGCAGTTGTGGGCGGGAACCGTATCAATTCAGCGAGACCATAACCGCTTATTTTGAATTGGCCAATAGAAAATGAGACATAATTACGGCAGTAAAAC
This sequence comes from Discoglossus pictus, assembly GCA_027410445.1. Lineage (NCBI taxonomy): Eukaryota > Metazoa > Chordata > Amphibia > Anura > Alytidae > Discoglossus > Discoglossus pictus. The sequence continues at coordinate 332,504,252 of CM050165.1, forward strand.
ATGGAGGTTACGAGTCAATCAATCAATCAGGTTCGGGGGTCCGATATGCGTTCACACTCGCACAACTTTGAAAATGAGGAATTACGAAAATGAATGCCAATACTGTTCTAGTCTTTATGGGTGACCTAATATGTATTAAATCATTGATACCTAAGATCATTTAACCCCAAAATGACACATGAAAATAAAACTTATTTCCTGCAGTTGTGCTTTCTTGAGACTGTTGTGCAATTAATTTGAATGTCTTTCATCGCTCTCACCTTAATTTACAGTGCATTATTACTGTTTTATTTGCATTTACAGAGCTATGAATTTGTGTTTAACCTGTTTGTGGGTCCTCTCGAGTACATGTAGGATTTTCTCTTCCATTTGCTGTTTACGAGTGTGGATACATTCGCGAGCTCTGGGAATTGGAGCGACTGAATCGAAATTTGCTACACATCAAAGGCTTCTGGATGGTGTAAGTTATGAGTTGAAAGGCCAACATTTTTTCAAGCTCATAACTCATAACCTGATCCAAGCACGCAAAAAGAAGCCACTTGAATAGCAAATTTGACTGCAATCTCACTTACGGACCCCGTCTCTCAAATTCAGCCAATTGAATGAGGCTCTATGTGTCTTAGTCTTATTTGTGTCAAGATGGCTGCTTTGTGTAAACGTGAAATAGCTCCTGCTTCTCTCCCCTACGTTAGTTGAGAGGTGTTCCTGTTTTGTCTTTTTCCCCCTGAGGGTATCTCTCCCTTTTGTTCCTTGTGTTCTTTCCCAAGATCCCTGTTGGATTTATATAGGGCTTGTTTGTCTGGTTCCCCCTGCTGCTTTAAGGCCTGCCACTTCTTAAAGCCTGCCAAGATTGTGATGGTGATATTTTGTTTGGAGATGGCTACTTCCCATCACATGGTCCATGAACCTCTTCTCTGTGGACATGTAGGGTTCTGTTTAACATTTCACCAATTGATGATTACTGAGGAAAGCTGTTGAGAAGAGATACTGCAGTCCCTATCTTTTTAAAGGCCTTATTTTGTAGGTGTTATGTTTGTTTTGTTTAGGTACAATTCAGGTCCATGAAGGCATCTTCTGCATCTGCAAGCATTGTGAAGGAAATGTATGAGGTTTAATGTGATCTTGACCTCAATATCAGTCTGAGAACAGATCATTGGGTCTGATGAAAGTAACACTTAATCTGGCTGCTGACCTTTGTGTCTCCGTATTAATGGGTATTTTCCCCTATTGCTGATATCATAAGTATCCATTAACATGTGCTAATAGCTGTATAGCTGATGGATGTGATATCAATGCTGATGAACAATATCATATTGCGAAGGTGATAGTACACCTTGACCACTGATGCTTTTCCTGTGTTCATATTTTTAAATGCTGCATCCAAATATGGGGGTTTTAGAGACATTGGCTTCCTTGATGAAGGGACCAAAAAGAACCTGAAAAATTTCTGGGTAGGTTTGGCCATAACAGCCTTATCAAGCCCAACTGAAGAAAGCAGATCGCCACAGTCCCCATGAGCATTGGAAGGTGACTAGCCAGTCCCCAGCCACTATACTGTACTAGAAAGTTGAGACTAAATAAAACACATATAGCTCATACAAACTCCACAGTCACAGAATGCATTTTTTTAAAAACACTCTACAAATTATAGTAATTACTGGGTCAATGTTCACTTTCTTGTATTCTCCACCTATAAGGTTATATTTGTTACATTACACACAAAGAACTACAATATAAAAACAATTCCCTATACACGGGTATATTTAAACATTCACAGAACCTGCTCAGCTTTTCAAAAACAGAGCTTGCCTTCTCTGCACTGACAGAGATTTGTAATTTCCTTACTAAGTGTCACTGTCATTCTTGACAAATCTCAGCAATGTGAACTCCCTAGAACATTTATACTGAAAACCATAGGGGTATAACTATGGAGGTTGTTGTTGTTGTTTTGTGTGCAGTTGAGACTTTATCTACTAGCATGCTTTGTAAGGAAGAAAGTGACTTCATAAGTAGTACAATAAAGCCAATAACAGCTGGACTTTGATATTTCCACCCCAAAACATAGCACTTAATGTAATGAGCTATGTGCATTCAATGAATGTTCTAAGTCTCTTTTAATACATGTGAAAACATGGAGGTCCCAGTAGGCAGATGTCCCTAGATACTTGCCTACTCTGTCTAAAGATAAATCCAGGTCTGCCTAAACAGCTACCAACAGCCCTCTAAAGCCTATGAGTCAATTCCAAGCCTGCAACTCGATCTCAGACGGCCGGATGTCTGTTGGTGTTTTGTGGCCTCCTGTTCATCTCTGATTGCGATGCTATTCAATTGCTCAAGCCCGTTCGTTACTGTTCCAAAACTGAAACCGTAAACCATGCACTGGTTCGAAGCAGTTCAGGACTGGAACATGATCAATTAAGCAAGCCCGTAACCTCCCATTTGGAATCAGCCAATAAATAATTAGATTGTCATTAATACCGCAGTAAAACATGAAGGCTACATGTCAATAAATTAGGTTCGGGGGTCCAATATGCGATCAGACTCGTAAACCCGCAAAATAAAATTGGCTACGTGTGACTGCTCTTGCTTTAGTCTGGAAGGGGGAAGTATAGTTTTACCACCCTGTAAGTTGAGATCTGGCAACTGGGGGATGTATCATGTAATAGACATCTCCCAGGTGTTGAGTGTATAACAAGCTATTGCCCACAAGAGGAGGGGTTAGGCATGTGGGTGGGGAGTGAGACCTTTTTGTGTTTTTAGATATCTCTGTAACAATAAAGAAGTGCCAGTCTGATTTTGGACACACAAAACAAAGGTGGTGTCAGAGTCAAAGGTACATGTTGTGTGATTCTTAGATCCTAAGATAAGGGGTCTGATGGTGCCTGTCTAATCAGAAATTATGCTGTCATCTGAAGTGTCTGCTGGTGTTGAGATCTGAACAAAAAGTTGTGACCCATGTCCTACAAGGAGCTTCCGCATCTAAACTGTTAACTCCTTCAATGGAGGTCCATCAAGGACTCCCGAGGCATCTATATAATTAATACCTGTCATGTGGGTCCATCAAGGATCCTAATAAATTATCCCCATACCATGGGGGTCTATACCTACAGTAAAAGAAATCGCTACCTACAATGTGGGTGTAGATAGATCTCCATGGTAACCTAAAATTAAAACATGAAGTGCCATAGAGTCCACAAGGAAAAGACTCTAAGTAAAAACAGTACATTAATCTTCACTATAATAACTCCCCCAATAAATTACAAAAAATAATAATCCACTCATTTATATTTAAAAAATCTAAACGTACAAAAAATAAAAATATTACAAAAAATAAAAAATAAATTTCCAAATAAAATAAAAAACAATTACATATAAAATGAAATAAATTACATACTACATAATTACATATATTACATAATAATATAAATAAAACTTGTAAAATAAAATAAATTAATGATACTTACCTAGCCCAAATGATCATCTCAGCTGTCTGCCCTCGACCAGGCAGGCTATCCAAGTTGATTGAAGAGGTTCAGGTCCTCTTCATTCTTGCTTGAAGACCATGATCCTCTCTTCTAGGCCAGGGAAGAGCCCTCTAAAAAAAAAAAAAAACTAATGGAGTACCTCCTATGAAAAGCTATTCTGCAGCTTAAATATAGTTTTTCAGTGTTCTGATTGCCTGAAATACATGTCATTTATATTTTGGCCAATCAGAATGGGTTTACAGCTGTCTCCCTGCTCAATATGATTTTTTGATTATTTGACCAATCAGATTGCCCAGTTTTTAGGTCCTAAGTGGACCCTTTAAAGGACCCCCACTGCAGAGGTTAACACTTTAGATGGACTGCAGCATCTGTGTTAATTTTAGGTGCTACTGGGGTCTAATACTGACCCCCGTGGGGGTTTAACTTTTAGCTGCAACAAGGGTCCTTTAAGGACCGCCATTGCATGGTGTAAACATTTTAGATGCCATGGGGATCCCAATGGACCCCTATGGTTATGTAGGTGGGTTTGATCAGAGTAGAGTGTGATCGGTAGTGTGCGGGGAGGGGAAAAGCAGTAATCTTGCGTTATTTAGAACTGAAAAGCTTTTTGGAGCTCAAGCAACTTGCAAGATTCCTGATATGTGAAAATCAATGGGAAATCCATATTTTGAGTCTCTGTAGTTCTCAGGTATAGCTCTCTCGCAATCATGCTGAGAAGGGGAATAGTATAGCTAGGAAATGTTACTTGGCACTTTTTGACACTGTAATTTTGCGATATATGGAATTGAATGAGGCTCTATGTTTTAAACATTACATATGTTGTTTTTGCAATGATATTCATAAATTAAAGTTCAGATAACTAACACTAACAGGACACAAAAACAATGAATAGGAAGATGTTGGCTCCTCCCCATGGTAACTTTTAGTCAAAAGAAAAATGTGGGAGAGAGAATTATTATCTAATCCTAAAATGGATTATCTGTATTTGAATAGCCAGTTCTTTACTGAACAAAATGTTACTAATTCACATTAGTCTGCCGGAGAACATTGTCATAAAATAAAATCCTTGCTTTACCACTTAAAAAGTACAAATTTAAATTTTCCATGCAAAAAATATATTTTTTAAATATGTTTCTATCGATAAAAACTTTATTTTAAAAATAAATTAACAAACAAAAAATATGTAGGCTAACAGACAGCTCCCCACAATAGGGGGAAACATTGGAAACACTGTGGGCCTCATTCTATTAGCGGCCGCAGCCGTTGCGGGGCCGCAAGGACCGGCCGCAAGCTATTCTGCTATTCTATTCCCCTCCGGCCGGGGATTCCGGCATGCTTGCGGCCGGTGCCTTGCTATCTCGCGCCGGAGGAAATCCTTTGATCTAAAACGGCCGCAAGGAAATCGTCCGTAAGAAAATCCTATTTGCAATTCAATTGCTCCGGGAACCCTCTCTGCAAGGCTAAAAGCGAGCCGCAGCTTACTTGCAGGAAAGAGGTCCCGCTAGCACCAATTAAGCACGAAATATAGTCCAAATAAAGCCATCCTGCACTTTGAGAAGACTATAAAGTGATTTTAGGTGTTAGCAAAAATAGCACAAAATTCCCCTATACTCAAATCCGTAAAATATTTATTTTTTAATATACGTCAAATATCCATGTAAAAAGTCCATAGGGCTTGGAGCACCTCAGACCCGCCCACGCCGCAGCCGGAAAATAAACAGTTAATTTGAACTCGGGTTTGGGCTGATGTGCAAGCTTGAGAGTGGGTTACTTTTAATCCTCATGTCCCCCAATATGATCCCTAGCATTTACAGAGCTGTACAGTGCAGGCTTGAATTTTCTTTTGAGTTTTAAGTTTTCAGAGCTTACGGCCGGTAGCAAGATTTACGGCCGGCTGTAAGAGGAGATCCTTGCAGGGCCGTTTAATTGAATTGCAAGGTAACGGGACCCCCGCAAGGAATCGCAGCCTTACGGACGGTTTACGGCCGATAATAGAATGAGGCCCTGTATAAATAAGAAATAAAAGTTACCAAAATCAAGTGATATTCATTTTTTTTTACAGTATTTGTTATCTAGAAATTCAGTACTTTTCAAAAGTTAATTTGAAAATCGACAATTTTTTTGGGTGATATAATAGATAAATACAGCTTTTTGACCATGTGCCATATAAGGACGTCCTAAACAATTCGTAGAAATATTTCACTTTCTCGTTTTTATGTATGGGTTTAGAGTGTACAAATATTACAGAGAAACCTCTCATGGAGCATGCCCTTTATATTTCTGGATATTGTGTTTTCCTGTTTGATTTGTTTCAGGAAGGTGGGCTTGTGTAAACACTGGAGTAGCTCTGCATGAGACCTCTACACAAGGCAACCAAACAGTTGGAGCCTATTGTGTGTCAATGCATCTTCATTGTGCTAACGCCTTACAGTAGACAAGATGTCTGCAAGTCCAAGGCGTAAAACTGACATCAAAGTACAGAATGCTGGGAAATTTCCTGGGCCTGGTACAGTCTGAGCACAGAATGGCAACTACAAAAGTGTTCTTTCTTATTTGAACATGTTTAGGAAGCTTTAGGTAAATAGACAAATGTCATGACATCAAATAGTAGAAAGGGATATTGTCAAAGTCATATGATGACATAAATGGCCATGGAAAGCAATTTTTTTTCTTTTTTTTCGGTCTACTAAAAGATGATATTTGGAAATCTTATATTTATTTATTTTAAATGAAAATTAGATTGCAGGATAAACTTATATGTACGATATGTATCCCTACCAGCCAATGAGTAGTGATAAATGATCTGATTCATGAGTCTCAGCCACAAGGCAACATATGATCACTGAATTTCTTATAAGTTTTTACTTAAATGACTTTAGTTTTAGAAAAACTTCACATGTTTGTGAAGAATGTAACAACATTAGAAGCAACATACAATGATTTTAGTGCAATCATAAAGTCTTGTATCACAAAAAAAGTCTGGTTGCAACTATATCTTATTTATCTTAATGCCCCAACCAATCCTCCCAGACATCTACAGCCTTATTAAATTGTGATTCGGCCAAATGAAAAGGGCTCTATATAAGCACAGAGCATTTTTTTTTTTTACAGAATCGTTTTGTTAGTGAAAACCTTGCTTTTGGATAGAAGTTCACTAGCTAAAAACTGCTGTAAAAAAATATGCTATGTGCTTAAATAGAGCCCTATTCAGTAGGACGAATCACAATTTAATAAGGCTGCTAATCTTTTTAAGAGCAAAGACAAAATGACTGCAGTCAATAAAAGAGAACGGAATACAACAGCTAAAATGAAAGGCTTTTATTTACTTTTTTTAAACACTGTAAAACATTTTGCACATGTCATGTTCTTCAGAACAGAATATTATACCTATGACACTTGTGTCATTATAAATATTTATACTAACTGGACATGCTTATTTTCCTTATCAATTATCACTGTTAAAGATAATTAACAGTTCTTGATAATGAGATTTATAGAGAGGGAAGTCCAGTATAGATAATTTATGCATAAAATAACAGTGACATTTAGTGTGTAGTTAAATTGTCTCTTCCTGGCTGATTCTGTGTGTGGCTTTGTGCTTGTAACCTAAAAAAACTAGCCTCACAGCAACCCTAGTTGTTAGCCCATGAGTAAGCCCAGTGAATGGGCGAAACGGGACCGTCGGGCACTACTGATGATCATCTAACCAGAGGATCAATGCACAGAGGAATTTATTTTCATTTTCATTAGCATCAAGCTACATTGTAAAAGGGGCCAAGTGAACCGCAAGTATCTGCTATAATGAAATAGCAAATTATAATAGGACAAGCAGAAAGTCCTGTATTTTCTATAAGGATTATACCCCCTATATATATTTTTATGCTTTTGATGCTTTTTTGTGTAATATACATTTATTGTATTTCCTCTATTGATCTAGTATAATGTTTTTTCTGGTAGATACCTCAGTATTCTGTTGCTTTGTTTTTAACATTGTTGCTTTTTAACCTAGATATAACTCAGTGTTTTTTCATTAATATAAACTACACAAAACGTTATATGTGGACTTGCTAACACATTATATAGAGTCATTAGAATATCCAATCGGGTTTAAACTATGTAGTGCAATTGCAAAATGCACAAAAGGCAATAATTATTTGTGCTCAAGTATTGGATTTAAAAACTGTTGTTTATATTTAATTGTATCACTTCTTTCCACAGCGTATTTTTTGATTTTTAAACAGTTAAAAATAAAGTGTTCCTAAAATAAATTAACTTTTGTAACCTAAAAAGCTTCAAGTCAGTCCTGATGAAGCCCTGGAAGTTTTAGCTGTGCAAATTCTTATTTTGCTAGTATAAATTTCCTCTGCAATTAAAGTTTTCTTTTCCCACAGGAAGTTGATTAGCAGAAACTACATGGACTACAGTGATCCTGTTAAAATGCATGACTGAAAATGCTTGAGTTTTATATTTCTTTAGGGTGCTGATGCTTATAACGCATTAGTACATAGCATCCACAGTGATGAATAATATCAGTGATGTTAGCTTTTCAACCTCACTGCAACAGAGAGGTGAAGCTACAGCAATCCTAGTAAAATAAGGTAAGGATTTTCCATTTTTATTTATCGTCCCTCATTTCTAAATAATATTTAATTTGCTGGTGACAATTTAAGTGTATGCCCTAAACAGATATGGTACAGGTTCCAAATATGGTATACTTTAAATCTACAGGTATGCAAACCAAAAAACTGGACATACTCATACTCATACCCCAGCCTTTTGTTTTTCACATGTGTTACACTGAAGACAATAGTCTTAGAGCCCCAGGGGTTAGTCAGCAAATTTAAATAATAATCTCTCATTAAATAAAGCTATGAATCTTAGTTTCTGGCTAAATCCGAATGATTGACTGATTTATATGGTTGACTGGAATATTATAAATGACAATGCTATTTTTTTTTAATATTAAATTTATATTTTTTATTACCTATAGTTTTAAAGTATACTAAGTGCTGTTGTGTCACTTTAATATTAAATTACTTCTGCAGTGGTCATACAACAAGGTATATTATTTTAGCAATAACTGGTTATAACCACAATTGCTCCTTAAAATAGATGTACATATAGTTGATCTACTTCATCACCCAGGTATGTTTGAGGGTAGCAACACAGGCATATGGAAACAATATATTTCAAATGAAAACTTAAAAAAAACTCACTCCAGTGGCAGGCACCTCAGAAATAATTTAGTCTGAAACTGATTTGGCTTAAACCTGCATTACTCAGTTAAGGTTGATACATTTTACTGTTTCGGTTTGTAAAAAGTTGATTAGAGTGCCAAATCACTGTGGATTAAAGCCTCCCATTGACGAAACTACAATAGGAAGCAAACACTTTGTCATCTACACATTTGGGTGGTACATGATGCACATCTTACTACCTGTGCATCAAACATGTTATTGTAGCCTCTTCCTTTTGGTTATGCAGGAAAAAGTGTTGGGTGTAACGTGCCCATTGAGTTACAGAACATAAGCTTTAAAATTCTTAACAGCTGGAGTCTATTGTCTGACAAATAGTCTTGGAAAGAGACTGCATGTCTCCATATTTAAACTTTCAACTTGCGTCATAGCTTTATAAGTTTGTCAGCTCAAAAAACTCAACTGTTCTAATTAGCTGGAGAGACACTGTAGTGATAAAACAAATCATGGGCTTTTAAAACTATAAGTTGCTTATATCCCTATTAGGCTAATCATACAGTTATGAATTATTACTATTTTAAGTTCAACTCTGCTCACCTCTAGGAGCCATCATGTTGGCATATCCCTGCTCCCATTCCTCAGAACATATGACTGTAATCATAGCAGGGAACTTTAGCCAATACCTTATCAAATCAACATACAGTATCTCACAAAAGTGAGTACACCCCTCACATTTTTGTAAATATGTTATTATATCTTTTCATGTGACAACACTGAATAAATGACACTCTGCTACAATGTAAAGTAGTAAGTGTACAGCCTGTATAACAGTGTAAATTTGCTGTCCCCTCAAAATACCGCAACACACAGCCATTAATGTCTAAACCTTAGGGCATCAAAAGTGAGTACACCCCTAAATGAAAATGTCCAAATTGGGCCCAAAATGTCAATATTTTGTGTGGCCACCATTATTTTCCAGCACTGCCTTAACCATCATGGGCATGGACTTCCCCAGAGCTTCACAGGTTGCCACTGGAGTCCTCTTCCACTCCTCCATGATGACATCACAGAGCTGGTGGATGTTAGAGACCTTAAACTCCCCCACCTTCCATTTGAGGATGTCCCACAGATGCTCAAAAGGGTTTAGGTCTCGTGACATGCTTGGCCAGTCCATCATCACCTTTACCTTCAGTTTCTTTGGCAGGCAGTGATCGTCTTGGAGCTGCATTTGGGGTCATTATCATGTTGGGATACTGCCCTGCTGCCCAGTCTCCTATGGGAGGGGATCATGCTCTGCTTCAGTATGTCACAGTACATGTTGGCATTCATGGTTCCCTCAATGAACTGTAGCTCCCCAGCTCCCCAGTGAGTAGTGTACTCACTTTTGTAAGATACTGTATTTAAAGCCAATTTCTACCTATGCAGTTTAAGAGTTTATGTTTGTATTATGCGGGCAATGCCAAAAGCTTCACTAATTTCTGGGTATGCTACTCTTACTGTTCCATCCTTGTCTATCACTTAGGCTATACAGCCAACTTTGTCTATTAGGTTAGTTTGATATGATTTTCCTACAGTATATCCTTGAAAGTCATTACAATTTAGATATTCACAAGTTCTTTCTTTTAAAAGTATAATGTAAGCAATTTTAAGAGAAGATATCTCAAGATGATATTGGTAGTGACTCAAAGGAAGAAGCTTGGAGGATTTGGATGCAAGCACTTAGATATAGGAGGGACCATTGTTACAAGTTATCTAATATTTTACATTTAATGTTGCTAGGTATACTTTACACATCACATCATTTTTATTTTTTGGCATGGAAAATGTTACGTTTGCTAAAGAAAATGCAAAATGCTAGGAAATAATAAACTTGTGTAAACTCCAGTCTCATTGCACAGTTGCCAGAACTAACCTCACACTGATGAGCTCCATAAGGGGCAAAACTGCAGTCTGTGAGTGGGTTTCTGGCACCTTTCCCTAATCCATAGCTATGTTCTGGAGCCTATCTGAGAGCAGGGCATATATGCCTAAATGGATACTCATGTTAGGTGGGTTAAAGGCCCAACAAAGGTGGCACATTTTTCAGCCTCGTTTGCATGTAACAACCCAGAATCCTTAGTGGCAGTGAAATAACTATCCACTGAGAAGTTTGGTGAGAAATAATGATCTCCTGGCCTGCTTATGCTTTAAGCCATCTAAGTGTATTTAGAATGATCTTTTCTTTTTTCTACAGGATATGCAGTGGATGATTTATTTCTACCCACCATAACATGTTTAGTGTCTCTCCGGTCCACATTTCACTGTTGTCAGAATTAACATTGTGCTCCTGATATAGGTACAATATAGAACAAAACTGCTGTCTATCAATCTCTGGGAGGCCTGGGAGGTTAGTGACAGTGGCCTTTCAGTGCCAGTCCACTTATTCTTGGATTTTGTTTTGGGCACTTTGTTTTTTTCATCCACCACCTCTGCATGCTGTAGAGCCTGGGGTGGACCTGCGGCCTTCGAGTCTGAAGGTGGAAGCGTCCTTCCCTAGAGATGAGGGACTAAAGAGTCCTAATAACCTTTATTCCCTTGCACCTTCTGGTCGGGGTCTTGGGGAAGACACCAAAGGGGCATCTAAGCCCTCAAGATGGGGGGGAGGGTTTAAGTGTTTCTGAGAGCAGGAACCATACTCCTAAATGAAAAGGAGGTACATTGTGAGCCATTTGCATGGCACTGCCCAGAATCCTTAGTGGCAGTGAAATATTTGTTTGAGAAGTTCTGCAGGAAAAACAGGCCATCTTGATGGCTTGAGACATATAAGTGTGAGGAATGTTTTTTTTCTTCCCTTACCTATTATCTTTCCTATATCAACCAGTTTCACATTCAAAAAATTACATAAAAGCACAACGTTGTTACAATCCAACGATCAACAACAGAGGAGGATGAACAATTCAACTTCTGTGTAACTTTGTAAGCTATAGACCATTCATTCTTCATACAGAAATACTTTTGTAATGTATAAAAAATTATCTTTTTAAATGTATTATAGACAATATTGGACTACCATAGCCATTTAATTACTGTTGCAACAATTTGCAAGGATTTTTTTATTCAACAATCAGAAACATAAACTGATACTTTTTCCAACCATATGGTCCATGGGACAACGCCCCCTCAGATGTTTCATTGTATGTAGTAGTTATTTTGTGGTTTGTGTATGCAACAAGCTGTATCCCACCCATGATATTTTGGCTCCTACACACCTGCACATGAACTATATTATTCTGTAATTGTGCCTTTTCATGTAAAAGAAGGTGGAACATTCACTTTAATTAAGTCATATTAAGGTTATGTGTTAAGTTGCTTATTTATGAATATCAATGAACTCTTAAGTGTTCGCAATTAAATCCATTGTCCTTTTTGTGTCTCAGTTTGCTTTGTACTCTGTTATCTCTAAAGTGGTTTCCTTTCCATATCAATATAAATAAATAAACATGTTACCCACTTAAGTATGTAACCTCCCTGACTGCAGGATGAGATACCGACCATTTAGTTTCACATTCTGTGTAAGAGACGTCTCTGGGGAAAAAGGTATCCTTTGACGACATCCCCTCAGGCTTGTTTACTGTCCAAGTGGTCTTGTATTTTCCTACTGATTCAAGCAAGTCAGAAAGAACTGATATATATATATATATATATATATATATATCACATATTAATATCACATATTATAATTGTCAAACTACGAATCGTCGGCACGCTTCGGAAGCGAGGGACGCAGTTTGGTCCGCAAGCGAGGGGCCGCATTTGCGGAGGTGGAGGCTCTACCACGCCTCACACGCGGTTACAAACACCCACACAAGCGGCACTTTACCAACAATAAGAGCCGCGGGAAATTTACGGGCTTAGCACACAAAAATACGAGACGCAGGAGTTAGAAAAAAAAACATTACGACCTAGCAAAAATACAACCTTAACGGCCGAACCGTGAGCACCAGAAAACAGTCAAAACACAATAAATATACACAAAAAATATATAAAAAGTATACCCACAATGAGGGGGGGCACCCAGGACCTCTGGAAGTGAAGTTACACCTCGATTTAAGTCCAAATTCACGAGTTTAGACACATGAAAATCCCCTAAGCGAGAGAAAAAATGGCTGCATGAAAAAAACGAAAACGAGGCTACAGGACCATAAACACGCAAAACAGCACCAAGCACATACAGCTTTTCTAAAAAGCTGTACGAGGTAAAGATACACTTTTACTAAGGACAGAAAATCATACACACCAGCGTACCACATACACATTCGCGCCATTTCTCAATGCGGAAGTACACAGCTACACTATCGGCTTTACCTCCCGCACCCTCCACATTTACACTACACACTGCACACATTGCTGACACTTACACCTCAGCTCCAGAAACGTGCAAAACTACAGTGGATGCTGCAGGAACATAGAAACAGATTTTCAGCACAATGCTTCCTGCAATATTACTTAGGATTAGGTAAAGTATATTAATTTATTCATTATTTCATTGCCATACAACAATACATATACACAAAAAAAGCCCCTCTAATAAGAAAAAAAAAAAAATAATGCGATGAGTGCCAAAGGCGCTCAGCGTAAACCTCGCAATGAGCGACGAAGGTTCTCACGCAAAAAATGGATAAAACAACATTACTTGCCTTACGATTTCATGCCCGTCATTTTTTGACGGGCAAGTCGCTAGTATATATATATATATATATATATATATATATATATATATTGTTGTTCAGTCATGTCCCATTCTCTGTGACCCTATTGACCACAGTACCTTATCCATAAGGTTTTTGTGGCAAAGATACCATACTAGAGTGGGTTACCAGTTCCTTCTCCAGTGGATCGCGACTTGTGTGACCTCTCTGTTATGTTATTATATACATAATATAGCTGACAGATTCATTGAGGTACACAATCGCCTTCACCATGACAAGCAATCCAGAAAAGGATATATATATATACAGTATCTCACAATAATGAGTACACCCCTCACATTTTTGTAAACATTTTATTATATTTTCATGTGACAACACTGAAGAAATTACGCTACAATGTAAAGTAGTAAGTGTACAGCCTGTATACATTTCCTGTCCCCTCAAAATAACTCAACACACAGCCATTAATGTCTAAACCGTTGGCAACAAAAGTGAGTACACCCCTAAGTGGAAATGTCCAAATTGGGCCCAAAGTGTCAATATTTTGTGTGGCCACCATTATTTTCCAGCACTGCCTTAACCCTCATGGGCATGGAGTTCACCAGAGCTTCACAGGTTACCACTGGAGTCCTCTTCCACTCCTCCATGATGACATCACGGAGCTGGTGGATGTTAGCGACCTTACACTCCCCCACCTCCATTTGACGATGCCCCACAGATGCTCAATAGGGTTTAGGTCTGGTGACATGCTTGGCCAGTCCATCACCTTTACCTTCAGCTTCTTTAGCAAGGCAGTGGTCGTCTTGGAGGTGTGTTTGAGGTTGTTATTATGTTGGAATACTGCCCTGCGGCCCAGTTTCCAAAGGGAGGGGATCATGCTCTGCTGTGAAGGGTGTACTCACTTTTGTGAGATACTGTATATACATACCTATAATAGTTTGTAGGGTGAGTAATGCCTGCGTGATGCCTACAAATGGGGGAATCAGGCAAACCCTTCCTCCCTTACCCCCCTCCCTCTCAATGCTACCACACCATACAACTATTCTGCGAAACCACACTATTGCACATGCGCAGTACCACCACGCTATTCCAGTTGTGCATGCTCAGAATCGCTTTGAGATGGAGGGTGGTAAGGGAGGAATGGGTTTCGGAAGAGGGAGAGAGAAATGTAGAAGAGAGGGAGAGAGAGAGTAAGAGAGGGAGGGAGAAGAGAGAGAGAGGGAGGGGGAATAGATGGAGGGGGAAGAGAAAGAGGGAGAGGGAAGAGAGGGGGAGAAAGGGAGGAGGAGAAGAGTAAGGGAGGGTGAGAAGAGAGGGAGGGGAGAAGAGGGAGGGGGAAGAGAGGGAGAGGCGGGGGAATAGAGAGGGAGGGGTAAAAGAGAGGGAGGAAGAGAAGAGAGGGAAGAGGAGAATAGATGCAGGGGGAAGAGATGGTGGAGGAGAAGAGAGGGAGGAGGAAAAGAGAGGGTGGTGGAGAGATGAGGAAGGGAGAAAGGGAGGGGGAAAGAGAGGGGAGAGAGAGGGAGGGGAAGAGAGGAGGGAAAGAGAAAGAAAGGGAGGGAAGAGAGAAAGAGAGAGGGATGCAGAAGAGGGGGGACAGAGAGAGAGGGGGGGGTAGAGAGAAAGGGAGGATGAGAAAGGGAGACAGAGAGCACACAGAGTGCAGGGAGAGAGCACAGAGAGAAAGAGACAGCTCGCACAAAGAGACACGGCGCACAGAGAGACTGAGGGCTCACGGAGAGAGGGTGAGGGTGCAGAGAGAGAGATGGACAGAGAGAGGGACAACTTAACCCATCTGTGCTACAATTAACATTTTTGTTTTTAGTTTTAAACTATTCTGTGAATCTATACTTTGTCTAATTGTACTCTTTTTTTACAATTTTGTAATGAGTTTATAATTTTGAACTATGCATTTAGTTTTGAACTATGTACTTGTTTTGCAATTTGTAAATCACTTTTATATAATGTTAATGAATAAAATACAAATACATTTTTAAAAAAAAATTACGGTAACCAGTTTATAGTATTCCAAAAAGTTATGAATAACACAAGTGCAATGACTGTAATCTCCTGTCTTATTTAGTATACAACTCAGCTTATTAGCTAAAATGCATAATTAGTGCTAAACACATACTGTTAAGAGGTGTAAGCAGAGAGCCAGTTGAGAAAAAAAGTAATATCATATGTGTATACAGTCATTGTGGGAAGATTATCTACAGCTATTAGATTAACAGGTGTGAACAACTAGTGGTTATATGGAAATAAAAGGAAATATGCAGATGGCAACGTATGGTGTTGTAGGCAAAGAATACAGAATGTAAACTGAAAAATGTTAAAACAGGTTAGTCATAAACATTTAGAGAAATCAAATATAAGATCCAAAACCATGTGCTGGCATAAGTGGGTTTAAAAAGAGTTTCTATGGATCCCGTTTCTCAGAGTATAATAAAAAAAATTGATAAGTAAGCTCTGTATAAAATATAGGACATGAAGATATTTTATATTTTACCTTATTGTAAGTGCTCTTCAGGGTTTCCTGGTGGTCTAGTGGTTTGGATTTGGTGTTTTCACCGCTGCAACTTGGGTTTGATACCAGTCATGGCACCAAGAGGTCACACCACCCTGAGGCTCAGTTGGGCCTGGTCAGTACTTGGATGGGAGACCATATAGGAATGCCAGAAACTGTATGCTGTGGCCCACTGGAGCAGGAACTGGCAACCCACTCCAGTATCTCTGCCATGAAAATCAAGTGTATCAGCATGACCATGGGCATAAAGATGTGCCTGGTGTATTATGGTCCATATGTTCACAAAGATTTGCTAATTACAGGATGATGCAAAAAAAAAATGTGCTCTTTATGGTGTGAAAGAGCAAAACATTGTATACTAAAATGATCATTTTGTTTACACTAATAAAAGCCAAAACAATCCACTGACTGTTGCATGATTAATAAGAGACAGCCGAGCTGTGTGGTGTGGACAGGGATTGATAGCAGATTTTCCCTGAACTCAGGAATGCACAGATATGTTAGCCCATAACTGACCCGTGTAGGTGATTCCAGCATTTAAAGATCTGCAGAGACTGATTTGTTGAGAGTTAACTGTATTTTTTCTTTGGCTTCTACACTGAGCAGTAGCTGTGGGTCTAGCTGGGGCAGATTCATGTAAACACAGACTTTACTTTATTGATTTTTCAATGAAAAATGCATGTATTTTAAAATTCATAAAGTATTTCAACCTGCTTTTAGGATATATTTACTGTGATGTGGTCCAAATTGTGCTGAATTAAGTGGCCCTTTAATTTCAGTGTATCACAGCTTAATCCCGTTTTGAAAGTATTGAAGTATTGCTTTGTAAAATGGGTCTACGTTTGTATAACATCATACAGCTCTCGTTCCATAGCTTGCTATAAGTACAAAGCAGGTTAAACAGTTTTAACATGTTTTAACAAATTCACAATATAAAATATCAAGCTTGTCATATACAGTGAGAAGTGATACTTTAAGACATGTGAGATGTAGTCAGAAGTCCTCAAATCCTAGCCTCAGTTGGCCTTGAAAAATAAATTGATAAGTTTAATTAATTTTATGGAAACAATTGTCCCTTCCATCCTACAAGACACTAAAATAGCTACCCAATAGGTTAGTCTGTCCAAGTCAATGGATGTACAAATTAAACAAAAACATATAGGGCCTCATTAAATTCCAGCCTCGTAAATAAGAGGCTTCTACTTAAGCCCTACGTACTGCAAAGTTTCTCTAACTTACAATGCTATTAAATTAGCCCTGCTGCGAGCAACGTATGAGCTACGCAGCAGGCCCGTACGTATCTACACTGCGTAAATGTACATGAGGAGTGACAGCCTGCGAGATGATATCGCAGGCTCCCACTCCTCATCAAGTGCTGCGGGGGTCCTAAAAGGGACCTCCGCGGCAGTCCCCCACATAAGCCCTGCCGTGGGGGGTACTCCAAACCCCCCCCTAGGCACCTAAAATGAACCCCCCCTCAATGCGGGGGTCCCTGTCGGGACCCCCGAAGTGTCCTCACATGAACACCTTGCTGCAGGGGTCCATAGGAACCCCCGCAGCCCCCACACATTAACCCCTTGCAGCGGGGGTCCCCGATCGGCACCGATCAGGCCCCCGCTGCATTTAAAACTTTTAAATTCCCCGCCGCGGCTCCTTAAAGGGACCGCTGCACACTATTACCCAATCCCGGCCGCGGCACTTAAAATTAACCCCCCTCTATGCTGGGGGTCCCCATCGGGACCCCCGAAGTGTCCCCACATAAACCCATTGCAGGGGGGGTCCCCGATCTGCATAGATCAGGCCCTCCGCTGCATTTAAAACTTTTAAATTCCCCGCCGCGGCTCCTTAAAGGGACCGCGGCACACTATTACCCAATCCCGGCCGCGGCACTTAAAATTAACCCCCCTCTATGCTGGGGGTCCCCATCGGGACCCCCGAAGTGTTCCCATATAAACCCCCTGCTGCGGGGGGCCCCGATCGGCACCGATCGTGACCCTGCTGCAATTCAATTTTAAATTTCCCGCCTCACGGGTCCTCAAAGGACCGTAAAGGTCCTGAAAGGACTCGCACTAAAAATATTAACCCCAGGCAACTATAATTACCCCATTAACTCATGATGGTCAATCCAGACCACCATAAGGCCTAAATTAACCCATTAACTCATGGTGGTCAATACAGACCACCATAAGGCTCTAATTAACCCATTAACTCATGGTGGTCAATCCAGACCACCATAAGGCCTAAATTAACCCATTAACTCATGGTGGTCAATACAGACCACCATAAGGCTCTAATTAACCCATTAACTCATGGTGGTCAATACAGACCACCATAAGGCTCTAATTAACCCATTAACTCATGGTGGTCAATCCAGACCACCATAAGGCCTAAATTAACCCATTAACTCATGGTGGTCAATACAGACCACCATAAGGCTCTATTTAACCCATTAACTCATGGTGGTCAATACAGACCACCATAAGGCCTAAATTAACCCATTAACTCATGATGGTCAATCCAGACCACCATAAGGCTCTATTTAACCCATTAACTCATGGTGGTCAATCCAGACCACCATAAGGCTCTAATTAACCCATTAACTCATGATGGTCAATCCAGACCACCATAAGGCTCTAATTAACCCATTAACTCATGATGGTCAATCCAGACCACCATAAGGCTCTAATTAACCCATTAACTCATGGTGGTCAATCCAGACCACCATAAGGCCTAAATTAACCCATTAACTCATGATGGTCAATCCAGACCACCATAAGGCCTAAATTAACCCATTAACTCATGGTGGTCAATACAGACCACCATAAGGCTCTAATTAACCCCATCAGTCCCATAAGGGTATATTATTACCATTATGGGCCTGTTACAACCCAACATTAACCACATAAGTGCCATGATGGTCCTCAAGGACCATCATGACACTAACTACAAACACTACACTATAACCCCCAATAAACCATTTAATCTAAACTAACCCCCCTCTACACTAATCTATTAACACTTACACTACCTACCTACACTACCTACCCCCTAATAAACCTTCCCACCACTCTAATTACAAAAAATAAAAAACCTACAGCACAGAAAACAAAAAACCTACAGTACAAAAAACAAAAAAACCTACAGTACAGAAAACAAAAAACAATTACAACCCCACCCCCCACTACAGAAAACAAAAAAATACATTACAACCCCACCCCCCACTACAGAAAATAAAAAAATTACACACCTGAAAAGGAAAGACAGATAAACACAATACAATACATACATATAATACATTACATACATTACATACAATACATGACATTACATATAATATATTACATATAATATATTACATATAATACATTACATACATTACATACAATACATGACATTACATACATTAAATATAATATATTACATATAATATATTACATATAATATATTCCATATAGTCCTAATCAAATACCCCCTATCTATCTAACATACAATCTATTTAATTTAAAATAAATCCTAACTATATCAAATACATCCCCCTATCTATCTAATATACAAAAAATCCTAACTACATACACAGACCATTATTCTAAAGTAAAATAAAATAATTACAGTCCTAACTACATACACAGACCCTAATTCTAAGCTAAAATCAATAAATTAAGACCACTTACCTTTAAGATGTTGCTTCAGATCACTAACCTATGGGTCAAACAAAAAATAAAAATTAGTACAAAACATTAACATCAAATAAATAAACATTCTATACATTCTAAATATTCAACTTACCTTTACAGCATGTCCAGTCACTGTTTAGCTCTTCCGGCGCGGCCCTGTTAAAAAAAAAACACAATACATGAATACATGAATACAATATATAAACAATAAATAAAATACACAAATAAACATCTAAATATACATTGAACTTACCTCCCCGCGATGTCCCCGGCCTTCTCTCCTTCAGCCCCGGCTGGGCCGCGGAACCATCCGCGCTCTAAAAAAAAAAAAAAAAAAAAACTAACGGAGGTCTGCACTGGCAGACCTCCCCGACGCTACTGAACCTCCCGGAGTCGTTTCCGGGAGGAAATTGGCATTGTCGGCTTGTGATTGGCTGAAAAAGCTGTCAGCCAATCAAAAGTCGTCAATGTAGGAGCCAATCAGGATGCGCAGATGTCTTCTACCAATCACTCCGTGGGGGTGTATCCCATAGTGATTGGCTGAAGGCATCTGAGCGTTGTGATTGGTTCCCAGAAAGATAGACAAGTGTTTAAGCCAATCAGGGTGGGATATTGGGGTGTATCCCATCCTGATTGGCTCACACATTGACGACTTTTGATTGGCTGAAATTGATAGACAGCTTTTTCAGCCAATCACAAGCCGCCAATGCCAATTTCCTCCCGGAAACGACTCCGGGAGGTTCAGTAGCGTCGGGGAGGTCTGCCAGTGCAGACCTCCGTTAGTTTTTTTTTTTTTTTTTTTTAGAGCGCGGATGGTTCCGCGGCCCAGCCGGGGCTGAAGGAGAGAAGGCCGGGGACATCGCGGGGAGGTAAGTTCAATGTATATTTAGATGTTTATTTGTGTATTTTATTTATTGTTTATATATTGTATTCATGTATTCATGTATTGTGTTTTTTTTTTAACAGGGCCGCGCCGGAAGAGCTAAACAGTGACTGGACATGCTGTAAAGGTAAGTTGAATATTTAGAATGTATAGAATGTTTATTTATTTGATGTTAATGTTTTGTACTAATTTTTATTTTTTGTTTGACCCATAGGTTAGTGATCTGAAGCAACATCTTAAAGGTAAGTGGTCTTAATTTATTGATTTTAGCTTAGAATTAGGGTCTGTGTATGTAGTTAGGACTGTAATTATTTTATTTTACTTTAGAATAATGGTCTGTGTATGTAGTTAGGATTTTTTGTATATTAGATAGATAGGGGGATGTATTTGATATAGTTAGGATTTATTTTAAATTAAATAGATTGTATGTTAGATAGATAGGGGGTATTTGATTAGGACTATATGGAATATATTATATGTAATATATTATATGTAATATATTATATTTAATATATTATATGTAATGTATGTAATGTCATGTATTGTATGTAATGTATGTAATGTATTATATGTAATATATTATATGTAATATATTATATTTAATATATTATATGTAATGTCATGTATTGTATGTAATGTATGTAATGTATTATATGTATGTATTGTATTGTGTTTATCTGTCTTTCCTTTTCAGGTGTGTAATTTTTTTATTTTCTGTAGTGGGGGGTGGGGTTGTAATGTATTTTTTTGTTTTCTGTAGTGGGGGGTGGGGTTGTAATTGTTTTTTGTTTTCTGTACTGTAGGTTTTTTTGTTTTTTGTACTGTAGGTTTTTTGTTTTCTGTGCTGTAGGTTTTTTATTTTTTGTAATTAGAGTGGTGGGAAGGTTTATTAGGGGGTAGGTAGTGTAGGTAGGTAGTGTAAGTGTTAATAGATTAGTGTAGAGGGGGGTTAGTTTAGATTAAATGGTTTATTGGGGGTTATAGTGTAGTGTTTGTAGCTAGTGTCATGATGGTCCTTGAGGACCATCATGGCACTTATGTGGTTAATGTTGGGTTGTAACAGGCCCATAATGGTAATAATATACCCTTATGGGACTGATGGGGTTAAATAGAGCCTTATGGTGGTCTGGATTGACCATCATGAGTTAATGGGTTAATTTAGGCCTTATGGTGGTCTGGATTGACCACCATGAGTTAATGGGTTAATTAGAGCCTTATGGTGGTCTGGATTGACCATCATGAGTTAATGGGTTAATTAGAGCCTTATGGTGGTCTGGATTGACCATCATGAGTTAATGGGTTAATTAGAGCCTTATGGTGGTCTGGATTGACCACCATGAGTTAATGGGTTAAATAGAGCCTTATGGTGGTCTGGATTGACCATCATGAGTTAATGGGTTAATTTAGGCCTTATGGTGGTCTGTATTGACCACCATGAGTTAATGGGTTAAATAGAGCCTTATGGTGGTCTGGATTGACCATCATGAGTTAATGGGTTAATTAGAGCCTTATGGTGGTCTGGATTGACCACCATGAGTTAATGGGTTAAATAGAGCCTTATGGTGGTCTGGATTGACCATCATGAGTTAATGGGTTAATTAGAGCCTTATGGTGGTCTGGATTGACCACCATGAGTTAATGGGTTAAATAGAGCCTTATGGTGGTCTGGATTGACCATCATGAGTTAATGGGTTAATTAGAGCCTTATGGTGGTCTGGATTGACCACCATGAGTTAATGGGTTAAATAGAGCCTTATGGTGGTCTGGATTGACCATCATGAGTTAATGGGTTAATTAGAGCCTTATGGTGGTCTGGATTGACCATCATGAGTTAATGGGTTAATTAGAGCCTTATGGTGGTCTGGATTGACCACCATGAGTTAATGGGTTAAATAGAGCCTTATGGTGGTCTGGATTGACCATCATGAGTTAATGGGTTAATTTAGGCCTTATGGTGGTCTGGATTGACCACCATGAGTTAATGGGGTAATTATAGTTGCCTGGGGTTAATATTTTTAGTGCGAGTCCTTTCAGGACCTTTACGGTGCTTTGAGGACCCGCGAGGCGGGAAATTTAAAATTGAATTGCAGCAGGGTCACGATCGGTGCCGATCGGGGCCCCCCGCTGCAGGGGGTTTATGTGGGGACACTTCGGGGGTCCCGATGGGGACCCCCAGCATAGAGGGGGGTTAATTTTAAGTGCCGCGGCCGGGATTGGGTAATAGTGTGCCGCGGTCCCTTTAAGGAGCCGCGGCGGGGAATTTAAAAGTTTTAAATGCAGCGGGGGGCCTGATCTATGCAGATCGGGGACCCCCGCTGCAAGGGGTTAATGTGGGGGTGCTGCAGGGGTCCCGATAGAGACCCCTGCAGCATGGGGATGTGTATAGGGTGCAGGGGGGAGCCTCACACTGCTGTCTCGGGCTGTTCCGAGGCAGCACGTAGAGGCTTTCGGATCCCTTGCGTGGACTTTTTGTCCACGTAGGGATTCTTACGATATGCGAGACTCGTGCATAGATTTAAGGCTACGTAGCTCTCTCGGAGCCTATTCTCGGCCATTTTCTCGCAGTCATATCGTAAAGCAGGCTGCGAGAGATTCGGTTCTCGCAAACAGCAGGAAAACTGCCTTTTGCGAGCACCGAGAGAACTACGAGGGAGAATTTAATAGGGCCCATAATTCCAAATCTCATAAATCTCTCTACACCAAATTCAAAAATGCCTTCCCATGTAGCATTGTAGTCGGACAAAACCAAAGTGTCTTCCCATGTGGAATATTAGGTCAAAGCAAAACCACAGCTCATTGATATGGTACTGTTTATTTAATTTATTGATATATTGTTTTTTTTCTGGCCTGTTCACACAGAAAATGACCAGATGTGGCCATCTTCTACTGCCTCCTCATCAGAAGTCTCAATATCTTAATTGTGAACTATTAAAGACTCTTTATTTGTCTATAATTCAGCTGTGGGTTGTACTGGGTGTGCAGTATTATTATGATTTAAATGCAAAGCAATATCTACAACTGCTTGTAAGAGTTTATAAGGTAGATCATTGATGCCTGTTCAGTTACAATCAGGATTTTAGAACATTTAGGTAATATCCAAAAATAGTGCTCTAATATCCAACCTTTTGGGCTCCTGCTCGCAGTAGAATGAGAGGTGCTAGAAAAAGACTATTACCCTATGTACAGCAATATAACCTAATTAAGCTCATAGCGGCAGGATATTATTACCAGATTATTATGGTGTACAGATGTGCTTACCTTCATATTGTTATGTTATTTTATGTTAACTTACAATTGACTATGAGATTATTATATTTTTGTCGCTATTTGTGTATTGCAATGTTAAAATGCTGCTGTAATGATCTAGTTTTCATGGTTTGTAAGTAGTAAATATCAATATAAACAACTTTTTATCACAGTAAATTATGCAAGTTGTTTATACCAATCTTCACAATTTAAGCAGTATGAAAACTCCTCCCGTGATTTTTGAAACTCTGGCAAAGTATGCATAGGATTGTCTGTAGTTGCCCATTTAATACACAGCTTTACTGGCAGAGATTGGGAAACTTTTAAATTCCTGCTCCAATTTGAAAACTGTGGAAGGTGCTCCATCATACATTTCGGAGAAAGTCAGCAATTGTCTGTTAAATCAAATGTGTTAAAATCACAATAAAGAGAAAAGTTGGCTATAAAGATATTAGCTATTTAAAAATCATAAACACTGTGTCATTACATAGGTTTGCTAATAAAATTATGTACTAACAATACATGGACCGTTTACTGTGTATTTATTATTCATTAAATTTGGTTACCTAAATGATGTATGATAAATGGAGACGTAGAAATATATGGGGTATATGGTCCCAACAATATTAAGTCAGATTACTCATAGAAGAGGAGTAAAATTTTGTATGAGAAAAATTGTGGTCAAGTGGGCCTTCCGGGCGATGTGTTTGAAAAAAAATCCTTAATCCTTAAAAAGAACATTTATCTGACTACAGAAAATATCATACTGTATATATTCCCTGTTAACTCAATCCAGAAATTCAAGCCTTTGTCGTGCAAATATTGATGCAAGTCAATATTCCCTCATGGAATGAAATACTGAGTACCATGAGCCACAATTATGAATTTGAACATGATCTTTTCTCAGTAGGTTTAATCAAAAAAGATTAAATTAAATGGAAAAGTTGGGATAAATATATGGCCACAAATCAATAACTAGAATGTCCCTCCCCAGTCTTAACCCCTAGGTGAACTTATTTGTTTTGTATGTTTAGTATTATTGATGTTTACTTTATGTTAAAATATGGAACTAGAATGAAATTAATAATGCTAGGAAATGTAATTTACAATTGCTAAATGTGAAAGTTTTAAATGATGTTAAGTAGCATTTACTTCTAAAATGTATGCTTTCTCTTTTTTGTATGTCTCTGCACAAATAAAAAAAAATATGGGGTAAATTGACTAAGCCTTTGCAAGGGTTGTTAAGGGCTACAAAGGACTGCATTAGCAATAGGCATTACAGAGCAGGCGATGCTTAATTAGTAGATTTAATGACGGATAAGCAGCACAAGGCCCGTCTAACTGCACATGTATTTAACAAAAAGCTTGGCTTTATAAATCATTAACGTAGCTGTATGAGAATCTCAGGCATGCTTGAAATACTGACTTTGGCAACTGATCAGCAATCAGTTATTATAAACAGGAAATTCTCATTTTTCTTTTATCCACACAGGATTTTTCAGATAGTACAGGAACGACAAAGTACAAAATACTCCACCATATAGATTGCAGAATTGCTGGAGTAGTATATTTAATTAAATGCTCCAGCGGGAAGAAGTATGTTGGTAAAACAGGCAGACCGCTTCATAGACAGTTCCATGTGCATATAACCTCAACATACACCAGTTTCAAGGCATATTGAAACTAAAGGGAATGTACATGGTGGTTATCCATAATGTCTTATCTTAACATATACAAACATATAAGATGGGCAATTTGGATGTATATATTTTTTTTAATTTAAGTTTTCTTTAAGACATACCAAATAATATTTCTAAACAAACATATCAATAACACAGACTAAAGACGAAACAAAAAGACACAAAAAAGGAAACAGAGACAATGACATATAAATAATAGACTACATAAACATTAAGCAGGATCAAAATAGCAAATTAATTTACTTGTTGTTTTGATATATGTCCCACGGTTTTTAATTTAATTTAGATTTACGCTTACTTTTCAAGTCAAATTCTAGCAAATAATTTTCAGTTTTGTCTCTTTCTACTAATTAGATCTTTTATTTCGCTCCAAGAAGGAATAGTTTTTTGTTTTGTTTGCCATTTAGAAATAGTTAAAATTTGAATTACCATGGATTTGGTTTGGGCAATTTGGATATTAATCACTCTTTTCATTATTAACACCAATTGTTTTTGCCTTTATTCATGTGGAAGTTATGAATTTACGAGTATCAGTGAGATTGCTACTTTATGTCTCTATATTTTAGTTGGTTTTCACAAACATTGTTTCATAATGGTTAATAATCACCCTATTTAACTACTAATCACTAAATCCATAGAGTGCAGTATATTTTGTGAACTCAAGTCATATGCTACTATGATAACTATAAACATTATTGTATCCATGAAACCGTTTATAATTTTGTAATTTTCTGCCTTTTATGATTACCTTACTATAATACAACAGCAAACAGGAAGGGATCCAAAACCAGGACAAAGGCTCCCAAAATTAAAATTATTTTTTTATCTTTAATGCATCTTCTTAAAATCAATATATGCCCATATGGTAAAAAAAAAGATGACAGCAAAGTTCCTTGATTCATTCTGTACCATACATACTATAAAAGTAGCTTACTACAATCATTTATTTCATACAAATATATTCATTTTTAATGTTTTTTTTATATTTAAGTTCCTAATCAAAGAGATGCAGCCTTATTAAATTGTGATTTGGCCAATTGAATAGGGCTGTATATAACCACATTGCATATTTTTTTACAGAATTATTTAGTTAGTGAAGACCTTGCTTTTGGATAGAAGTTCACTAACTAAAAACTTCTGTAAAAAAAATATGCTATGTGCTTATATAGAGCCCTATTCAATTGGCCGAATCGCAATTTAAGAAGGCTGATGATGGTCTGTATCTGGAAATTAATTAAAATAATTAGTACAAATAAGCTTATTTATTATTTTCTATTCCATCTCATTGTCTAGTTGGTCTGAATGTTAAAACTTCAACCCTAAGTTTACCTGAGATTAATATTATTATTTATTTACCACTTCTGCTAGATTAAAGTTACTAGTCTGCCAATGTATTCTACAAAGTATTTATGCGCTGTGCATTTCCTGTTAGTTTCAATGAACATAAACATGTTTTACTTAATATTTTTTTCATGCAAAATGCAGCTTTGGTAATGTTTACAACATGCACTTTTAAGAATTGTGTTCTATGTGCCTTTAAGGCTTGTAATAGCAGAGACTGCTTTTACATTTGCTCTTAAGTGCTCCTTGTTGAAAGCATTTTCAAGGATTATGAGCATTGTTGATCTATGATTTTCTTAAGAACTTGTACTTTTGAGTTATTGTAAATCCACAGAACATGAGGTCATTTGTTTGCAGTATGTCCAGATTCTTTAAAGAATTCTTTATTACCCCCAAACACCTGGTGGGATAGGGTAGAAATCCCAATATTACACCAGGTCAATTACTGAGTTGAAACAATCACATCTAACACATGTAATCATAAAATTATAGTTTATCACATTATTGTTCTGGACAACACATCGTAGATTGTAAGTAAACACATATTGTAACTCCATCCTATATTGGACCACCATGCTTCCCGTTTCCTTTTTCAAAAAAGAATGAAACTCATTCAAACAATTCAAAGAAAACTTGTCTGATAAAAAGCTTTGAATCCCCTATTTGTTCATCATTTTA
The DNA here is from genome assembly GCA_027410445.1 of Discoglossus pictus. Classification (NCBI taxonomy): domain Eukaryota; kingdom Metazoa; phylum Chordata; class Amphibia; order Anura; family Alytidae; genus Discoglossus; species Discoglossus pictus. The sequence goes on from CM050165.1 coordinate 332,531,669, forward strand.
AAGTTCCTGTACATCCATATGGAGGTGGTTTTGTGTTAAAAGCCTTTTTCTGATTTGCATTGTCCATGTCTATTTTGAGTGAAAAAATTAAAAAACATTTATTTTTAAAGGACCACTAAAGTGATATATTTATAATGTGCTATTCTGAAGAACTTGACTTGCTGATGTGCAAAATGTTTTTATGCAGTTTAAAATAAATAATTACTGTTTTTACATTTTAACTAATGTATTTAATTTTAGTTCATGATGATATATGATGATGGACATTTTTTGGTTGTTCAGGTACAATCCATATGTACGTCTGTTAAAAAGTCATCTCCTAATATCATACTTGACACTAGAACTCAAAAGAATGGAAAGGACAACAGAACTCCATACAGAATGTGGAGCATCTTTAGGAAACACAAGATCCTCAATTCGAAAAGGGTCATGCACAATCCTTATCACAAATTTAGCAAACCAGAGGTCCACAACAGGTCAAGGATTTTATCACCTTAGTAACTAACCACATTTGCTCAGCAAACCAAATGGAAGCACACTATACTGGGTATGTATTACTACATTTAAAGCCCTAAAGCCAGAAAACCCTAACAATAGACTCAATAACCGTATTTCACCTATATTTGCCTTCACTCATATTATATCCTATACAATATTACTAGGAGTAAATTGAATGTTGCCCAGAGCACAGTCCAGTAGGTCTGGTGCAAACATTTCCCTAAACTGACAACTAATAATCTTATGAAGACAGTAACAAAGATATGGGAAGCTGTGGAAGAAACAGGGTCATTCTAACAGGGTTTCAGTTGTATCTGGTATTAGTAGATGGCAGAGAAAGCTGAGAACAAAACAAAATTCAAAAAAGTTGTCTCCTTGAGAAAAGACTCTTTTGGATTTAAAATATATTTATCCTGAGGGAGAAATGGAGATAAGTAAATATGCAGCTTGAGGTTGGGGCTGGTATGGGTATACTGAGGTTTAAACACTGCAAATCTAGAATACTCAGCCTTGGAAACTCAGATCTACTTAAGATTGGACCTAGATATTTATGTTAAGTATTGATGGAGTTGGATTGCTTTGAACAGTCCCAGAGGAAACATTTATACTCTTCACTATAACTTATTTCAAGTCTAATTGTGGTACTTTGGTGACTTTGGATAAGTCTCTATGAGCTTGCCACATCTTACCACTGGGATTTTTTGCCCATTCCTCCTTGCAAAACTGCTCCAGCTCCTTCAAGTTGGATGGTTTGCGCTTGTGAACAGCAATCTTTAAGTCTGACCACAGATTTTCCATTGGATTGAGGTCTGGGCTTTGACTAGGCCATCCCAACACATTTACATGTTTCCCCTTAAACCACTCAAGTGTTGCTTTAGCATTGTGTTTGGGGTCATTGTCCTGCTGGAAGGTGAACCTCCATTCTAGCCTCAAATCACGCACAGAGTGGTACAGGTTTTGCTCAAGAATATCTCTTTATTTAGCACCATCCATCTTTCCTTCGACTCTGACCAGTTTCTCAGTCCCGGCTGCTGAAAAACATCCCCACAGCATGATGCTGCCACCACCATGTTTCACTGTGGGATGGTGTTCTTTGGGTGAAGCGATGTGTTGGATTTGTGCAAGACATAGCGTTTTCTTTGATGGCCGAAAAGTTCAATTTTAGTCTCATCAGACCAGAGCACCTTCCTCCATACATTTTGGGAGTCTCCCACATGCCTTTTTTTGCAAACTCAAAATGTGCCATTTAGTTTTTTTCTGAAAGAAATGTCTTTCTTCTGGCCACTCTACCATAAAGCCCAACTCTATGGAGCGTACGGCTTATTGTCGTCCTATGTACAGATATTACAGTCTCTGCTGTGGAACTCTGCAGCTCCTCCAGGGTTACCTTAGGTCTCTGTGCTGCCTCTCTGGTTAATGCCCTCCTTGCCCAGTCCGTGAGTTTTGGTGGGCGGCCGTCTCTTGGCAGGTTTGCTGTTGTGCCATGTTCTTTCCATTTGGTTATGATAGATTTGATGGTCTTCGTGACAGTGTTTTTGGTTAGTGGTGCCTCTTGCTTAGGTGTTGCAGCCTCTGGGGCCTTTCAAAAAAGGCGTGTAAACGTAATGACAGATCATGTGACACTTGATTGCACACAGCTGGACATCATTTCACTAATTATGTGACTTCTGAAGGAAATTGGTTGCACCAGAGCTTTTTATGGGCTTCATAACAAAGGGGGTGAATACATAAGCAAATGCCAATTTTCTGTTTTCTATTTCTAAAAAATAGTTTTATGTATATATTTTTCTCATTTCACTTCACCAACTTAGACTATTGTGTTCTGATCCATCACATAAAATTCAGATTAACAAAACATTGAACTTAAGGCTGTAATGTAACAAAATAGGTAAAAAGTCAAGGGGTGTGAATACTTTTGCAGGGCACTGTATATTAACCCTTTTGTTTCATCCCAAATGCCTCCATGTACTGTCCAGATGATTTCTAAGCTCCCTTTGATTGCCAAAAAGGGCAATTGGGAAGGACAGACTCAAACATATTAAAACAGTCAATAACAATTATTAATACTTATTTTCAATAATATCTATTGATGCTGTTTAATATGAGGTTATTAATATCTTGACTCTTAAATGATGTGATTTTGTTGTTGTTTATACCATGGTGTAAAAGGCTGAATTAAAGTTAAAAAGTAAGTTAAACAAAGAATTAATAGCACTGCGGAATAATTATGTGAGTATCCTTTTTATCTATTTTATGTGTAAAAATAGGATGTTTCCTGCGTTAATGATCTGACTTTCTCTTGACTTATATGCTGATATATATTGTCTTTGATGTGCAAAATATTTGTTCCCCTATATAAAGAACATTAAAATTAATGCATGATAAGCATTAGTGAGATATGGAAACAGGGCAGTTGTTCAATACATAATGTGCACTGTTGTCCAATGTAAGTTTTGATGTAGCCAATATATCTAATTCAGTTGTGTTTTATATTATGAGTCAGTAAAGAATGTATAATCAGGTAGTGATAAAGTAGTGACAAAGTGCCTGGATAATACATTTTATTATCTGTAAGTGCCCTGACTACACTATAGTGGAATGCAAACAAATGTAAAAAAACTCATTAAGTGGTCTGTGACAACCTCAGCAATATGCCAGTGATTCTCCAAGACTATTACACACTGTAAGTTATTCCAGAAATAAAAAGTCAACACATAAATCTCATTACAATAGGATGTTACTACAAATTGGGAATGGACGTGTTAGATAACTGAGCATGCAAGATGGGTAATTAAGTCATAAATAATATGTTCAGAATTTCTTTAAGGAATTCTTTATTACCCCAACACCTGGTGGGAGCAGGTAGCAATCACAATATTACATCAGGTCAATCATTGTGATGAAATGATCATATCTAACACTTTATCATAAAATTATACATTTTATGACATTATTGTTCTGGACAACACATTGAAGATTGTATAAGTAAATAAACATATAATAGTCCATCCTACATTGGACTAAAACCCTTCCCGTTTTCCTTTTTTAAGAGAGGATTACATTATTTAAAGTCCCCCACTCCTTATGGCTCTCATGTGAATAATTGTATCTCTTAGTGGGATGTGATAAACCACATGATCTAAACATGTAGATCATAATAATGAAAATGCAATAAAGTTCTTGAATTTTGATCTACACACACACCACCACCCGCCACGGGGGAAGGGGGGGCGGTGGAGCAGGCAGAATTCCACAGACTTTGTGTGATAACTGGATAAGCCTGACATTGACACCACACCCTCCCCCCTCACTGGCCCAAAAGCAGACACCTTGCAATAGTAGCTCTCCAGGAACTTAAACTCTTCTCTCTCAAATACACAACTTCCACCACTGTATCATGGTTCCCTCCAGGGTGCTGAAGATGACTAACAATTTATTTAGTTTTAGTTAAAAATGATATGATTTTTACCTAATTAATTTAATCTCTTGTACAAGTGTGAAGTTTTATTTTCTTTTGTGTGTGTGTGTGCAGTGGAGTTTTAAGGAAGCCTCTTGAATACAACCGTGTAAACAGGTTCTTTAACATAATTTGTGTATTTTCTACCTCATGTAATTTAGGAGGTGATCCTCTGCAGAGCTCCTAGGTCACCAGCTACATTGTAAAGCACCAGCATTGTAAATTAACATAAATAAATATATATATATATATATATATATATATATATATATATATATATATATATTGTGGAAAACAGTGCGAATAAGATGCAAAGGCACATTGGAACAAGTTGTGTGTCCTGTCCCTAGATGTGAAGTGGTGAAGCTACTATAGTAGGAGATAAGGCACAGTGATAAGGACCACTATTCATATATATTGTAAGTCTGACTAAAAGTATAATTAAATATGGGTAAAGTTATACAGCTAATTTTAATTAGAACACAATCAATGTGTATGTCCCTCTAGAAGCATCCATGATACTTTGGTGGAAACTGTGTGTGTGACAAGGTCATTTCCATTTCTTAAGTGCAATTATTGCATCTATTGAAGCAAGTTTCCTGCTTCCGTGATAAAGAAACATACCCTCGTGATCGAGCTCTCAGGAAATGATGTAATAAACACAAAATGGATTCATCTTCAAAAATTCTGATTTTCTCCGCACATACTGTATGTTATGTCCATGGCTTTCACAGATTCCCGAGTAGTTAGTTTGGTACATACTCCAGAATCAGGTGCCATGTTCTTGAACTACATTGGTCCTTTACATGGCATGCTTCTCTGTACAGATGGGTTTCTAGAGAATATATTTGGTAGGTATTTGTTGTTGTAAAAACATCTGATTGTCTTACTCTGTGATAATGTAAAGTAGTTTATGGTTAAGAATGAAACATGTTTGACCTGTACATAATTTACGTAACCTCACACCCATACATTTGAACATACTGGGCACATGCAGAGTTCATACAATTAGTATCTCAGGCTCAAACATGAATATATTGTGCACTTGATAGAGATACATCAGAAGATTCACAATGAGCTCAGCAGCTCTGTTGTTTACAGTTTACAAATATATATTTATGGTCCATTAATTGCTTTGAAGGAAACTGGATTTGAGTGATACAAAGCTGGTTAAGGACTGGTCCTGAAAATGACATAAAATACTAAGTGCTATTAAAACACCAATTTTAGACAAAGAGAACTGGAAGAGTTTTCTGGAGCTGGATTTGGAGAAACATCTTGGAAGGAACCCAGTATTCCACCATTTAATTTTAATTGGAGGAGCTTTATTTGACATCCATCCAACATCTTAAAGGCATATTGGCTTGTTTTACTATACTAAATGCTCTATTTTTCATAATGCTTTTGCTAACTGAAGAGAACAAAATATTTATAGAATGAATTTAAGGACAACTGCACAATGAAAAATAAAAAAAATATTTATTTAAAAACTTTGAGTCTAAATAAGAGCATAATTTTGCAGTAAAATGTCATATAGCTATATTTTAATTAGAAAAAAAAGGTTGATGCCTCTGCTGGGACCTGAAGAAACCATGATACATAGGTGGAGACTGTGTGTGTGAGAGGCGTGTTTACATTTTGGGAGATATATGGTTGTTTTTGGGTCAGTAAGGGCTAGGGTCTGGTGTCAATTTCAGTCTTATCCAATTATCCTAACAAAGGTTCTCTGTTCTCTCAGACCCCACCCATCATTCCATTGATAGTCAAGACACACAGCAACATGAATTAGCTTTGAGCAAATTATGTAACAAAAACAAAATGGATTCCTGTACTCTGAGCATTCAACAATTCATATTTCCTCAAAATTTGAGAAATTAATTGTGTTAATTCTCAATAAATAAGTGTCTTTTTTTCAATAGTGTTACTTTATATGTGCTGTTCCCATGGAATACTACCTTTTGGGCCCACTAGTCCACTGTGGAGTCACCAGTCACAGAAGTCTACTGCCGGTGAGAGCTGGAAGAACCATACTGTGACAAGTGTGGAGGCCAGGCCATTTTATCCTGGGATACAAGCTGGCCAAAGGTCCCACAGAATACACTCAGTGTGTGCCTTTCCTGCTCCGTGTGAGGGATATGTTGTGATTTTTCCTTTCCAAAGTAATAATACAATTTTATGCTCTAAGATGTTATTCCGGGGGTTCTCTTTTTGGGGTCCTTTCTTTCACAAACATTTTTTAGGAAGAATTAAAAATCTGCAACCATCTGATCTAGTTTTATCTTGTTTTATTTTTACATTTGTATAGCACATTTATCCAAAGTCCTTTCAGCTGTTAGAAGGGTTTTTGACAATAAAGCTTCTAGGTTTATGACTGCATTGGTTGAAGGGTTAATAACAATAAATATTTAAACATACATGTACAAGATGAGTGTATGGTTATTTTCTTAATTTTTTTTTAATTTGTATTAAATAAGCAATTACAAGCACAATTTGATATAACTCATTATATAACAGCATTTTTTTCAGCTGTAATTCATGTGATCATATAGATTTTAAGTGTACAATTGGATATGCCACCTTTGAAGCTGGTTGCGAAACGAGTGTTAGGCCAGTAGGGACGTGTGCATTGCGATAGTGTGACATCACACTCTAACTATCAGCATCTAGGATTGGACACAAGTCTATACGTTTAGCCACACAAGCACTAAAAAATGTGTTTTATTATCCAATTACACTTAGTGACAGCAACAGAACAGCAACAAAATTATAATAACTGAATGAGGGGGGTGAAAAATTATAAGTGCATAGGAATTTGCACAAAAGTGAAGGGTAAAGTACAGCATGTTGGATACATAATGTCAAAAAACTTTTGATAAGACAAGCACGCAATAGCATAGATGTATCTGTTTGGGGCAAGCATGAATGTATCTGTCTGGAGCAAGACACAATACAGATGGGATTAAAAGAAAAGTTCCCAATAAGGAAATCATGTAACAAAATGTAACAATTTAAATAGAGCCCTTTTAAATTTACTGAATCGCAATTTAATAAGGCTGTAAGTGAACAAGTTTAGTGGTGACTTTAGGAGAAACTGTACTATTTTAAAGAATACCATTGTCATAATAGGAACAAAGGAAATACATTAAAGGTATATGTAAGTGAGCTGGATTATGAATGCATCTGATAGAGGAGAATTAGTAGTGTATGAAAACATGTGTTATAAAGAAAAGTTCAGTTTATTAAAAAAGTTATTTGCACAAAAGTCAAACCCAGCTGTTCGCACCCACCTGACGCTTACATAAGCCGGGTACACACAGGAAATACATCAGGGTACATATTTTTACCTTTCTGGTACAGAGGACAGGAAGAAACTGTTGCAGTTCTTGCACTGAGCATACCAGAAGCCACTGAGGTGAACAATGATACAATGTATTAACCTGATACTGAATTTGAATGTTATGTTAATTTAGGTGGGGTTTTCTAGGGGCGTACACAATCAAATGTAAATGTCAAAAAAACATAGGAAATTTTGCTAACTTCAAAGTAAGTTGATTAATGTTTATTTTGGGATATTTTAATGCAAAAAAAATATTTTATACACTACTAATTATACTCTATCAGATGCATCCATAATCCAGCTCACTTTCATATCCCTTTAACAAGCCTAGTGGGGATGTAAAGGAGATGGGCGATTAAATGGCAGATGAGATTTAATATGAATAAGTGGAAAGTTATGCATTTGGAAATGAAAAATAGCCATGTAACCTAGAGGTATCAGATATTGAAAGGGATTTAGGAGTACTTGTGGACAACCACCACGGTAACAGTGCTCAATGCCAAGCTGCAGATGCAAAGGCAAATAACATATTGGCATGTATTAAAGAAAAAAGGCTTCTTAGAGCTTGGTCATGGTGGTGTGTTTTTATGTATACATCAGTAACAGAAGCATTGGGGGGAAAAACAGAGAGAAGACACTGATATGTGTTAGATAACTGGATCACACTGAAAATGACCTCCCTCACAGGCCCAGAAGCAGGAACTTGTATCAATAGATGGAACCTTTGTTCTCCGAAAATGTAAATGCCATTCTCACATACAACTTCAACCAATGTATCATGGATGCTTCCAGGGTTCAGCAGAGGCTTAAAAAAACAGGCCTAATAATGTTTTCCTGGCTTAATAGGCACACTAAAGCTTTTCATAAAATACACATGTTTTATTGTGCAGTGACACTCTATAGGGTGAGCCTAACCTTCACCCTCTGCAGCCGCTCCCACTTCCACCAGAGAACTTTGTAAGGGATGTTTACAAATGCAGTGGCTGAACTGTCAATATTTAACTCATAGTCATTTCTTTTGATGTAGAACACTGTCTTATCTGTGTGAAAATAATTCTTGGAATACCAAGGGGGACTACATGCAGTGGAGGAAAGTGTTGCAACTTCATAAAATACATATTTTCTTTTTCTGAACTAATTATTTCTGTTAATTTCTCAGGTGGGTGTGTCCTCATACACTAATGAACTTCCATGTGTCCCATTGACAGCACTGGCATTTTACCTGCTGCATTCACATTGTACTCATTAAAGATTTCAATAGAAACAAAAATGGTAGATTTAACTAAAGCCTAATTGCATATAAAAGCTAATAAATCTAAAAATATTGTGCTTATTATACATTGTCATGCTTAACCAAAGTAAAATTTAAGTATAGGCTTGAATGTTGGATTACATAGCCCTTAAAGTGGGTCAAAATGTTAAAGCATCTATTAATTCAAGGGCATCAATGTATAGTTTTTTTCACTATGCATTGCTTAGACATTGTGCTATTTTATAACTAATGTCATATACAACCTGTTAATAGTATATAGTCAGCCCTTGACTGTACATGTCTGTCCAGAATACTTTAATTATATATATTTTAGTGTGTCCTTTTTAAACTCATTTTACAATAATATTCTAGAGGGACACTATGATATCCTAAAAACCTAACAACTATAAGAAAAGCAATGTTAATCCTGCCTTAGTGTAGGTTTTATTACCAGTTTTATATGCTTAATCTGTAACTTCCTGTACAATGCTTTGTGAGGATTTGTACTTCTTTAAAGGGCCTCTGTAACTCTCCAGAAATGTGTACAATTCAGTAGTAAACATCATTATAAAACAATTCTAATTAAATAACAACATTCTAATTTAAAAAAAAAGATCTTAAAAGTGAGGAAACATAATGATAAACTGAGTCACTTTCAATCTGATGGTATCCCCATCCTTTCTTGCTGGGTGCAGACTTTGTTAAACTTACCTAGACAAATCCAACACTGAATTGATCATTTAGCTTAATAAAATTAATTTTAAAACACAAACTGGAAAAATTACAAACTGATAATAAAATGTGCATTTAGTGTAGACTAATAGCTAGGTAGTGATTTTATCACACTGGTCCAGTAGCAACACAAGCTAAAACAGTGATAACTATTATGTAAGAAAAGCGCATACAAGTAGGAAATTCAATTTTTCAGATATGATTAGCACCTTTCCTGTTGGCTGGCTGCACACAGTGGCCACCGTCGGCCACTAGGTGTAACGGCCATATTTCAGTGAATTTCCTAGTGTTATGGGTTAGGGATAGGGGTTAGGGGTTAGCGCTTACGGTTAAGGTAGTTGCAGAGGATAAGCTTTACATTGACAAGAACAATCACTGAAATGTTAGCCGCACCAGCTAGTGGCCGATGGCCACCACTGTGTGTGGCCAGCCAACAGGAAAGATCCTATGATTACACTAAAATAATTACATTGTTTGAAAAGTGATTTATTGTACTGCAGACTAGATCATACTGTAGAGTGAGCAGCAGGGCCACTGATAGGTAGGCATGTATGGAAGGGAGAGAATTTGTGCCTAGCTCCTGGATGTGCATGAAGGGCGAAGCATGGAGGCAGGAGGCAATGCATGGCTGAGCTCTTAGATCTAATACAGAGGGACCCTGCCGAGCGCTACTGTACAGTCCTGACCCGCTGTTTGAGACTGTGCCCCAATAAATAGGTAATAACTAAACTAAATCTACTACTGTAAAAGGCACATTAAAGGGACTCTGTCAACACAAAATGAATTGTTGGGTAATCCTTAAAGTGCATGTAAAAGTGTCTTTATGTTGTATTTTCCATTTACTTCTAAAGTGAATCGATCCTGGCTGCAATTATATGCAAATAAGCAATTCATGCATATTAATTAGCTGATTTGATGTGCTAATTAGGATTGCGGTCTGCTTATCTGTCTCTATAGTTGCCAAAATTAAGATTTGCAAAGTTATCTAGCAAAAAGACCCCTCTTCCACCCTCACCAAGCACTCTGAACTGCACATTAGCATACACGAGCCGCAAAACCAATTCCAAATATTTTGGCTAATACAATGGTCATCCAGTATTTAATGCCCTTTGAAATTAAATCAGTTAGATAAATTGTGAAATAAATATTGCAACATCCAATTGTTTTGATTGTTCAGTTGTACAGAACGCCTAATCAACTATACTGCAAGGTTGTACCTAGCTTAGTGTTAGAATTACTAACAAGTTATAAACAAAGGAAAAAGAACACTAGTAAATCTATTATTCGGCCTTTGATATAGACATATAGGATGTGAGGATATTGATACTGGACTTGCACTAAAACTTAACTTTTAATAATTATTGATAAAATATGCCTCTATGTAACTGTATAGTTATAAAACCATCTTAAATGATTAAAAGTTAAAATACAGTGTCAGGCTCTCTCAGCTTGGGTTATAAAGATCCTTATACACTTTATTACATAGTAATTGAGGTTGATAAAAATACTTTTAGTCCATCAAGTTCGACCTTTTTAGATCTTCTCTGACCTTGTTTACTATGTGGTTTAATTGTTAATTAATTGTTTATTGATCCAGAGGAAGACAAACAGAAAACAAAAACATTTGGAACATTACCAATTGTCTCAAAAGGGCAAAAATACAATTTTCCTTCCTGACCCCAGATACTGGCAATTGGATTCCTCCCTGGATCAATACTCCCTATCTAATTATCCACAATAACCCTGAATACCCTTTTTTTAAAAAAATATATATATCCAGTCCCTTTTTAAAGTTATCTATCGAATCCGCTGTCACCACCTCCTTTGGTAGAGAATTCCACAGATTAACTACCCTTACTGTGAAGAACCCTTTTCTTTCTTTAAGGTGGAATCCTTTTACCTCTAACCTCAAGGGATTTCCTCTTGTCAGTTGAAAACCTTTTGGCACAAAAAGCTCCCTTGACAAATCTTTTTACTGACCCTGTATTTATATAAGGTAATCATATCTCCTCTTGGACACCTTTATTCTAGAGAAAATAAGCTTAATTTCATTAGTCTTTCTTCATAACTTAGCCCCTCCATTCCCCTTATTAGTTTTGTTGCCCTTCTCTGTGCCTTTTCCAGCTCTAAAATGTCCTTTTTATGAAGTGGTGCCCAAAATTGTACTCCATATTCCAAATGAGGGCGTACTAGGGATTTGTATAGTGGCAGAATTATATTTGCTTCCTATGCCCTTCTTAACTGTAAGTGTAGTAGTCCTTCAAGTGGATATTATTTAATGTAACAGCTGAACATATGAATAGTAGAATTACTAGGAAATGTAGGATGGAATTTAAAGGACCACTGTAGTTTAGCAAATACTTCACATGCTTATGAAGTATTTAAAAAAGAAACTACATCAGCTACAGTATGTTACACAGGAGCATATGTATATGCTTTATCACATAGGCATCCTTCTTGAAGTTATCAAGTCAAGGTCTTCAATTAACATAAATCAGACACGTCAGTGGTCCTTTAAGATTAAGTTATACTTAATATTTGTCTGTGTTATTCTTTAAACTTAGTCAATGATTTATTTTACTAACAAATGATAAAATTAGGTTGATCTTCCAATAACATTATTTGGTTGGTTTAGTGGAAATAAAATGGAGTACCAAGTAAGAATAGATGAACCTTGGTTAGTATCATCTGGCTGGCACATTATGTTTGGTGGTTCAATATACACTAAATGCATTCACTGAATATAACATTTAATAATCAAATAAACATCACTTAAGTTACTTCTTACCACTGGAAGTCGAATAGCACTGCTAAAAGTGCCAGTGATTTAGGACTAATGGAAACTTGATCAGTTTACAAACATACAACCTCTACAATAAGCAGCCAAGAAAAGCAGTTCAGTAAAGAAAATGGAACCCTGTCTTAAAAAATAATTGCATATACAAGTTACATATCTAAGGACTGTGTTTTTTTGAGGTTTTGGTCGTGCTTTTTTTGTTTTTTTAATTGTCCTTTATAAAATGTATTTAAAATGTATATAACAAAGTGGGCAACACATGTGCTTTAAAGAACCACTATACTTATGTTGTAGCTTGTATCATCAGTTTATTTTAGTTTTATGCTGCCATAGGCCATTTCCATTTGTGCTCCCCTACCTCCCCTTTCCCCGTTCTATATATCAAATCATAAATGTATGTGGCCCTCATTCAATTGCAATTTGGCCAATTGAATAGGGCTCTATATAAGCACATAGCATATATTTTTTTAAAGAAGTTTTTAGTTAGTGAAAACCTTGCTTTTGGATAGATGCTTACTAACTAAAAACTTCTTTATAAAAATATATGTTATGTCCTTATTTAGAGCCCTATTAAATTGGCTAAATTGCAATTGAATGAGGGCCTGTGTGTTTATGTATAGCCTGCTGCCCCCCAAAATATGCTTCCCTAGACCTGGGCCTCATAAGCCTAGGCAGAAATACATCTTTGGCTTACATATTAGCCTCTGTCAGTGTAAAACCTGCATCATTATTGGCACCATGAAGTTTATATTATCTATGGTGCACAGGTCAACTTTGGGACTGTTCTGAGTACTCCTTATTCACACTCCCAGGCACTGCATGGGTTTTGGACAGGGTGTCCCCCCCCCCCCCCCCCCTTCCACACTGGACCCTGCCCCTTGTGGATACTTGTATTTAAAGGGAAGTAATCTATATTTATGTAAGAGATTCCACCTACTTTACAGGGCAGACTGACATGCAGGATCAGAGGAGAAGAGAAGCTTTCTATGTTGATGTGATGTTTTGTCGTTCAGTCACGTCCAACTCTTAGTGACCATATGGACCACAACACTCCATCCACAGTCCTTATGTCTCTAATTGCGCTTATCCATATTGTTTTCTTGGCAAAGATAATGGAGTATATAATTGATTTCTCAATAAAGATATTTTTTAATTACAGTACTTGCAAAAGTTGTTTATATTATTGTTTAAAAGTTAAATGTTCTCTTTCTGAAAAAAATAAATAAGGGACACATTTCTATTATCCGTTTTAAAATAGCTGTTTTTCTCCTATATCTATGGACCGGAAGGGTTACTTTTAAAGGCGTGTTTAAGTTTCACAGAATATGAATGTATTTGATAGAGGAGAATTAATAGTGTATGAAAAAAATTTTTGCAACAAATTTTTTTTTTTATAAACTTACCCTGATATTTGGAATTTCTTCAGGATTCTGCCACTTGATTTTGAGAATGAATGTCTCTTGAAGAAATAAGTTAAATTAGGATAACATTCATAATTTGTTTTGGCCAATCACAGGCAGCTATAACATTGTTTCAAATGACTAAGAAGTTAGTTTGTGCAGCAAAGCATCATGGGATGTGTAGTCTTGTTCCATCCTGCTCAAGGAAGCAAGGAAAAGTTCAGACATTGCTCTATAGATTTCTGCATTGTGTTGCTGTTGGATTTAAGGTTAGTATAAGGTTAAAAATTGTACCCAAATACAGTGTTTCTATTGGTTAGTACACGGTGCCTATGTAGGCAGATCTGAGGGAGTGGAAACCAATTTTTTTTTTTAAATAAAATAAATAGAATGTGTGTTTCTGATATAGGCAGTATATGTTAGATTAGAAAAGGGAAATAACAGGGACACTTCCATATACATTTATCACTTTATCCAAAGGCAACATTATGATTTCCCATTGCAGTATTTTAGGATGAGGTTTTCCAGTGTATCACACTCCTACAAATGGCAAACTGATTTGCCTGACTGCTCTGCCTATACTATCCTCTAGTTAGAAACATGTTTATGTTACCTGCACAATTCTGAAAAACAATATTTTATGATATCTTGCTGTTTTGCTCAGGCTGTCACTACACATTCCTCTGTATTTACAGTCATGTTACATACAGGTAGATGAACTGGTCTGACCACCTCATGCAGGACACATGTACCAAACATGTACAGTGCATTTACATCTCAATATAAAGAGTCTTTTGGGGAGGTCTATCTTTTAATATTATTTTAAACTGACTCTTTAAATTCTATAGAAATGGTTGTGAAGAGTCAATATATGTGCATATGAATGGGTTGTCACAAGAGACCAGTGTTTATGGTTCACAGACAGTTTGCTACAGGGCAAATACAGAAGGCTATTAAGCAACAGACTACTTAACCCCTCCACAACTGCTCTGTACACACTGTGCAAAACAAGTTCAAAAACAATCTGCTGAATATACTTTCTGCAAGAAACATAAATCGGTGTAAAAGGTTGGAAGCAAGACCACAGAAACCAGAAGTGACATAAATAAGTCTAAGAAGAGCTAATGAAGATTTGAGCCACATTAGCATTTATTAGGTGATTGATTCCTGGAAAAGATGCTAGGCAGGGATGGTAGCAGTTTATATGGGAAGATAATGACGAAGATGCTTCAGGTAGTCACAGGATACTATATATATTATTTTCTAGAGATTATAACCAATGTAATGGTAATGACCGAACTTCAATAAAAGAAACAAATTCTCTAACACACACAAACATAAATATCTATAAATATTTTATATATATAAATATATATATATATATATATATATATATATATATATATATATATATATATATATATACACACACACACATGTATGTATATATATATATATATATATATATATATATATATATATATATATATATATTAAAGAGCAAAGCCTTTGTGGGCACAATTACATGTCCCTGCCCAGGTTCCCAGAATGCAGTGTAATTAATGTATTTCTCTACACTTTTAAATATGAACACAAATGTACTATTTATATGTATGTATATATATATATATATATATATATATATATATATATACATACATATAAATATTAATAGATATATATATGTATATATATTATATATATATATATTTATATATGTATATATACATATATATATATATATATATACATATACATATAAATATTTATACATTTTATATATATATATATATATATATATATATATATATATATATATATATATTAAAGAGCGAAGCCTTTGTGGGCACATTTGCATATCACTGCCCAGGTTCCCAGAATACAGTGTAATAAATGTATTTCTCGGAATTCCGAGCATGAAACAATTTTTTTAACTAGTTTTAGACATTCAAATATGAACACAAATGTACTATTTATTTAATTTATATATATATATATATATATATATATATATATATATATATACACAATTATTTATTATTCTTTGTTTCTTAAATGTATGTGTGTGTTTGTTATAGTTCTTGAAGTTAAATTATTAAATTGGGTAATATAATAAAGTGGACAAAATAATATTTAATGCACTTTCAAATTCCAGAGTTTTTACTCGTTAGGTGATTTGGGGAAAACATCCTGTACATAAGATTTTAAGTTCAAAGTCAGGGCCCTTTTGCCATGTAACAATATTGTATGTTTCTTTGTACCCGTATAGTGCTATAGAAAATGTCCCAGTGTTACAAATAAAGGATAATAATAAAATAATAATGATCTTGTATGTTTTTTGTAATGCCCTGCATAGATCTTTAAGACTTTATCTATTATTCTTTGTTTATTTCTTGGGTTTATAGAATTTTAATTTTTAGGAAAATAAATCTAGTTGTTACTTAATAGCCCCAGAGTAAAATTAGCAAGGATGTTGCAAAATACAACTTGTTGATGTATCAAAAAACATAAAGCAGTAAGTAGTAAGCAATCTCAGGAAGAGTTACCCTTTATACTCATTACCCACACTCCTAGGACTCATGTCCTGTGTCCCTCCCCCACTGGACCCTGCCCACACTGGATACCTGCATTTAAGGGCAGGTCATCTATTTGTATGTATCAGATTCCACCGGCTTTACAGGGGACACTGACATGGACAAGAAGATGCAGGAGGAAAAGGTACAATATAGTGTGTTGTTGAAGGGATCTTAAAGCATTGTAAAATACCCAATGGATCTAGCAACAGTTTTTATGCATTAGTTTACTTTTTCAATTTTTTACAATACATTTCATAAAACAAAAATTTGAGGATAAATTGACTAATTCAAACTTTTTAAACAAAATAATTGATTGGGAGATGAGTTTAGAGGAGAATGTCTAATTAATATTATCAGGACAGATACAGATAGATATAGACAGATAGATAGATAGGTACAGATAGGTACAGATAGAGAGATATAGATAGACTGATATAGATAGATAGATAGATAGATAGATAGATAGATAGATAGATAGATAGATAGATAGATAGATATAGATACAGATAGATATACATATAGATAGATAGACAGACAGATACAGATAGATATAGATAGATAGACATAGAGATAGATACAGTTATATATACAAATAGATAGATTGATCTGATGCTTTACAGGAAGCCTTGAAGATCCTTCTATTTTGTTGTTTGTTTCTTTGTTTTTAATATATTTTGTTTAAGTCGTTTGCAAATAATACTTAAGTATAGTCTTTGATTGTTTCTGTGGTTTATGAACATTTTCTTTGTGTGAGAATTATGTCAAATGACACAGCTGGGAGGTAAAGAAGAGAACTCAAGTAAACTCAAGTCAGCACAGAATTGTCTTGAAGGAGCCGGTCTTAGCAGAGCTTATTACACCATACAAAGTTCAATGTACAAAAAACAATCAGCAGTAACTGGAGATGAAATGAGAGGCTATAGATTGTATCCCCCAGGGAGCTCTCCTGTGTACAGTCAGCAAATGCTCATAAAAGGACAGTTTAATCTGCATCTGCACAACTGTGGGAAACTGGAGCCATCCAGATAGGGAATGTGCTGATACCACTAAAATGTTTAATGTAATGTCATATATATATATATATATATATATATATATATATATATATATATATATATATATATATATATATATATATATATATATATATATATATATAAAACATCTCTCTCTATGTATTTATATATGTGTGTATGTTTAAGTAGTGTACAAGATAATAATATATGCCCCACTCCAATTTAACTGACACTTAAGGTCAGGTTTCTTGAAGAAACTGTAAAGTACACATAAAAATATGCATGTCTGCAGCTGGTTATGCCTTAGTGGAAATGCCTTAAATTTAAAACAACAGCATACCAGGTAAAAAAAAACAACTAATAATGACAGTGTTTTTCAGCTGGGCATGCTCTTCTTCATTATTATCCCACTACTAATAATTAGTAATTGCTGTTGATAAAGGAATTAGCTCAGAGGGTAGAACTTTTGGTTATATTTATATTAAAATACGCTAAGATGTCTATATCATTTTTATGGTGGTTCCTATATTATTATAATTGTGTTTATTTGTATGTATATATTTAAGTTTTGCAACAACTGTTTTTAAGCTATGGAGTAGGGTATGAGCAGCCATGAGTAATAACAGGAGTCCACTGGGGCCTATCCCCTGCAGTTTCTATGTAATTATTGCATGGGGATATGCTAATGCTATTATTGTGTGTTGCTGAGCTTGTGTTTTGTCTTCTCATTAGCACCTGACTGGCACCCTAATCTTTACAGTCTTCACAGCAGTGCTGGGCTCCCTGCAGTATGGATATGGAATTGGGGTCATCAATGCTCCACAAAAGGTGAATTGATTAAAAAGCAATGTAGTGTAACTGTACATAAAGAATAGGGGTTGTTTAACCAGCAACCTAGCATATATTTACACAACCAGCACTCTGATTCTCACTGACATATAATGGTAAACAGAGCAGATACTTCCTACATACTGTACATACCATGATAGCTGGCAAGTCTTGTCCTGATGTAGTCACTGTTCTGAACAAGGGCACCTTAGGCAGTAAACATCCACTGTAAGTCAATATTACAATATTCTGTGTAATAGTCCTCAGTTATTCTTCTTGCTTCCCCTCCTCTTATTTTATAGATAACTGGATAGAAGGAGACTGACCATGATTAGTCAACAGTACAGCACATAATATGACTTTATATTTTACTATCTCTATGACACATATTCACAAGAACGCAATCCTTTCACCATGTCAGAAATTAACAAACGGTTTAATACTGTGAGACATTAACAACATATTTTAATGCTTTTTATTATGCATTAAAAGAGAGCTTCACTTTTGACTGTGCAATATAAAATGTGAAACTACTAACATCAATATGGTGCTGGATTGATTTATACTAGTGCAATACATATTTATTTTACTAGCATTTTATTTAGTGTGGTTTAATGTCTAAATTATGAATGAAGGACGTGCTACGTCTCAGTTACATGTTCTTTTGTAGCACATGCAAAAAGTAAAATAATTAATAGTGCCATTGAATCATATTTTACCTCTACAATACTTGACAGCACCCAAGGACTACAAATGAGGCCCACAGAACACTTCCTCAAGACTCCACATAGTCTTACATTCTTTCAGGATTATCACATACATCCCCAGAATGCTAAAACCTCTTCCCAAAACTATATACATATGGGTAGGTTGGTGATATCCCATTGTGGATTAAAGTTTATCCCTACCTGAGACTGGTCCCTCTTTCAGCGGTTCTCAACCTTTCTAGTGCCAGCGTCACTTTGGTAACATTTTCGAAGTTGTGGCGACCCCTAACAGTCAAATTACATACAATTACAATTTCTGATGGTTTTAGGTGACCCCTGGCAAATTGTCATTTGACCCCTAAAGGGGCCGCGATCGACAGGTTTAGAACCACTGCCCTATTTGATCCAGGTTAATTAAGCAGGTGTTTGAGTAAGCAGCGTTGTTAAATAAGACAATATAAAGGATAGTGTTCCTGTTTATTTTATTATAAATTATCTTTCCAAAACTGCAGCAAATGCCTCCCTGGTCCTTGTACAGAGATTGCCACAGAAAGCACAAAGAAACATGTTGGGGTTAATTTATATGTGGACCCCTAGATACAGCTAATAAAACCCCAGGGTTACAGGGGGCACAGTTTTGGAAATACTGCTCTAGAGAAATAATAAAGTATAAATTAACATATATGTGCAAATATAATCCTCTACATGTTTTGGAAAGAGAGGCTAACATCTCAAAGCTACCGTAATTTGCCATATTTGAGTAAAATGCACCCTCAACTTAGACACCCATAGAGACCCATGGGTCAGGATGGTAAACTCTGCCAGCAAGCTTCACTACACTGATAGTTCCAAAATGAAATTAAGTGTTAACCTTCCTTTAAATCAATCATGTTTCTAATGACTCATTTTCTATTGTAACCCAACATATATCACAGCAGTTTTGGACACTTCTACTCAAGTTATACATTTTCTGTTCAATATAATCATTTAAATGAGATGACTATTACTTTATTTAAATAAGTTGCTTAATAGTAGACCACGGTTTCACACATATATTGTATTCACCTGTTTTACAGATAAAATGTGTACTGAAATATACAGTTACAGACACGGGTGTAGGGACAAATATATATATATTTTTTGGGGGGGATACCGCATATTGTATTGTATATACCACACAAATGCTTCTCTACACATAAACACACATATTGAAAAATCTGGGGGGATTTGTCCCCCTCGTCCCCCCAGCTCCTACGCCCATGCTTACAGTATATGTAAATATGGGTATAATTGTTCTCTGTCTCACTGAATTTGGCTATTTCTGTTTTGTCATGTTTAATAATGTTACTCATACATTGGTACTTATTATACAGATAATAGAGAGGCACTATGCTCGAGTGCTGGAAGTAGATATACTGGAACATAATGAAACTGAATCAGGGGGAGCAGATGCCCCCTCTCACCCTTCTGTCACGATGTACTGGTCCCTCTCAGTGTCTGTATTCTCCCTCGGTGGCATGGTGTCTTCCTTCTTTGTGGGATGGATTGCAGATAAACTTGGAAGGTATGAGGCATGGTATTAAGATATTGTCTATGTAATTTACAGCTAAATAAGTATGAGATTGAGATTATATAGATTATAAAGTTTACAAAAGCATGTTCTCCCTGTAAATAAATATACACAACAATCTGGGCTTCTAGCATACTGCTATGTGGCTCATTGTAGCTGTTGTTTGTAGTGTTATGGCATGCTCTTATGTGGAACAATCTGTCGCTTCTAGCGTGTTGCAGTCTGACACTGGAACATGCTGCACCATGTAGCGTGTTCTGATGTGTGTAGCAGTCCAACATTATACAGTGCATGTTGTTTTTATTCTCTCAGTCATGTCCGCCTCTCCGTAACCCTATGAACCGCAGAACGCCAGATAGATCTGTCAGTCAATGCCATTCTGATCTCCATGAAGCTCACATTCATTGCTTCAATTATCTCATATATCTACAGGGCGTAGCTTTCCAGTATTCTGCTATATGTAACTTTCAAGCATGCTATAGTCATAACTGTCACCTTCTAGTTCCTTTACTTAAAAATAAAAAATAAAACAGACAATACAGTGTTGCTAGTGGACAGCAGCAATGGCTAGCTCATAGAACATTGAAACCAAGTAATGACTGGATAGTTGGATTAACCTATTCACCAATGAGCAGTTTTTAAATTGTTGGAAATATAAAGATAAAAGGTACATAAGAATACAATGTAAGGTGGACAATTCCAAGCATTGTTTTCTGAAAAGGATAAGGATTCGGAGCTAAGATAAAAGTTTGTTACAAGAGAAAAACAGTATAATTGTTAATGTAGGTAAAGGGCCTCAGCATCCGCAGCAGGTTTACAGTCTAAATTACCATATACAAGTATTGTTAATGGGACGTGGAAATATTTTTTTCTTTGTTGCACCAGAAATATGGTATTTGATAATGTGTAACAGTGTATTCTTTTCAGAGCACACCAATGTGTTCAGAAGTTTACCTTGCCCTCTGCCAGCCATGAGATCTACAGACTTACAGCCTTGTTAAATTGCGATTTGGCCAATTGAATAGGGCTCTATATAAGCACATAGCATAGTTTTTTACAGAAGTTTTTAGTTATTGAACTTCTATCCAAAAGCAAGGTCTTCACTAACTAAAAACGTTTGTAAAAAAATATGCTCTGTGCTTATATAGAGCCCTATTCAATTGGCCGAATTGCAATTTAATAAGGCTATTTATTATGATATCTGCATTTCCTGTTAGTTTCAGTGAAGTTTAGGATTTACGTAATATTTTTTTCTGCAACAAACAATTTTTGTAATGTCTAAAACATGCTCTTTTTAAAGCATGTAAAAATAGTTGTGTTCCGTGTCTGTTTAAAGGGTTTTATTGCAGTTATAAGGCAGTGCTAATCAACCTAAGCAAACAACAATTACATACTTAAGACTGTGTTGAAAGGTTACTAAGCTTCTTGACAACAGAAATGTGATTTTATAATGTCATTACCAATTTCAGGACTAAAGCCATGATGGCAGTAAACACTCTAGCTGTCATTGGGTCTCTTCTGATGGGATTGGCACCACTAGGGCAAGCTCATGCCCTCGTCATTGCTGGGAGATTAGTCACTGGCCTTTACTGTGGTAAGTAAGAATACATGAAAATAATAATAATAATAATAATAATAATAATAATAACAAAAGTTGTAATTTCTATAACTGTTTGTTCACAAATAATTTTATAGCAGATTACAATAAAACAATTAGACCGTGAATTAGAAAAAAAATTGTAACAATAACCTGAAATTAAGACCTTTCTTTTGTTTTATGTTAAAATAAAAATGTACTGACACTTCCTTTTTTATGATAACCTGCAACCACATATCTTTGTTTGCATTGTATTTAAAGTGCCATTTACCTCACTGTAAGTGCTCTTTATGGTGTGAGAGAGCACAAGATTCTATTTTAAAATGATTAAAAAAAAATATGACACTAATAATACTTAAAAAAATCAAAGTTTTAGGTCTGTTTACAAACACCCTGTAGCCTGACTACTGACCTTTCCATGATCAATAACACCTGCCACACTGTGCAGTGAAGGCTCTGTGAAAATAAAGATTTATAGTTTTACCCTAAACTCTGGAATGTAGCAGGAGATGTTACCCCCAACTGACATTTCTAGGTGTTTCCATCATTCACTTCTCTGCACAGATTTATTATTTAATGATTAACTCATTTTTTCTTATGTTCTCTACATGGAACTGTTGTTGTTGTCCTGCCTGGGGCACTGCCAGTGACTCATGTAAACAGATTTAATTTCTCTTTTAAAAATTGCACATATTTCAAAAATTCAAAAAGTATTTCAGCATGATTTTAGAAGGTCTTTACCTTTGTGCTCTGAGTTCTGCTGATTTAAGTGTCCTTTAAGCAGACCATAGCCTCAATTTCACGACCCTTCTGAAATACTCACTCAGAAAATTCAAGCTAATTACGGGTGCTATTACATTGCACCCTGCTTGATAATTATAATAGTCTCTAATGGTAATAAGAAACCTTATCACTGCCAAACTACTTGCTAAACCTAACCAGCCAATCAGATGAGAGTATACTCAAATAGCTGCCCATCTCTGATTCGTTAAGGACTTAGCCAATCAGTAAATGGAATACATGATTAATATTAATCAATAGATTGCCAAGCTGTCAGGGAAGGGTAATACTTTATGCTGTATGAAGCACTGTTCAAAGCTTTAGTGGGTGGTCCAAAAACAAGTTATTTTTGGGGCCATAGTGAATGATTGCAAATCATTGCAAGTGCTTTCTAAAGGTTATCGGGATTCATGTAATCACTAGACTCATTATCCATGATTTTATTTTCAAAATTATCGTTAATCACGTAATTAAGGGCTATGTTTGCTAGTTTTATTTTCCTATGCATGATGTTCATGGCTTTTGAGATAAACATTAGATAATAAGCCACTTGGAGTACGTCTAAAAAGTTACAGAGAGTTGGTAATAAAAATAGCAGAGATAATACAATCTAGTTATGTTTATAAATTCATTTTAATTTACTCAAAAAATATATTCTAAATGTCATTGATGCATATTGTGATAATGGGGTTGTCTGCTTAGATCAAAGGAAGTTTAAGAGTAAATGCTGAATGCATCTAACACTGATAAAAAAAGATCAATCATGACAAGTGTTTATTGTGCAATTAACCATATGCCTACGTAAACAGAATATCTGTAGTGTCTTTTCAAATATTTCCACCCAATTAGCAATTATCCCCATCAAGAGCCCTTTAGATCCAAAAGGAAGATATGTTGTGTGTTATCAGCATAGCTTGCATATGCAAATGGTTCCCCACTGTTCAATATAAGGCTAAGCTAGTAGGGGTTTACTCCAAGGGCCAAGAGGGCAATATAGTGTATGTTACTCTATGGCTTTTTCAATATGTGTTGAGTAAAGTAGAGTGTTATAATATAGTGACCAAAGTTATTGTATTATAATCACAACATTGAAAACGATCTAGCTTAAAGGGATATCTACGTTTGCTGGATTAATACATGTCTGCACTCTATAGGCATAAAGCAGCCTATGTGTATGTAGCATATCTCATAAAACATTTTTGTTTTTTATTAATATCTAAAAATCCCTCTAATGATAGTGTTTAAACCCCCAGGGGGTGTCTACACAAGTTCCTGATCCCCATCCAATCAGCATGTAGCATCCGGGGAGCAATATTAACCCTTATCTTGTTTGCTCAGCAAATAGTAGAGCAGTGTTGTCAGTCTCCCAGTCACTGCTGGGATATGACTCATCCCTGCTTCCTGTCTATACTGTGTGCTGTTGCCATAGCAACTAACATAGTGCTATGTCTCAAAATTTTCATCTAACCGGATTGGCCAAAACAAATTATGGAGGGGGTGTTAACCTTAATTTTAAACTGTCAGAAATTACAATAGATTTTATTAACGTCAAGGTAAGTTTTTAAATGTTTATTTTGGTATGCATTCATAATCCAGGAAACTTACAAATCCCTTTAAAACAATTTGTCAAAACATGTTTTCATTATGAAATCTCTGACAAAATAAAAATGATACTAGAATTGTGAACCTCTATCTAATTATCTTTTTTATCTTTTCCTAGGATTGTCGTCAGGTCTTGTTCCAATGTATGTCGGAGAGATTTCCCCAACACCACTCAGAGGAGCTTTGGGAACATTGCACCAGTTGGCTATTGTCACAGGAATTCTTATTAGTCAGGTAAATAAAATAAAAATGCGATAGCCAACCTTTGTGTTGGACTAGGCAACAATGTGATTAGCCATATAGAGCATAGTTAAACATACAAATGTGCATGGTAGGTACAGAAATATTTTCTAATTGCAGCGTGCCCAGTTAGGATTTATGGGGAAATGGCACACAAACAAGGGATCTCAATGGCACACCTAATAATTAATAGATGAATGCTGTATATTACACTGTAGAGCTGCATGGTTCAATAGTGTTTCCCATACAAACAGACATTCTTGGTGGAGCATGCAAAATGATGACACATTGCCATGTATTTAAGATTATTGTTAAACTGGCAATGACATTATTTTAACTTTTTAGTGCTTTAGATCTTAATGCACAAATATTGTAATTTTCCTTGTGGCCATGTTTTCCTTGTAACACCAAAACTATGTCAACAGGTAGTTGGACTTGAATTTATCCTGGGCAGTAAGGATCTTTGGCCAGTGCTGCTAGGCCTTTCTGGTGTCCCTGCGGTCATACAGACCATCCTGTTGATTTTTTGCCCTGAAAGTCCGAGATATCTCTTCATCAAGCTTGGAAAGGAAGAAGCAGCCAAAAAAAGTAAGTTTTTAAAGGACAGCTGTGTTCAAATAGTTTTCTATGTGGTCTTTTGAATGACTAAACTAAGCTAAATAAGGGGCAAACATGTTTTAGAAAGTAATTAAAAAAAACACAGCCTCCATATTCTCATTTTTATAGTAAAGGAGTGTGCGTGGTCAGCCTAAGTGATTTTGCCTACTTTTATTTTAGTTCCTAGAGAAAGGTAACTTACATCCATTAAAAGGAGATTGATTCTTGTATAGCATGTATGAATTTCTAAATAGTATGTATAGTCTTTTCCTTTTGGATGAAAAGTTCTCCAGCTATACAATAAATTCAACAACAGATTTCTTAATCCGATATCTGTCATGAATAATCAAAACTGAGGCTGATCAATATAGATCCAATATTAATTAATATTATTAACTTTCTGTTCAGCAGTTTTGTTACAAAGCTTATCTTTGTTTTGGGGCATAGACGAACACTTTGATTCTAGTTTTTAAATAGATAAAACACATTTTAATGCCTCTTCCAGACACTGGAGGATTCCATGATATGTTGGTGGAAGTTTTATGTTTTTAGAGAGTACTCCTTGCATTTTCTCATGTAAGAAGCCTGCTTCTGAGAGTGCACAGAAGGGGTGTGGTGTCAGTTTCAGTCAGATCCAGCCATGCCTTTAGACCTATCACCGTCCTCTACTCCCAAACCCTCCCACCACTGATATATAAACACACCCTTATGATCAAGCTCTCAGGAAGTGATGCAACAAAACCATATGGTTTCTTCTACTCAAACTGTCTCTTCAAAAATTCAGATGTTTTTATGTCTATGGCTTACACAACTGCTAATGTTAGTTTACTACTTAATTCACAAGCAAGTGCTGTTTTTCTTGAACTGCAAGTAATATATGTCTATCATTTAAATCTTCTTTGTTATAAAATTAGTATTTAGCTCCTTTATTTAGCTCCCCTGGCTTAAATAGACACCGTAGTTCCATATTTCCAAAACACTATTTTCAAGAAAAAAATCATTGATAATGATCATGAATTACATTTTTTTGTTATTTTTTTACTTTCTAAAAAGGTCTGTTGCCCATTATCTATTCTAGTTCTTCAAAAGTCTGTATTGCAAAGGTGGCACTATAGTAAGCATTTCCTCAAAGATTATGGAAATGTTACATTTCATCTATAAGATTCGGCCAATAACTTGTTGTTTTGGAGTTGGATCCAGAGTCTAGTTTTGTCACTGCCTGAGTGCATGCTCTAGTTAAAAGTTAACTAAAGTAAGATAGTTAATGATGGAAACGCCATTCTCTTGTGTGCTGAACAGACACATCGATTTTCTGCCCAGTTAATAACTTACTTCTACTCAACAAAATCTTACATGTATATATAGATCGAAATGTGGGGATGTTATGCATTTAGTGAAAGCTGTATTTTTAATTGGATTAATTGTGTGGTAAATGTAAAATTTTCTAAACTTACATAAAGGTACCTGTCATACAAAGTTTAAAGTATAGTATGTAGCTATTGCAGAATTCCCTGAAGAAATGGACTGTATTTTATAAGCGTAGCAGTGAAGGGCTGTGAAAATTTGCAGGCGATCATGGCAGCTATCTTATTATTATCCTTTATTTGTAATGCTTATTCCATAGTACTATGTAGGGGCAAAAACAAAATGAACACATTGCAGAAGAATGGAGGGCCCTGTCTTGAAATTTAAAATCATGCATACATAAGCCTTGATCCAATTGAGCTATTGTTGTTTACGGGAGCCCGTAATGTAGCCCTTAAACAAATTTGCTATTCGATTGGCGTCTTTATGCGAGCCACAAACGATCTTCGGGTTAAAGGCTGAAAATCCCTGCGGATATTAAAATCGTAATTTACAACCCATCTAAACCTTTGATCTTTCACGCCCGCAAGAGTTACAATCGCTAAAATCGTTAATCGCTATTCAATTGCTACAATTCCTCAAGCCCGCAAATATTTCCACACCTGTAAATGTCAAATGTAGAAGAAAATCCTATGGGTACGAGATAGGACTCGCAAGGGGGTTTAACCCCTGTCCGTAGCACTGTAAATGCAAATAATAAATCAATACTGCACTTTAAAAGACGGGGAAAGCGATGACAGGCATTGGAATTAATTGCACGACAGTCTCAAGCTCCAATCTACTAAAAAAATTATGTATTTTATGTTTCATTTTGGTGTTATATCGGGAATCAAGGAGTTAATACAGATCAGGCCACCCACATGGACTAGAACATTTCCATCATTCATTTTTTATTAATTTGTACATTGCAGGATTGTGATTCTGATCGCATATGGGACCTCTAAACTCAAATTGATTGACATGAAACCTCCATGTTTTACTGACTTAATTTTCTATTGGCTGTTTCTAAATCGGGAGTTAAGGCCTTGCTTAATTGATCATGTTAATGGTCTGAAATGCTACATACGATTGCATGGTTTACGGTTTTGGCCCGTAAATTGCGGGGCTTGTTCAGTTGAATCGCTCTGTAATTGCAGCAGATCTCAATGCAATTGAATAAGGCCCATAGTGCTTGTTTCCAAAGCAACTTACAAGAAAACTCACAAACTCACAGTATTCACTGTCTTTTTATAATGACATTGTGTCTGTAAAGGAACACGTTAAACAACTGGGCCCTCATTCAATTGCAATTTGGCCAATTGAATAGGGGTCTAAATAAGCACATAACCTATTTTTTTAAAGAAGTTTTTAGTTAGTAAACATCTATCCAAAAGCAAAGTTTTCACTAACTAAAAAATTATTTTAAAAAAATATGTTATGTGCTTATTTAGAGCCCTATTCAATTGGCCAAATCGCAATTGAATGAGGGCCCTGGTGTGGAAGTCTTATTGAGGGTGAGCATGTGAGAGGATGTGAAAAGTAAAGGAACACAGTACAATACATTTCATTCACTACAGTAGACATGCATAATCTCCATGCATTATAAGACAAATCAGCACCACATTTATAATGACCTAATTATACTTGCCATTTGACCTGTGCAAATGCCAAATACAGAAACGTAATATGGGTCTGTGGATGATTTCTATTATAACAAATGACCAATGTGCAGGTATTCATTTAATGTATATTAATAACTGTGTATTAATGGAAAATTATCTTAATGTTCTGTACCATTGCCAGTAATGCACTGGATACTTCTGTACAAGTTCTGAATTGTCAGACAAAATAAAAAAGTGGGTATTCTGGTGTTTTATGGATGTTACATATTTAACCTTTATTATACTAACTTTTTGCACTTTCCTATTTCAGATCTGATCAAACTTAGGGGAAATCTCTATGACCCATCAAAGGACATTGTAGAGATGAGAAGGGAAAAGGAAGAAGCTGCCAGTGAGAAGAAAGTTTCTATTATCCAGCTATTTAAATCCCCTAAGTACAGGCAGCCTCTTATAGTGTCTCTTGTACTTCATATGTCCCAGCAGTTTTCTGGCATCAATGGAGTAAGTGCCTTTAAAAATAAATCTTCTCTGTTTCTAAATATGTTTACATTCTGATAAGATGTTTGAAACACATTTAAATGTTCTCAAGACACCATTCACAATTTAAATTGAATAACACAATAATTATGTTTAACACAAAGTTGACTATTAACATTTACACTGTCATTTCTTTACAGATCTTCTACTACTCCACAAGCATTTTTACCAAATCCGGAATTAGCCAACCAGTGTATGCAACCATTGGAGTTGGTGCCGTCAACACAATTTTCACTGTGGTTTCGGTAAGTTTCCAGTGGTGTGTTATTCTAAAACCTGTTAGGCCTGTTGCAGCAACTATTGTTGGATCTGAAGGATTAGTTGAAAAAGCACAATACAATATAAGACATACTTGCATTACCTTGAATCTTGTGTTCTCAAGAAATGCAAACACTCCTCTCTTACACACAACTTCCATCAATGTGGATGGTTGCCTCAAGGGCCCTGTAGAAGCATCATACATCATTTTTTTCTTACTAAAAACGAACTTTATGACTTTTTCCCTGCTTAATTAGTTTTAATGAGACTCAATGTTTCAAAAGTATACATTGTTTTCATTGTACAGCTCTATCTACCGTATTGGTCCGAATATAAGCCGCACCTTTTATTTTTATTTTTGAGTTTGCGAGTTACGGGTGCGGCTTATATTCGCAACTGTAAAAATAATCACTGCTGATTTGCAAGCTTGCGAGTTATGTGTGCGGCTTCTATTCACGAACGTAAAATTACTGCTGATTTGCGCGATTTCGAGTTAAAGGTGCCGATTTTCGGGCTTTAGACTGCGGTATTGAATAGCGATTTACGGTTTTAGTGATTCTAACATCCTGTATAGCCTGTAACCTGCAAAAAAAGCTACAGTGCTAATTAGAAAGCCTGTTTCTTGCAATGGCTGATCACTTGGAGAGAGTCTTTTTCTCTCCAATTTTAAGAGTGCAGCTTATATTTGAGTAGTATCTTTTTTCTATTTTTTCCCCTTGAATTTTAAAGGTGCAGCTTATATTCGGACCAATACGGTATAGCCATGTCTATTAATAGGCATTGTATTAGGATCTGCCTTTAATTAATTCAGCTTAATTCATCATAATTAGAAACAGCCCTGGTAGGAATTAAACAACATAATTGTTCTTAACCGCTAATTTATCTGTTTTATTTTGATGAATTTATAAAAGTTCAAATTTCAATATTGTCACCATTTCTATATATCTAGCAGTAAGACTGCTAATTACATGTATGCGTTATCTTTTTTTAAAATTATTATATTCTGGCAAAGTGGTATATACCCAATACCCACTTGGACTACTGAGCATGAGGCGCATTCAGCTATTGTGCCGGCTGTTACTGAATATTGCTGAAAAGAAGAGCGATAGATAGAGACGTGCATAAAGGAAACAAACAGACAGAGAGAGTGAGGGCCAGCTACTATAAAGAACAGAATAAGAGAGAAAAACAAAGCAAGAAGGAAGAATTAAAAGATATACCGTATTGGTCCGAAAATAAGCCGCACCCGCATATAAGCCGCACCTGTAAAAATAGAAAAAAGATAGTACTCCAATATAAGCCGCACCCGTAAAATTGGAGAGAAAAAGACTCTCAAAGTGATCAGCCATTGCAAGAAAGAGGCTTTCTAATTAGCACTGTAGCTTTTTTTGCAGGTTACAGACTTTACAGGATGTTAGAATCACTAAAACCGTAAATCGCTATTCAATACCGCACGAAAATCGGCAACCTTAACTCGCAATTGCGCAAATCGGCAGTCATTTTGCATTCGCTAATAGAAGCCGCAAACGTAACAAGCAAAGTTCGCAAATCGGCAGTGATTTTTTTACGGTCGTGAATATAAGCCGCACCCTTAACTCGCAAGCTCAAAAATCGGAAAAAAGGTGCGGCTTATATTCGGACCAATACGGTAGTTGAAATAAAGGAATTAATTAAAGAAAGAAATGAAGGACTTAAGGAAAGAAAATCAGAGATGACTAGAAAAAAAGTAAGAAATTTAGAGAGAGAGCAATGTAGGAAACATACAACAAAATCTGTATTTAATGCAAGATTACTCCCGTCTAACACTGCAATACAGCCAGACTGGGTTTATACGTGGGCAATAAGCCACGAGTCCCTTGATAAATATGTACCAGAGTCAGACTGTAGCATTACTCTCAGGTACATTGCTGACATCAGTTTGTCCATCTGGCACTGCAGTCTGTGCTCTGTGGTTTGTAAGCACTTTATCTCCACTTTCAAGGTTGAGCACAGAATAAATGCTGACAACTAAGAAACAGCTAGCAACAGCCTGTTATTGATTAGCAAATCATCTAGATAATATTTGATTGAAAAAGCAGTGGATTGAACAACAGAGTGATTATAAACTAAAATGACCACTGAAGTCTGACAAAAATATCAGTGTAATTAATATTCCACTTTTTCTACTATTAATATATTATTAAAATAAAGGTACAGTGCTACTCACTCACCATTTAGGCTCTTAAATTTCCTTTGTGGGCACAGCTATTTTGTTATTAACTTGATAGCAAGGCCTCCATTTTGCTAATAACGCAGATGCAAATTAACATGCAACATAGACCCGTGCATGCACACTTCCATAGACTTCACTCAGCCCTGCAATGTGACGAAGCAGCCACAGGTAACATCAACACGCTACATACACAGGATTAAGTTTGTATGGGGCTGTTTTGGACACTAATATGTAACTGCACCTTTAGCAAACTGGAAGACTTGACATCCTTGCTATCAAGAAAGGACTGGTCATAACAAAATGGCTGTTCCCACAATGAGCAATCAAAAGTTTAAACCCAGTGGAAATAGCATTTTTATATTTTTTTAATAATACATTAATTAATACAATAAATATGTTATAAACTGAAATATTGACTAAAATAAAAAAAAAATCAGACTTTCCTTGGTCCTTTAAATTATCTTTTTTGAATGAGAGCAGTTCAAAAATAGAATGATCCCTTTCTAAGTTTTGCTACACTGAATGTGCTGTTTTACACTGGGAATTATCAGGGATTCATCTGTAATCTCAGGGCATTTAGGAGGCATAACTAAATGCTAAGAAGCTTCTGCAGAGAATTCTGTTCCAGAATCATTTTGGAGAAAGTACCACATTTTTACGTTCATCCTCTCTTTATTCAGCAGTGAGGTCACTATATTTTCACTTTCATACGTTAACAAATCTGGGCCTAAGAGGTACATTTTAAAGAGCTGCTGCTATCCAGGATTTCAGCAAAAGGATAGCAAAAGAAAATATTCAAAACAGAAAAAGAGTAGAGACATACTAAATGAAAGGGAAGAGTACAACTTGAGAAATGGAGAGGGAAGAAAAGTAGGAGGAGGTAGAAGTATAGATAGAATAGGGGTGGAGGGTGCCTAATATGGAGCCATTATATGCCTTTTTGTATTTAATAACAGATAGATAGATAGATAGATAGATAGATAGATAGATAGATAGATAGATAGATAGATAGATAGTCTTTTGCTCAAGGAAAAGGAAATCTTTGCACATTAGCCTGCAAGAAAGTTTGCAGATATTAGATTATATCTTAGTATTTTTTATTTTTTTCATAATACCTGCTGTTTGACTATTTTAATATATCTGATCACTAAATACTCATGTTGTAATTTACTATAATGTTCAAGTGGTTTCTATTCTGTATTATAGGTGCTCATTGTAGAAAAGGCTGGAAGACGATCTCTTTACCTGATTGGCTTAGCTGGCATGTGTATCTGTGCTATTGTCATGACCATTGCTTTGGCGCTCTTGGTGAGTAATTCCAATCATTGTTCTCTCATTTCTCAAAGCTTATCGTATGGTAAAAATTCATATCTGTAACAGAAAAGAACTGACTGCCAATCTAGTTTGTCCATTTTCAAATTCATTTATATAGTCAGTTTTGTGGGATGCAATATGCATCAGTAAATGTAAAGAATTGGTCACTAATGTAGATTACTGCTTAAGAAATAATGTCTAAACATTAACAGCCTTATTAAATTGCAATTCGGCCAATTGAATAGGGCTCTATTTAAGCACATAGCATATTTGTTTTACAGGAGTGTTTAGTTAGTAAACTTCTATCCAAAATCAAGGACTTCACTAACTAAAAACTTCTGTAAAAAATATGCTCTGTGCTTATATAGAGCCCTATTCAATTTGATGAATTTCAGTTGAAGAAGGCTGTAAATGGGCAAGCTCTTGTAGGAATAACATGAGCTAGTAACATACATATTTAAATGTCATAGTAAAAATTATTTAAAAATAGCACATGAACAAGAATATCCAAATACAAAGGTGACTAAACTGATATCATTGTTGATCTTCTATTTTCAGTCACAGTATGCTTGGATGAGTTATCTGTGCATGGTTGCCATCTTCCTGTTTGTGATTTTCTTTGAAGTGGGACCTGGTCCTATTCCTTGGTTTATTGTGGCTGAGCTATTCAGTCAAGGTCCTCGTCCTGCAGCTATGGCCATATCTGGGTGCTGCAACTGGACCTGCAACTTCATCATTGGGATGTGTTTCCAGTACATTGCAGTAAGTATGAAAATGCATTGTGATCTTTTTAATTGCATATATGCAATTGTTTCTTATTGAATTATATATGACTTGATTACCATGTAATTACCCTTTATGACAATCTAATTTGCAGGAGAAACCAAGTGTGGGATTTGTTCTTAAGTAGATATCGTGAAATATTTATGGGGATGTTAATCTTTTAAGTAATTCTGAAAAGCATTGCACACATTTTTTAACAGCCCAGTAAGGTCAATTAGTATGTCCATTATCTGCCCCTGTACAATGGGCAGACTTCCTCTCTCTGAAGAGGCTTTCATTGGGCAATAGAACCTGTATTAGCATTCAAGACTAATAACTGCTGCCTTGTGTGTGGCACATCCACGAGTGGGAGAATAAGGTAGAAGCCAAAGGGATATTTTACACATAGCGTGAAAAGACTACATCCTAACTTATTGCTTGCAATGCCTTCAACATGGCTTGGACCTTGTTGTCATATTCATAAATAAGTAACTAATTGCATCCTTAAAATATCCATTACAAGTTTTCAGAATAAGATATAATGTAAGACTATAAGTGCCATCTGGGTGTTTGCACTTGCTCATGTTTGCAGCAGATTGGAGTCTGAGAACAATATCCATCATTTTAATTGGCCATCCATCAATCTGATAACTTACAACTAACACAAAGATAAGGCGGAGAGCTTAGTGAGAGGATTAGAAAAACTGTTGGACAGACATACATTACAAGCTTCAATTTCATTTTAACAAAATAAAAGAATGGACCTGTTAATAAATATACAGCCTTATTAAATTGCGATTCGGTAAATTTAAAAGGGCTCTATATAAGCACACAGCATATTTTTTTTACAGAGTTTTTAGTTAGTGAAGACCTTGCTTTTGGATAGAAGTTCACTGACTAAAAACTTCTGTAAAAAATATATGCTGTGTGCTTATATAGAGCCCTTTTAAATGTACTGAATCACAATTGAATAAGGCTGATAGTTTGTATATCATACAATATATGTAATCCTTGCTATGTCCTATTAATCATATTAGGCTGTTTAAAATGTGGCTTTGAAGTCTTAAAGTTTTTTAGCTACAAGGAAAAGTTATTTTTTTAAAAAGCACTTGTTTTCCATCACACAAAGCAATTTTGTCTATATTATGCTGAGTTGCAATGAAGTCTTTCCAAAAACAATATTATTCTAAGCTGCTGTTTTGCTTTCATTTCCAGGATTTGTGCGGGCCCTATGTGTTCATCATTTTTGCCATCCTGCTCTTTGGTTTCACCGTGTTTACATACTTTAAAGTGCCTGAAACAAAAGGAAAATCCTTTGAGGAGATTTCTGCCGAGTTCCGGAGGAAGAAGCTTTCTCCTCGCAAAGGACTTAAGGCAACTGAAATGGAGTATCTGGGAACCAGCAGCGAGTCCTAGAATCCTGGAACAGTTTAATGGGAGTGTAACCAAAAACAAGCTATTGAAATTACATTTAAGACAACTTTATATGAATAACAGGGTAAAAACAATATGCTTTTTATAAATACTTATTTTTTTATCATTAGTCTTCATAGGGCTATGTGCATTTTTGACTATGTGAGTTGAGAAGTAGTAATTCATATAATGCAGGTAAAGGATTCATCAATACTGTTAAGAGTATCCAGTGAGAGCTATGTAAATACACTGTAATACAGCCATACTTACAATGAACCGTAATACTTCATGGTTACTGCAGTGAGCATTATACTACTGGTGGCTTTGCAGTGCATTACTGGGTAATTCAGCTGCAAGAACCTTTATAATTAACCATTTCAATGACAGAAAGAAGGTAACTTTATATAATTGATTAGGGTAATTACTAAGGTTGTGTGTGCAGATGCTGCAGAAAGATCTAAAGTATCTATATATATTGCATATGAGCAGTAAAAACAAACAATATGGCGTTACAGAAAGTGAGCCATATCCGTCAGAATATAGTGCCAGACATAAGTGGTTATTGAATACAGTTATGATGAGTTGATTGTAAAGTAGTTCCAGATGGCAAGTGCTGCATACAGGCCAGGATTGAGGGTTTCTCTGCTTTACTGAGCCACCGGTTCTCCAGCAGAGTCTTTAGGTTTGCTGAAGCGCTGGAGTTGTCCTTCTAGGATTCTCTATGCATTTAGTGGGCAACAAGATCTTAAAGGACAGCAAACAGTCTAGAGATTCTGGATCCTGCTTCTGTATTCAAGTTCTGCTCTAACACACACACGTTAATCAGATATTGAAATCCTGGACTGTTGGCATCTCTCTTAAGGCACCACTGGTTTAGAGTGCCAAGTGTCAGAGTGCCTGTGATGATCATTACTGTATTCAATTCCTATGGCAGAAAAGTGCCATCACATGTTATTACTAAATATGAACCTCATTACAGCCTCTGTGATAGTTTAGAAAATATCCCCCATATCTGATGTCATTTACTTTTATGATGTGGTAAAAATCTGCAGAGGTGACAGAATATCCTTTCTTTGAAAATGTATTTATTCAATATGAGAACACTAAGGAAAGCAAAAAAATTAACTATTTTTTAAGATTTTTTTATATCAAAATTATTTTTACTTAATAGGGTATTTTCAATTTTAGCTTCAATTTTAGCAATTTTAGCAAATAACGCCCCAAAAAATACTTGTATTCTAACACGTGATAATTCAAGTACCTTGCTCCAATTTATCCATTTGTGCCAGCTTACACTTTGTAGTTTTTTATCTAGACTGTAATAGATTAGTTTATATTAGCCATACGCAAGTGTTTGTTTACAGTTTAATAAGTCTGTTACAAAATCTAGACATTATATTATGTTTTATTCTGCAGTCTTTTTTACCAGCAATTTTTTTTTTGCATCAGTGCTTGTGAAAGTCTCCAAAATGCAACATCAGCGTGATGGTTTTTTATAATGCAAATTAATTTCCTTGATTGTATGGGTTCAGATGTATTTTTTTTTTATTATTTGAAACTCCGACTAAGGTGAGGGCTTTCTCACTAATAAGAAAATATACCAACATCCATATTATATTCTTTAGAACATTGTTTGAAAACAGATGAGGAAAGTAGAGGCTCCATGGCCTGTCGAATATTTATTATCTCACCTGTGTTCACAAAGTGTTAAACTTAATTTATGACCTGCCTGGGTTTGTAAATCAATGCTTTATAGGATAACAACCTCACTAGTACAAAAGCTATTGTCCAAGTGAAAATAGCCTTGTCTTTCTGGTAAGAACAAATATTCACCTGGTGCGGACAACATGCGTCAGGATGCATTTTATTGCCTTCTAATTAATACAAAGCCCATCTGATCTGTAGTAAATCTAGGAGAATATCTTAATATTACAATATTCATTCCTGAAAAGCTTTGGATATCCCTGGAACAAAGTTGAGAACAAAGATCAACTGCAAAAGAGGAACTAAAGAGAATAGATAGAAAAGGGTAAAGAAGGGCTTTTCTGGTGCAAAACAGCTATCATATAAGTTAAGATAAAGTGCCACTGAAAGCATTATTTTGCAGCACATTTTTGCTTCATATGTTCTAGCATATGGGTCTTTTTGTAGAACCCTATGACCCAAGCTCAGATTATTCTACAAGGCGCCAGTGGTAGAACCAAGGGCGTAGGAACCGAAAAAATATGGGACACAAACACACACATATATATCTATATATATATATATATATATATATATATATATATATATATATATATATATATATATATATATGTTTATATGTAGATCTGTGTATGTATGTGTGTGTGTATATATATATATATATATATATATATATATATTTGTTTATATGTAGATCTATATATATATATATATAAATAAATAAATATTCACACATACAACTATGTAAAAATATATTTATGTACATATATTTATATATATATATATATATATATATATATATATATATATATAGTGGATAGATACATAAATATATATACAGTATTATATAGATATATCTTTATATACATATACAGATACCCATCCCTATCCCTAGTCTAATTATCTCTTGTGATTTCGGGAGACCCAGCACGTTAAAGGAGCAGGAGAGGGGAAGCTAATGGGGACCTTCATACTCTCGGGGGGATTTGTTCCCACTGTCCCCCCTGGTTCCTACGCCCCTGGGGAGAACTTGTATAGATGAAGGATATTTATTTTAAAAAAATACCTCAGTCAATCTACATATAGTGAGTCAGTGTCATGTGTAAGTAAAATGCTGAGCCGCCTATTCCTAACAAGTCAGCATTTCTGCCCATTCTGCAATGTAGCATAAGAGAAGCTGATGAAATGTAACTTTTGCACTAGATTTGCTGTGGTTTAAAGATTTGGGCTCTACGCTCCCTGATGGAGGTGCTGTGGTTGGACCATCAATATCAATATCTCCTTATTTATAGAATAAAATGGCTTATGCTTACACAAAATAATTATGATGTATGAAAACAAGTAAATGAGTGGAAATTACTCTCAGTATTGAGCTATGACCTGTATACTTTTATTGATTCACACTCACTTTTTACCCTTCATTATACTTTGTTTTAAATGACCTTGGGGGTAGTGTTTTGTCTCAATGTATATTAGTATCTACGAGAATATTTAAACAACATTTCCAGCAAACTAGTGCAAATTCTTTCATGGATGATGGAGTAGAATTGATCAGTATGTCATCATTTATTGTTGAAATTTGCGCTGAAAAACACTTTACATACCAAGAGCTGCTAAAACACAAAAGCATTTTAGAAACTTTCATTAATATAATTTTTGTTGGTTTTAAAAAAAAAGCATTTCCTATAATGGACATTTACTATTCCTATAAATCCTTTTGTCGGGCCTGTTTAAAATGAAGTAAAGTAGGGAGGAGAGAGGTGCTTCATTTTAAAACGTATTTTACTTTTAAATGGAGATACGCAAATTATTGTGCAGTTCGACATTTGACACAGTGTTGAGTACAGCAGGATAAGTCTGGTTAATATGGCTATGTTGCTCATAACTAGATTACGGCCCAAGCTGACATCTTAACGGCGGAGTTTGATGATGCCCTAGGTTTAAATAATTAGTGTGACCAAAACAAACTAATAACGATCTAATTCATCTCAACTATGCAAATGTGCCTCCAAAACGTAACACTACAAAAATGAGAGCGAAAAAAATAATAATACAGTCTTTAATTGTTATATGCAAGTCTTAATTACGGTTTTTCTCTATTGCCTTATTTACTTTCCTAATTTATTAGCTGTGAGGATTGCACCATTTTGTAGTTTCCACAACATTGTGGCAGACCTTTCAGTAGAACTGAATAGAGATCGTATCAGCATCCTATTCACTCCCAGGTGACTAATCCAGTTAGAGGAACCTAAATGTCTGCAGAATTAAATATAATAATTACAAATTGAAGGCTTTGTTTTTATTTATTTTTACTTTCTAAAATATTATCTGTAATCAAGTAAAGTTCTTCAAAAGAAATTACTATACATATGGGCTTCAGTTCCTCTCTGTTCCTCCCACCAATGCATTGCCTTATAGGGTAATTATTATCAATAATTGTTAATTACTCTATGGGGTTTTATAGTGCTAAAATGCGAAAAACTGAATGTATGACCCCAGAGAGTAATTAGCTTATTTTCACGTGGAGCAGGGCCATATAAACTATATTGGTACATACATCTGAAAACAGCAACACTAACAGGGTGTCATTTTATATGCATTTTTAACAAATATCTTACATGGTGTAGCAATGAACTGAAAGTATGTTTGTACCAATAGGTTCTGTTCATTTTTGTGCCCTAACCCTATTTTTTAGCTGCTTCAGTTTTTAATTTACAAAATGTTTCCTACTTTTAATTATTTTTGCTATGATGTATTTTACTAATGGAATAACATGTTTTTATGTATTATGAACAATGCCTATCAGTGTTAACACATTTTTATAAACTTTTGAAATTTATGTAAACTGACAAAAAAATAAAAATGGTTAAAATATTGTGTTAAAAATCATGTTTCTCTAATTTCTCTTTGCATTTTGCATAAAGTTAATAGTTAGAATTTTAGATTAAATTGTTGTTAATGTTTGTATAATAATAAAATGCAGCATTATTTCTATATAAATAGTACTTTGCCTTAAAAGGAAACAATAGTGAAACTAATGTATTGCATTTGTGTAATAAACTCTCAAATACAGAAGGCGGCACCCCGTTCTTCAGTGCGCTCTGATGACGCTCTGCGCTCCAGCCTAGACTCAGCAACGGGGCCTCAATGTCATATTTAATTTAAAAATTTAATTAAATCATACTTAAAATGGGAACAGAGATCTATCTTGAGGGGCACCCTGTTCTTACTGGCCTGTCGGCTTTAAAACATTCCCATCTATCTACCTGGTTGTTGTGGTGTCTTGTATAATTTTACCAGCATGTCAGACATAAATGAATTCCTGGGACTGTGTGATCTACCCCTGTCTGGTTCCCGCATTATACAAGACACCTCCAATGGATACGCTGCTGAGTCACACGTACCTAACATGCCACATCACTTTAGATTGTAAGCTCTTGTATAATGGGGGGCACCAGACAGGGGCAGATCACACAGCACCAGAAAGGAGCGCAGAGAGTCATCAGAGCACAGTTCTCTGCGCTCTGATAACGGCGCACTATTGAGCTGCGCTCAAAGGACGTGCTACCACAGAAGGCTTATAACCCAAAAATCTTTTCTTGCACTTGTGCCCTCCATTCACTAGCTCCGTCACTGAATCATTTTGTACCTGCCTCTTAGCCCATAATGTCATGTAATACATTATGCTACAATCAGTGGCGTAGCTAGAGATTTTGCCGCCTGGGGCTGTCCCCGAGTTTGCCGCCTCAGGTGCGAACATATATATATATATATATATATATAAGTCCCACAGAAGAAAAATTAAGACTTCTTATATATGTATTTGTATATATATATATATATATATATATATATATATTTCTGTGGGCATAATGTAAAAAACATATAATATATAAGGTGAACCGTCTCAATTTTCTTCCTCTTTATCTCGCCTCTCCCTCCTATATCTCTTTGCCTTTCATACCTCCTCTCTCTCATTCCAGTCTCTTCCTCCCTTTTGCTAACCGTCACCTTTCCTCCTTCTCCCCACTTCCCTTACTTTCTCTCCCCTTCTCTCTCTTTCTCTCTCTCTCACTCCCCTTCCCTCTCACCCCTCCCTTCTCTCTCTCCCTTCTCTTTCTCTCTCACCTTCTCTTTCTCTCTCTCCCTTCTCTTTCTCTCTCCCTTCTCTTTCTCTCTCCCTTCTCTTGCTCTCTCCCTTTCTTTCTCTCTCTCTGTCTCTCTTCTGCTCTCTCCCTTTCTCCCTCCCTTCTCTCTGTCTCCCTTCTCTTTCCCTGCTCTCTCTCCTTCCCTGCTCTCTAAATTACTCTCTTCTCTCCCCCCCTTTCTCTCTCTCCCTCTTTCTCTCCCTTCTCTCACTCTCCTTTCTCTCTTCCTCCCTTCTCACTCTCTCCTTTTCTCCCATCCTCATTCTCCCATTCTCCCTCTTCTTCTACCCCTCCCTCCCCTTCTCTCCCTCTCTCTCCCTATCTTTTCTCTCCTCCTCCATCTCTCCCTCCTTCCTTCTCTTCATTCTCTTCCTTCTCCCTCTCCTCCCTTCACCCTCTCCTTCTCCATACCCTTTCTTTCCCTCTTCCTTCTGCCTCTCCATCCCTCTTCCTTCTGCCTCTCCCTCTCTCTGATCTGCCTCTCCCTCCTCCCCCCTCCCTTCTCTCCCTCTCCCCTCCCTTCTCTCCCTTCTCTCTTCCTTCTCTGCTATCCCCATAGAGTGGCGCCCAGGCGGATCACCCCCCCCCCCCCGCGCTCCGCTCCCCACTAGCTACACCATTGGTTACAATAGATCAGTCATTGCAGCCCATACACAAAATAAATTACATTGCTTGGTTGCAGTAGCAGAAAAAGGTCTAGTCAGCCAAATAGCTTAAA
The DNA here is from genome assembly GCA_027410445.1 of Discoglossus pictus. Taxonomy (NCBI): domain Eukaryota; kingdom Metazoa; phylum Chordata; class Amphibia; order Anura; family Alytidae; genus Discoglossus; species Discoglossus pictus. Next base: position 332,572,687 of record CM050165.1, read on the forward strand.
TCTAACATTTACCTAATTTTGAGGAACCAGACTTGATGTTAAATGTTAATGTTAAATATGTCTCTGAATCATTACTATTTACAAATTTGATATTTGTTCAATTTATTTGTTTAACTCATTTGGCACCTATCACGTGGATGCCTTGGATGAAAATAAGCTTTGCAATTCTTCTGCAGAATGAATGCAACTTTATTTGAAATCTAATCATATTTATTATTAACTTGTAACTTGCCCATCATATAGTCTGTTCTATCTCTCTCTCTATTTCTATCTCTCAGTACTGTCTCTCTCTCTGTGCCCTCTGTTTCTTTCTCTGTGGACCCTCTCTCTCTCTGTATGCACTCTCTCTCTGCGTCCTCCCTCTTTCTGTGCACCCCTCCCTCTATCTCCCTCGCTTTCCCCTCCCTCTATTTCTCCCTCCCCCTCTATTTCCCTCCCTCTCTCTCTTCCTCCCCTCTCTCTCCCTCCCCCATCTCTCTCTCCCTCCCTCTCACTTTACCCCTTCTCCCTCCCCTCCCTCCTTCTCTCCCACCCCCTTTCTTTCCCTCGTCCTCTCTCTCTCTCTCTTTTTCTCTCTCTACCCCTCTCTTTTCCTCCCCTCTCTTTCCCCCTCTCCTCTTCATCTCTCTTCCCCCCCCCCCCCTCTCCTCTCTCTCTTACTTTGGTTGAATGGGAAGACTGGATGGACTTTTTGGTTCTTATTTGCCATCAACTCTATGTGTGTGTTATGTTTCCGTTTTCCACTAGGACTGTTCTGTTTTTTTTACATCTGATATGTGATATTTCTTTTTATGGTTGATGAGGCAAAGGCTGTGCCCTTCTAGTATGTACTAGCCTTGATATTTCAGTACTGGTTTCAACCAGTCATTTAAAGAGACAATCATTTGCTTGTGATTGTAAACATTGCACTTTAACTATCAGTAATGATTACAAATCTGTGATCTCAGAGCAGGCCACCGGAACACTTCTGTAACACGTTATCCTAATAGTGAGAAGATTGTGTAATTACAATGATGTCTTCATAAAGTTTTGGACATTGCTCTATCAGCACAATGAAGTAAAGGTACAATCGGAGAATAGAAAGACGATCAGCTGAAGCAAATGGCCTGTAGTGTGCAAAGTACACGGTTGTACCACAAGTCTTCTTTCATTTATTGTTTTGCATAAAAAAATGTAAACTTTATAAACTTAAATGACTACACCAGTCCCAATTATAGTAGGATACTAAAGTATCTTAAAAAAATTGACTTTTTGGAATTAGAATTATTTAAAAAAATGTCTATTTATAGAAAAACACATTTCAATGTACAGGTATACCCCTTAACACTACACCTTTTAGAGCTGATTCGTTATAGCACTCTTTTTGCTGTAATATTAACTTGGAGCGAGACCCTGCTGTAGATCTGTTTGTTGGCCTCCAATCCTTTAACACTCTGCTCCACTATAACACCGTATTTTTTCTTGTGGGACCCCATTTGCCTCTCAGAATCGCACAACAGCATTAAAACAAGAGACAGAACAGCAGACAGGAGAAAGGAGGAGATGGAAAGTGACAGCCTGGATGACCAGAAAGACCAAGAAAGAGACAAGGTACTGACTATGTTTCATGTCCCCTTGTTCCTCATCATGTTGTTTTTTAATTGTCAAATAACATATATATTAATTGTTTTGCTTTTGTACGGTATTTCAGAACATGAGTGAGCGCAAATAAGATCAGTCTAAATTGAAGCGCCAAAGCATTTCTCTGTATGTGAAAATGCAGGTGTTGAACCTCTTGGAAAAAGGAGAATGCAAAGTAGACACTGGAGCTTTTTAAAGTTGCCAGCCTCCACAATCTACACCATCCTTAAAAATAAGGAGAAGATCACGTCTTCAGCAACCAGCACGCACTACATCTTCTGAAGAAAATGGAGAAGCAGATTTACATCTGGATTGATGAAGAATATGAGTGCAACATGCTTCTCAGCCAGGCCATCATCATGGAGAAGGACAGAAGCATATATGGTCATATCCAATAGCCAAACAACAGATGTGACTGAAAGCTTCTCAGCTAGCTGAGGTTGGTTCACCCACTTCAAGAAAGTAACAAACTGTATAACATCGAGCGCTGACACTAAAGATGCTACGACCTTTCCAGCCACATCTTCCAGAACTTGTATTCATGAGACTGGACTGTTCTAGAAGTAAATGCCAAGCAGCACCTTCATATCATATTTGCATCGGGGTTCAAAGCAGCCAAAGACTATCTAACCCTTCTTTTGAGTGGGAACACCAGTGGCGATTTCAAGATCAAGTCATTGCCGATGTACCATTCAAAAATACAGAGAGCCATGAAGGGGTTTCCAAAATCCACTTTGCCGGTCATTTTGTTGACAATTCTGCTTTAAAGCTTGGATCACCATGGACATCTTAAAAAACTGCTTCAGAGAATACTTCTGACCATTGGTGCAATGCTACTGAAGGCCTATTACCTTTGCCGCACATTCCGACAGTTCATTTGCCAAACAGACAGCAAGGACAAAGAATCATTCATGCAGGCCATAACTAACATTGACTTGCCATGGAAGGGAGTGACAAAGTAATGTCTGAGAACAGTGTAAAGGCAGGAACCAGAATAGCCCATCATTGACGAGATTATAGACCTGGTCAATAGGGCTGGACTGGGAGATGCCCAGGACATTGAGGACTTGGTACAAGCTTCAGGCAAGAGTCTACCAATGAGGACTTCCAACAACTTTCAGAATAAAGTATTTGGGAAGCCCAAGAAAGCAGTGACTCTGACACAGAGAAATCAAAACAACTTTCCATGGAGTTTCTCACTATGGGCCTCATTCAATTTGGATCTGCTACTTGCAAGGAACTTTACTATTTGCTACTTTTGGTTGACTTGCTCCAGCAGCTCTACTTTAACTTACCTATTCAATTGGCCAGAAGCATAAGTTAGTCCCGATCACAAACCATGCTATTGGCAATAGTCATTTTCGTGCTTGAACACAATCACAGCCGTGAGGCCGTAACTCGTGTTTTGATCCCGCAAACTCAGAGAACTGTAAATGCAAATATAAATTCAATCCAGCACTGTAAAGCACTGTAAATGATGCGGAACACAATGGGTGACTTCAGGATTAAAAGCACAACATTCTCAAGCTTTCACATCACCAAAATCCAATACTTTATTACATGTTTAATTTCCATCTAAAGTCCTACGGGCTTGAATGACCTCCAAGCCCTTAACTCGTTATTCAAGCCCGTGAGACTTAGAATAAAAATGAAGGTTGGATTCCAATGTTCTACGGGCTTGGAGGTTGAAACCTGTCAGACTTTATGACGAGAATTGAACATGAAATAAAGCATTTCTTTTTGCAGATTCTTGAGCTGGAGAATGTTGTGCTATTAATTCTAAGACCAAACATCACTCTCGCTTCTCTTAAAAGTTCAGGATTGCTTTTTTATTTTCTTAATTAGTGCTACTTTTTGAAAGTAAGACATTTGCAAGACATCCTTGGTATCAGTAACCTGTCGTTCGAGTTTAGTCATTTACGGGCTTGACGGAAGGGTCAATAGTAGCAACTGAATAGCAAAGTGGGATATTCGCGGCAACAACGCTTGTGGCCGTTAAAAAGATCAAAGGTTTGAGGCAATTAACTTGCGATTCTGAGTAAAGTAATAGCAGCTTGCAGTAAGCAACTCGATCGGGGAACGCAAGTAGGAGGCAATTGAATAGGGAAGTAACTTGCGATCTCCACTTACTGATACTTTTTGCAGTAAGTATCAATTGAATGAGGCCCCAAGAGTTTGAGGTCCATCCATGACATTCTGCTTGTTTTGGTGGCCAATGATCCGGACAATGTCAGGAGCACAAATGTGAGACACAGCATTCTTGGGGCAGTGTCTTGCTTCCAGCATCTGCTGGATGACCATAGAAAGCAAAGACAGATGTCCTTGGGTGAGTTTGTGTCCAAAGAAAATAAGAATGGAGGATGAACATGAAGCTTCCACACAGTGGTGGAGCTAGTGAATGGAGGGCCCCGGTGCAAAAAAAAAAAAAAGATTGCCTCCCCCTACAATATTCATGTATTTTATGTGTACTTTGCTATCATACCATAGTTGAGACATTTGTAGGCATTTAAGTTAATAAAACTTATGTCTTATGTCATGCATTTAAAGAGAATGATGTAGCCATTACAAAATGTGCATTCTGATATACATTTTAGGGTGCAGTTAGTGTTATCTGAAGCTGTATAGTAAGACCCATGAATGTATTTGCCTAGCTAGTTTTTCATTCAGAAAGATAGTAATAAAACTATATATCATGGATATGCACCTCCCAGACATAGGTCAGGAAAAGAGCAGTATAAAATAATCACACCACATTAAACCATTTTAAAACCAATGACAATTCTTTTTTGATGCATAGAATGTGGGGCATAATTTACTAAATGTCAATGTAGTAGTTAGAGGATGTGATGGCTTTTTTAACAGCACACCTATATAGATGAAAGCTTTACCATGCATCATAATAATATGTGTTCTATACAGGGTGTGAACCACCAGGTAAAGAGTTAAAGAGCATGTGGAGAAAAAGGGTTTCCTTTTTGATATTGCAGCTTAATGGATTGAGTAATAAGAATTTATACTGTATGCGGCCCTCCAGGACCGAACTTGCCCACCCCTGGTTTAAACTGTTTGTAAACCATGGATTCAGGGTGGATACATAGGCCCTTATTCAATTGCGATTCGGCCAAATGAATAGGGCTCTTAATAAGCACATAGCATATATTTTTTAAATACGTTTTTAGTTAGTGAAGACCTTGCTTTTGGATAGATGTTTACTAACTAAAAACTTATTTTAAAAAAATATGTTATGTGCTTATTTAGAGCCCTATTCAATTGGGAAAATCGCAATTGAATGAGGGCCATATTGAGTGGTGCCATTGAGTAGCACTAATTAGAACCAGCTGTACTGGCTAAGTAAATAAGTCTGAGGACCAGATGTGTCAAGCAGTGTGCCATCTATTACATTGGGCAATACGCTACCCAATACTCAAAGCAGAATTACTCAAGGAGCGAGTGCGGCAATACGAGTGCATCTAATCCATTAACACAAAGGGTGGTGAACTGCTTAAGAATCATTCAAACAGAACACTTACCACTACACCACCAAACTCAGCTGTCACACTCAGTGTAAATCTATAATAGGACGTGTTACAATTACAGAGCTAAACAAAAATGGCATTATCAAAGTCAAATCGTGATCAACCTTAAAAATGTAAACACACATTGCAAAAGCAGTTTGTATGGGGATCAAAAGAGCATTTTAACGTTGTACTACTCATGTTTGAAATATTTGAAAAGACCACTATAGTCATATATTTCAAATGTATTATTTTGAAGACCTACTTTAGAAAATATGTTAAAAAAAAATACAACCTTTAATATATTCAAATTTACCACTTTCGTTTCTGCTAATCAATTTCCTGAGGTAGGCAGTAACTTGGAATACACTAGAAGCTTCTATCACAGTGGGAATGTGGCAACTAAAACTGCCAGTGAATCCAATAAGACTAGTGGAAATTTCAAGGACACACCCTCCGATCTAAAAACAATTTGACAGTTATTTGCTTTCTAAAAAACAATTTGCCAGTTATCAAATTTAATTATTTAGAGGACCATATTAAAATCGGACCATTGCAGTCATTTACTCTGTGTGTTTTTAAATACAATATAACATAGTCATAATTTCAATCAACTTTTAAGACAAGGAACAAAACAGTATAATTTAATATATATGGAATGGCTCATGTGCATATGCAGCCTTGCAATGCCATATATACAGGGTAAAGTATGTCATTCTTCCAGTTATCCACCAGGTGGCATGACTAGAACATAATAGAAATGACGTGTTTGACACTATATAAAAGAACATATAATTATTATTATTATTATTGTTTGTTTGTAACGTGCCATCATATTCTGTAGCGCTATACCTAAGATGTGATCAAGGCAAAACAATATTAACACAATACAAAGATGGAGGGCCCTGTCTTTGAGATTAGAATCCAGTGACCATAGTGCTTTCCCTAAAGCACCATGCGATATTGAAAACTTGCAGACTTACAATCTAAAGGTTTTGGTTGTGGTACTGGAGGGTGAGAAATGCAGTGTGCGTGAGGTTTTGAGGGATTTGAAGCAGGAAGATAATCTGGTGGAGCGAGGCAAGGAGTTTCAGAGAATAGGAAAAGCGAGAGAAAGGTGGTGAGGGCGGTTGTGAGAGGAGGAGATGAGAGAGGAGGAAATAAGAAGGTCATTAGCAAAGCAAAGAGTACAAGTGGGGGGATATTTGGAGATGAGAGCACATATAAAGGGGTGCAGTGTTGTTTACGGCTTTGTAAGTTAGGGTCATGATTTAAAATGTTATTCTGGAGGCTACGGGAAGCCATTGGAGTGATTCAATATGGATTGAAGTGGGGAAAGGTGGGTGATGGGTAGGCCAGCCAGAAGTGAGTTGCAGTAGACAAGACGCGATATGATGAGAGAGTGAATTAGAATCTTAGTTGTGTCTTGTGTAAGGTAGTGACATATTTTGGAAATGTCTTTTAAATTGAAGATTTTGTTAGTGACTGTATGTGAGGGATGAAAGATTGGTCAGGGTCCAGTAGAACCCCAAGATAATCGGCTTGAGAGATGGGAGTGATGATGGGATTGTTGTCAGTGAGCGAGATGTGAGGAATTGACGCTGTAGTAGATAGTGGGAAGATTAAGAGTTCAGTCTTAGGCAAGTTGAGTTTGAGATGGTGGGCGGACATCCAGGAGGATAAGCTTGAGAGACAGTTGGATACATGTGCTAGAAGAGAGGGGAATAAATCAGGTGCTGAGAGGTAGATTTGAGTGTCATGTGCATAGAGATGATACCGAAGTCCAAAATATTTTATTAGGGTGCCAAGTGAGAATGTGTAGATGATGAATAGGAGGGGGCCTAGGACTGATCCTTGGGGTACGTCACCAGAAGGTGAGAAGAAGAAGAGGTGCCAGAGAAGGAGACACTAAATGTACGATCTTTTGAAACGACTTCTTTTGAAATTCAGAAATACTCTCAGACTAGGGTCAGATTTCACATAAGGTCAACAGGTCAATGATCTAGACCAGCAGGACATTAAGGGGGTGACAGGCACATTTCTCAAGCCCAGACCTTACTTATATCCCTTTCCCCTACAAGCCCTTATTTATTTTACCCATTATATTACTTCCCTTTATGCTTTCTTGCTTCCTTTCATTCATTATTATTTTATTATTATACTAGCGACTTGCCCGTCAAAAATAACGGCATAAAAATTTGAAGCCTTGCAATGCTGTTGTTTGCTACACAATTGCGAGCCTCTTCCCCCTCTACTTTACAGGCCTCCCGGCTCGCAGGCTGCACAATGAGCCGCTAATTGCAGGCTGCGGCATACGCTGTTCGTCGCTCATTGCGAGCTTTTCCCCCCTCTACCTTGTAGGCCTCGCCTTCGCTGAACGCCTTCGCTGCTCATTGCGGGCCTCACAATAAGCAGCTTTGCCACTTGAGGGCCTCGCGATGAGTGCCTTTTGCAAGCGTTACAGACAAACTCACAATTACGACAACTATATATATGATTATTTTCTACGGTATAGATCCCTTTATTTCTCCCTACTATCTTTCTACTCCTCCCTCCAGTCGACCAATTGTTTGCTCCCAAGCCTATAATCCTCTTTCACTCTCCCTCCTTTCTCAATACTAGCTCATTCTATTCTTTTGCATCTCTTATACCCTCTGTCAATCCCATGTTGCGTCATTGTATTCAGAGGTTTGACTCCCAGTCCTCTCCTCCTTCTACCCCCTTTACCCCTGATTCATAATCTTTGATGATATGTGTGATCACTATACCAACCTCTCAATCCCAACATGTGGTGAATCTGACAGACTGGGTATATACGGGTTTGGGTGCAGTCAAACAAAAGCCCACTTACCACTTACTACTCTTTGTCTTCTAGTAAGTAAAGTGCAGCCCCCTGACACAACCAATATCAGTGGGAGTTACAGTGAAATTCAAATCTAACATAACAAACTAAAATTACATGACCCAAGCAATATGGATCACCTGTATTTTAAAACAGACCAATACATTCTGGATATAAGGTATGGGGTTAAAAAGGCCACAGCTCTGTTCATTATAAACAATAACACACATAAATAATAAGAGGTGCCTGCCCATCCACACTTAATGGCTCAAGGGGACCCCGTGCCCCAGGAGCACAACCAAATGAGCGCACCTCGCAGCTCACTAATCACCTGTGGGCAAGCACCCCCGCATACCCAAGCTGTGACAATACAAAGTAATAACCCATGTAAATACAATGATCATTTGAAGAATATACATAATACATTTTTCAGAAAATATATATAAGAAAACAGATAAGCATAACATCATACAAGTTTATTTTTATTTTTCCATATCATCTTACAAAAGCACCAATAAAAGTGCTCTTAACCATATAACAAAGAGCTGTGTGGCAACTGTAATAACAAATTTTAATAAGGACTAATGCTGAAGTCAGCCATCCAAGACTAGACGAATGGTTAATTTGAATGCCAAGATAAACACATTTGACCCATATGCATTGAGGTGAACCCCATCCTTTTTATAAAATACTAATGCATCCTCTCCTTCTAAATCAGTGTATCATAATGACGCTCCACCCATTGCTCTAGTATAGCTAGCCATCTATATTGACTTTCTTCCTGCATTTATTTAATATAGCAGGAAGAATGTGAGACCGCCATCTAATACGGTGCACTGTATCCGACCATTTCATCTTTGTAATAAGTGCATTTAACGGCATGCTTCCCAAATTATTACCCCCCGCTACCGCTGCATATTGCACCACCTCCCTAACTACACACTCCTATTTTATTAACAAAACTCATTTTTGCGGAAACCCAGCTGTGTATCGGCATATTTTTGCAGAGCTGTTCAACGTGCCCAGTACATTATGAATGGCATAAGATCCATACAGTCCGTGGAAGTGTGCCAATGGAAGGATAAAATAAAATTATATATATTTTTTTTCACATGGAAAATATCAATAATCACATAAGCAATAAGAAAAAACTATTTTTTTTATATTTCTTTTATTCATATATTATTTTTTTTATGTGCTTTTTATGTGCTTCAGCAACCTGAAAGTAAACAGTATTAACATGACTAAGAAATGTTCCACACCCAATAATAATCATAACTTAATCTAAAGGACTACCAAGGTCCCATAACTGCTCTGGACATGGGGTTAAGGGGTCCCTTGCACTACCAGAGCAAATTGAATACCTAAAAAGGTAGAAGCCGGATCCTCCGTTTTGTCAGATGTCAACGTGCCCAGTACATGTATGAATGGCATAAGATCCATGCAGTCCGTGGAAGTGTGCCAATGGAATGATAAAATAAAATTATAATAACCTATGAGACGTTGGATGCACACGTAGCAGCCTAAATGCTGACTCAATATCATATTTGGCTAATAACCATCCTCGTCCCGCCTTGCGTACTAGTGCATTTGCATGGTCAAAGGAAGTATAACGTACAGAAGGTAATTTCTTATCAATCCCATCATTTACTGAATTACCTTTTGTAAATGATAAATGATGGATGAGTACTTACCTGGTTCCTTTTTTGGGACAATTCCTAATGAGGAAATCCGTAAATCCGGCACCGGCGGACACAGGTAATGACCTGCCATCCGTTCTAGAGCCACCTCCTTCCTGAGCTTTTCCTTGACAACTTCTGGAAATTGTTTAGCTGAAATAAGATTACCCAAAAATCGTGATTTCTACCAGTATTGCAGCCCTGTTAATTTCCTCCAATGTGAAAACCCGTAGCCTGTAAAGGAGCCCACTAGTCTTACAGCTATTAAATTGGAATTGTACAGCTACCTACAAACGATCTGTGGGTTACAAAAACCCTGTCGAAATCAGAACTCCGTTGCCGCAAAGCCTTTGATCTGTCAAGCCCGTAAATGTTACGTTTGCAAATCGATATTAAATTGCTACGAATCCACTGTCCTTCAAACCCGTAACCAGCAAATGAAGCCAAAAAGCTTATGGGTACTAGAGAGGTCCCGCAAGGGGGTTAAAGTATTATATTTAGCACTGTAAATGCAAATATCAACACACTACTTAATATTAAAGGTAAAGTGATGTTAGGTATTAAAATTAATAGCACAGCATTCTCAGGCACTCAAATCTGCAATATAAAATACTTTTTTTAATGTTTAATTTCCATGTAATATCGATGGCAGCAATCAATGTGTTAATACATATAATGGAACTTGCATGGACTTGAATAATTTCAAGCCCTCAGGCTTTGCGGGTGAAACAGTGCCACTACGGGCTTGGAATTCAATTTGGCCCTTAGTGTCACTGCCCTTAGCAGCAGTGTTCGCTGCCCCACCTCACTTATTTCGCTTGAAACATCTTACTGCTGCGTTATTGGTGAACCCACATTCAGAGGAATCATCCCTGAACTTGCATGTCTCTCCTATACCTACACTTACCCTCATTGTATTGAAAGCACGTACTTTCTTTGCCTGTTGAACTCTGTGATTGGTTAGTGCTCCTAATTCCTGCGGCACAAAAGGAACTAGCATAACCCCCCGCCATGCTTTTTGCTGGAGTGACGATCTTTAACCACATACCTATGTCCTGCTCATCCCATCTCATTAAAAGGTTAACAGCAAGAGGCTGCCTAAATTGTTCATCATAGGACCACCATGCCATGCCCCATATGTCCTATGAATGCTCTCAATCTTGTCCAGATAACAAAAGAAAGCCAAAAAGCAGTCCGGATACTTATCCCCAAAGATACCTGCCAATATTATGTAGGCTTGCAGCCAGTTAGTAAAGGTCTTTGGGATGTGTCTATAATGCTTCTTCCTTTCTTCCTCCTCCCTCCTAGCTTCTTTCCTATTGTAAGGAACATGCATCCCAATAGGCCCTAACTGGCACAACGAGGGTCTTATCCTGGCTGTGTCAGATATTACCGGCCTCTCTTGTTTCTTCCTTGTTTGCTTTCCCATAAGCTCCACATCCCGTACACAACACTGCAAGCCCTTGCCATTGATGTCTCTCCCATCCCTGATCCTCTCAACTCATGTAACAAAGAATTTAGCTTATCCTCTAAACTAATTAGTGTAGGATTATGAGAAAGAGTAGCATGGGACTCACCGGCTCGTCCTGACTGTTGGATTGGCAAGTTGTCATCTTGTCGCCTCCTACCACCTCCACTTTTCCATGGCTTCTTGGGCTCAGTCCCACGCCATACGCTCTTCTCCTGAACCAGTGCTGCTCTCCTGCCCCACCTTATAGGTGATAAACTCCTCCTTACACGTTGCCCCTCATTAGCCACAAATGGGTATGTTTCCACCCTGCCACGCCTAGACTGCTGGCTGGCATTTTGATTCTGGCCAGGCCTTTTATCTGCAATTGAATAGAAATTAGGATTGGCATGTATGCATTCACCTTCACTAAATGCATTTTCCAACTCCCTCATTTCCTCCCTTGTAGTTAAAACTGGTGCCCCATCCCCCATAATAGAAAGGGATGAGATTGATTCCAGCTCCAACTGTGTAGATCACATGCACTCATAATCACTACACTCATCCTGTCCCATATCAACCTCAGCAGTAATAGAAGAGTATGGTGAAAATGTAGTTCTGTGTATCTGTGATTCAGTCATGCACTGTCCTCTCTGTGTCCATGCTGACTTCCTTCCCCCATTCCCCCTCCCTTAACACTCTCCCCACCCAACCTAGCATATACTCCCCCATTAACTCCCTCCCCTACCTCATCTGGTTCATTCCTCCTAGGATCCGGTAGGTGTAGTATTGGGAAGGGCTAGAAATGAACCGGCGGTCTTGATACATATTGGTACCAATGACAAAGTAAGTGGAAGATAGAGTGTCCTAAAGAATGATTTCATAGAACTAGCTAATAAGCTGAAGGCAAGGACCTCCAAGGTAGTATTTTCTGAGATACTACCTGTGCCATGTGCTAGCCCAGGGAGACAGAAGGAGCTTAGGGAGGTTAATGAGTGGCTAAAAATGTGGTGCACTAAGGAGGGGTTTGGGTTTTTAGACCACTGGGCTGACTTCTCACTTGGTACAATCTCTATAGCATGGATGGGTTTGCACCTCAATGATGAGGGAGCTTGTGTGCTAGGGGATAGGATGGTACAATGGCTGGGGGAGTTCTTAAACTAGTAGGTGGGGGGAGGGACTAGATAGAAGTAATGGATTAGAAAGTGTAGAGGGGGTGAGGAATGCATTAACTAGTCAAGGGGGAAGAGATGGGGGAGGGTTAGTATAGTCAATAGGGAGGTATTGCTAGGTAACTCAAGTACAGTGGCAGACACTTCAGAACTACAGACTCATAACATAAAGTGTATGCTTGCTAATGCCAGAAGTGTGTCAGGTTAAAATAGGAGAGTTAGAATTATTAGCAGTTAATGAGAAATGGGATTTAATAGGCATTACTGAAACATGGTGGGATGACTCTCATGACTGGACTGTTAATCTGGATGGGTATAACCTATTTAGGAAAGATAGGGGCAATGGTAAATGAGGAGGAGGGATTTGTCTGTATGTTAAGCCTGGATTTAAGCCTATAGTCAGAGAAGATATTTATGGTATAACTAGCAGTAATGTTGAATGTTTGTGTTGAGTTAAATAGCGGAGCAGCAAATTCTAAAAGAATATTGGTAGAAGTATGCTATAAACCCCCAAATATAATTGATAGTGAGGAACTGCAATGCAATTATTGTTACAGATTGGAAATACAGGTAAGCATGGGCAAGTTTTAATAATGGGAGATTTTAACTACCCTTAAATAGACTGGATGAAGGAGACCAGCAGTGCAGCTAAGGGGAGCAGGTTCTTAAGTACACTCAGAGATCATTATCTGACCTAGGTTATACAAAACCCTACTAGAAATGACGATATCTTGGATTTAGTCATCACAAATAATATTGATATAGCATCAAATGTTGAAATAGGGCTACCTTTGGGAAACAATGATAACAACACAGTCTCATTTGAGATTGAATTAAAAAAAAAATAACTGTAAGGGGCCAACAAAAGCTCTCAATTTTAAAAGGGCAGATTTTAACGGTCTAAGGGCAACAATACAACGTATAGACTGGGACAGAGAACTGACAGGTAAAAATACTGAACATAAATGGACAACATTCAAATCCTTGCTAAATATACATACTTATCACCATATACCATGTGGGAAAAAAAGGAGTAAATCACAACCCATGTGGTTTAATAATGACTTAAAGATGAAAATGGATAATTAAAAACAGGCATTTTAATTACACAAAAAAGAGGGGACAGAGACTGCTTTACGTGAGTACAGGGAATCAACAAGGCTTGCAAAAGGGCTATTAGACTGGCTAAAATAGAAAATGAAAAGTTAGTTGCAAAGGCGAGTAAGACTAACCCTAAATTATTTTTTAAATATATTAATGGGAAGAAGGCCAGGAAGAAAGCTATAGGAACCTTACAATGTGAAACAGGCCGTCTGACAATTAGTGACCAAGAAAAGGCAGATGAGCTAAATAGGTTATTTGCTTCAGTATACAAAGGTACTGTAGGTACCGGTGGTTGGGCCACTGGAACAAAACAGGGCTACAATACCTTCACCTAATAATTGGTTAACGCAGGAAGTAATCCAAAAGAGGTTGGAAAAAATAAATGTTAATAAAGCCCCAGGTCCAGATGGAATACATCCACGGGTACTGAGGGAACTGGGCTCTGTAATTGCAAAACCATTATATCTAATTTTTTAAGATTCACTCAACACAGGGTCTCTACCAGATGACTGGAGAAAGGCAGAGGTGATACCTATATTTAAGAAGAGAGCAAGAGCAAATTCAGGAAATTATAGACCTGTGAGCCTCACTTCTGTAGTGGGAAAGCTTTAAGAGCGTTATTAAGGGATAGTATACAAAAATATGTCTATTTGAACAGGATTATAAGTAGGAGACAACATGGATTTATGAAGGATAATCATGTCAAACAAACCTAATTATTTTCTTTCAGGAGGTTAGTAGGAACTTGGATCAAGGCAACTCAGTGGATGTAGTCTTTTTGGATTTTGCAAAGGCCTTTGATACAGTGCCACATGGGAGACTATTGAGCAAACTAAGGGATACAGGAATTACAGTAAATATCTGCTCATGAATTGAGAGCTGTCTAAAAGACAGGAAGCAAAGGGTTGTTGTAAATGGAACATATTCAGATTGGACTAATGTGGTAAGTGGGGTTCCTCTGGGTTCAGTATTAGGTCCTCTCCTTGTTAACATATTTTTTAATGACGTAGGATTGGAAAGTACTGTCTCCATTTTTGCTGATGATGCTAAGTTGTGCAAGGTAATTAAAACAGATAATGATGTACTTTCCCTCCAAAGGGATTTGCATAAATTCGAAAAATGGTTGACTAAATGACAGATGAGATTTAATACGAATAAATGTAAAGTTATGCATATGGGAAGGAAAAATAGCCATGCAATTTATAATCTTAATGGAGCAAATTAAGGGTTATCAGATATTGAAAGGGATATGGGAGTACTTGTGGACAACCACCTAGGTAACAGTGCTCAATGCCAAGCAGCAACTACAAAGGCAAGTAAAATATTAGCATGTATCAAGAATCATATAGAAGCCAGGGAAGCAAATATAATTCTGTGACTGTACAAATCCCTAGTACACCCTTATTTGGAATATGGAGTACCATTTTGGGCACCACTACATAAAAACGACATTTTAGAGCTGGAAAAAGTACAGAGAAGGGTAAAAAAACTAATAAGGGGAATGTAGGGGCTAAGTTATGAAGAAAGGCTAACCAAATTAAACGTATTTTCTCTAGAAAAAAGGCGTCTAAGAGGTGATATGATTACCTTATAAATATATCCAGGGTCTATAAAAGGCTTTGTCAAGTGAGCTCTTTGTGCCAAGAGGTTTGCAACTGACAAGAAGACATCCTTTGAGATTAGAAGTAAAAAGGGTGGTTAATCTGTGGAAATCTCTACCAAAGCAATTGGATATATTTTTAAATAAAAAGGGCATTCAGGGCTATCCTGGATAATGAGAGGGAGTATTGAGCCAGGGAGGAATCCGATCGCCAGTATCTAGGGTCAGGAAGGACTTTTATATTTTTTTCCCCTTTTGAGACAATTGGCAAAGTTTTACTGTTTTTTTTTTTTCTGTTTGCCTTCCTCTGGATCAATTGACAATTAATCTGCACATTGCAGATCAGACGAGATCTAAAAATGTTGAACTAAAAGGTTGTCCTAAAAGTCTTTTTTCAATCTCAATTACTATGTAACTATGTAATAACTCCACCCCTTCCCAGCCCATCTCTTCTTCTATTATCCTTCATAGCCCTATCCCTTGCCTCATTTGGGCTCCTCCCTCTCCCCCTGCCCCGGCCCACCTCCTCGAGGCCTGACAGCCTTTTTAGACCTGGCCACTTTATTTCTAGGCCCGGCCACCATTTTGGGCTGCTCAGGCCTAGCTTCAGACCCTAAATCAATCAGATCAGACCTCAGACCAGTTGCACCCGAAGCAAACCTCTTCTTACCTGCTCCCAGCTGCCAATTGCGCGTGTGATCAAGCCTCCTCATTCTGGGCTGCATCATGATTGTGCGCTCCACGGTCGAACGCATAGATGCCGCAGAGCGCCCCCTCTAACGGCATGAGTACATCGATCAACACTTAAAGGAGACCTATAATGCTCAGAGCTTGACAAATTGGGGGAAAGACTCACAGGGGCTCTGGAAACATGATGGGGCACCTGGGGGTCTCTATGGGGGCATAAAAGGGGGTGAGGGGTGCAGCAATGGGCACCTGAGTCACTGAATGAGGATGTGAGGAGTGAGAATGGGCTGAGTGAATGTGGGGAATATTAAGGGGTAAAGGGTAATAATTATCAGCCCCCTGACCTAAAGCCCTAGCCTGTTCCACAACAGAGAGCCAGGGCCCCTAGCCAGTGTATGCTGCCTTAGCTGAGCTTTCAAACTATCCACAAATGGTGATACCATAATAGCCCACCTAAACTCATTAGCAAAGCACGTAAGTAATCCAAAGTTAAGTAGTGGACAGATAAGCCCTCACTAAATAATTAGCAAATCAGGTAAGTAAATACTCCCAATTTAAATGTTGGACAGATAAAATGATGATGCAATAACTATCTGAATTGCCTGAATGATGGTTGATATGCAATCTGATATCTGGACCCAATTAACTCATTGAAGGGAGGTGATGCAGTATATATAAATGTGCCCCTGTTACATAATCATTATCTAACTAGCGAATTGCCCGTCAAAAAATGACGGCAATGAAATTGTAAGTGAGCTAAGGGTGTTTGGTGTATAATAATGAAATATATAATACATTAATAAATGAATATACTTTACGTATTTTGAAGCATTGTGTTGAAGAGCTAGCAATCTGTTTTGATGTTACTGCAGCATTAGTGGTGTGGAGCTGCTATGTAAGCGTAATGAATGTGTGCAGTGTAATAGTGTGCGTGCGAGAGAGCAAACCGTTAGCGTAGTTATGTACTTCCGCATTGGCGAAAAATGGCGGGTAATGTGTGGTATGCATCTTAGCGGAATATCCGTAGGTCTTTTGTGGTGTTTTGCGAGTTTCTTGTGGTGTTTTGCGTGTTTAGAGTGCTGTAGCCTCGTTTTCGTTTTGTTAGGCGGCCATTTTTTCTGTCGGTTAGAGAATTTTCGAGTGTGTAAACTCTTTTATTTTGAGCGAAATTAAGGTGTAAGTTGTTTTTTTGAGGTCCTGGATGCTCCCTCTTGCTGTAGGTAAGCTTTTTATGTATGTGCTGTGTGTGTTTATTGTGTTTTTCATTTTGTGATGTTCGCTAGTTGCGTGCGATTTTTGCGAGGTCGTAATGTGTGTAACGTGTCTCGTATTTTTTTTTTGCGTTGTAAGGTAAAGTTTGCGAGGGTCGCGGTTGTTGTGTCGTGTTGTTTGCGTTTTAACGTAAATTTTGCAAGGGTCGCAGTTGCTGGCAAGGAGCGCCTTCGGCGCTCCATGCCAGCAAATGAGGCCCTTGGCGCTCTATGCCAGCAACTGAGGCCCTTGCCCGCAGCCCTCACTGCGCGAGCTGCATCCCTCGCTTTGCGAGGGCTGCGACTCGCTGCGCGAGCCGCGACCCTCGCTATGCGATGGCCGCGGGCTCACTATGCGAGCCCGCAAGCTTTAGCAACAACTTGTACGCTCACAACTATATATGTGACTAGCGAATTGCCCGTCAAAAAATGACGGCAATGAAATTGTAAGTGAGCTAAGGGTGTTTGGTGTATAATAATGAAATATATAATACATTAATGAATGAATATACTTTACGTATTTTGAAGCATTGTGTTGAAGAGCTGTCAATGTGTTTTGATGTTGCTGCAGCATTAGTGGTGTGGAGCTGCTGTGTAACCGTGATGAACGTGTGCAGTGTAATAGTGTGCGTGCGAGAGACCAAACCGTTAGCGTAGTTGTGTACTTCCGCATTGGCAAAAAATGGCGGGTAATGTGTGGTATGCGTCTTTTGTGGTGTTTTGCGTGTTTAGAGTGCTGTAGCCTAGTTTTCGTTTTGTTCGGCGCCCATTTTTTCTGTCCATTAGAGAATTTTCGAGTGTGTAAACTCTTTTATTTTGAGCAAAATAAAGGTGTAAGTTTTTTTGAGGTCCTGGATGCTTCCTCTTGCTGTAGGTAAGCTTTTTATGTATGTGCTGTGTGTATTTATTGTGTTTTAAATTTTGTGATGTTCGCGAGTTGCGTGCGATTTTTGCGAGGTCGTAATGTGTGGTAACGTGTCTTGTATATTTTTTTGCGTTGTGAGGTAAAGTTTGTGAGGGTCGCGGTTGTTGTGTCGTGTTGTTTGCGTTTAAACATAAATTTTGCAAGGGTCGCAGTTGCTGGCAAGGAGCGCCTTCGGCGCTCCATGCCAGCAAATGAGGCCCTTGGCGCTCCATGCCAGCAACTGAGGCCCTCGCCCGCAGCCCTCGCTGCGCGCGCTGCGTCCCTCGCTTTGTCTGAGTGTACATGAATACATATAGTGCTGCTGCTGTTTCCCTACACACATCTCATACATAGCATCACATCCTTAATGCAATCTGTCAGTGTCATATATAAAGTACAGTCAGTGAGGTAATTTCAGCTTATCCCCTAGTAATGTATCTCATGCTGTAACATGGAGAACATTACTGCCAGCACTTCTTATCAGTCTTCAGCTCTTGCCCATAACCAAGATGGCGGACCCGTAGCTCCGTCCCAGAATTTGTCTTCCTAGCAACAATAGGCGTAGCAGAGTAATACACACACTCATTGTAGAGAGAGATATACGCAAATACTACATATCACACTCATCCTCATGCAGTATTCAAACCTACTGTCTCATGTCTCCGCCCATGTCTCCGTCCCGTCTCATGTCTCCGTCTCCCTGTCTCCGTCTCCCTGTCTCCGTCTCACTGTCTCCGCCCACTTCATCTCCAGCTCCGCCCCACCGTTAATCTAGTCCCGCCCACCGCCTCCTTCTGGACGCTGCAGATTTCTGCTCCTCATTGTGCTGTCAGCTCACAGGGTATGCGAGGGCCGTAGCGAGCCCGCAAGCGTTAGCAACGGCTTGAGCGGGCTCGCATGCTCACAATTATATATGTGATAACCCCTGCCTGGTAACAGTCCTAGGAATGGATAATAAAATAGGTCCTCCTAATTCCAAGCAAGGTCAAACAGAGGGGGGCTCTTTTAACTCTGTTCAGCCGTGCGGTTTCTTCTTCTGAACATTTGTTTCTCCTTGAAAAGAAAAATATGAGTTTACAAACGAACAATAAATAATAAATATGTACATTTTGAGTTTCATGTCCCTTTGTTAGAGAGTTTATTACAGTGTGTGTATATGTATATGTGTGTGTGGATGTGCCTGTGTGTTTATGTATGTGTGTATAAGTATGTATATGTTTGTATATGTGTGTATGTGTGCGTATGTCTATGTATGTATGTGTTTGTGTGTATGTATGTGTGTGTATATATGTACAGTCAGGTCCATAAATATTGGGACATCGACATAATTCTAATCTTTTTGGCTCTATACACCACCACAATGGATTTGAAATGAAACTAACAAGATGTGCTTTAACTGCAGACTTTCAGCTTTAATTTGAGGGTATTTACATCCAAATCAGGTGAACGGTGTAGGAATTACAACAGTTTGTATATGTGCCTCCCACTTTTTAAGGGACCAAAAGTAATGGGACAGATTAACAGTCATAAAACAAACTTTCACTTTTTAATACTTGGTTGCAAATCCTTTGCAGTCAATTACAGCCTGAAGTCTGGAACGCATAGACATCACCAGATGCTGGGTTTCATCCCTGGTGATGCTCTGCCAGACCTCTATTGCAACTGTCTTCAGTTCCTGCTTGTTCTTGGGGCATTTTCCCTTCAGTTTTGTCTTCAGCAAGTGAAATGCATGCTCAATCGGATTCAGGTCAGGTGATTGACTTGGCCATTGCATAACATTCCACTTCTTTCCCTTAAAAAACTCTTTGGTTGCTTTTGCAGTATGCTTCGGGTCATTGTCCATCTGCACTGTGAAGCGCCGTCCAATGAGTTCTGAAGCATTTGGCTGAATATGAGCAGATAATATTGCCCGAAACACTTCAGAATTCATCTTGCTGCTTTTGTCAGCAGTCACATCATCAATAAATACAAGAGAACCAGTTCCATTGGCAGCCATACATGTCCACGCCATGACACTACCACCACCATGCTTCACTGATGAGGTGGTATGCTTTGGATCATAAGCAGTTCCTTTCCGTCTCCATACTCTTCTCTTCCCATCACTCTGGTACCAGTTGATCTTAGTCTCATCTGTCCATAGGATGTTGTTCCAGAACTGTGAAGGTTTTTTTAGGTGTTGTTTGGAAAACTCTAATCTGGCCTTCCTGTTTTTGAGGCTCACCAATGGTTTACATCTTGTGGTGAACCCTCTGTATTTACTCTGGTGAAGTCTTCTCTTGATTGTTGACTTTGACACACATACACCTACATCCTGGAGAGTGTTCTTGATCTGGCCAACTGTTGTGAAGGGTGTTTTCTTCACCAGGGAAATAATTCTTCGGTCATCCACCACAGTTGTTTTCCGTGGTCTTCCGGGTCTTTTGGTGTTGCTGAGCTCACCGGTGCGTTCTTTCTTTTTAAGTATGTTCCAAACAGTTGATTTGGCCACACCTAATGTTTTTGCTATCTCTCTGATGGGTTTGTTTTGTTTTTTCAGCCTAATGATGGCTTGCTTCACTGATAGTGACAGCTCTTTGGATATCATATTGAGAGTTAACAGCAACAAATGCAAATAGCACACTTGAAATGAACACTGGAGCTTGTATCTGCTCTTTGTAAATGGGATAATGAGGGAATAACACACACCTGGCCATGGAACAGCTGAGCAGCCAATTGTCCCATTACTTTTGGTCCCTTAAAAAGTGGGAGGCACATATACAAACTGTTGTAATTCCTACACCGTTCACCTGATTTAATGTAAATACCCTCAAATTAAAGCTGAAAGTCTGCAGTTAAAGCACATCTTGTTCGTTTCATTTCAAATCCATTGTGGTGGTGTATAGAGCCAAAAAGTTTAGAATTGTGTCGATGTCCCAATATTTATGGACCTGACTGTATATGCGTATATGTATGTGTGTGCATGCATATGTGTATGTGTGTGGACGTGTATGTATGTGTGTGTTCATGTGTGTATGTGACCTATACTGATATTATCAGAAGGGAACTAATTAAGTAAATGTTATCTAGCTTGTCCCTTGTGTGTTGGATAGAGACTTAGACAGATAGATAATGAGACAGAAGAAGACATTCAGAGAGAGAGAGAGAGAGACAGAGAGGTACGGGGACAGAGAGTACGTGACACAAAGAGGAACAGAGAGTGTCGACAGAGGGGGCAATTTACTAAGAAGTCACAATCTTCTGTGGCTCATGGCGTATCAGCTCTACTCTGGTCTCCCTGGCTTTACTAAATAGCAGATATTATAATATCTAGTTGTTTGCCCGTCATAAATGACGGTATAATATTTGATGTGTCTCCCCCTTCCCTCCCCTGGTAGTTAGTTTAGGATGCACCCTGTTCAGACAAAAGCTGCAAGAATCAGGCCCAGTAAAGAAAACTGACAATGCTTTAAACAGAACTAATGTAAGGCCATTATTATGCAAGGTCACATCCTCCTAAGAAAGCAGTAGACAGCATCAGCTGAAACGAAAATGGAGCAACCCAGTATATTATTATTATTATTATCTTTATTTATATCGCGCCAACATATTCCGTAGCGCTGTACAGGGGTTGAGTACATAGCAGAAAACAAATTAAACACATTGTAAAGAACGGAGGGCCCTGTTTTTGAGCATAAAATCAAATGTACATAGAGCTTGTTTCCAAGGCACTGACACAAGATTGAAAACTTGCAAACTTACAGTATAGAATAATTGCTTATAAAACATAAAAATGTAAAGGTTGTGTTTATTTATGTTGGTCCCTAAAACCTATTTGGATCATTGTCAAGTTAAGTTGATCAATGTACCATATAGATTTTTTTTTTATTGCAGTGGTGCTTTATTAAAATTGCTATTCAATGTTTTAAAAACAAAATATCAATATCTAACTTGCTTTCAAGCACCAGCTTCCAGTTAGGATGCTTGTCTCCACCCCCTGGCTGGGAGGCAGTAATAAGTTGTCAGACAGAAGCTTGTATCTAGACGTAAGTGGCTGCTTTTTATTGGGTTTTTGTTTTTAACTTACCTTATATGTAAATATAAAGGTGGGGTTCCCTGGTGGTCCAGGGTTAGCATTCAATGCTTTCACCTCTGCGACCTGGGCTCGATTCCAGTCAGGGAACCAAGAGGTGACACCACCCTGAAGCCATGTAGGGTTGGGCCTGGTCAGTACTTTAATGGGAGACCACCTTGGAATACCAGGAGCTGTATTCTGTGGCCCACTGCAGAGGAACTGGCAACCCACTCCAGTATCTCTGCCATGAATACCAAGTGGATCAGCATGACCATGGAAATAAAGATCTGCCTGGTGTGTTACGGCCCATGAGGTCACTGAGAGTCAGAAACGACTGAACAAAGCAAATATATATATATATAGTTATACGGTTATTAGTAAAAAGCACTGTTTATCACACATGTATATGTAATTGCTTCTCACCATCATCTGGTATGTATGTTTATACACAAACAAAGGATAATTAAAAAAATAAATGGAGTTAGCTGTACTTTGTAGTGGATGTCATTATAAGGAACCTTTCTAAATACTGTGTCAGCAGTATTCACCATAAAATGTAGAAAATCTGGAAAAAAGCAAGAGAATAATTCACTAAGAGAAGAGATTACTCACTAGTGATGTGAATTCCAATTGAAATTTAATAGACATAACATAAAAATTGGTGAAACAGCCTAGGGGTTTTATGTTATCTTTATCTAGATAAATATAGCACTCTGCCTTCAGTGCTCTAACTGATCAATATGTTTTGCTAGCGTCATTTTTACAACTATACTGGGCAACAGGATAAGGTTTTACTAACTATACAACTCTATTTTAAAAGGCCAGTGGCGCCAGCTAGAGCTCATTATAAAAACTGCAGCTTTCCAACCAGCCTGCAACATTGGTTTAGTAATGGAATTATTATAACTATATATTATCTAACTTAATTCATATTTTTATAGTTTAATAAATGTTTAATCTTTTCAAATAGAAACATCATAAAAATTCACTGTTGATTTTGCGCTGATTCTTGCTGAGACCAGTTTTCCATCTTTTTTCTTTCATTTTTTTTGCATCAACTGGACGAAAAGGGACAAAAGGAAATTACACATTTTTCTATTAGACCTTGGATAAAGTTTGAACAACCCCAGTCCTGAAAATGCACTACTGATTTCCTGAAAGTCCAATGTGTTAAGGAATTTAAGCATGGGCAATAAGCGAGTCAAACTTTGGGTAGATATAATGGGTAGACCAGATGGGCCGTCTTGGTTCTTAACTGCTGTCAAATGTATGTTTCAATGTTCATGTTTCTATATTGACCCTCAAGGACAAGCTTGTCTTATTATTTTAAAGAAAATAATACACATATAGTGAAAAAAAAAATACCCTTAAACACAATTTAATAAGAATAACAATATAAATTGTAATGCACATAATCTTCTCCCACTGTCATTGAATTAATTAAATAAGATCAGACAAAGACCCATGTAAGATTGAAAACTTGGAGACTTACAATCTAAAGGATCTACCACTGGTGCACCCAGTGCAATGCATACATATTATAATATTATATAAATAATATAAATTATGGGTCAAAGCTTTCATGGGAAATCTCTCCATAGCGCTGGCGCTCTCTAGTTGCCAAATCTGGTATTGCATAATTAAGTTTAATTTTGTTATTTTTTTGAGTCCCCTATTCATTTAATCTGGGGATTATTTGTACCCCTATCCGCCTCAGTTCCTATGCCCCTGACCATAAGTAGTAGTATTTTTTTATTTTCAGTAGTATTTTAGGAACATTTTATTCAGGTCTTGAATTATTTTCTTGATGTCCTTCTGCAATTCCTGTGTAGGCCACATATGCAGAGCACTGGTATCTGGTCAGTGTCCAATTCAGAGAGCCTTTAGAGTATGGGATATCTGCTGGGTGACTTCATCCTATGATGGATTCCACCTACAGGATCAGATACATTTTGTAACTGTGATAGAAAAATATGTCGCATCTGCTACAACAGAAAACATTTTCAACTTGTGTCCCTCGTATGTGCACTGACAAAAAGGTGTTTTAGGAGTAAATCATTGTTTCCTAAGGATAGAGATTACTGTACGTAAGAATTTAAACTTGTGGATGGCTTGAGTAGCAAGCTTGATTTATCTTGGTGAATTTGTATTTGGCCATGACATTGTTTTCTGCACTTGTATCTTCTGCTTTGTATTTAACCAGCGTTGATTAGTTCTTCAGCTTTAACTCTTAAAAGATAAACACCAGAAAAATTAAAAACTCACAAACTTACAATCTAAAAGAAGAAAAAGAGAACAGGTTTGGGCACTCATGTTTCTTATAATTTAAAGCTTAACTTTTATTAGTATCTCTATAAAACTTAAAAGACAGATAAAAGCAAAATGCCTCTGACACAGCAACATCACATATATAGTTGTGAGCATGCGAGTTGTTGCTAACGCTTGCGGGCTCGCATAGAGAGCCAAGGCCCTCGCGAAGTGAGGGCAGTGGGTGAGGGCCTCAGTTGCTGGCATGGAGCGCCAAAGGCGCTCCATGCCAGCAACTGCGACCCTCGCAAACTTCACCTCGCAACGCAAACTACACGACACACCAATTACGACACTCACAAAATTTTACGACCAACGCAAACAACATACGACACACGTTAACACACATTACGGCCTCGCAACACTCGGACGCAACTCGCGAACATTACAAAATTAGAAACACAATACATACACACAGCACATACATAAAAACCTTACCTACACCAAGAGGTAGCATCCAGGACCTCAAAAATGCAACTTACACCTTCATTTCACTCGAAATAAAAGAGTTTAGACACTAAACAATTTGCTAAGCGAGAGAAAAAATGGCCGCCGAACAAAACGAAAACGAGGCTACACACGCAAACACCATACGAGACACGTTACCACACATTACGACCTTGCAAACATCGGACGCAACACGCCGACATACAAACATTTAAAACACACTAAATACACACAACACACACATAAAAAGCTTACCTACAGCAAGAGCAACCATCCAGCACCTCAAAAAAAACAAGTTACACCTTTATTTAAATAAAAATAAAACACTTTAGACACTAATAAAATCGCTAAGCGAGAGAAAAAATGGCCGACGAACAAAACGAAAACGAGGCTTCAGACGTAACTATACTACACTTACTCGCAATAATGAAATACATACTATACGGCACGTACCACACTGATATTAAACACCATTTTGTCCACTACTACGCACAAAATGGCGGATGGAACGCAAATTGTAAGCTGGAACGCAAATAGCGCATGCGTATTGCGTTCTAACGGTCTAACTTTCCAGACATTCCTACAAGTTTATAAATACTGCCTACTTTCCACCAAAAACTACATTTTTCCTCAGGTGATGAACGGAGTGACTTCTGAGATAACTGCTGCTTTTACTGGAGAAGACATTTCTTTCCTAATTTACTACTTTACATTGTGCAAATTACAACTGAGAGGTAAGCTATAATATATTACATTTTATTATCAAGACAGGACAAAAAAAAAACATATACATCACATTGCCGTCATTTTTTGACGGGCAAGTCGCTAGTATATAAATAAAAATGATAAAAAAAAACTTACACAGTGAGGAGAAAGGCCTTGAATTAATTCTGTTTTCAAGTTCCAATTTCCAAAAACCCCTCTGTACTAGTAAGTGATATTAAAAATGATTTCCAATCATTGTCCAAAAGGGTGGTTAATAGAAATAGAGAATTTGAAAAAGATTTTCTTTCAACCAATCAAATAAAAGGTCAACTAAACTGGAAGCCATGGGATAAACATTTTCAGTAAGTCCTTTTTGGACAATTAATGGCGAAATGAAATATTTTCATTGGATCACCCTTAGAACCCACTTGGTTTATATGTATTCTTTAATAAATAAAAACTGGGAAATGTGTGCAATAGAACTAACGTATGGGTTTATAAACTCACATGCTTGATAAGAGTATCTATTTCTCCTTGTGTAGAAAATAATAACAAAAAGAGGTTCCAGAAACAAGGATATAAAATGTTAAGAATGAATTATGCTACATTATGTGTTTATGCTCTTCATTATGTAAGATGTATTGTGATATTTTTGTACATTTTGCTCAAATAAAAAAAAAAATAAAAAAAAAAAATGATTTCCAATCCACAAATATTGAGAATGTTTATTTTTTTTTAAATACACTATTCTGTTCCCTGGCAAAACCTTAAGGGAAACATTCACCTTGCCCCAATTCAGCAATAATACACCCCTATAATTAATTATAATAATATTACATAAAAGACCAGGGGATTAAATATTTGACATACTGTAATGCCCAGGAGGGCCCATTGGACTTTTGGGGACTATGGACTGTTGTGGAGCCTGAGGGAAACCTAGTCACTGAAGTCATGGACTCTTATTTGTAACCCCAGCACATGTGATTTCTAAATATCAAAATGGACATGAGATGTGTGCTAAGGACTGTGACAATTTGTTTTTCATTTATGTGTGTTCAGAACATGCTCTGGTATAGTGACTTGCTTAATATTACTGGTTGAATGGATGTATTTCATAAATAAGCTAGCAGTAGCTATGATTACTGCATTGTAATAATGTTATTTTACCGGTAACTAACAGATACACTTTCTGCCATGTTGTGTTCAAAATGTGGTAAGAATATGCTAAGATATGACACTATTAGTCTCTTTAGATAGTGCAGAGTTCTTTTATCCATTATAAAGAATTGTGTCATGGCCATGGACTGGAAGGAGTTAACCCTCATGAACTATTTTGTTCTGTCATTACACTTGTCATCTGGTATTTCTTATGGAAACTTTTTGATCAGGCTTATTGGACTCCAAAAGAGACATTTATTATTTGAGATAAACTGGAGTGTTCCAGTTCATTCTCTTTCTTCTAGAGGGGGTCAGCAGGGGTGATTTATATAACATTATATTGGGAAAAAGTTATAGTGTGTTAAGATAGAGCTCAAAAGGGTCTTAATGTATTTAATCCTGTAAATCATATGATATGCCTATTGCTGATAATGGAATAGAAGTTAGTTACACTATATGATAGTATGATATGTATTGGGGATTCCACCCCAGGTTTCCAGGTGAGTGAAAGCCAGGCTTTTGGCCATATGCATTGTCTAAAGGCAGATAGTTGTAAAAGTTGATAAACTTCACCGAATAGATAACCACCACCACTCCTGACAGCAGAGCAAAAGACGTGTAAAAGGACCATGCAATTCTGCTGGATAGGTTTGAACCAGGTTCTTACCAAGTCCAAATGAAGTAGCAGATCATGTCAACCCCAATGGCACATAGGGGTTAACTTTAGAATACTATGGGGGTCCATTTGGACCCCCCATGACATAAGGGTTATTTTTAGAAACTATATAGACCACATGGAAATAGGGGCTTACTTTTAAATACCATGGCCCCCTTGGCACTAAGGGTTAATTACCTCTGAAGATCTCCACGGTGTAGGATTAATTATTACATGCCTTACAGGCCCTCCTTCACAAGTGTTAATGATAGGAGCAGCAGAGGACATATTACAGTTGTTAGGAGCTACAGGTATTCTTGGAGGACCTCCATGTCATATATCTTAGATTTAGATGCCATGGAGTTCCTGTAAGGACACCCGTGGTGGGGGTTAACTTTTAGTTGCAATGGATGTCCTTTAAGGACCTCCATGGTATGGGTTTAACTGTTACTTTCCCTGGAACCATCAATAGATCCCCATGGTTAGAGATTTCATTGGGGATTAGCAGAAGAAGGAATCATGGGAGTTCCCTACTGTGCGTACATGGGACGGTATCACTGGGCTCATAGGGAGTATGGATACTAGTGTGGGATCCATAAGATCCCCCAACTTTATGTGATGTTTTATTTGTTAGGGTGTATGTTACTACCCCCTTATTTGTTTCGGATATAAGAAATCAAGCTTCATATCCATCTCAGATGAGGTGCTAGACTGTTCATATTATCGCATCTGACACTGAATCCTTTTTCAGAGGCATTTTTCTGCCTCTAAAGGAGGTCATTAGTACATGTAGGATTGGGTGGGAAAAAGAGGCTTAAGCACCCTAAGTACCTTGTAGAACTGATTGGGATGACTTGGAGGGAAATTTGAATGTGATAGATAGCCTTTATATAGCTTATTTTACTCTATTTAGCTCTGCATTCACACAGCACATTATGATTTTGATTGGTTACATAAGTTAGCAAGAAACATGTTAATTTGACATGTAACTGCCATAAGATCTACTTGGAATGGGGCCCTACATGTTTTATATGCATATTTTTTTAAGTTTATTATTATTATTATTATCTTTATTTACATATTCCGTAGCGCTGTACAGGGGTTTAGTACATGGCAAAAATCAAACTTAACACCTTAAAGAATGGAGGGCCCTGTTTTTGAGCATATAATCAAATGTACATAGTGCTCGTTTCCAAGACACGGACACACAATTGAAAACTCGCAAACTTACAATCTCTAAGTTTCCTGGATTGTGAATGCATCTGATAGAGGAGAATTAGTAGTGTATGAAAACCCTAAAATAAACATTAACAGCCTTATTAAATTGTTATTCGGCCAATTAAATAGGGCTCTATATAAGCACATAGCATATTTTTTTTTACAAAAGATTTTAGTTAGTGAAGACCTTGCTTTTGGATAGAAGTTCACTAACTAAAAACTTCTGTAAATAAAGATGCTATGTGCTTAAATAGAGCCCTTTTACCGCAATTTAATAAGGCTGTAAGAAACTTATCTTGAAGTTTGCAAAATATCTTCTATTTTTTACCAGATGAAAATTAGAGTAAATGCCCCCTGCAAACTCAGGCTCAAAATTCATTAGGAGCAAGCATAGGCAGCTGCAACATTGTAGTACAAATCTGGGGATCCTGTCTCAGCAGCAAAGCATCATGGAACTTGTAGTCTGGCACCTATTCATGTAAGACAGTTCTATGTATTTTCATATAAGAGTCTCTCTCTCTAACAGTTTCCACCTGAAATACTCTGCAGCTTATTTAAATGCTCACATTCACTCTGAAGTTTATTCCACCTCAGTGTCTGCAGCACATTCTCACAGTCTCTGTAGCACATTCCACCCCAGTCCCAGCAGCAAAATATAACAGAGTTCATATATAAAATAATAAAATAAAATCATACTGCTATACCTGCAGTGTGGGTTAAACCTTGGTTATCACTTGTACCACCTCCTCTGGAAAAACATTCTATGTATCAACTACTCATTAAGTATTTTTTCTCTTTCTTTGTTTGGCAGCGCTAACAAAAATGCAGCTGACAGTTTGTCTCCCTCTGTGTGTGTGTGCGTCTCTGTGCCTCTCTCTCACCCTCTCTCCAGCTCTTTGGTGAGTAACTAACAGGTTAAAATCTGTACTTGAATGCTGTGTTCCTATTGGCTAGAACATTTTGATGATGTAAGCCGCTTTGGGCGGTATGGAGCCAATAAAACTGTAAGTAGACTGAACTTTGTAATGCATTGTATATTTTTCTGTGGCTGTTAAGAAACTTTTAAAACCCAGGAAACTTCTATATACCTTCCTGCTCTCATTTTTCTGTTGAAACACTGCCTCAATGTGCAACGTACAAAAGGACAGAATAGAAGCCCACCAAATAAAATGATCACTTTTGGGTAGATACAATAGGCAGACTATATGGGCATTTTGCTTCTTATCTGCCATCAAATGTAAGTAGCTATGTTTTACACTAGGCATTCTTGGATTCATTTTTGGCTTTTCTCTAATCAAACCAAGCT
Source organism: Discoglossus pictus (assembly GCA_027410445.1). NCBI lineage: Eukaryota > Metazoa > Chordata > Amphibia > Anura > Alytidae > Discoglossus > Discoglossus pictus. The sequence continues at coordinate 332,602,354 of CM050165.1, forward strand.
TCCACAACAACAGTTCTACTGTATATGTCATCTTTACATGGCTCTTCTATATGTAATGTCCTACAAGCAAGCAAGCTATCTTGTAATGCAGGCTGTACACAGACTACAGAATGTGTCCTGTGATAATAATACACACAAAAACGGCACAACCTCAAAAAACAGCGACGCACAAAAACATTCAATCTGATTGTACTAAAACCCCTACAAAGGAAGGGTTTGTGCAGGATGTGCTGCCATCTGCCTCTTACAAGTTGAGACCATTTCAAAATAATTTAAGACAAAATTTCTAATAGCAGTAACAAGGTGGTTACAAGTAGTAACATGGTGATTTTTCAGCCTTGAGCGGTAGACTTACAACAGTACATGAGATAAGCAAAGAAACGCCTTATCTCACTCAGGCACACAGCAGGCTCCTACAGGTTATATGTATTGCACCTAAAATATACAGGGGGATCTATCACATATAATAGTTTCCATAGTGTGTAACGCTCAAGCTGGGCATGGCAATGGGAGGTTACACACTGTGTGCTTGCATGCACAATGTGCCGCACTAAGCCAAGGGGGTAGAGATGGGAAGAGACAGGGAGATGGGAGCGGGGGGGAGAGACAAAAGAGAGGGTGGGGGAGAAAGACATGGGGGTAGAGAGACAGGAGAGGGTGGGTGAGAGACAGGAGAGGGGGAAGAGACAATGGAGAGGGGCAGGGAGAAGGGGAGGGAAGAGACACAGGGGAGGGAGAGGGAGAGGGGGAGGGAAGAGACATTTTTTGACGGGCAAGTTACTAGTGGATACATAAATGCCTTTGCAAGCATGGCAAAAAAAAAAAACTTGTGCAGATGATGTTTTCACCCCCAGGATTGAGCTAGGCTACTGATAGGGTTAATTGTTGTAAAAGTGTACCCTGTCCATGTGAACATGATCAGCTTTGCAGCCAATCAGCAATGCTGTGTGAAGCAAACTATATGAGGCTGCTACACTGGGTCCTTAAAGGACCATAAATCGAAATTCCAGTAAAAATACACAGTTGTTCTTTAGACATACACTTTCTCCTTGATAAATTCTGCCAAATTATAATTGTACTGAAACCAAACATTTCATCTTCTCCTATTATTTTAATCTGTCCTTTATGCAAGTGATCATTTATGCTTGTTTTATGGTCCTGCAATTACCTGCAACGTTTGAAAAAGAGAAGTTCATGGTCTGTGCATGTGTCTCTGTGTGAGTGCATGTGTCACTGTGTGAGTGAGTGCATGCAATTCACTGGGGCTGGGGGAGATGATGGGAAAATTCACAGGGGCTGGGAGAGATGATGGGGCAATTCACTGGGGCTTGGAGAGACCACAGGGGCAATTTACTGGGGCTGGTGGAGGTGATGGGGTAAATCACTGGGGCTGGGTGGGGTTACGGGGGCAAATCATTGGGGCTTGGGGAAGTTTCACCTGAATGTTTCACCTGAACAATCAAAGAATGAAGGGACACAAACCTTGCTCTGGTTATTACAGTAATCTAAAGGAAAGCTGCAGCTCAATTCACAGACGAAAACTATACAATGTATTATGTATGCTAATTTTTGCTGGGATTTTCAGGGGGTGTCAACATTAATAGAAAACAGTTTGCAAATGCAAGAAATTCAGCAAACTTTAGGATAACTGTTTAAATGTTTAAAAAAAAAAAAATCTAATTTCAATAATCAATAATAAACAGAAGTTCTTGGGAGAATCTCCCTGCGCTTAATTAGTAAGCTCTTTCGTATGCATTTAGGTGGGCTCTGATTGGCTGAAAAGTATTCTCAATCGAAAATGTGCGAAACTTGGGTGATATTAGTCAATCAGCAAAGGGAAGGATACATATATAGAAATATATATCAAAATGGCAAGTTCTACTGCAGCATAGTAATATGCACATAAAAAAAAAATAGAAAAAAAAGTTATGTTTTTTTTAAAAAGCGCAGCCATTATCAGTACAGTTTAAGTCACAGTAAGGCAGTAAAGGTATGTAGCTAATACTCTAGTCACTGATTATATTCTGCCCCCAGGTGTTACGGTACTTGGAAAAAATATTTAGCCCCACAGAAGTGATAAGCACAGTTCCAAAATGTTTAGTTTTATCAAGATGAACTTGAATTTTGATAAAAGTAAGTCAGGAAGAAATGGTACAGTTATCCTTCAGAAAGTAAAGTAGCATTTGGAAATCAACAAAGTTTGCAATTTGATACTAACACTGATGATGGTTTATAAAGAAATAATCTGTAAGTAGAACCACATAAATGGCATAGTTTATGCTACCATTATTGCAATGCTAAAAAAGTCAAGACCTTTCAAACATACTTTGTAACTTGCATAATGAAAGTTTAATTATATAAAATAATGAATTATCAATTCATTTATGCAGTTTGAAGGAGGAAGCTGGGGTTCAATTTCAAAAATAATCTGAGTAATGTATGGTTAGTGTCTATAGTAATATAAAACAGAATGCACACAGCGCGGTATGAGGAGTGTTAATAGGGGAGGGGGGAGAGACACAGAGGAGGGTGAAAGAGACACAGGGGAGGGAGGGGAATAGACATAGGATAGGGGAAAGAGACACAGTGGAGGGGGGAGACACAGGGGAGGGAGGAGGGGGGAAGAGACACAGGGCCGGGGGGGGAGAGACACAGACATGGAGAAAGAGACATGGGGAAAGAGACACAGGGGAGAGGGGAAGAGATACAGGGTAGAGAGGGGGCAATAGACACGCGGGGGGAGAGTGGGAGAGAGACACAGGGGAAGGAGAGGGCGGAGACACAGGAGAGGGGGAGGAAAGCGATAGAGGGGGAAAGGGGGAAAGAGACACAGGTAAGGGAGGGGGAAGAGACAGAGGGGGAAAGGAGGAAAGAGACATAGGAGAGGGAGAGGGGGGAAGTGACACAGGAGGGGGAGAAGGTTAGGAGAGACACAGGAGAAGGGGTGGAGACACGCATCAAATAGTATCCCATCAATTTTGACGGGCAAGTTACTAGTAGTAATATGAAAAAAAAAATATATTTTTTAATTCAGTTTAAAAGTTTCAAAGGTTTATCAATAGTTTGGAAGTTTTGTCAGTTTTGTGACACTTAAATCGTCTTAAATCGGGTCTGATCAAGTGTATCTAATAAGGCAAATCTAATCAACTGCATAGGAAAGTTAACTCTTTCAGACCACACACACATAACTCTGTCATAATATATTTATTATATTATATATATATAGTTACATAGTAAGGTTGAAAAAATACCGTATATACTCGAGTAAAAGCCAAGTTTTTCATACCTTTTTTTAAGGCTTATACTCGAGTCACTCCCCCTAGTGTCTCTCTAACCCTCCCCCCGTGTCTCTCTACCCCTCGTGTCTCTGTAACCGCCCCGTGTCTCTTTCCCTCCCCCCTCCTCATCCTCAACCCCCCTCCTCCTCATCAACCCCCTCCTCAACCCCCTCATCACTGTCTCCCCTCTAAATACCTCCCCCTCACTTACCTGCTTCTTCTCCCTCCTCTGCTCCGTCTTGACCCCGGCGCGCATGTGACGTCACATGCGCGCCGTGTCATTAGCATATACCGGGTGCCGGCGGTAAGTGAGGGGGAGGTATTTAGAGGGGAGACAGTGAGGAGGGGGTTGATGAGGACGAGGAAGGGTGAGGAGGGGGGTTGAGGTTGGGGGGGTGAGGAGGGGGATGAGGATGGGGGAGTTGAGGAGGGGGGTTGAGGATGGGGGTTTGAGGAGGGGATTGATGTTGAGGAGGGGGGTTGAGGTTGAGGGGGGTGAGGAGGGGGGTTGAGGATGGGGGTTGAGGGAGGAGGATGAGGATGGGGGGTTGAGGGGGTAGGATGAGGATGGGGGGGTTGAGGGGGTAGGATGAGGATGGGGGTTGAGGAGTGAGGTTGAAGGGGGTTGAGGAGGGAGGATGAGGAGTGGATTGAGGATGAGGAGGGAGGTTGAGGAGGGGGTTGAGGATGAGGAGGGAGGTTGAGGATGAGGAGGGAGGTTGAGGATGAGGAGTGATGTTGAGGAGGGAAGTTGAGAATGAGGAGGGTGATAAGGGAGGGAGAAGAGACACAGGGAAGTGAGAGGGGAGAAGAGACATGGGAGAGAGAGGGGGGACACAGGGGGCAGCACATTTCCCACCCTTGGCTTATACTCGAGTCACTCATTTTACCCAGTATTTTGTGGTAAAATAGGTGCCTTGGCTTATACTCGGGTCTGCTTATACTCAAGTATATACGGTACTTTTAGTCCATCAATTCCACTGTTTAACCACACTTACTGTGAAAAACTATTTTCTTTCTTCAAGGTGGAATCTTTTTCCTTCTAACCTCAAAGGATTTTCTCTTGTCAGTTGAAAACCTCCTGGCACAAAAAGTTCTCTTGACAAAGCCTTATATTGACCCTGAATGTATTCACATAAGGTAATCATATGCCCTCTTAGGTGCCGTTTTTCTAGAGAAGGTAAGTTTAATTTGGTTAGTCTTTTATATCATGTATCAGTTGTTTTAGCAAACACTACATGATGCCTTGGTAGAGAACTTTACAATCTGTGGACCTTAACTTTGCAAAGGATAACCTACTTTTCTTCTAGAAAAACGTCTTAGTGTGAATATTGTTTTTGTATAGAGTGTTGCAAAACTGTATTTCATGTTCCAGATTACAGCCTACTATAAATGTATAAAGTCGCTCGTTTCTAAGCCCATTTTTATATATAATAATTTAAAATGAATCTTCCAAGATGCTGCCAGGCATTGAGAACAGTCCCATCGACTGCCTTGTACTAATATTAATAATTATGTCTTTGTAGCAAAGGGCTCCTTTAGATTGTAAGTTTGCAAGTTTTTAATCATTTGAGCTGCATTATATACTCTAGATTCTCAGCTCAAAGACGAGGACCTCCATTCATTTGCAATGTGGTAAAACTGTTTTTGCCTTGTACATAACCCCTGTATAGAGCTGCAGAATATGAACCTTATTCAAGACTCATAACTTCCAAAATTAAATCTTTTGTAAGAGCTTTTTTTTAGTAATGTTACACGTTTTCAATGCTTCTCAGTTGTAATATTACTGATCCCATCTGCAACTTGTAAATCCATGGCTTGTCAGTGAAGCACAAGGCATAGGTTTATGCTAAAAACATTACTTCGCTCAAACTCCACTTCCACCAATGAAAATCCCTGGGGATTCCCTACATTCACAAACACAGTGATGGGAATCCCCGGGGATCCCCTTCTCGGTTCACACCCAGTCCCAAGTTCCCCGCTTACATCCGATCTTCATCCCCATGGGGGTCCATTGAGACCCCCATGGCACCTAAAATATTAAATCAGGATCACAAGGACACCCGTGGCACCTAAATGTTAACCCCCAAATTAGCTTTTCATTATTATTACTTTGTTGGATAAGCTATAATGTCATAAATACTCAGAGCTGCTTGCACACCATCAGCAGTGCAAATTCACCCTGCCTAAGGCCTACTACATCTGTGAGATTCTCAGAGCTGCTTGCACACCACCAGCAGGTATGGAGAAAACCACGGAAATTGCGCCATCCCTGGAGCTAATATCTTTATTAATATCACTACTGTATGCATGTTATTATATCTTGACTGAACTCTTTCTATCTTTCACTTGTTTCCTAACCCTTGCTATTCCTTATCTCTTACTCTTCCCCAGGTCTCTGCCTTTCTCATTCCCTTTAGATTGTAAGTAGCAAGTTTCCAGTCTTGTAGGGTGCTTTGGAAAAAAACACTTTCTGCTAAGATTCTAAGCTCAAAACAGGGTCATTCAATTTCTGAATGTGCTAAATCGTTATCTCCCTTGTTTTTATCCACTATACAGCACTAAGGAATATGTTGGCACAATACAAATAAAAGATAATAATAATAAATACAAAACTGCAAAAAAAAAATGTTGGGGTGACAACCTACTACTTTGGTTGGGTTTAATAAGAACCTAGTTCAAACCTACCCAGTTGGACCGTCTGGTTCGTTGTATATCAATGATATCAGGAACAGAACCAACCCAGCTTACTTCCACCAAAGCGCCCAGTAGATAACAGGAACCAGTAAAGCACCCAGTAAATGTTATCGATTGTAAAAAGGTAATATTCCTGATAGTAAGGATTATTATGCCCTCAGAATTAAACATTAATGCAAATTATGTAGTTCAAACTGATAACTAGTTTATTGATGTTGGTACAGTATATTTATGCATAACACAGTTCCATCACCAACGACCAATCGACCAATCAACCAATCTTCACCAGCCCCACCCTGACCACGTGGGTATGTCCGTCCATCAAGTGATGTCATCCCTCCCAATCACCCCCCTTGGTCCTGGAGCTTAACTGAACACCCAAGCTAATTGGCCCTTTGATCCAGGCGTTACAGGGGGTATCCAATCAGATAAGGAGTAGAGACACTCTGTCTGCTTGTGCACATAACTCTCCATATGCCCCAGTAATTTTAGATGCACATCCCTTATGTTATTTATTACCATAACTGTTAGTTCCAGCTTGCTTCCTCACTCAAACCTAAGTGTCCACTGTACCCTGGCAACAGCCAGCTCTTCCCCCATTGTACTGTATCCCCTACAACCAAACACCTTGTAACTGGTGACTCCTCTTCCCCAGGGACCCTGGTAATACACTTTATTACATTCCCTGGGGAAAATGCAACATTTCAATATTAAATATGACTGGTTACAACCGTGACATCAATAAATTCACAAAAAATAAAATTATCTTAATTAACCCCATAGTGGAAGAAAGAATACCAATAGTCCATGCTAATCCAGGGCGCACAATAGTCCAAGAGTCCCTCAAAGTCTTGCCCCCCCACCAATATTTTACAATAAATCTATAAGTGAAATATTTAATAAAGTTAAATATGAAACTGATTTGAAAAGCCATGTATCACCCACAACTAAAACCATATGTGCAGTTGTACATACATGCACATCATGAAATGCATTGCCTATCAGTGCCATATTTAATCTGCTGCTTCATGAAATGTCCCACCAGTCTGGTTCGTTGTATATCCCTGATAGCAGGAACAGAACCAACCCAGCTTACCCTGCTGCTGATTTGCACATAGGCCATACATAAGGCATCCATTGTTGTTTATGAAAGTATTTAATTTTCATACTTCGTAAGAAGCTGAGATGTTTGGATTAAACAATACCAATTGTGAGTAGCTACCAGTATAATTTTAGAAGAAATGCCATGCAACACATTCATGTTCAACACAGTAACATGTGCCAGCTGGCAGTTAGTGGTTCTAAAATGACAAATCCACGCTTAGAGAAACAGTGTGAAGTAAGAGATGCTGTTATAAAGAGAAATGTGATATTCTCCAGAATAAATCAAAACTTTGAAAAACAATTAAAGGCCACAGAAAACGTCCCAACTAGTAAAATATAAAAAAAATATGAATATCTGCTCATAGAACGTATTAAAAATACAATTTAATAACAGGGAAACAGCTTTGAATTTACTACATTTTCTGTCAGTCTGGTAGGAGGATCTTTTGATTTAAGTGATATCCAAATGTAGTACATTTAATGTTATTTTCAACAATTTCCATTAGCAAATATTCCAATTCGTAATTTATCATCTTATATCTGCTGTGATCATTTAATGTTATAATACCAGTTATAGTACAAAGAAAATATATTGCAAAATTAACTTGCTGAAATAGAGGGATGTTTAGGTCAATTCCTCCTGTAAGTCCAGCATCTATATACAGGGATGGATTTACATTTTTGGAGCCCCTGGGCAGTGAACTCTGAGTTGCCCATGTGTATATGTAGTGTGCACTACTGTTTTTTGCTTGTAAGTTGCTTACATGCATAACACACACATACACACCAGACACATACATACATACAGTATCACACATTACACAGATACACACACAGACATCAGAGAAATGCACACACACATCACAGACCCTTATATACATATCACAGACACAAACATCACAGACAAATCACAGTCACATACACACATCACAGACACACATCACATACACACACACATCACAGTCACACACATATATATTACACATACATCAAACATTCATCCTACACATCACATTCATCAGACATATACACATAGCACATACACATACATTACACACCACATACACACACATCATATACATACGCACACATACATACACACACACACACACAACATACATACAGACACCACATACATTTATACACACACCAAATACATGCACACACACACCACATACACACACACACCACATACATACACACCCATATACATCCCACACACATGCACACACCACAAGATTAGACTTACTGGGAATTTGTGAACTCAAATGGACAACCACCATCTTCTACTGTGGCCAGGTATCTTGCAGAAGAAATATAGTAGCCCTCATAGTCAATCAAAGAGTGGCCAAAGTGCTTGGTTACAACCCAATAAATGACAGAATCCTCGGATTTAGACTATAAGGAGTAGGTTAACATTTTTCCCTACATGTTAGTAGGAAAAAAAAAAGTCAAACCAAAGATAAACTGGGAAAGAAAAGTAAAAAAAAAAAAAAGGGTGAGCATAAATTAAGACCTATAAGGATGTGCCAATCATAATGTTTCACCTTTCCATTGGGAGGTAAACTCTGACACCTTTCCAGTAGCCATCTTTGCATCAGAGTGGGCCCATAAGTAAACCAGAGAGAGCCCTGCTGTAGCATATCCATAAATTACGACATTTGAGCCCCCAAATACACCAGACACCCAACATAAACACAGACATATCTAGATACAGTGAAAGAAGGAACCTGACCAGGGAAGTCTGGGGGAGAAGCAGACCAGCAGAGTGTGCTCTCCCATGGGACAGGATGCAGGATATAATTAAGAATGCAACACTTTGAGGTAGCCAAAGCACTAAATACAAGAGTGGTCCCACGTTTAGAGGGTTGTCTGCATAGGTATTAGTGTATATAGTGCCTGCATGTAAAAAAAATTAACAGCCTCTAATCTATTATGCTGCTGATCAACTTCCTGAGGTTGGAGGAGAGGAAATTGAATCTACTTATGATAAAACTGCTAGTGCTTTCAAGAGGATTAATGAAAATCATATTATTTTACAAGAACATACCCTCTTCAGAAAGTGGCAGACAGAACATGCTGAGAAAAGATAATAGAGCCACGGAGTAAAGTATACTTGAATATAAAAGTTAAAAATGCAAAGGGTATTTTTATTTATTTTGCTTTCTAAAACAATTTCTAGTTAGACCCAGTGGCGCTGGTGAACTTTCAAGTTGGAGGGGTGCCAGAGTCAGACTTAACTCCTCCCCTTACATAGACCCCACCCATTTTTAAACTTCTCCCCTTGTTGTCATATTGACCTTTATATGCCCACACAATGACCTTATACTTGCCCCACCCATTGAAATAGACTCCACCTACTGATTTTTTAATACTGTTCAAAAATTCTAGAATCTTGGGATTCAGGCAAATAATACAATATTCTCTTCTGCATTAATTCAATGACACTCACCAACAGTTGACTCTCCTTCTCGGGGTGTCTTCAAGTTACATAATTACATAGTAATTAAGGTTGAAAAAAGACTTTTAGTCTATCAAGTTCAACCTTTTAAGATCTCCTCTGATCTGCAATATGAGGATTAGTTATTAATTAGTTGTTAATTGTTAATTAATTATTAATCAACTTTTTTTTTTTTTTTATTATTATTAATTAATCCAGAGGAAGGCAAACAGAAAAAAACCCAAGTAAAACCAATCGTCTCAAAGTGAAACATGTATTTATTCCTTCCTGACCCCAGATACTGGGGATCGGATTTCTCCCTGGATCAATACACTCCCTCTAATAATCCAGGATAACCCTGAATTCCCTTTTTAATTAGAAATAAATCCAGTACCCTTTTAAAGTTATCTATCAAATCCGCTGTCACCACCTCCTCTGGTAGAGAATTCCACATATTAAACACCCTTACTGTGAAGACCCCTTTTCTTTCTTTAAGGTGGAATCTTTTTACTTCTAACCTCAAGGGGTGTCCTCTTGTCAGCTGAAAACCTCTTGGCACAAAAAGCTCCCTTGACAAATCTTTATACTGACCCTGGATGTATTTATATAATGTAATCATATCTCTTCTTAGACACCTTTTTTTCTAGAGAAAATAAGCTTAATTTGGTTAGTCTTTCTTCATAACTTAGCCCCTCCATTCCCCTAATCAGTTTTATTGCCCTCCTCTGTACCTTTTCCAGCTCCTTTTTATGAAGTGGTGCCCAACATTGTACTCCATATTCCAAATGAGGGCGTACTAGGGATTTGTATAGTGACACAATTATATTTGCTTCCCTTGCTTCTATACCCTTCCTAATACATGCTAATATTTTATTTGCCTTTGCAGCTGCTGCTTGGCTTTGAGCACTGTTACCTAGGTGGTTGTCCACAAGTACTCCCAAATCCCTTTCAATATCTTATACCCCTATATTTGCTCCATTAGGATTATAAATTGCATGGCTATTTTTCCTTCCCAGATGCATAACTTTACATTTATTCATATTAAATCTCATCTGCCATTTAGAAGTGTAGTAGTGCAAGACCCCAACCGTACTTAAAAACACTTATGAAACCAAACAAGACTATCTATGCCCCAACCATACCTAAAAAACCCATATTATACAAAATGGGACTATATAGGCCCCAACCATAACTAAAAAAAAAACAATTCGGTCAAGTGGGACTATATAGGCCCCAACCGGACCTTAAAAACCCACATTACACCAAGCAGGACTATATAGGCCAAAACCGTACCTAAATAACCTTAAAATACCAAGTGGGACTATGTAGGCCCAAACCAGACCTTAAAAACCCACATTACACCAAGCAGGACCATATAGGCCCCAACCGGACCTTAACAACGCTTATTACACCAAGCGGGACCATATAGGTCCCAACCAGACCTTTAAAACCTTAAAATATAAAGCGGGACTATATAGGCCTAAACCGGACCTTAAATACCCACATTACACCAAGCTGGACCATTGCGAGCCTCTCCTCCCTCTACCTCTCCCCCCAACTACTTAACTGGCCTTGCGATGAGTGCCTTGCTCTCCCCCTCTACCTCTCCCAGGCTTTCTAACATGTACTGTAACTTATTTTGCAGGTTACAGGCCTTACAGGATGCTAGAATCACTAAAACCGGAAATTGCTATTCAATTGCTACAATGTAGTCACATGCATGCAAATCGGCACCCTTAATGCGCAAATCGGCAGTGATTTTGCGATCCCGAATAAAAGCCGCACACGCGTAACTCAAATCTCGCAAATCGGCTGTAATTTTTTCACGGTCACGATTATAAGCCACACCTATAACTCGCAAGCGCAAAAAAAAAAAAAAAATTAAATAAAATTAAAAAAAAAAAAAAAAATATATATATATATATATATATATATAAGAATATATATATATATATATATAAGAATTTGGGTGTTGCTGGTGGTGCAGTGTGTTAGGGCTCTGTGCTTCCACAACTATTGACCTGGGTTCAAATCCAAGTCAGTTCCACTGGCGAAGGAACTGGCAACCTGTGCAAACTTACTTGGTTGATGAGGTTGGGTAGATCAGCACAGGAGGATCAGTCAGTAAAAAGAGTGGGGGAGGGTTTGATATAATTGGCTTATAAAGCCTTCCTGAAGTCAGATCATAAATGGGGGCGTTAAGAGTGGATGTTCATAGCAACCAGACAGCCTGCAGCACTGATTGGTTGATGCTGCAAGCTGTCAGTCAGCTGTCAGTACATTTCATTGAACACTGAATTTGTTTACACTGAAGTTGAGCGTTAAAGCCCAATGCTCATACTATAATATGATCATATAGCTGCAGCTGGAGAGAGACAAAGGGGAAGGCACACAAAGGGTTAATTTAAAGAGATAGATGCATATTTTCACAAAATCATATGAAAGAAGACTTGAAAGCTGATATAAAGATATCATTAAATTGTATTATCTATATACATTTAAAATACAATATTAAAGTTATTGATAATTTTTGTGGGGGAGCCTGGTTATACCTCCCCTTTAATAATTCCTTTCTGGTCACACTGACTGTTTCACTTCCCCAGTCTCTCCAGATGAATCATGCATATTTTATCTGCATTACCTCTTGCATTAAAGTTCCACAGTAAAGGATCAATAAAATATGAATATTGAATATTTGCAGTTGGAAGTTATTAAAATGTATTAGTAGAAAAAAAGCTATGCATTTACTGCATCTTGGCTGACTCTCAGTTCAAGTGATGCTAGGACCATACTTTGCATCTCCGGAGCTGAGTGTCATCCAAAAATGATGAGCAAATTTTATTTGAACATGCTGATTCTGTAAATTCTTCTCCCTAGGCCAGGGCCTTTATGGCCTAGGACTAAGTATTATCTGGGTACTGTTTACATTCAAATAGTCCAAACACTTATTTGGTCAGAAGTTGTGTCTAGACATCAAAAGACTCCATCTGTTTTGTTTCATTACATTGGGTACCAAGGCTGTAAATGTTATTAATAATGTGATATATTCTGATATAGGAAAATAGCTTAACTCCCAAATGTACAATATTTGTCAGTTGCGCTTGAAGCACTAAAAATCACTGTCATGTGTTGATATTGAAAGCTCCAGTCTGACAGCCCAGCTTTTATCTTATGAAATGTTATGAAAAGTAATATTATTATGAAGGGAAGGGTATTTGTATCTACACATAGAATAAATGCAGCAAGGAAAGTATTTAGGGGCAGTCATAAAGTGCAGAGCACTCTGCTTTCTCTGGCAAAGTGCTCAGGAACATATGATGACCTCTGACTAAGTGAATTCAGTTCTGCTCAGCCTGCAATCATGTACCGAGGGAAGGAGACAGTATAAATCATCAAGTAGGCTTTTATTTGTAACATTACACAATATCCTGCTAATTTGTCCACAGTAGGAAATAGTTTGAAGGGGGAGAAAGAAAGATATACTAAGGAAGAGATGGAAAAGATGGAGAGTGGTTGAGAAAAACATGGATATAGAAATGAGTGAGGAAAATGTGGGGAGCGTGAATAGGAAAGGGTGAGGAAAATCTGGGAGAGATAGGAAAGATATGTGAAGGAATAAGGTATATCTGGAAGAGAGATATGGGAGGGGGATGAGGTAAATCTAGAAGAGAGATATGGGAGGGGGTGAAATCAGTGAGCGTGAGGAAAATGTGGGGAGAGGGGTATGAAAAGGAGTGAGGAAAACGCTTGGAACAGAGGTGTAGAAATACTGCCAATAAAGAGTATGGGAGGTGTCAGGATCACCTGATCACCTTGCCCCCTTTGGACTCCTATTTATGTGGTTGTGGGACTGGGCTTAGCAGTTTTACAGTATGTATGATAGCTATTTAATTTGTAATGTTATGTTGATTACTGTATGTTTATTTGTGGACAGGTGATAAGGAATTAATTGACAGAATGTAACTAGGTTGTCAGTAACTGCCATGGATAGATTCAGTTATGCTCCAGACTTCATAAAGTGAGGGTAGCAGATATCACAGTCTCTGACTAAGTGAATATGTATATCGAACAAGATAGCTAGTAGAAGATCACATATTATGATTGTTCAACTACGATTCGTCGTCACGCTGTGTTGCGTAGTGCGTACGACTTTGCGATGAGCGCCGCAGGCGCTCATCGCCCGGCGAGCCTCGCGCAGCGAGGCAGGCCGTTAAATCGTACCACTTTGCCAATCGTATGACTTTGCGATGAGCGCCGCAGGCACTCATCGCCCGGCGAGCCGTTAAATTGTAGCACTTTGGCAATGAGCGCCGCAGGCGTAGCGAGGCGAGCCGTTAAACCGTAGCACTTAGAAAAAAAATACAAGATGAAAAAAATTACGAGGCAAGCGGCGGAACCAAAACAATAAAAAAAACACTAAATACACACTAAAAAAAAAAAAAAAAAAGGTCACTTACATCATGGGGAACCAGGCAGGACGTCTGGGAGTGAGTTGGAACTCCAATTTACATCGATTTAGATACAAAGTTACAAAGATCGAAAATCGGCTAAGCAAGAAAAAAATGGCCGCCGAAAAAAATGAAAACGAGGCTATACTACTACGAACTGCGTAAAACACAGCCACAGACGTATGTGTTTGAAAAATAACGAGATAAAGGATGCGGATTAACCGTGCAATGAGTAAAAAGACAGTAGCGAGTACATTTTACGAAACGCCTTTGTCTCGCGCAACATCGGATTTCCCGCCTAAAACAATACATTTGATGAAATATAAGTTGAAAGTTACAAAAATAAAAAGTAAAAAAAAAAAAATGTGTATTTATTTTAAGAAAAAAAAAAGGGACAAATGTAGAGTCATGTTGTGTGGCAAACAAATTTCACAACATTTAATTTTTATTGACCGTCATTTTACCGTTTTACCATATTTACTGTTAAACTGTAGTACTTTAGCGGGCTTAGCGATGAGCGCCGCAGGCGATCATCGCCCGGCGAGCCTCGTGCAGCGAGGCGAGCCATTAAACCGCAGTACTTTGGCAATGAGCGCCGCAGAAAAAGTGGTGGACGAACAAAACGAAAACGAGGCTACAGCACTATAACCACGGAAAACACGTACCGATAATCCGCTAAGACGCATACCACACATTACCCACCATTAAACAACGGACGGATCATCCGCTAAGACGCATACCACACATTATCCGCCATTTTAGGATAATGCGGAACTACACAGCTACGTTAATGGTTTCGGCTCGCGCACGCACACTATTACACTGCACACGTTCATCACGCTTACACAGCACCTCCACACCACTAATGCTGCAGCAACATCAACACAGATTGCCAGCTCTTCAACATAATGCATAAAAATACGTATATTCATTTATTAATTTGAATTCTATATTTCAGTAGTACACACAAAACAACATTAGCTACCTTACAATTCCATATGTATATTAATAACTAAACAACTTTAAAAACATACACATCTCATTGCCGTCATTTTTTGACGGGCAATACGCTAGTTATTTTATAATGCTGAGCCTGCAATCATATTTTAATGCTGCATCTGAGTAAGGGCACTTTAAAAATATCAGTTGTCTTGGTGAAGAGAAAAAAAAAGAACCTGAAAGGTCTGTTGGGTGGGTTTGGCCATCACAGCCTTATCAAGCCTGACTGAAGAACATAGATCACCATAGGAGAGAAGTGGGAGATATGGAAGATATGGTGGAGAAATGGTATATACAGTGGATATAAAAAGTCTACACACCCCTGTTAAAATGTCAGGTTTCTGTGCTGTAAAAAAATTAGACAAAGATAAATAATTTCAGAACTTTTTCCACCTTTAATGTGACCTATAAACTGTACAACTCAATTGAAAAACAAACTGAAATCTTTTAGGTGGAGAGAAGAAAAATAAAAAAATAAAAATAATGTGGTTGCATAAGTCTGCACACCCTCTTATAACTGGGGATGTAGCTGTGTTCAGAATTAAGCAATCACATTCCAAATCGTGTTAAATAGGAGTCAGCATACACCTGCCATTATTTAAAGTGCCTCTGATTAACCCCAAATAAAGTTCAGCTTCTCTAGTTGGTCTTTCCTGAAACTTTCTTAGTCGCATGCCACAGCCAAAGCCATGGTCCACAGAGAGCTTCCAAAGCATCAGAGGGATCTAATTGTTAAAAGGTATCAGTCAGGAGAAGGGTACAAAATAATTTACAAGGAATTAGATATACCATGGAACACAGTGAAGACATCATCAAGTGGAGAAAATATGGCACAACAGTGACATTACCAAGAACCCGAGCTCCCTCCAAAATTGATGACAAGACGAGAAGAAAACTGGTCTGGGAGGCTACCAAGAGGCATACAGCAACATTAAAGGAGCTGCAGGAATATCTGGCAAGTACTGGCTGTGTGGTACATGTGACAACAATCTCACGTATTCTTCACATGTCTGAGCTTTGGGATAGAGTGGCAAGACGAAAGCCTTTTCTTACGAAGAAAAACATCCAAGCCAGGCTACATTTTGCTAAAACACATCTGAAGTCTCCCAAAAGCATGTGGGAAAAGGTGTTTTGGTCTGATGAAACCAAGGTTGAACTTTTTGGCCATAATTCCAAAAGATATGTTTGGCGCAAAAACAACACTGCACATCACCAAAAAAACACCATACCCACAGTGAAGCATGGTGGTGGCAGTATCATGCTTTGGGGCTGTTTTTCTTCAGCTGGAACTGGGGCATTAGTTAAGATAGAGGGAATTATGAACAGTTCCAAATACCAGTCAATATTGGCACAAAACCTTCAGGCTTCTGCTAGAAATCTGAACATAAAGAGGAACTTCATCTTTCAGCATGACAACGACCTAAAGCATACATCCAAATCAACAAAGGAATGGCTTCATCAGAAGAAGATTAAAGTTTTGGAATGGCCCAGCCAGAGCCCAGACCTGAATCCAATTGAAAATCTGTGGGGTGATCTGAAGAGGGCTGTGCACAGGAGATGCCCTCGCAATCTGACAGATTTGGAGTGTTTTTGCAAAGAAGAGTGGGCAAATCTTGCCAAGTCAAAATGTGCCATGCTGATAGACTCATACCCAAAAAGACATAACCAAAAAGAGTGCTGTAATAAAATCAAAAGGTGCTTCAACAAAGTATTAGTTTAAGGGTGTGCATACTTATGCAACCATATTATTTTATTTTTATATTTTTTCTTCCCTCTACCTAAAAGATTTCAGTTTGTTTTTCAATTGAGTTG
Organism: Discoglossus pictus; assembly: GCA_027410445.1. Classification (NCBI taxonomy): domain Eukaryota; kingdom Metazoa; phylum Chordata; class Amphibia; order Anura; family Alytidae; genus Discoglossus; species Discoglossus pictus. The sequence continues at coordinate 332,619,132 of CM050165.1, forward strand.
TACAGTTTATAGGTCACATTAAAGGTGGAAAAAGTTCTGAAATGATTTATCTTTGTCTCTTATTTTTTTACAGCACAGAAACCTGACATTTTAACAGGGGTGTGTAGACTTTTTATATCCACTGTAAATATAATCAGAAGTAACTAAGAAATAAAAATCTTAACATTAAATTGTCAACCCCTTGTTAATAACTCCAGTAATGTTAATTGTTATAATGCTTATAAAGCTGTTTAGACCACACTCTTAGACATAGCCCTGTAGCGCTCCCTTTTAGCATCTTTAAATATTGGGAGATATGAAATAGTATTAAATTTCATGTGACTGTGGATCAGCCCTATCCTCTTCATGTTGCACCCAATAGATCCAAAACACTTACTCCAACAAAAGATTATGGCCCTCATTAAATTAGCCCTCGAAGTTCCTTGCAAAAGATATTCTTTTGCTGTTTGCGAGGACTGATTCCCCAATACTTAACTCGCAGCCTACTTTGCGAGATGACACCGAAAAATGGCAGAGAATAGGCTCCGAGAGAGCTACGAGAGAGCTCCGTAGTAACACTCAGCCATAAATCTATGAGGTGAATCTTGCACCTTGGAAGAATCCCTACGGGCACAAAAAAGTGCCAGCAAGAGCTCTTAAAGCCTCTACGTGCTGCCTCGGAGCAGCCCGATACCGCCGTGTGATGCTCCCCCCTGCTCCCTTAAACACATGCCCATGCTGCAGGGATCCCTATAGAGACCCCTGCAGCCTCCCCACATTAACCCCTTGCAGCGGGAGTCCCCGATCGGTACCAATCGTGACCTCACTGCATTTACAATTTCCTGCTTTGCGGGTCCTTAAAGGACCGTAAAGGTCCTGAAAGGATCCGCGTTAAAAAAATTAACACCTGCTGTGGGGGGTACTAGAAGTACCCCCCAGGCAACTAAAATTAACCCCTATCACTCATGGGGCTCTAAACAGACGCCCATAAGCCTTAATTAACCCCATAACTCATGGGGGTCAATACAAACCCCCATAAGCCCTTCATTAACCCCATAACTCATGGGTGTCAATACAGACCCCCCATAAGCCTTAATTAACCCCATAACTCATGGGGGTCAATACAGACCCCATAAACTCTTAATTTACCCTATAACCCATGGGGCTCTATACATTGCCCCATGAGCACTTAAATTAACGCTATATCCCTATACAGAGCCCCATGAGACTATAATTACTCCCTCAGTCCAATAGGGGTCTATATAGACCCCCATAGGACACTATTTACCCTTAGGTTAACCCTACAAGTGCCATGACAAAGTCTTTAACCCTCATGACAAAGTCTAAGCACTACACTACACTATTTACCCTAACTATACCCCATGAACCCATAATAAACCCTATCTAACCCTAACTGGGCCAGTCTAACCCTAATTGGGCCTATTTTAACCAATCTGGACCTAATAACCCTAACTGGGCCTATTTAACCCCATCTAGCGCCTATTTAATCCCATCACTTATGAGGGTCTATACCCCTGTAAGCCTCCATCTAACCCCATCCCTTATGGGGGTCTATACAGACCCCCATAAGCTCCATCTAACCCCATCCCTTATGGGGGTCTATACAGACCCCCATAAGTCTCTAGTTAACCCAATCAGTCCCATAAGGGTCTATGAAGACCCTCATAGGACAATTAGAAGCCTATAATTAACCCCATAATTGCCATGAGGGTCCTCCAGGACCCTCATGACACTAAGTACAAACACTACACTACACTATTCCCCCCCAATAAACCACTAAATCTAAATTAACCCCCTCTCCCCTAACTTATTAACCCCTACCTACCTAACACTACCTACCTAACCCCCTATTAAACCCCCTCCCTACTAGTTAGATACAATAAAAAAAAAATAAGGTACACAAAATAAAAAAAGTACATTACAAACCCCACCCCTCCAAAAAAAACATCACAACCCCCGACACTACATCAAATAAAAAAAAATTACACACCTGCAAAGGAAAAGACATACAGAAATACACATCACCCTCTATGCCAATTACCAATGGGACCCGCCAGGGATGCCCTTTATCCCCGTAGATTTTTATTCTTATGATGGAACCTCTAGCAGAAGCTATCAGAGGAAATAATAAAATCCATGGTATTAGAATTGGAGAAACAGAATATAAAACCATGCTATATGCAGACGATGTGATACTAACTCTTACTAAACCTAGCGAATCTTTAATTCATATTCAAAAGCTAGTAAAGAAGTTTGGAGATATCTCCTATTATAAAATAAATTGGTCTAAAACAGAAGTTCTACCCATATATATAGATGAAAAAGAAAAAAGAACGTTCAAATCAATTTGATATATTAATTGGGAAATGAATAAAATATCGTATTTAGGAATAGAATTTTCCAGCAAGGTGGAAGAAATAACTCAAATAAATGTAATCAAATTATATAACAAAAGGAAAGCCCAATTAGATAATTGGATATCAAATACGCTATCATGGTTAGGCAGAGTAGCAGCCATAAAAAAATGTAAATTTTACCTCAAATAAATTATCTCTTTAGATGCCTACCTTTAAACGTCCCTAACTTAATAATTAGAAAACATCAAACTTTAATTGATTTATTCATTTATAATGGAAAAAAACCTAGAATTAAATTCAAGACTGTTAGAAAAAGCTTTATAAAAGGTGGTATTGCGTCTCCATGTATAGAAGATTATTATAATGCTGTAAGGCTTTCACATTGTGTAAATTGGTCTTCCAAAATAAATAAAAACAGCTGGGTAAATATAGAACAAAATCTGACTAGTAATCTGGTACTAACAGATTGGCTTTGTTATGACAAGTCATTGTGTAAAATAAATAAGCAAATGCCCATGATAGTGAAAACTGGGCTGGAATTTTGGTTTAAGTGGAATAATAAATGTAACCTTTCCCCATCCCCCTCACCTGTTATAACATTGCTATGGTTGAGTAGGGTTCTTAACCTTCCATTTCTCCATGACTGGAGTAATTGGAACATTTATTCACTAGGGGCCTCATTCTATTACGGCCGCAGCCGCTGCAGGGCCGCAAGGACCGGCCGCAAGCTTTACAGCTATTCTATTCCCCTCCGGCCGGCGCCTTGCTATCCCTTGCGGCCGATCACGCCGGAGAAAAGCCTTTGATCTAAAACGGCCGCAAGGAACTCGGCCGTAAGAAAAGCCTGGTTGCGATTCTATTGCTCCGGGAACCCTGTCTGCAAGGCTAAAAACGAGCCGCAGCTTACTTGCAGCAAACAGGTCTCGCTAGCACCAATTAAGCACATAAAATAGCTCAAATAAAGCCATCCTGCACTTTGAGAAGACTATAAAGTGATATTCGGTGTTAGAAAAAATAGCACATAATTACCCTATACTCAAATCCGTAAAATATTTTATTTTTAATATACGTAAAATATCCATGTAAAAAGTCCAGAGTGCTTGGAGCACCTCAGACACGCCCACGCCGCAGCCGGAAAATAAACAGTTAATTTGAACTCGGGTTTGGGCTGATGTGCAAGCTTGAGAGTGGGTTACTTTTAATCCCCATGTCCCCCAATATGATCCCTAGCATTTACAGAGCTGTACAGTGCAGGCTTGAATTTATTTTTGAGTTTTTATATTTCAGAGCTTACGGCCGGTTCCAAGATATGTGGCCGGCCGTAAGGGGAGATCCTTGCGGGGCCGTATAATAGAATCGCGAGTTAACTGAACCCCCGCAAGGAATCGCAGCCTTACGGCCGATTTACGGCCAGTAATAGAATGAGGCCCTATGTGATCTGTTTGATTCAGGGAAAATGAAGTCTCATGCCAAGGTTTGTATGGAATTCAATTTTCCTGTGTCAAAATGGCTAGAATATGAAAGAGCCAAAAAGATAATCATGCAATCGAAATTATCAATTACTTCCAATAGAGATTTAACTAATTTAGATTTTTTTTTTATTATTTAATGATGGCAAACATATAATCTCTAAGTGTTATGATACTCTAAAAAAACAGATAATTTTGGAGAAAACATCAGCCATGCAGAAATGGGAGAAAGAATGTGGTAATCCTATCACATTAGAAAGCTGGTCTAATGCATTTATCCTTTCATATAGAATTATTAAATATCAATCATACAGAGAAATCTATTTTAAAGTGGTACAGAGTACAGGGTACTTTGTTCCAATTAAAGTAGCACTGATCAACAAAGACCCAGAGTTAGGGATATGTTGGAGATTCTGCAACCAACAGGGTTCCCATAAACATATTTGGTGGGATTGCGAACACATTAGGAATTTATGGAACTCTGTTTTTGATTTTATCTCTAAATGTTGTGACAAAACTATTGACCTCTCGTGCGAAATGGAGTTGTTACACATTATTGACAAAGGGTTTAAATTAGAAGAAAAGGCCTTTATTATTCAAGTATTTCTAGTGGTTAAATGGTTGATAGCTAAACGTTGGAAAACAGAGCTAATTCCAACACTAAATGAAGTAATAACAACCCTTGAAAAAAATAGAGAACTGGAAAGAGATGTATCTGCTTTAGGTATTGTACTGTCTAAATGCAATAGCTGGGCGATCTAGGATAATTACTACCATCCATCAACTTAATGCACAAAACCTCTCCAAATGTTCCGATATGTTAGTTTGTAAATTTGTATATACATATGTACCCTCAATTTGTTTTTTTATTTTTGTTCTTCTATTGTTTGTTCAATTTTGTAATGCATTAGGTATTTATTCTTTGTAATAAAAAAAAAAATACACATAACATTACATTCATAAATACACTATAAATATACACCTAACTACAATACATTTCCCCCTATCTATACCTAAACCCCAATCTAAACATCACCCCTATCTATACCTAACCCCCAATCTAAACATCACCCCCTATCTATACCTAACCCCCTAAATCTAAGCTAAAATAGAATAAATAAAACCACTTACCTTTGCAGATGTCCCTTCTGATCGCACCCCCTAGGAAAAAAGAAACATCAGATTATTAGAAAAATAAGCCTTACATAGAATTAATAAACATTACAAATACAGTATTAAACTTACATTTCCAGCATGTCCCCGTCCATCTTCTTCTGCGTCTCAGCCCCTGGAAAAAAGGTACATTACATTAGTCACACATACATCAAACACAACAAATAAATAAAATATAAACATTATAAATTGAAAACGTACCAGCACCGGCAATCAGAAGGCGCCAAGGTGTGACCCAATCAGGATGGGATACACCCCTATATCCCATTCTGATTGGTTGAAGGAACTGTAAATCTTTTTTAAACCAATCAGAAGCCACTATTGCTTTCAGCCAATCACAATGGGATACACCCCCACAGGTTGATTGGCTGAAGGCATCTGCACCTGCTGATTGGCTGCAGTCTGATTTGACAGTGACAATCAGAAGGCTCAGATGCCTTCAGCTAATCACCCCGTGGGGGTGTATCCCAATGTGTACCTTAGTTTTGTTATTTTATCTAATTAGTAGGGTGGGGTTTTTTATAGAAGTTTAGGTAGGTAGTGTTAGGTAGGTAGGGGTTAATAGGTTAGGGGAGAGGGGGTGTAGTCTAGTGTTAGTGTAGAGGGTGTAGTGTAGTGTTTGTACTTAATGTCATGAGGGACCTGGAGGACCCTCATGGCACTTATGGGGTTGATTATATGCTTCTAATTGTCCTATGAGGGTCTTCATAGACCCTTATGGGACTGATTGGGTTAACTAGAGACTCAAGGAGGTCTGTATTGACCCCCATAAGGGATGGGGTTAGATGGAGGCTTATGGGGGTCTGTATAGACCCCCATAAGGGATGGGGTTAGATGGAGGCTTACGGGAATCTACATAGACCCTCATAAGTGATGGGATTAAATAGGGCTAGATGGGGTTAAATTGGCCCAGTTAGGGTTATTAGGTCCAGATTGGTTAAAATAGGCCCAGTTAGGGTTAGACTGGCCCAGTTAGGGTTAGATAGGGTTTAGTATGGGCTAATGGGGTATAGTTAGGGTTAATAGTGTAGTGTAGTGCTTAGACTTTGTCATGAGGGTCCTGGAGGACCCTCATGGCACTTGTAGGGTCAACCTAGGGATAAATAGTGTCCTATAGGGGCCTATATAGACCCCTATTGGACTGAGGGGGTAATTATAGTCTCATGGGACTCTGTATAGAGCCCCATGGGTTATAGGGTAAATTAAGGGCTTATGGGGGTCCGTATTGACACCCATGAGTTATGGGGTTAATTATGGCTTATGGGGGTCTGTATTGACCCCCATAAGTTATTGGGTTAATTAAGGGCTTATGGGGTCTGTCTTGACCCCCATGAGTTATGGGGTTAATTAAGGCTTATGGGGGTCTGTATTGACCCCCATGAGTTATGGGGTTAATTAAGTCTTATGGGCGTCTGTATTGACCTCATGAGTTATGGGGTTAATTAAGGCTTATGGTGGTCTGTGTAGAGCCTCATGAGTTATGTGGTTAATTAAGGCTTATGGGGGGTCTGTATTGACCCCCCATGAGTTATGGGGTTAATTAAGGCTTAATGGGGTCTGTGAGTGATAGGGGTTCCTTTTAGTTGCCTGGGGGATACTTATAGTACCCCCCACATGGCAGGGGTTAATTTTTTTTTTAAATTTGAAATGCAGCAGGGTCACAATCGGTACCGACCGGGGACCCCCCACTGCAAGGGGTTAATGTGGGGGGGCTGCGGGGGTCCCTATGGACCCCTGCAGCAAGTGGTTAATGCAGGTCACTTTGGGGGTCCCGATGGGAACCCCCAGCATAGAGGGGGGTTAATTGGAGTACCCCCCCTATGGCAGGGCTTATATGTAGGACTGCTGCGGAGGTCCCGTTCAGGCCCCCCACGGCAATTGATGAGGTGGGGGAGCCTGCCAGATCATCTCGCAGACTGTCACTCCTCATGTAGATTTTCCCCTGTGTTGACACGGACGGACCTGCTGCGTAGCTCACACGTTGCTCACAGCAGGGCTAATTTAATAGCGTTGTAACTTTTCAAACTTTGCAGCACGTAGGGTTTAAGTAGAAACCTCGTAAGGCTGTATGTTTTCAGGCTCTACTGTGCACTGTCCAATCAATTTAACAAGTTTTGGTTCTGTATGCACTTTTTGCAAATGAGGTAAATAATAATGATATTAACAGGAACTATATTATTACACAATAAAACATTTAGAATACTGTTACTGTTACTGTAAAATTCGAGAAGAAAAAGCTCCTGCAGACGCTTTATGGCTATACCGCAGTTTACACCGTCTGATTAGAATAGGGCCTATGGTACTTGTGGGTTAACTGATTGCCGCAGCATTCCTGAATGCAGAGAAAAATCATAGATCTTTATGTTCACTGAGCCTTCACCGCTCGCTGTCGGCATATGTTGTTACTCTTGGAACAGACCTAAGAATTCCAGTAGAAGGTAAACAATTTACAATGCTTTTGAATTAATATACCTAAACAGCCTAGAACATTCGCAGAGCCAACTATCTTTCAATTAATTGTAGACTACAAAAAGAACTTGAAGTTTGCTCCCAATATCATATTTTGTGGGTGGGACATATTCACTCCCTAAAGATGAAAGTCTTACCTCAACTATGATTGTTGCTTACCTGTGGCATTGCATTGGCTAGATATTGATGTTTTACAAAAGAGTTTCTCTAAATTCAAATACCCCAGAAATAGCAAATGAATAATAATGTATAATAATACATGTTAATTCATGGGAGGACTTTCAGTCCCTAACCTATGACAGCTGCACAATTGGCACATTTATACATGGGTGAAGCAACTAATCAAAAATAAATCTGGTTCCAAACTAAGAATGACCTGTAGATTTCACAAGCTTTAGATTTTTTTTGCCATAATTCAAAATCATTATACAAAACATTCACTCACAATGTGGATTACCTACAAACTGAGTTGGAATATTACCAGAAAAAAACTCCTGTCACAACGCAGAGACAAGGGTCTCAGTACAACCATAATTCTCCTACTGTAGCTTATAGGAGCAATCTGCAGAGTGTGACTTTATATTCATCCCAGCAACCAGCAATTCAGATCAGGATATTGTTTATGGAGAAGCAGGGGCCTGGAAAGTTCCTTGTTTTGATTATACATTTTCTATCAATACTCTTATCTCTCCCCGGGGGTGCAGTAAATTATCCAGGGCCCTGTTCTACAGTACTGCTTGTTTATATGAATTGATCTGCTCAGGATAAGAGTTAATAAATTGCTCTTCTGCTGCCATTAAAAATGGAGCAGTAAATAGTAACTTTTGGTCATGAGACATTACAGACAAGTGTCACAACTTCTGAATGGACTTGATACAATATTATATCCCAGGTCCTATTTTTGATTGCAAATACATTATTTAAACCTTAGACAATTGACCAAATCATCCTATTAGATCAAATCACTATTGCAAACATTAAAGCATTACTAAATACTTTTTAGTATTTTGGTATTTTTTTAAAGGGGCTTTGCATAACCGTGTCATGTCCTAACCACAACCTGAATACTAAATATTATATAAAGAATTCTTATTAGGCCAGAATACTCACAGTCCATGCTCTTTGGTTAAACGGGGTACTGGATCAGAGCTTGAGGCCTAATATTACACAGGTTATTAGGGTCATAACAAAATAGCACATCATAGAACAAAATAGTCCATGAGTTCAGGGCGGTGACAGTTCAATCTTGGGTCATAAAGGCCCATGCTAGTGGGGTTCAGGGGAGTCCCATCCTGCCCCCACAGCAATTTAGATGGAGGGAATGGTATGTTTTTCTGAAAATTCATTTTAGTAAAGATGGTAAACTACTAGAATGAGGAGACCTACAAGCAGACTACATAAACTATACCCTCTTCAGAAAGTGGCAGACAGAACATGCTGAGAAAAGATAATAGAGCCACGGAGTAAAGTATACTTGAATATAAAAGTTAAAAATGCAAAGGGTATTTTTATTTATTTTGCTTTCTAAAACAATTTCTAGTTAGACCCAGTGGCGCTGGTGAACTTTCAAGTTGGAGGGGTGCCAGAGTCAGACTTAACTCCTCCCCTTACATAGACCCCACCCATTTTTAAACTTCTCCCCTTGTTGTCATATTGACCTTTATATGCCCACACAATGACCTTATACTTGCCCCACCCATTGAAATAGACTCCACCTACTGATTTTTTAATACTGTTCAAAAATTCTAGAATCTTGGGATTCAGGCAAATAATACAATATTCTCTTCTGCATTAATTCAATGACACTCACCAACAGTTGACTCTCCTTCTCGGGGTGTCTTCAAGTTACATAATTACATAGTAATTAAGGTTGAAAAAAGACTTTTAGTCTATCAAGTTCAACCTTTTAAGATCTCCTCTGATCTGCAATATGAGGATTAGTTATTAATTAGTTGTTAATTGTTAATTAATTATTAATCAACTTTTTTTTTTTTTTTATTATTATTAATTAATCCAGAGGAAGGCAAACAGAAAAAAACCCAAGTAAAACCAATCGTCTCAAAGTGAAACATGTATTTATTCCTTCCTGACCCCAGATACTGGGGATCGGATTTCTCCCTGGATCAATACACTCCCTCTAATAATCCAGGATAACCCTGAATTCCCTTTTTAATTAGAAATAAATCCAGTACCCTTTTAAAGTTATCTATCAAATCCGCTGTCACCACCTCCTCTGGTAGAGAATTCCACATATTAAACACCCTTACTGTGAAGACCCCTTTTCTTTCTTTAAGGTGGAATCTTTTTACTTCTAACCTCAAGGGGTGTCCTCTTGTCAGCTGAAAACCTCTTGGCACAAAAAGCTCCCTTGACAAATCTTTATACTGACCCTGGATGTATTTATATAATGTAATCATATCTCTTCTTAGACACCTTTTTTTCTAGAGAAAATAAGCTTAATTTGGTTAGTCTTTCTTCATAACTTAGCCCCTCCATTCCCCTAATCAGTTTTATTGCCCTCCTCTGTACCTTTTCCAGCTCCTTTTTATGAAGTGGTGCCCAACATTGTACTCCATATTCCAAATGAGGGCGTACTAGGGATTTGTATAGTGACACAATTATATTTGCTTCCCTTGCTTCTATACCCTTCCTAATACATGCTAATATTTTATTTGCCTTTGCAGCTGCTGCTTGGCTTTGAGCACTGTTACCTAGGTGGTTGTCCACAAGTACTCCCAAATCCCTTTCAATATCTTATACCCCTATATTTGCTCCATTAGGATTATAAATTGCATGGCTATTTTTCCTTCCCAGATGCATAACTTTACATTTATTCATATTAAATCTCATCTGCCATTTAGAAGTGTAGTAGTGCAAGACCCCAACCGTACTTAAAAACACTTATGAAACCAAACAAGACTATCTATGCCCCAACCATACCTAAAAAACCCATATTATACAAAATGGGACTATATAGGCCCCAACCATAACTAAAAAAAAAACAATTCGGTCAAGTGGGACTATATAGGCCCCAACCGGACCTTAAAAACCCACATTACACCAAGCAGGACTATATAGGCCAAAACCGTACCTAAATAACCTTAAAATACCAAGTGGGACTATGTAGGCCCAAACCAGACCTTAAAAACCCACATTACACCAAGCAGGACCATATAGGCCCCAACCGGACCTTAACAACGCTTATTACACCAAGCGGGACCATATAGGTCCCAACCAGACCTTTAAAACCTTAAAATATAAAGCGGGACTATATAGGCCTAAACCGGACCTTAAATACCCACATTACACCAAGCTGGACCATTGCGAGCCTCTCCTCCCTCTACCTCTCCCCCCAACTACTTAACTGGCCTTGCGATGAGTGCCTTGCTCTCCCCCTCTACCTCTCCCAGGCTTTCTAACATGTACTGTAACTTATTTTGCAGGTTACAGGCCTTACAGGATGCTAGAATCACTAAAACCGGAAATTGCTATTCAATTGCTACAATGTAGTCACATGCATGCAAATCGGCACCCTTAATGCGCAAATCGGCAGTGATTTTGCGATCCCGAATAAAAGCCGCACACGCGTAACTCAAATCTCGCAAATCGGCTGTAATTTTTTCACGGTCACGATTATAAGCCACACCTATAACTCGCAAGCGCAAAAAAAAAAAAAAATTAAATAAAATTAAAAAAAAAAAAAAAAAATATATATATATATATATATATATATAAGAATATATATATATATATATATATAAGAATTTGGGTGTTGCTGGTGGTGCAGTGTGTTAGGGCTCTGTGCTTCCACAACTATTGACCTGGGTTCAAATCCAAGTCAGTTCCACTGGCGAAGGAACTGGCAACCTGTGCAAACTTACTTGGTTGATGAGGTTGGGTAGATCAGCACAGGAGGATCAGTCAGTAAAAAGAGTGGGGGAGGGTTTGATATAATTGGCTTATAAAGCCTTCCTGAAGTCAGATCATAAATGGGGGCGTTAAGAGTGGATGTTCATAGCAACCAGACAGCCTGCAGCACTGATTGGTTGATGCTGCAAGCTGTCAGTCAGCTGTCAGTACATTTCATTGAACACTGAATTTGTTTACACTGAAGTTGAGCGTTAAAGCCCAATGCTCATACTATAATATGATCATATAGCTGCAGCTGGAGAGAGACAAAGGGGAAGGCACACAAAGGGTTAATTTAAAGAGATAGATGCATATTTTCACAAAATCATATGAAAGAAGACTTGAAAGCTGATATAAAGATATCATTAAATTGTATTATCTATATACATTTAAAATACAATATTAAAGTTATTGATAATTTTTGTGGGGGAGCCTGGTTATACCTCCCCTTTAATAATTCCTTTCTGGTCACACTGACTGTTTCACTTCCCCAGTCTCTCCAGATGAATCATGCATATTTTATCTGCATTACCTCTTGCATTAAAGTTCCACAGTAAAGGATCAATAAAATATGAATATTGAATATTTGCAGTTGGAAGTTATTAAAATGTATTAGTAGAAAAAAAGCTATGCATTTACTGCATCTTGGCTGACTCTCAGTTCAAGTGATGCTAGGACCATACTTTGCATCTCCGGAGCTGAGTGTCATCCAAAAATGATGAGCAAATTTTATTTGAACATGCTGATTCTGTAAATTCTTCTCCCTAGGCCAGGGCCTTTATGGCCTAGGACTAAGTATTATCTGGGTACTGTTTACATTCAAATAGTCCAAACACTTATTTGGTCAGAAGTTGTGTCTAGACATCAAAAGACTCCATCTGTTTTGTTTCATTACATTGGGTACCAAGGCTGTAAATGTTATTAATAATGTGATATATTCTGATATAGGAAAATAGCTTAACTCCCAAATGTACAATATTTGTCAGTTGCGCTTGAAGCACTAAAAATCACTGTCATGTGTTGATATTGAAAGCTCCAGTCTGACAGCCCAGCTTTTATCTTATGAAATGTTATGAAAAGTAATATTATTATGAAGGGAAGGGTATTTGTATCTACACATAGAATAAATGCAGCAAGGAAAGTATTTAGGGGCAGTCATAAAGTGCAGAGCACTCTGCTTTCTCTGGCAAAGTGCTCAGGAACATATGATGACCTCTGACTAAGTGAATTCAGTTCTGCTCAGCCTGCAATCATGTACCGAGGGAAGGAGACAGTATAAATCATCAAGTAGGCTTTTATTTGTAACATTACACAATATCCTGCTAATTTGTCCACAGTAGGAAATAGTTTGAAGGGGGAGAAAGAAAGATATACTAAGGAAGAGATGGAAAAGATGGAGAGTGGTTGAGAAAAACATGGATATAGAAATGAGTGAGGAAAATGTGGGGAGCGTGAATAGGAAAGGGTGAGGAAAATCTGGGAGAGATAGGAAAGATATGTGAAGGAATAAGGTATATCTGGAAGAGAGATATGGGAGGGGGATGAGGTAAATCTAGAAGAGAGATATGGGAGGGGGTGAAATCAGTGAGCGTGAGGAAAATGTGGGGAGAGGGGTATGAAAAGGAGTGAGGAAAACGCTTGGAACAGAGGTGTAGAAATACTGCCAATAAAGAGTATGGGAGGTGTCAGGATCACCTGATCACCTTGCCCCCTTTGGACTCCTATTTATGTGGTTGTGGGACTGGGCTTAGCAGTTTTACAGTATGTATGATAGCTATTTAATTTGTAATGTTATGTTGATTACTGTATGTTTATTTGTGGACAGGTGATAAGGAATTAATTGACAGAATGTAACTAGGTTGTCAGTAACTGCCATGGATAGATTCAGTTATGCTCCAGACTTCATAAAGTGAGGGTAGCAGATATCACAGTCTCTGACTAAGTGAATATGTATATCGAACAAGATAGCTAGTAGAAGATCACATATTATGATTGTTCAACTACGATTCGTCGTCACGCTGTGTTGCGTAGTGCGTACGACTTTGCGATGAGCGCCGCAGGCGCTCATCGCCCGGCGAGCCTCGCGCAGCGAGGCAGGCCGTTAAATCGTACCACTTTGCCAATCGTATGACTTTGCGATGAGCGCCGCAGGCACTCATCGCCCGGCGAGCCGTTAAATTGTAGCACTTTGGCAATGAGCGCCGCAGGCGTAGCGAGGCGAGCCGTTAAACCGTAGCACTTAGAAAAAAAATACAAGATGAAAAAAATTACGAGGCAAGCGGCGGAACCAAAACAATAAAAAAAACACTAAATACACACTAAAAAAAAAAAAAAAAAAGGTCACTTACATCATGGGGAACCAGGCAGGACGTCTGGGAGTGAGTTGGAACTCCAATTTACATCGATTTAGATACAAAGTTACAAAGATCGAAAATCGGCTAAGCAAGAAAAAAATGGCCGCCGAAAAAAATGAAAACGAGGCTATACTACTACGAACTGCGTAAAACACAGCCACAGACGTATGTGTTTGAAAAATAACGAGATAAAGGATGCGGATTAACCGTGCAATGAGTAAAAAGACAGTAGCGAGTACATTTTACGAAACGCCTTTGTCTCGCGCAACATCGGATTTCCCGCCTAAAACAATACATTTGATGAAATATAAGTTGAAAGTTACAAAAATAAAAAGTAAAAAAAAAAAAATGTGTATTTATTTTAAGAAAAAAAAAAGGGACAAATGTAGAGTCATGTTGTGTGGCAAACAAATTTCACAACATTTAATTTTTATTGACCGTCATTTTACCGTTTTACCATATTTACTGTTAAACTGTAGTACTTTAGCGGGCTTAGCGATGAGCGCCGCAGGCGATCATCGCCCGGCGAGCCTCGTGCAGCGAGGCGAGCCATTAAACCGCAGTACTTTGGCAATGAGCGCCGCAGAAAAAGTGGTGGACGAACAAAACGAAAACGAGGCTACAGCACTATAACCACGGAAAACACGTACCGATAATCCGCTAAGACGCATACCACACATTACCCACCATTAAACAACGGACGGATCATCCGCTAAGACGCATACCACACATTATCCGCCATTTTAGGATAATGCGGAACTACACAGCTACGTTAATGGTTTCGGCTCGCGCACGCACACTATTACACTGCACACGTTCATCACGCTTACACAGCACCTCCACACCACTAATGCTGCAGCAACATCAACACAGATTGCCAGCTCTTCAACATAATGCATAAAAATACGTATATTCATTTATTAATTTGAATTCTATATTTCAGTAGTACACACAAAACAACATTAGCTACCTTACAATTCCATATGTATATTAATAACTAAACAACTTTAAAAACATACACATCTCATTGCCGTCATTTTTTGACGGGCAATACGCTAGTTATTTTATAATGCTGAGCCTGCAATCATATTTTAATGCTGCATCTGAGTAAGGGCACTTTAAAAATATCAGTTGTCTTGGTGAAGAGAAAAAAAAAGAACCTGAAAGGTCTGTTGGGTGGGTTTGGCCATCACAGCCTTATCAAGCCTGACTGAAGAACATAGATCACCATAGGAGAGAAGTGGGAGATATGGAAGATATGGTGGAGAAATGGTATATACAGTGGATATAAAAAGTCTACACACCCCTGTTAAAATGTCAGGTTTCTGTGCTGTAAAAAAATTAGACAAAGATAAATAATTTCAGAACTTTTTCCACCTTTAATGTGACCTATAAACTGTACAACTCAATTGAAAAACAAACTGAAATCTTTTAGGTGGAGAGAAGAAAAATAAAAAAATAAAAATAATGTGGTTGCATAAGTCTGCACACCCTCTTATAACTGGGGATGTAGCTGTGTTCAGAATTAAGCAATCACATTCCAAATCGTGTTAAATAGGAGTCAGCATACACCTGCCATTATTTAAAGTGCCTCTGATTAACCCCAAATAAAGTTCAGCTTCTCTAGTTGGTCTTTCCTGAAACTTTCTTAGTCGCATGCCACAGCCAAAGCCATGGTCCACAGAGAGCTTCCAAAGCATCAGAGGGATCTAATTGTTAAAAGGTATCAGTCAGGAGAAGGGTACAAAATAATTTACAAGGAATTAGATATACCATGGAACACAGTGAAGACATCATCAAGTGGAGAAAATATGGCACAACAGTGACATTACCAAGAACCCGAGCTCCCTCCAAAATTGATGACAAGACGAGAAGAAAACTGGTCTGGGAGGCTACCAAGAGGCATACAGCAACATTAAAGGAGCTGCAGGAATATCTGGCAAGTACTGGCTGTGTGGTACATGTGACAACAATCTCACGTATTCTTCACATGTCTGAGCTTTGGGATAGAGTGGCAAGACGAAAGCCTTTTCTTACGAAGAAAAACATCCAAGCCAGGCTACATTTTGCTAAAACACATCTGAAGTCTCCCAAAAGCATGTGGGAAAAGGTGTTTTGGTCTGATGAAACCAAGGTTGAACTTTTTGGCCATAATTCCAAAAGATATGTTTGGCGCAAAAACAACACTGCACATCACCAAAAAAACACCATACCCACAGTGAAGCATGGTGGTGGCAGTATCATGCTTTGGGGCTGTTTTTCTTCAGCTGGAACTGGGGCATTAGTTAAGATAGAGGGAATTATGAACAGTTCCAAATACCAGTCAATATTGGCACAAAACCTTCAGGCTTCTGCTAGAAATCTGAACATAAAGAGGAACTTCATCTTTCAGCATGACAACGACCTAAAGCATACATCCAAATCAACAAAGGAATGGCTTCATCAGAAGAAGATTAAAGTTTTGGAATGGCCCAGCCAGAGCCCAGACCTGAATCCAATTGAAAATCTGTGGGGTGATCTGAAGAGGGCTGTGCACAGGAGATGCCCTCGCAATCTGACAGATTTGGAGTGTTTTTGCAAAGAAGAGTGGGCAAATCTTGCCAAGTCAAAATGTGCCATGCTGATAGACTCATACCCAAAAAGACATAACCAAAAAGAGTGCTGTAATAAAATCAAAAGGTGCTTCAACAAAGTATTAGTTTAAGGGTGTGCATACTTATGCAACCATATTATTTTATTTTTATATTTTTTCTTCCCTCTACCTAAAAGATTTCAGTTTGTTTTTCAATTGAGTTGTACAGTTTATAGGTCACATTAAAGGTGGAAAAAGTTCTGAAATGATTTATCTTTGTCTCTTATTTTTTTACAGCACAGAAACCTGACATTTTAACAGGGGTGTGTAGACTTTTTATATCCACTGTAAATATAATCAGAAGTAACTAAGAAATAAAAATCTTAACATTAAATTGTCAACCCCTTGTTAATAACTCCAGTAATGTTAATTGTTATAATGCTTATAAAGCTGTTTAGACCACACTCTTAGACATAGCCCTGTAGCGCTCCCTTTTAGCATCTTTAAATATTGGGAGATATGAAATAGTATTAAATTTCATGTGACTGTGGATCAGCCCTATCCTCTTCATGTTGCACCCAATAGATCCAAAACACTTACTCCAACAAAAGATTATGGCCCTCATTAAATTAGCCCTCGAAGTTCCTTGCAAAAGATATTCTTTTGCTGTTTGCGAGGACTGATTCCCCAATACTTAACTCGCAGCCTACTTTGCGAGATGACACCGAAAAATGGCAGAGAATAGGCTCCGAGAGAGCTACGAGAGAGCTCCGTAGTAACACTCAGCCATAAATCTATGAGGTGAATCTTGCACCTTGGAAGAATCCCTACGGGCACAAAAAAGTGCCAGCAAGAGCTCTTAAAGCCTCTACGTGCTGCCTCGGAGCAGCCCGATACCGCCGTGTGATGCTCCCCCCTGCTCCCTTAAACACATGCCCATGCTGCAGGGATCCCTATAGAGACCCCTGCAGCCTCCCCACATTAACCCCTTGCAGCGGGAGTCCCCGATCGGTACCAATCGTGACCTCACTGCATTTACAATTTCCTGCTTTGCGGGTCCTTAAAGGACCGTAAAGGTCCTGAAAGGATCCGCGTTAAAAAAATTAACACCTGCTGTGGGGGGTACTAGAAGTACCCCCCAGGCAACTAAAATTAACCCCTATCACTCATGGGGCTCTAAACAGACGCCCATAAGCCTTAATTAACCCCATAACTCATGGGGGTCAATACAAACCCCCATAAGCCCTTCATTAACCCCATAACTCATGGGTGTCAATACAGACCCCCCATAAGCCTTAATTAACCCCATAACTCATGGGGGTCAATACAGACCCCATAAACTCTTAATTTACCCTATAACCCATGGGGCTCTATACATTGCCCCATGAGCACTTAAATTAACGCTATATCCCTATACAGAGCCCCATGAGACTATAATTACTCCCTCAGTCCAATAGGGGTCTATATAGACCCCCATAGGACACTATTTACCCTTAGGTTAACCCTACAAGTGCCATGACAAAGTCTTTAACCCTCATGACAAAGTCTAAGCACTACACTACACTATTTACCCTAACTATACCCCATGAACCCATAATAAACCCTATCTAACCCTAACTGGGCCAGTCTAACCCTAATTGGGCCTATTTTAACCAATCTGGACCTAATAACCCTAACTGGGCCTATTTAACCCCATCTAGCGCCTATTTAATCCCATCACTTATGAGGGTCTATACCCCTGTAAGCCTCCATCTAACCCCATCCCTTATGGGGGTCTATACAGACCCCCATAAGCTCCATCTAACCCCATCCCTTATGGGGGTCTATACAGACCCCCATAAGTCTCTAGTTAACCCAATCAGTCCCATAAGGGTCTATGAAGACCCTCATAGGACAATTAGAAGCCTATAATTAACCCCATAATTGCCATGAGGGTCCTCCAGGACCCTCATGACACTAAGTACAAACACTACACTACACTATTCCCCCCCAATAAACCACTAAATCTAAATTAACCCCCTCTCCCCTAACTTATTAACCCCTACCTACCTAACACTACCTACCTAACCCCCTATTAAACCCCCTCCCTACTAGTTAGATACAATAAAAAAAAAATAAGGTACACAAAATAAAAAAAGTACATTACAAACCCCACCCCTCCAAAAAAAACATCACAACCCCCGACACTACATCAAATAAAAAAAAATTACACACCTGCAAAGGAAAAGACATACAGAAATACACATCACCCTCTATGCCAATTACCAATGGGACCCGCCAGGGATGCCCTTTATCCCCGTAGATTTTTATTCTTATGATGGAACCTCTAGCAGAAGCTATCAGAGGAAATAATAAAATCCATGGTATTAGAATTGGAGAAACAGAATATAAAACCATGCTATATGCAGACGATGTGATACTAACTCTTACTAAACCTAGCGAATCTTTAATTCATATTCAAAAGCTAGTAAAGAAGTTTGGAGATATCTCCTATTATAAAATAAATTGGTCTAAAACAGAAGTTCTACCCATATATATAGATGAAAAAGAAAAAAGAACGTTCAAATCAATTTGATATATTAATTGGGAAATGAATAAAATATCGTATTTAGGAATAGAATTTTCCAGCAAGGTGGAAGAAATAACTCAAATAAATGTAATCAAATTATATAACAAAAGGAAAGCCCAATTAGATAATTGGATATCAAATACGCTATCATGGTTAGGCAGAGTAGCAGCCATAAAAAAATGTAAATTTTACCTCAAATAAATTATCTCTTTAGATGCCTACCTTTAAACGTCCCTAACTTAATAATTAGAAAACATCAAACTTTAATTGATTTATTCATTTATAATGGAAAAAAACCTAGAATTAAATTCAAGACTGTTAGAAAAAGCTTTATAAAAGGTGGTATTGCGTCTCCATGTATAGAAGATTATTATAATGCTGTAAGGCTTTCACATTGTGTAAATTGGTCTTCCAAAATAAATAAAAACAGCTGGGTAAATATAGAACAAAATCTGACTAGTAATCTGGTACTAACAGATTGGCTTTGTTATGACAAGTCATTGTGTAAAATAAATAAGCAAATGCCCATGATAGTGAAAACTGGGCTGGAATTTTGGTTTAAGTGGAATAATAAATGTAACCTTTCCCCATCCCCCTCACCTGTTATAACATTGCTATGGTTGAGTAGGGTTCTTAACCTTCCATTTCTCCATGACTGGAGTAATTGGAACATTTATTCACTAGGGGCCTCATTCTATTACGGCCGCAGCCGCTGCAGGGCCGCAAGGACCGGCCGCAAGCTTTACAGCTATTCTATTCCCCTCCGGCCGGCGCCTTGCTATCCCTTGCGGCCGATCACGCCGGAGAAAAGCCTTTGATCTAAAACGGCCGCAAGGAACTCGGCCGTAAGAAAAGCCTGGTTGCGATTCTATTGCTCCGGGAACCCTGTCTGCAAGGCTAAAAACGAGCCGCAGCTTACTTGCAGCAAACAGGTCTCGCTAGCACCAATTAAGCACATAAAATAGCTCAAATAAAGCCATCCTGCACTTTGAGAAGACTATAAAGTGATATTCGGTGTTAGAAAAAATAGCACATAATTACCCTATACTCAAATCCGTAAAATATTTTATTTTTAATATACGTAAAATATCCATGTAAAAAGTCCAGAGTGCTTGGAGCACCTCAGACACGCCCACGCCGCAGCCGGAAAATAAACAGTTAATTTGAACTCGGGTTTGGGCTGATGTGCAAGCTTGAGAGTGGGTTACTTTTAATCCCCATGTCCCCCAATATGATCCCTAGCATTTACAGAGCTGTACAGTGCAGGCTTGAATTTATTTTTGAGTTTTTATATTTCAGAGCTTACGGCCGGTTCCAAGATATGTGGCCGGCCGTAAGGGGAGATCCTTGCGGGGCCGTATAATAGAATCGCGAGTTAACTGAACCCCCGCAAGGAATCGCAGCCTTACGGCCGATTTACGGCCAGTAATAGAATGAGGCCCTATGTGATCTGTTTGATTCAGGGAAAATGAAGTCTCATGCCAAGGTTTGTATGGAATTCAATTTTCCTGTGTCAAAATGGCTAGAATATGAAAGAGCCAAAAAGATAATCATGCAATCGAAATTATCAATTACTTCCAATAGAGATTTAACTAATTTAGATTTTTTTTTTATTATTTAATGATGGCAAACATATAATCTCTAAGTGTTATGATACTCTAAAAAAACAGATAATTTTGGAGAAAACATCAGCCATGCAGAAATGGGAGAAAGAATGTGGTAATCCTATCACATTAGAAAGCTGGTCTAATGCATTTATCCTTTCATATAGAATTATTAAATATCAATCATACAGAGAAATCTATTTTAAAGTGGTACAGAGTACAGGGTACTTTGTTCCAATTAAAGTAGCACTGATCAACAAAGACCCAGAGTTAGGGATATGTTGGAGATTCTGCAACCAACAGGGTTCCCATAAACATATTTGGTGGGATTGCGAACACATTAGGAATTTATGGAACTCTGTTTTTGATTTTATCTCTAAATGTTGTGACAAAACTATTGACCTCTCGTGCGAAATGGAGTTGTTACACATTATTGACAAAGGGTTTAAATTAGAAGAAAAGGCCTTTATTATTCAAGTATTTCTAGTGGTTAAATGGTTGATAGCTAAACGTTGGAAAACAGAGCTAATTCCAACACTAAATGAAGTAATAACAACCCTTGAAAAAAATAGAGAACTGGAAAGAGATGTATCTGCTTTAGGTATTGTACTGTCTAAATGCAATAGCTGGGCGATCTAGGATAATTACTACCATCCATCAACTTAATGCACAAAACCTCTCCAAATGTTCCGATATGTTAGTTTGTAAATTTGTATATACATATGTACCCTCAATTTGTTTTTTTATTTTTGTTCTTCTATTGTTTGTTCAATTTTGTAATGCATTAGGTATTTATTCTTTGTAATAAAAAAAAAAATACACATAACATTACATTCATAAATACACTATAAATATACACCTAACTACAATACATTTCCCCCTATCTATACCTAAACCCCAATCTAAACATCACCCCTATCTATACCTAACCCCCAATCTAAACATCACCCCCTATCTATACCTAACCCCCTAAATCTAAGCTAAAATAGAATAAATAAAACCACTTACCTTTGCAGATGTCCCTTCTGATCGCACCCCCTAGGAAAAAAGAAACATCAGATTATTAGAAAAATAAGCCTTACATAGAATTAATAAACATTACAAATACAGTATTAAACTTACATTTCCAGCATGTCCCCGTCCATCTTCTTCTGCGTCTCAGCCCCTGGAAAAAAGGTACATTACATTAGTCACACATACATCAAACACAACAAATAAATAAAATATAAACATTATAAATTGAAAACGTACCAGCACCGGCAATCAGAAGGCGCCAAGGTGTGACCCAATCAGGATGGGATACACCCCTATATCCCATTCTGATTGGTTGAAGGAACTGTAAATCTTTTTTAAACCAATCAGAAGCCACTATTGCTTTCAGCCAATCACAATGGGATACACCCCCACAGGTTGATTGGCTGAAGGCATCTGCACCTGCTGATTGGCTGCAGTCTGATTTGACAGTGACAATCAGAAGGCTCAGATGCCTTCAGCTAATCACCCCGTGGGGGTGTATCCCAATGTGTACCTTAGTTTTGTTATTTTATCTAATTAGTAGGGTGGGGTTTTTTATAGAAGTTTAGGTAGGTAGTGTTAGGTAGGTAGGGGTTAATAGGTTAGGGGAGAGGGGGTGTAGTCTAGTGTTAGTGTAGAGGGTGTAGTGTAGTGTTTGTACTTAATGTCATGAGGGACCTGGAGGACCCTCATGGCACTTATGGGGTTGATTATATGCTTCTAATTGTCCTATGAGGGTCTTCATAGACCCTTATGGGACTGATTGGGTTAACTAGAGACTCAAGGAGGTCTGTATTGACCCCCATAAGGGATGGGGTTAGATGGAGGCTTATGGGGGTCTGTATAGACCCCCATAAGGGATGGGGTTAGATGGAGGCTTACGGGAATCTACATAGACCCTCATAAGTGATGGGATTAAATAGGGCTAGATGGGGTTAAATTGGCCCAGTTAGGGTTATTAGGTCCAGATTGGTTAAAATAGGCCCAGTTAGGGTTAGACTGGCCCAGTTAGGGTTAGATAGGGTTTAGTATGGGCTAATGGGGTATAGTTAGGGTTAATAGTGTAGTGTAGTGCTTAGACTTTGTCATGAGGGTCCTGGAGGACCCTCATGGCACTTGTAGGGTCAACCTAGGGATAAATAGTGTCCTATAGGGGCCTATATAGACCCCTATTGGACTGAGGGGGTAATTATAGTCTCATGGGACTCTGTATAGAGCCCCATGGGTTATAGGGTAAATTAAGGGCTTATGGGGGTCCATATTGACACCCATGAGTTATGGGGTTAATTATGGCTTATGGGGGTCTGTATTGACCCCCATAAGTTATTGGGTTAATTAAGGGCTTATGGGGTCTGTCTTGACCCCCATGAGTTATGGGGTTAATTAAGGCTTATGGGGGTCTGTATTGACCCCCATGAGTTATGGGGTTAATTAAGTCTTATGGGCGTCTGTATTGACCTCATGAGTTATGGGGTTAATTAAGGCTTATGGTGGTCTGTGTAGAGCCTCATGAGTTATGTGGTTAATTAAGGCTTATGGGGGGTCTGTATTGACCCCCCATGAGTTATGGGGTTAATTAAGGCTTAATGGGGTCTGTGAGTGATAGGGGTTCCTTTTAGTTGCCTGGGGGATACTTATAGTACCCCCCACATGGCAGGGGTTAATTTTTTTTTTAAATTTGAAATGCAGCAGGGTCACAATCGGTACCGACCGGGGACCCCCCCACTGCAAGGGGTTAATGTGGGGGGGCTGCGGGGGTCCCTATGGACCCCTGCAGCAAGTGGTTAATGCAGGTCACTTTGGGGGTCCCGATGGGAACCCCCAGCATAGAGGGGGGTTAATTGGAGTACCCCCCCTATGGCAGGGCTTATATGTAGGACTGCTGCGGAGGTCCCGTTCAGGCCCCCCACGGCAATTGATGAGGTGGGGGAGCCTGCCAGATCATCTCGCAGACTGTCACTCCTCATGTAGATTTTCCCCTGTGTTGACACGGACGGACCTGCTGCGTAGCTCACACGTTGCTCACAGCAGGGCTAATTTAATAGCGTTGTAACTTTTCAAACTTTGCAGCACGTAGGGTTTAAGTAGAAACCTTGTAAGGCTGTATGTTTTCAGGCTCTACTGTGCACTGTCCAATCAATTTAACAAGTTTTGGTTCTGTATGCACTTTTTGCAAATGAGGTAAATAATAATGATATTAACAGGAACTATATTATTACACAATAAAACATTTAGAATACTGTTACTGTTACTGTAAAATTCGAGAAGAAAAAGCTCCTGCAGACGCTTTATGGCTATACCGCAGTTTACACCGTCTGATTAGAATAGGGCCTATGGTACTTGTGGGTTAACTGATTGCCGCAGCATTCCTGAATGCAGAGAAAAATCATAGATCTTTATGTTCACTGAGCCTTCACCGCTCGCTGTCGGCATATGTTGTTACTCTTGGAACAGACCTAAGAATTCCAGTAGAAGGTAAACAATTTACAATGCTTTTGAATTAATATACCTAAACAGCCTAGAACATTCGCAGAGCCAACTATCTTTCAATTAATTGTAGACTACAAAAAGAACTTGAAGTTTGCTCCCAATATCATATTTTGTGGGTGGGACATATTCACTCCCTAAAGATGAAAGTCTTACCTCAACTATGATTGTTGCTTACCTGTGGCATTGCATTGGCTAGATATTGATGTTTTACAAAAGAGTTTCTCTAAATTCAAATACCCCAGAAATAGCAAATGAATAATAATGTATAATAATACATGTTAATTCATGGGAGGACTTTCAGTCCCTAACCTATGACAGCTGCACAATTGGCACATTTATACATGGGTGAAGCAACTAATCAAAAATAAATCTGGTTCCAAACTAAGAATGACCTGTAGATTTCACAAGCTTTAGATTTTTTTTGCCATAATTCAAAATCATTATACAAAACATTCACTCACAATGTGGATTACCTACAAACTGAGTTGGAATATTACCAGAAAAAAACTCCTGTCACAACGCAGAGACAAGGGTCTCAGTACAACCATAATTCTCCTACTGTAGCTTATAGGAGCAATCTGCAGAGTGTGACTTTATATTCATCCCAGCAACCAGCAATTCAGATCAGGATATTGTTTATGGAGAAGCAGGGGCCTGGAAAGTTCCTTGTTTTGATTATACATTTTCTATCAATACTCTTATCTCTCCCCGGGGGTGCAGTAAATTATCCAGGGCCCTGTTCTACAGTACTGCTTGTTTATATGAATTGATCTGCTCAGGATAAGAGTTAATAAATTGCTCTTCTGCTGCCATTAAAAATGGAGCAGTAAATAGTAACTTTTGGTCATGAGACATTACAGACAAGTGTCACAACTTCTGAATGGACTTGATACAATATTATATCCCAGGTCCTATTTTTGATTGCAAATACATTATTTAAACCTTAGACAATTGACCAAATCATCCTATTAGATCAAATCACTATTGCAAACATTAAAGCATTACTAAATACTTTTTAGTATTTTGGTATTTTTTTAAAGGGGCTTTGCATAACCGTGTCATGTCCTAACCACAACCTGAATACTAAATATTATATAAAGAATTCTTATTAGGCCAGAATACTCACAGTCCATGCTCTTTGGTTAAACGGGGTACTGGATCAGAGCTTGAGGCCTAATATTACACAGGTTATTAGGGTCATAACAAAATAGCACATCATAGAACAAAATAGTCCATGAGTTCAGGGCGGTGACAGTTCAATCTTGGGTCATAAAGGCCCATGCTAGTGGGGTTCAGGGGAGTCCCATCCTGCCCCCACAGCAATTTAGATGGAGGGAATGGTATGTTTTTCTGAAAATTCATTTTAGTAAAGATGGTAAACTACTAGAATGAGGAGACCTACAAGCAGACTACATAAACTATACATCTCTATCTCCTTTAAATGTTTTTGGGGGCTGCAGCAAAGATTGTTCATTACTGCACCATTGAGGCAATGTCCAATAGTCTTCGAGCTTTGGAAGAAATATGAAAAATTATAACTAACATTTTGAATTCTGCCATACGGCCAGATTCAGTAGTAGATAATTGATAGAATTGAAATAGACACAAAGCTCATTCCTCTCACAGGCCCAAAAGCAGACTCCTTGCATCATTCACTGCAATAATAGCTCTCCAGAAATGTAAACACCCTATAACACAGACAACTTCCAGCAATGTATAATGGATTTATCTAGGTTCCTGCAGAGGCATCACATTTCTTTTTAATTAAAAACTATATGTATGAATAGTTTCCTACTAACTTATGCCTCTTAGTGAGAATTAAAGTTTTCAAACAAATATTTGTTTGCTTCGTGCAGTGGTCCTTTAAGTAAAACAATATAATAAAAATATAAACGGAGTTTCTGGATATAAGATAACACATCACAAATCTCTTGTTATTATACGATTATAATCAAAGACAATGCTTCTTATACTCAATATGTACTATGGCCTCCATTCTAATCCCCTATTTTGCAGATTATACCATGTTTAAGAGAAAAGTAAAACAACCTAGCTATGATAATCACCCATACCGGAAACATTGCGAGAGAACTGCTACAAGTGACTGTAGCAAGACAAAAAAACAAATTACGGCAAACTTGATGTGATGTGTGAGTGGCATGAGCGGTGAGTCACTGGTGCCAGATGGTTGGAGGGCAAAGGTTATCTAATATGCACAGCAGTAGGTCAGACATACAGGCACCAACTATATGGCCTGTCTACAGGGTTTCTCTGCCCCAGAACCAGGGGCAGAGAGAGACAGAGAGACATGTTCTCCCTTCCCCTACCTGTGCAAGAATGAATTAGGTTGACGCACCTAAAGGCGGCCCTGGGGGAGGAGACTAAAAGTTCCCACGTATTAGCCCCGTCCGATTAGAGGTAATTAGCTGATTCTAAGAGTTACTCCATTGGCCCAGAGGGGGATGGGGGTTTGGCTAAAGGTAGCCACTCCCTATAATGTGTTATGCAAGGTCTTAAATAAGCTGAACCGATTCAATAAAGTGTTCTTAATTTTCATCACAACTTGAGTAAAGATGTATTATTTACCAAAGGACACATGCTGGTAGTAAAGATCGTCAGACTTACTATCCAGGCTGCCCAACACATACTACACAAATGCTGGGACATATAGGTCTTTGTACCTTAACACTTCTATTCTAATCAGACTTTACAGATCACTTGCAAATCAGGGCTGTGCTGTCAATACAAAAAGCTGAAGAAAATATGAAGGGTAGCAAAGACCACTCGCAAATTATTTTAAGCCATTGAAGAGTGCCGCAGTAACACTTATAGGGACAGGAAAACAATCAAAACAATAGAATAACATGCAAGATCACCACAAATGATTGATTAACATTGCAACAGGAACACATGTCATATGTGATATTAAAAACAATTCAATTTCCACGTGTGACCCAGCCGACAAATGGGAACAGAAAAAGGATAAATCTAGTGCTCACAGCTGGATAAATCTGTTAAAGAGACAACACATTAATAAATAGCCTCACAAATCAGAGAACTCCATTACAAATAATATCTAACAGTCACAGAGACACAAAAGTGAAAAATAAAAATCATATATACATCAATATGTTTGACTCATAACATATGTATTGGAACACTAACTACTGGAATATCACACGTCAGATGGTTAACAACCCTTCATTAACTCCCATTAATCACTAATGATGTTTTTCACCCATGCTTTAGATTAAAGTGAAGATAACAATTAAAAGTGTGTGAACACATTGGATAAATTAAGACAGGTGATCTCTTGTAAACATATCTGACTGTGCATTATTATCATGGGCGTGGTGTGGGCGGATCCAAAAGAACAAGAGGCTGGAAAAAAATGACAAAACC
Source organism: Discoglossus pictus (assembly GCA_027410445.1). Lineage (NCBI taxonomy): Eukaryota > Metazoa > Chordata > Amphibia > Anura > Alytidae > Discoglossus > Discoglossus pictus. Next base: position 332,646,514 of record CM050165.1, read on the forward strand.
TAAACGGCTCAAGGTAATACTGTATTATAATAATAATAATAATAATAATAATGATGCATAGCAATGACTAGACTCACATATGGTCATTATACCCCAGTAACCATAATTAGATGAATACAAATTTCATCCTTCAAAACTCCATATATTAAAAGCAAACAGTAATGCACATACATCATGACTTCATCTGCTAGATGCATTTAATCATGGAGTATGTAATCCAGTTCAATTACACACATACAGTGAAGGTCAAATCCTCTGCGAAACTGCCTAGAGTTCATAGACAAGGGGCACAAGGAGGTGGTGCTAGGAACCAGAGCAAGCTGGGCAATGTCCATGCTGAGCTGGGTGAACGTGCTCTGGTTCTGCATTGCCTGGAGCAGCCTGGTCCTTTAAGACTCCACCTGTTGGTTGTACCTCCTCACCTCCCTATTGAGCCTCCTGAGGCTACAGCCCACTGAGATGTAGTGAGAGGAGATGCTGGCCTGGATGCCCAGTATAGTGTCTCTGCAGTCTATCATCAGGACCAGCATCTCTACCATGGTGGCCTGCAATGGTGGGTCTTTGAATGGAGATCGTGGTTGGCCAAGCATGGCTGTGGGAAGAGGCAGCATGGTGATGGCCCAGTAAGGAGGTTCTTGGGCCGTATGAGTACGGTGGTATTGGTGGGCCTGTTGGTGGTGGTTAGAATGTGTATGGTATATTCACCTGACAAGGAGGCTGGATCCGGTGTAGCCACCAGGCCTGGAGCTCTGGGGATGGTCCCTGCTTCCATCATCTCCTTGAGCAACCTCTCCCACTCATTATACTGTACAGTCATTCTGGGATCATAACTTGGAGCTCTTGCTGCTCTGGCCTCCTCTTCCATCATCTTCCTGACTGGCTGTTGTCATAACAGTGCCTTACAGACCTCACATCCAGATCAGCAAAATCAGGCTCAGTAACTGCGGCTGCTACCTCCTTCCAGGCCTTGCCCCTGGGGCTGGCCTTATCTTCCCTCCCCTCTGCAATGATATGGGTGAGGGCACAGATGGCATTGAGAAGTACCATCATCTTCTCTGGCCTGTAGTTAGGGGCCTGTGTTTGCCTCCAGCCTGTTGCCCTCCCAACTGTGGACTGGGATCCGGACCTCCCTGCTCTGATCCTGAGGCCTCTACCTCCCTTTACAACCGTCCTGGTAACAGGCCCATCCCTTTCTGACCCTTAGCTAATAGTGCCTATTTCAATGGGGTCCCTACCTCCCCTGCCTCACCTCCTGCCCTCCTCCCAGAACTACCACTTCTAGCCCTTCTCCCTCCCTACATCTCCTTCCCTCCCCTTCAATCCCACCCTCCTTACCTCCTCTTGCCTGCACTCCAACCCTCTCTACCTATACTATCCTCACTTTTACTCCCATCTCCACTCCCTCTGCCGTAATTGCCGTAATTCTGTGAGTGAAAATATTAAAATAAATGTGTAACGTAGAGAAAAAAAGCTCCTGCAGCCAATTTTGCGGTATACCGCAAATTACACCTCTCTATCAGATTGGGGACCTATGTGTTTATTGGTAAAAGCTGCATAGAGATAATATTAATGCTGTGATAAATTATACATAGAAAATCTCAGCTTTGCAATTAGAAAATATACAGTTGCAAGCAAAAGTATGTGAACCCTTTGGAATGATATGGATTTCTGCACAAATTGGTCATAAAATGTGATCTGATCTTCATCTAAGTCACAACAATAGACAATCACACTCTGCTTAAACTAATAACACACAAATAATTAAATGTTACCATGTTGTTATTGAACACACCATGTAAACATTCACAGTGCAGGTGGAAAAAGTATGTGAACCCCTAGACTAATGACATCTCCAAAAGCTAATTTGAATGAGGTGTCAGCCAACTGGAGTCCAATCAATGAGATGAGATTGGAGGTGTTGGTTACAGCTGCCCTGTCCTATAAAAAACACACACCAGTTCTGGGTTTGCTTTTCACAAGAAGCATTGCCTGATGTAAATGATGCCTCACACAAAAGAGCTCTCAGAAGACCTACGATTAAGAATTGTTGACTTGCATAAAGCTGGAAAGGGTTATAAAAGTATCTCCAAAAGCCTTGCTGTTCATCAGTCCACGGTAAGACAAACTGTCTATAAATGGAGAAAGTTCAGCACTGCTGCTACTCTCCCTAGGAGTGGCCGTCCTGTAAAGATGACTGCAAGAGCACAGCGCAGACTGCTCAATGAGGTGAGAAAAATCCTAGAGTGTCAGCTAAAGACTTAAAAAAGTCTCTGGCATATGCTAACATCCCTGTTAGCGAATCTACGATATGTAAAACACTAAACAAGAATGGATTTCATGGGAGGATACCACAGAAGCCGCTGCTATCCAAGAAAAACATTGCTGCACGTTTACAGTTTGCACAAGAGCACCTGGATGTTCCACAGCAGTACAGGCAAAATATTCTGTGGACAGATGAAACTAAAGTTGAGTTGTTTGGAAGAAACACACAACACTATGTGTGGAGAAAAAGAGGCACAGCACACCAACATCAAAACCTCATCCCAACTGTGAAGTACGGTGGTGGGGGCATCATGGTTTGGGGCTGCTTTGCTGCGTCAGGGCCTGGACGGATTGCTATCATCGAAGGAAAAATGAATTCCCAAATTTATGAAGACATTTTGCAGGAGAACTTAAGGCCATCTGTCCACCAGCTGAAGCTCAACAGAAGATGGGTGTTACAACAGGACAACGACCCAAAGCATAGAAGTAAATCAACAACAGAATGGGTTAAACAGAAGAAAATACGCCTTCTGAAGTGGCCCACTCAGAGTCCTGACCTCAACCCGATTGAGATGTTGTGGCATGACCTCAAGAAAGCGATTCACACCAGACATACCAAGAATATTGCTGAACTGAAACAGTTCTGTAAAGAGAAATGGTCACATCTGATCTGCAACTACAGGAAACGTTTGGTTGTAGTTATTGCTGCCAAAGGAGGTTCAACCAGTTATTAAATCCAAGGGTTCACATACTTTTTCCACCTGCACTGTGAATGTTTACATGGTGTGTTAAATAAAAACATGGCAACATTTAATACTTTGTGTGTTATTTGTTTAAGCAGACTGTGATTGTCTATTGTTGTGACTTAGATGAAGATCAGATCACATTTTTTGACCAATTTGTGCAGAAATCCATATCATTCCAAAGGGTTCACATACTTTTGCTTGCAACTGTATGACTGAATGTTTCATAGGGCTTGTTAGCTAGAAAAGATTCTTCTTGAAACCCAGGCACTAAGGTGGTAATCAGTGAAATTACTGATTTACAGAAAGGGTGTAATAGAAGTGGGAGAGTCTCCCAGTGGAATTGGTACATACAAATATAAAAAATTAAATTAAAGTATGCCTGGGGCATGCATATAGGTATATTATAAGGATTTATTAAAAAGTACAGTGTTCAGATATTTGTAATATGGTCTTTTGAATAACTTAATGGGTAATGGGTAAAGTAAACAAAAGCCACATTTTTAGTCCTTCCCAAATACTCCCACCTCATTAGAAGTCTCCTGCCTGAGGAAGTAGATCACTGGAAATTAAACCAGTAGATTCCACATAGCAGAATTGCTTATAAAAGTAATATATTTGAAGCTGTATATATATATTTTTTACATTATAAAAACATGTTGCCAGTAAATAATAGCACCACAGTGGTCCTTTAAATGTAGAAATAATGTTCAAACTTGAAGCATCTATTGTTTCTATCCATATGCCTGAAAATATAGAACATTTATTGTAAAAAAACAGAGATGCAATTGTTTGGATCTGGCTCTGACATGCATTATAATAATGTATATTATAGATAAAATAATGTGATTGTGAATAGAAGGAAGAGTTATTTAAGGCCATCATTAGTGACTCAGTTTATCGCAATTTACTGTATGTCTCTCATTGTAATACTGCATTGCTAAAGAAGAGACTTCTCTCTCATTTGAAAAAAAAAATGTAAGTGATGTCAGTGCGCTTAGAGGATCTCTGTACTTCGGAAAGGACTTGCAACTTACACAATTAGCAGCCGCACGCATCGAACCAACTTTTAGAGGGGGATTCCATATTTGATGTCCTCCACACTTCCTATTTAAAGACCTAGGCCCCTATTCAATTGCAAGCCTGCAGTTGCCTTGAGACCGGCCGCAAGTCTGCAGGCTTGAAATTTGCAACAGTTACAGAGCAATCCAATTGATTTAGCCCGCAACTACATGGGCGAAAGCCTAAACCATAAGCCATGCACCCATAAGTAGCATTTCAGAGCATGATCATGATCAATTAAGCAAAGCCGTAACTACCGATTTAGAAACAGCCAATAGTAAATGAGACCATCATCATGACGTCAGTAAAACATGGAGGTTAAACGTGAATCAGTTTGCATTTAGAAGTCCGATATACAATCAGACTAGCAATTCAGCAAAATAATAAAAATGAATGACGATACTGTTTTAGTCCATGTGGGTGGCCTGATATGTATTAACTCCTTGATTACCGAGATTGATATATCACGGAAATTAAATGTTAAAAAAATAATTTTGATTGCAGATTTGCGAGCTTGAGACAATTAATTCTAATGTCTTTCATCTCTTTCCCCATCTTTTAAAGCATGATTTTTTTTATTTGCATTTACAGTGCTACGAACAGGTGTTTAACCTCCTTTGCAAGTCCTATCTGGTACTCATAGGATTTTCTTCTACATTTGACATTTATGGGTGTGAAAACATTTGTCGGCTTGAGGAATTGTAGCAATTGCATAGCGATTTGCGACTGTAACATTTACGGGCTTGAAAGATCAAAGGCTTAGCTGGGTCGGAGATACGATTTTGACAAACGCAGGGATTTTCAGCCTGTAACCCATAAATCATTTGAGGGTAGATAAAAGATGCCAATTGAATAGCAAATTAGTTTACAGGATCCATAACGGGCTCAAGTAACCAACAATTGCTCAATTGAATGGGGGCCCTAGTGGGCCATTATTGAATGATTTGGATGTACAGTGGATAAAAAAAAGTCTACACACCCCTGTTAAAATGTCATGTTTCTGTGCTGTAAAAAAATTAGACAAAGATAAATCATTTCAGAACGTTTTCCACCTTTAATGTGACATATAAACTGTACTACTCAATTGAAAAACAAACTGAAATCTTTTAGGTGGAGAAAAAAAAGAAAAACAATGTGGTTGCGTAAGTCTGCACACCCTCTTATAACTGGGGATGTAGCTGTGTTCAGAATTAAGCAATCACATTCCAAATCATGTTAAATAGGAGTCAGCATACACCTGCCATCATTTAAAGTGCCTCCAATTAACCCCAAATAAAGTTCAGCTGTTCTAGTTGGTCTTTCCTGAAATTTTCTTAGACGCATCCCACAGCAAAAGCCATGGTCCACAGAGAGCTCCCAAAGCATCAGAGGGATCTCATTGTTAAAAGGAATCAGTCAGGAGAAGGGTACAAAAGAATTTACAAGGCATTAGATATACCATGGAACACAGTGAAGTATGACACAACAGTGACATTACCAAGAACTGGAGCTACCTACAAAATTGATGAAAAGACAAGAAGAAAACTGGTCTGGGAGGCTACCAAGAGGCCTACAGCAACATTAAAGGAGCTGCAGGAATATCTGGCAAGTACTGGCTGTGTGGTACATGTGACAACAATCTCCTGTATTCTTCATATGTCTGGGCTATGGGGTAGAGTGGCAAGACGAAAGCCTTTTCTTACGAAGAAAAACATCCAAGCCAGGCTACATTTTGCAAAAACACATCTGAAGTCTCCCAAAAGCATGTGGGAAAAGGTGTTATGGTCTGATGAAACCAAGGTTGAACTTTTTGGCCATAATTCCAAAAGATATGTTTGGCGCAAAAACAACACTGCACATCACCAAAAGAATACCATACCCACAGTGAAGCATGGTGGTGGCAGCATCATGCTGTAAGAAATTAACTAATAACTAAATAATTAATGTATAATTTCTACAAGTAATAAGTTCTTTTGGACAAATCAATAAACGAACATATGAATAAGTTTATAAATAAAAGATATATTTTACATAAATTAATATACAGTTACACAATGGGTTTTAGACAAAACAGATAACAGACAAGATGTATTAAGACGATATTTACAAATATAATACTGATATGAATTCTACATTATGTAATATAAAGATACAGGATAATACCACTTGTGGTCAGTTTTGGAAGTTCAGCCTCCATCAGGTTTCTCTTTGGTCAGGATCAGGCTCTGTTCAGCTGGGCTCATCTGGCACTCTTCTCTCTGGACTGCATGAAGGCTCCTTCAACCTGGGCCAACCCGGTACCTCTGCTGGTTGCTGTGCTGGTTGGTAACTGGTTGCCCACTGGTTGCCAACTGGTTTCCAACTGGTTGCCCTCTCTTCCATAGATTCTTGGCTTTTTATATCATATTGTAGCTCATGACCCACCCACTCTATAAGTCATACATGGCTATAAGTTGAAATTAGACTGTTGGTGTCTAAACAGGTGGTAACATTACACTCATATACACACATCTAGAGTCTTGTATTCAGCTGTCTACAAATGTACACTTAAGACTTGCTGTTTTTACTGTAAATAAGACATTTGTGATTCTCTGAGTTATTTTGAGGAGGGCTACTCACACCTGTTGTCTTTTCCCACACACAGACTTGGATTTTAGCTAATTACATACACATATAGCTAGCTTATTTATTATATTTATATATTTGTGGGAATAATAAAAAGATCTGAGGTATAATGCCTTGATACAAACACACAATTGTAATAACAAATGATTAACACTAGATTTCTTACAGTTGTATATAATAAGTTATACAATACACATTGAAGTCTTGTTAAAAGTTGTCTGTATATAAGCCATATTATTACAGTCCCCACTTAGAGAGTGAAATTATTTTGTAAAAAAATTGAGCTCTCTCAAATAATACAAATAAATACGGCTTATTGTGTGTAGACCTACTGTGTGTATGATATTTCAAAGTAATACAGTTCACTGAGACAGGAATGATCTCATAACAACCAATACTTTCTACTAAATTTAGGGTTCTGTGAGGCAAATTTGGACTAATTATTTATGCACTCACAGTATGCATTTTATAATAGTTATACTCCTGTTGCTACTATGTGTAAAAATCACATCACCCTCCCATAACTACTGTAGCTTCATTCACAAGACACAAGTCTGTTTTACACGTCCATACCAACTTCTGTGTGCCACTTTCCTACTTCCACAATTATGTCCTATATGTGACCCTTGCTGGATCTTATTGAGAGCTTCATGTTACACCTAGCTGGCATGCTAGCTTGCTTAAGACTTATGTTGTCTTTAATATTGTGTATTGAAGAAACCACTCATCAAAGGACACTTTATTGTTAGCACGTGTGGAAAGAAAAAGTGTGTAGGTGATTGTAGCACCTTATTAGGTACTTTAGTGAAAACATTAAATGTGACTCGGTATTCACTCAGGAAATGGAAAATGTGTGTGATAAACCGGGATCTCTCTGTAGCTTCAGGAAATTATAAGACCCAAAACTACACGTAAAGCATGCAGCAGGATCTCAATGGAATCACTATGGTTGTTCATCTCACTCGTGTCTCAATACCTCCATATTACTCCCAAGTCTGGCTTTCTATAGCAAGAGATACAAGATAATAAAAATAACAAATCATAATAACCCAACCTATCAACCATTCCTAAATTAGGGTGATCTATTTCTAAATTTGTTTGTGTCCCTAAAAGAGATAAACAAATTAAAACAAGAGCTAAACAAATAACTGACCAATGGTGTTATCCTACTAAATGTATTATTTGCAGTACTAAATATATTCATATCAGTATTGTATATTTACATTTATATTCAAGTAGCTACAGAATGTACTAGTTCTGAAACTATATGAATACTTGGTGAAGTTCCATTGTGTGCCACACCTCCTTCAGAAAAAAAAAACATGTTCTAAAAAAAATAAAAAAAAAAATAATCCAGATTGAATGATTCCTTTATAGTTTAAAAACAGTCTGTCCCATTTCTTATTCCCCACTTAGAGAGCAAATAAATTTCCAAATAATGAGCTCTCTTAAATAAGTCCCGTTATTATGATGACATATTGAAAGTACCATCAAAAGAAAGGATACCATGCAATCTGTATAAAAATATTTTAAACACTTGCTGCCATTACAAAAAAAAATGTACGAGGCTTAAAAAAACAAACAAAATAAGAGTGTATATAACTGCTTCTCAAAAATCAGTTAAAATGCTCACTTCCATGTACAGTCCTCGTGGCAACAGTTAAAAAAAAAGTAAGATTTATTCAGCAAAAAAAAAAAAATGTTAGCGGACAGTGCAGGCATTTTAAAATCTGTGTAAAAATAATACACAAAAACTATAATTTAGAATTTGTCCCACCCACACTGTATTTAAAAAAAGAATAATAAAAAAAAAGAAAAATATATATATATATAGAGAGAGGCTTGTCCTTAAAAATAAAAAAAATGAAAGCAAAGGTCCTCTATTATATATTTAGAAAAAACCTGTAGAAGAAATTATGAAAGGTTATTTACTGGATCTCCTTTTCTTCCTTTTTCATTTGCCCATTTCTGTTTTCCTGTAAAAATAAAACTTGATAATCAGTTAGTTTAGGAAAGATTGATAAGTAAATCATTTTCTGTACTATAGTTTGATTTACACTGATTCAGTTCTAATCTTAGAGCTTCTAAATTTTTCTTGAACACATCTCTTTCCTATTTTAGTGTAAAATTCTCAGCCTTGAGCAATTCATTTTGAGATTTCAGAACATGATATGGAATAAATGGAGTATTTGTATTTATTTTAGCTCTACCATTTGCTGTCCATCTGGTGTGATTCTGGCTATTTTCAATCTTCTTTGTCCATCTGTTATTATTGGGCCTTTTGTTTGAATTAGGGGTGAAATTTAACATGTTTTTACAGTTTCTGAAAACATGACCTAATTGTCCACAAGCATAGCAAGAAATACTATTTGCCTTAGAAACCAAATTTGTCTGGGGTGGGGTGGTCTTAACTACACAGATTCTACCATTATTCCTATTTCTCTCTCTTAAAAGGCTCTCTGCTCTCTTTAGGTAGTTTAACATTTTTAAGAAGTGGTTGTTGGCAGATACTGATAACCCCACAATATTTAAAATTTCAGGCAGACATCTTTTTAGTAAGGCCTTCTTATAAATGTGGTCATTCTGATTAGCCTCAGTATCAGAAGGGAGTGTGAGTTTATACAATATGAATAATCTATCACTATAAGATTGTACACATTCTCCCCTCTTCTGAGTACAGTTACCAAACACAGAATGATGATCCAATTCATTTAAGCCCAGTACATTTAAAATCTCTTTAACCAAATGCTCTTTAGATCTAGGCTCTACAAAAACATCAGAAGGCAAACTAGATTTTAAGGATTTATCTAAAGAAGCCATAATCACAGCACATGCATCAGTCTCAGTTAAATTTGCATTCAATTTTGAAAACTTTTCAATTCTTATCATGATTTCAACAGGATCATCATGAAAACCAATACAACCAAGTGTTTTGCTCAGGACCTGAATTTCACTAATAGAAAGAGATCTATTAACAGTAGTTTCAGAAATGACCTGACCATGTGCTCCTCTCTTGAGCTCAGTAGAAACTGGCGCCATTTTAAAACAATCTTCATTATTCTTAAAAACATGGCAATCCACTTTCTGGACCTCTGTCTCTTTACATTCTGCTAAACATTGACTATAATCAGTGTCATTTTTACTACAAGTTAAACATCGTATTGCACTTTCTGCATCTAGCAATCTATCCACAAGTTCCTTATTTTTTCTATGTAGTTGCTTATTTTCTTGCAATGTCTTCTGATTATCTAAACCCAAAGCAGATGCTGTAGTGGCAGTGACAGTAAGGGTTTCTAAAACAGTATTAAGCTCACACACTTTAGTCTCTAAAGCTTGTTTCTGCAAACATAAATGTTTATATTGTTCTGCAATCCAATGTGCAGCAAATATTAAAATTGTTTTCCCTTTTGATTTAGACAATTTCTTTTCATTAATAGCTAATTCTACTAGATTCTGGGCATTTGACCAGGGGTCAGAAGTATTTACCATAGCTCTAATTATAGCATCAGAGTTATCAACATTAGCAATCTTTTTCATTAAACCCTCCATTATTGGGTAACAAAACTATACAATTTTAAAAGTGCAGAAAAGCAAAAATATAAGAATAAACAAAATCTGTTTTAGAATCCTGAATCTACCACAGCCAAACGTAACATACAAAACGTTTCTACAACTTTCTATAACTCCAGCACACAATAGGAAAATAGTACATTAATTTATGCAAAATATTATACTTATTAATATGCTTGATTATTACATTAATGTCCTCCTGGCTGGCTCGCCAACTGTAAGAAATTAACTAATAACTAAATAATTAATGTATAATTTCTACAAGTAATAAGTTCTTTTGGACAAATCAATAAACGAACATATGAATAAGTTTATAAATAAAAGATATATTTTACATAAATTAATATACAGTTACACAATGGGTTTTAGACAAAACAGATAACAGACAAGATGTATTAAGACGATATTTACAAATATAATACTGATATGAATTCTACATTATGTAATATAAAGATACAGGATAATACCACTTGTGGTCAGTTTTGGAAGTTCAGCCTCCATCAGGTTTCTCTTTGGTCAGGATCAGGCTCTGTTCAGCTGGGCTCATCTGGCACTCTTCTCTCTGGACTGCATGAAGGCTCCTTCAACCTGGGCCAACCCGGTACCTCTGCTGGTTGCTGTGCTGGTTGGTAACTGGTTGCCCACTGGTTGCCAACTGGTTTCCAACTGGTTGCCCTCTCTTCCATAGATTCTTGGCTTTTTATATCATATTGTAGCTCATGACCCACCCACTCTATAAGTCATACATGGCTATAAGTTGAAATTAGACCGTTGGTGTCTAAACAGGTGGTAACATTACACTCATATACACACATCTAGAGTCTTGTATTCAGCTGTCTACAAATGTACACTTAAGACTTGCTGTTTTTACTGTAAATAAGACATTTGTGATTCTCTGAGTTATTTTGAGGAGGGCTACTCACACCTGTTGTCTTTTCCCACACACAGACTTGGATTTTAGCTAATTACATACACATATAGCTAGCTTATTTATTATATTTATATATTTGTGGGAATAATAAAAAGATCTGAGGTATAATGCCTTGATACAAACACACAATTTTAATAACAAATGATTAACACTAGATTTCTTACAGTTGTATATAATAAGTTATACAATACACATTGAAGTCTTGTTAAAAGTTGTCTGTATATAAGCCATATTATTACAATGCTTTGGGGCTGTTTTTCTTCAGCTGGAACTGGGGCCTTAGTTAAGATAGAGGGAATTATGAACAGTTCCAAATACCAGTCAATATTGGCACAAAACCTTCAGGCTTCTGTTAGAAAGCTGAACATGAAGAGGAACTTCATCTTTCAGCATGACAACGACCCAAAGCATACATCCAAATCAACAAAGGAATGGCTTTACCAGAAGAAGATTAAAGTTTTGGAATGGACCAGCCAGAGCCCAAACCTGAATCCGATCTGTGGGGTGATCTGAAGAGGGCTGTGCACAGGAGATGCCTTCGCAATCTGACAGATTTGGAGTGTTTTTGCAAAGAAGAGTGGGCAAATCTTGCCAAGTCAAAATGTGCCATGCTAAAAGACTCATACCCAAAAAGACTGAGTGCTGTAATTAAATCAAAAGGTGATTCAACAAAGTATTAGTTTAAGGGTGTGCATACTTATGCAACCATATTATTATTATTTTTTATAGGGTGTGTAGACTTTTTATATCCACTGTATCAGATAAACTTTTAACATTTGACACAATTCTCATTTCTCCACACATGCTCAGAAGCAGCTAGTCGCAAGTAAACTTTTAAATCCTGATCTGTACCCTCCCTTCTTGCCGTGAACATAGTAAAGTATGCTAAAATTAAGATTTTCTCCAACAATGATTTTATATAACAACAAGCTGCTACATGCATAATACAAACTACAGCGGTTATCTAAGCACACTGATCTCACTTTGTACATCTCAAATAATAGTTGACTCTTTGCCTTGATAATTCCCTATTACATAAGAGATATAAATTGCTGCTTCAGTACTACTAGGAGGAGCTCCAGTGCAGCCAAAAGAAGAGCAGAAACCCAATTATATTCTCACAAAAGAAAATTGAAATGTTGTTTGTACTTATGTTTAACAATTTAGCTATAAGCGATGGACCATTGTAGTGGCCCTTTATTTTAATATACAGTATTTTATATTCAATTATGCACTACAGTAATCCACCATTGCAGTGTTGGTTTAGTAGCTAGCAGAGATAGAATTCTGATAAACTTTCTATTAATTCTTATTAAAGCTTGCACCCTGGATCAGCTTCTAAGGCTCTTTCATAGTGATAAATGATTAATGGAAACATGGTCAATCCCATTACTGTGAATTTTTTAGATTGATGACTGGTTTTATTTAATTTTGTTTTACTTTATAAATACATTATGTTCCTTGCCATGTCTAGTAATTCAAACGCAAGTGCTGTAAATTAAGCATCTATGGACCAATTCTGGCAACTTCCAGGAATAACTGACTTGTTGACTCCAATAAAATCCTGTGAAGGGTATCAGAGAAAACTGTGATGAGGTAAATTTGAATAAGCGTCTGTGTTACTTAATATCTTAAGTATCTAAATCTCAGCTATGAACAGATAGGTAGGTATGTTTGTTATTCAGGATCTTTAAAGTGACACAGCCACAGCTGAGGTTCCAAATGTGTTTCATTTTTAAAAAAAACTATAGGTAATTACAAGTACCTATCAATTGAAGTTTATTTAAAATAATTGCATTTTCTTATAGAAAACAGACACATGAAGTTGGCCATTTTGAGCTGAGGCATTGCTTCCACTGTATTCTGTGCAGTCCCTGCAAAGAATAAGACAAGAAATGCTCAGGGTGCATGCAACTTCACAGCATTGCCTCCGGAACTAATCAGTAATTAATCCCACTGCATACTAACATAAAGTAATTGTTATTACATATCATTTTAGATTATAAGATTCATATTGCTTTCACTTGTCACTTTAAAGAACCACTGGTGCTGTTATCATGTCCTTAGTTGCCAGATGATAATTATAACAATGGTAAAAACTTTACAGTACGTCTAAACTTTTATTTATTTTAGTGCTATAGGGCCTCATTAAATTAGAAAACGTAGTTAACTCGGTCCTCGCAAAAGTCATCTTAGTGCTATTTGCGAGGACTGATTCCTCAATATGTTCCTCTCAGCCGCCATTGCGAGCTGACACCCAAAAACGTCCAAGAATAGCTCTGAGGAGAGTGACGTAGTATCACGCACCCATAAACCCATGGCGAGAAGCTCGTACGTCGCAAGAATCCCTATAGTGCCTTCTGATTGGCTGATGGACCTGTCAATCTTCTGTAAACCAATCAGAATGGAATTAAGGGGTGTATCCCATTCTGATTGGATCACACCTTGACGCCTTCTGATTGGCTGAAATTTGATTGACAGCGTTTTCAGTCAATCAGAAGGCACCATTTCCATTTTTTTGACCGGAACAACCATCACAAGCCTCCAAGGAGGAGCTCCGTTAGTTTTTTTTAAATGTTTTAGAGCGGTGGATATTTTATTCAAGGGCCCAGCTGGAGAAGACAAGAAGAAGGACGGGGACATCACGGAAAGGTAAGTTTAATATTTATAATGTATTGAATTTTATGTTGTGTTTATTTTTGTACTATTTGTATGTTTGTTTGTTTTTCTAGGAGTGCGACTTGCGTCAGAACAACCTTTGTCACTAAAGGGACATTTGGGCAAGGTAAGTGGTCTTATTTATTCTATTTTAGGTTAGATTTAGGGTTTTTGTAATTATTTAGTTAGGGGGGTAATGTATTTAGTTAGGGGTTGAAGGTTAATAAGGATTTGCAAAAAAGAGAATAAAAGGGAATAAAAGCAGGCATATAACTTATACAAGTAGTGGGGAACTGCTTCATCTCCTAATGCAGGGGTGTGTTTCTGCCTAGGCCCAGGGCAGCACATTTTCATGGGGCAGCAGGCTGCCTGCGGATGAAGTGCAGTACACTACAATATGTCTGTATATGCACAGAAATGTCTATATGTTGTGATACTTCTGTTTTTAAGTATACTTGACACTTTCTTACATACCATGGGCCTCATTCTATTATCAGCCGTAGGAGATGCGGGGCCGCAAGGACCGGCCGCAAGCTATTTGCCTATTCTATTCCCTTCCGGCCGGGGAATCCGGCAGGCTTGCGGCCGGCGCCTTGCTATCCCTTGCGCGCGCCGGAGGAAAGCCTTTGATCTTAAACGGCCGCAAGCGTTTTGGCCGCAAGAAAATCCTGGTTGCTATTCAATTGCTCCGGGAACCCTGTCTGCAAGGCTAAAACTGAGCCGCAGCTTACTTGCAGCAAAAAGGTCCCGCAGGCACACAATTAAGCACATTATAAAGCCATAATAAAGCCATCCTGTTCTCTGAGGAGAATATAAAGTGATTGTAGGTGTTAGCATTAATAGCACAACATTCCCCTACACTCAAATCCATAAATAAAAAAAAAATTGAATTTATATCACATATCCATGTAAAAAGTCCAGAGTGCTTGGAGCACCTCAGACCCGCCCACGCTGCGGCCGGAAAATAAACAGTTAATGTAATCTCGGATTTGGGCTGATGTGCAAGCTTGAGAGGGGGTTGCTATTAATCCTCATGTCCCCCATTATGATCCCTAGCATTTACAGACTTTACAGTGCTGTCTTGAATTTATTTTTGCATTTAAAGATTTCTGAGCTTACGGCCGGTTGCAAGATATACGGCCGGCCGTAAGGGGATAGCCTTGCGGCGCCGTATAATTGAATTGCAAGGTAACGGGAGCCCCGTAAGGAATCGCAGCTTTGCGGCCGATTTACGGCCGATAATAGAATTAGGGCCCATATATCTACATAAACACACATAAATTTATAATTTTACATATAGAAAGGTGAGAGGAAGATATGCAAGTGGGAGGTAGGGGAGAACAAATCTGAATGACCTAGGGCAGCATAAAACCTAAATACTCTCATAAAAATAATGTTACATATCTTGCAAATAAGGAGTTTGGAACGTAAAACCAACCCTAAGCATTTAAATATAAATCAAAGTAGAAAAGAACATTTCAGAATATATTAGGTTTTATGCTACTCTAGCCCCCTTGAATTTTGTGCACTACTCACACCACAGTTGCAACTCCTCATTCCTCTTGCTGTGTCAAGACTCTAAGGTTAACAAATACATAGATATACACTGATAATGTATTTGTGTTTATGCATATATAGAGTACATCAGCATTTCTCAGATACACTTATAGATAGAAAGTCCACTCCTAGGAAGTCTCATATAGCCCCCTATAGGAGTGATAAAGTGCAATCTCAATAGTACATTATGCTAGCAAGACTGATAGAAGAAATGAATAATGCTTTATATTTCCTGTCACGTCTTATAAAGGAACCCATCCCTAAGTGAATATCTCAGCTTGTTCACTTAGGACATATTCAGCAGTGATTAGTCTTTAACACACAGATAATATGAACACTTAGAGAACAGGATCAAAAAAACTGCGTGACAGGCACAAGTTACACATTTCTATCTAATTTTAATACAATAAACTATAATAATATTAATACAATTAAACTAAAAAGGTGCATATCATTTACCTATAGATTTAACTCACGCCATATTTGGATCCTTTGTTGTGATGTTTTAGTTTGTAAAATATGAAAGTTTACTGAATAAACTGCATAATCTATACACATTCATATATTTACACTAAAACACTTGGAACGTACTATATTATATAAACACTAGTGAATTGCCCGTCAAAAAATGACGGCAATGAAATTGTAAGGTAGCTAATGCTGTTTGCTGTATAATAATGAAATATATAATACATTAATAAATGAATATACTTTACGTATTTTGAAGCATTCTGTTGAAGAGCTGGCAATCTGTTTTGATGTTGCTGTAGCATTAGTGATGTGGAGCTACTGTGTAAGCGTGATGAATGTGTGCAGTGTAATAGTGTGCGTGCGCAAGACCAAACCGTTAGCGTAGTGCTGTCCTTCTGCATTGTCGTAAAATGGCAGGTAATGTGTGGTATGCGTCTTAGCGGAATATCCGTAGGTCTTTTGTGGTGTTTTGCGTGTTTAGAGTGCTGTAGCCTCGTTTTCATTTTGTTCGGCGGACATTTTTTCTCTCGCTTAGAGAATTTTTTCGTGTCTAAACTCTTTTATTTTGAGTTAAATGAAGGTGTAAGTTGCTTTTTTGAGGTCCTGGATGCTCCCTCTTGCTGTAGGTAAGCTTTTTATGTATGTGCTGTGTGTATTTATTGTGTTTTTAATTTTTTCATGTTCGCGAGCTGCGGTCGATTTTTGCGAGGTCGTAATGAGTGGTAACGTGTCTCGTATGTTGTTTGCGTTGTGATGTAAAGTTTGCGAGGGTTGCAGCTGGTGTGTTGTGTTGTTTGCTGCGCGAGCCCGCAAGCATTAGCAACAACTCGTATGCTCACAACTATATATGTGATTACTATATACTATATATATAATTACTTTAGGTATGATTGTATTTGGTATTAATACATAAAATACACCAATTACTATGCTGTTTTTATCACTTGGATGTTCATTTTTCACATACTGTTGAAAAGTGTTGTTTGGACATACTGTATATAGCCCACATACAAATGTCTGTGTGTCAGGGATAGTGCATTATATTGTGCAGTTACACTAATATACCAATGAACTTGCCCATATCAGTGCTCCTCCCACCTGTCTGTATTTTGTAAAGTATTTGGGTGTGTAACCAATGCGTTTCCAATGCATGTGATCTTTTCACAACTGGAAATGCGGTCCTGCCTTAAAACTGGGACAGCTCCATCGAGCAGCGGTGGCTGGCGCTGGACTAAAACGCAAGGTCCCTCTCTTTCTTTTCTGTTATCCAACAGATATTAGCAATTTGATTTCTTGTGCCTCTTCCTCTGCGGAACCCGGCTTTTACAGTGCCTTGCAAAAGTATTCACCCCCCTTGGCATTTTTCGTGTTTGGTTGCCTCACAACCTGGAATTAATATGGATTGTTTGAGGATTTGCATCATTTAGTTTACAGAACATGCCCACAACTTTGAAGAAGCTTTTTTTTTTTTTTTTATCTGAAGCAAACAACAAATAGGACAAAATAACAGAAAAAGTAAATGTGCATAACTATTCACCCCCCTAAAGTCAATACTTTGTAGAGCCACCTTTTACGGCAATCACAGCTCCAAGTCGCTTTGGATAAGTCTCTATGATCTTGCCACATCTTACCACTGGGATTTTTGCCCATTCCTCCTTGCAAAACTGCTCCAGCTTATTCAAGTTGGATGGTTTGCACTGGTGAACAGCAATCTTTAAGTCTGACCACAGATTTTCTATTTGCTTACGGTCTGGGCTTTGTCTAGGCCATTCCAACACATTTACATGTTTCCCCTTAAACCACTCAAGTGTTGCTTTAGCAGTGTGTTTGGGGTCATTGTCCTGCTGGAAGGTGAACCTCCGTCCTAGCCTCAAATCACGCACAGAGTGGTACGGGTTTTCCTCAAGAATATCCCTGTATTTAGCACCATCCATCTTTCCCTCAACTCTGACCAGTTTCCCAGTCCCGGCTGCTGAAAAACATCCCCACAGCATGATGCTGCTACCACCATGTTTAGATATATAAATAAAACAAGTTTTTTAACTTGTATTAGACATTCAAATGTGAACACAGATGTATTATTTATTTACAGTACTACTGTACGGTGGAGGGCTTCTATCGCTCTTTTGCCCACCATATATTAAATGATTGTTGTGGTGAATTACCTCCGAAACAAAATCCAGTACACAAGGTAGGAACCGGCCACACGCTGATGAGAGTTAGTAACCTTGAAACTGCTGTACATGGGTAAAATTCCTAGCTTGTGTATAATCCAAGGTTAGCTTTCCTCAAAGCTTTATGATGCAGGAGGCATTTGCCTAAGGGAAGCCATGTTTGAGATGGTTCCTAGAATGCAGTGTAATAATTGTATTTCTCAGAATTCTGGGCATGAAACAATTATTTTTAACTTGTATATATATACATATATATAGCTCCCTGGTGGTCCAGTGGTTGGGATTTGGTGCTTTTACGGCTGTGACCTGGGTTTGATTCCAGTCAGGGAACCAAGAGGTCACACCACCCTGAAGCTGAGCTGGGTTGGGCCTGGTTAGTACTTGGATGGGAGACCACCGAAGAATACCAGGAGCTGTATGCTATGGCCCACTGGAGAAGGAACTGGCTACCCACTCCAGTATCTTTTCCATGAATACCAAATGAATCAGTATGGTGTGTTACGGTCCTTGAGGTCTCACACATGTGGAGCCATACAGAGATCACCTTCTATTTATCTCTTGGTACTTTTCTGTCCTTTACTATATGACTGAAGTAATGTTGCACATTTCTATGTTATCTCTGTGCCACCTCAACCTCTACTGATATGAGGTGATAAGAAGGTTCCACTTGAAGTGTGCCATTGCTCACATATTCAAGCAGGATTCATTGCAGAAAACTGAGTTTCTATGCCGATCACACCTCTGGGAAGAACGCAACATAATTCAAAGCTTCACTACCAGACTTCCATATGATCCATTCTACTACAGCATCATTGGAACAAACCTGTTTGCGTATGTAAAGTTATCATTTGCTCTAACCAGAGCACTCCCTGCTTGTTTGAGGGGGGGGGAGTAGTGGAGGATTTGTTATATCCTCTAACAGTTCTAACAGTTTCCAAATGTAACTGCACACCTACTGCTACAGAAATATAAATGCCTGTCTTATACGTGTAATCTTTACCAAGTTATCATAAATAAATATATATATATATATATATATATACAGTATATATATATATATATATATATATATATATATACAGTATATATATATATATATATATATACAGTGGATATAAAAAGTCTACACACCCCTGTTAAAATGTCAGGTTTCTGTGCTGTGAAAAAATTAGACAAAGATAAATCATTTTAGAACTTTTACCACCTTTAATGTGACCTATAAACTGTACAACTCAATTGAAAAACAAACTGAAATCTTTTAGGTAGAGGGATGAAAAAATATAAAAATAAAATAATATGGTTGCATAAGTATGCACACCCTTAAACTAATACTTTGTTGAAGCACCTTTTGATTTTATTACAGCACTCAGTCTTTTTGGGTATGAGTCTATCAGCATGGCACATTTTGACTTGGCAAGATTTGCCCACTCTTCTTTGCAAAAACACTCCAAATCTGTCAGATTGCGAAGGCATCTCCTGTGCACAGCCCTCTTCAGATCACCCCACAGATTTTCAATCGGATTCAGGTCTGGGCTCTGGCTGGGCCATTCCAAAACTTTAATCTTCTTCTGGTGAAGCCATTCTATTGTTGATTTGGATGTATGCTTTGGGTCGTTGTCATGCTGAAAGATGAAGTTCCTCTTCATGTTCAGCTTTCTAGCAGAAGCCTGAAGGTTTTGTGCCAATATTGACTGGTATTTGGAACTGTTCATAATTCCCTCTATCTTAACTAAGGCCCCAGTTCCAGCTGAAGAAAAACAGCCCCAAAGCATGATGCTGCCACCACCATGCTTCACTGTGGGTATGGTGTTCTTTTGGTGATGTGCAGTGTCTTTTTCATCAGACCATAACACCTTTTCCCACATGCTTTTGGGAGACTTCAGATGTGTTTTTGCAAAATGTAGCCTGGCTTGGATGTTTTTCTTCGTAAGAAAAGGCTTTTGTCTTGCCACTCTAACCCATAGCCCAGACATATGAAGAATACAGGAGATTGTTGTCACATGTACCACACAGCCAGTACTTGCCAGATATTCCTGCAGCTCCTTTAATGTTGCTGTATGCCTCTTGGTAGCCTCCCAGACCAGTTTTCTTCTCGTCTTTTCATCAATTTTGGAGGGAGCTCCAGTTCTTGGTAATGTCACTGTTGTGCCATATTTTCTCCACTTGATGATGACTGTCTTCACTGTGTTCCATGGTATATCTAATGCCTTGGAAATTGTTTTGTACCCTTCTCCTGACTGATACCTTTTAACAATGAGATCCCTCTGATGCTTTGGAAGCTCTCTGTGGACCATGGCTTTTGCTGTGGGATGCGACTAAGAACATTTCAGAAAAGACCAACTAGAGCAGCCAAACTTTATTTGGGGTTAATCAGAGGCACTTTAAATGATGGCAGGTGTATGCTGACTCCTATTTAACACGATTTGGAATGTGATTGCTTAATTCTGAACACAGCTACATCCCCAGTTATAAGAGGGTGTGAAGACTTAAGCAACCACATTATTTTTCTTTTTTTTTTTCCTCCCTCCACCTAAAAGATTTTAGTTTGTTTTTCAATTGAGTTGTACAGTTTATAGGTCACATTAAAGGTGGAAAAAGTTCTGAAATTATTTATCTTTGTCTATTTTTTTTACAGCACAGAAACCTGACATTTTAACAGGGGTGTGTAGACTTTTTATATCCACTGTATATCCAGAGTAGAAGTAGAACAAAGGTATTTATTAAAAGCTAGCTTTATGACATTTTCCTGCCTTATATTCTTGCTCAGATCACTTTAACAAACATATATATTTCTTTAACACATTATTGACCTAACAATAAGGAATCAAATGGTTTCACTTTAAGAAGTTGGATTTCTTAACCTTTCATATTTGCTAACTGATTATACATTTTGAATTTCATTTGGCAATACTGTGTCGAATTTTAAGTTTATAAGCCCACAAACCATCCTACAAACATCAAAGCTGGTTATAGGTTTTTATACTTCTCGAAAGAAAAAATATTTTGTAGATTTCAACCAACACAAAAATAGCAAATGTTAATACTTCTACAATGTGTGTTATCAAGCAGCAGCTGCAAAGGCAAACAAGATATTAGCATGTATTAAGAATATAGGAGCAAGGGAAGCAAATATAATTCTGCTACTATACAAAGTAGTACGCCCTAATTTGGAATATGGAGTACAGTTTTGGGCACCACTACATAAAAGAGACATTTTAGTGCTGGAAAAAGTACAACACTAATAAGGAGAATGGAGGGGCTAAGTTATGAAGAAAGACTAATCAAATTACACTTATTTTCTCTAGACAAAAAGGTCTCTGAGAGAGGATATGATTACCTTATATAAATAAAGTGCCTTGCAAAAGTATTCACCCCACTTGGCATTTTTTTGATGTTAGGTTGCCTCACAACCTGAAATTAACATGGATTGTTTTTGGATTTGCATCATTTAATTTACAGAACACGAACCCAACTTTGAAGATTTTTTTTTTTTTTTATTGTGAAGCAATCAACAAATAGGACAAAATAACAGAAAAAGTCAATGTGCATAACTATTCACCCCCCTAAAGTCAATACTTTGTAGAGCCTTCTGAACAGCAATCTTTAAGTCTAACCACAGATTTTCTGTTGGATTGAGGTCTGGGCTTTGACTAGGCCATTCCAACACATTTACATGTTTCCCCTTAAACCACTCAAGTGTTGCTTTAGCAGTGTGTTTGGGATCATTGTCCTGCTGGAAGGTGAACCTCCGTCCTAGCCTTAAATCACGCACAGAGTGGTACAGGTTTTCCTCAAGAATATCCCTGTATTTAGCACCATCCATCTTTCCCTCAACCAGTTTCCCAGTCCCGGCTGCAGAAAAACATCCCCACAGCATGACGCTGCCACCACCATGTTTCACTGTGACGATGGTGTTCTTTGGGTGATGTGATGTGTTGGGTTTACGCCAGACATAGAGTTTTCTTTGATGGCCGAAAACTTAAATTTTTGTTTTATC
Source organism: Discoglossus pictus (assembly GCA_027410445.1). NCBI lineage: Eukaryota > Metazoa > Chordata > Amphibia > Anura > Alytidae > Discoglossus > Discoglossus pictus. The sequence goes on from CM050165.1 coordinate 332,668,543, forward strand.
AGACCAGAGTACCTTCCTCCATACTTTTTGGGAGTCTCCCACATGCCTTTTCGCAAACTCAAAACGTGCCATTTTGTTTTTTGCATAAAGTAATGGCTTTCTTCTGGCCACTCTGCCATAAAGCCCAACTCTAAGGAGTGTACAGCTTATTGTCGTCCTATGTACAGATACTCCAGTCTCTGCTGTGGAACTCTGCAGATCCTCCAGGGTTACCTTAGGTCTCTGTGCTGCCTCTCTGATTAAAGCTCCTTTCTCAATCTGTATATTTTGGTGGGCGACCGTCACTTGGCAGGTTTGCTGTTGTGCCATGTCCTTTCCATTTGGTTATGATAGATTTGATGGTGCTCCTGGGGATCATCAAATATTTGGATATTTTTTTATAAACTAACGCTGACTTGTACTTCTCAACAACATTGTCCTATACATGTTTGGAGAGTTCCTTGGTCTTCATGGCAGTGTTTGGTTAGTGGTGCCTCTTGCTTAGGGATTTCAGCCTCTGGGGCCTTTCAAAAACAGTGTGTATATGTAATAACAGATCATGTGACACTTAGATTGCACACAGGTGGACATCATTTCACTAATTATGTGACTTCTGACTTCTGAAGGTAATTGGTTGCACCAGAGCTTTTTATGGGCTTCATAACAAAGGGGGTGAATACATATGCACATGCCAATTTTCTGCTTTCTTTTTCTAAAAAATAGTTTTAAGTATATATTTTTCTCATTTCACTTCACCAACTTAGACTATTGTGTTCTGATCCATCACATAAAATTCAGATTAACAACACATTGAACTTAAGGCTGTAATGTAACAAAATAGCTAAAAAGTCAAGGGGGGTGAATACTTTTGCAGGGCACTGTATATCCAGGGTCAATATAAGGCTTTGTCAAGTGAACAAGAGGACATATCTGGAGGTTAGAAGGAAAAAGATTCCACCTTAAAGAAAGAAAACGGTTCTTCACAATAAGGGTGGTTAAACTGTGGAATTCTCTACCAAAGGAGGTGGAGACAGTGGATTTGATAGATAACATTAAAAAGGGGTTGCACATATTTGTTTTTAATAAAAAGGGCATTCAGGGTTATCCTGGATAATTAGAGAGGGGATTTTGACCCAGGGAGGAATCCAATTTCCAGTATCTGGGGTCAGGAAAGAATTTTGTTTTTTTCCCTTATGAGACAATTGGCAAAGTTTCAGAGCTTGTTTTCTGTTTACCTTCCTCTGGATCAATTAACAATTAATTAACAATTAATCTGCATATTTCAGATCAGTGGAGATCTGAAAAGGTTGGACTTGATGGACCAACAGCCCTATTAAATTCCCTCACGTGAAAAAACTTAGCCTGCAAGACTTACAGCTATTAAATTGGCCACATAAAGCAACCCGCTAACGATCTGTGGGTTACAGGTGGAAAAACCCTACGTGACGCCGAAATTTGAACTCCGTTGCCACAGAGCCTTTGATCTGTCAGGTCTGTAACTGTTACGTTTGAAAATCTCTGTTAAATTGCTGTGAATCACCTGGCAAACTGTAACGCGCAAAAAGCCAACGGGTACTAGAGAGGACCCGCAAGGTGGTTAAAGTCCTATACATAGTAAAGTAGATGCAAATATACACACACTACTGTACTAATACTGAAAGGGAAAGTGATGTTAGGGATTACAATTAATAGCACAACATTCTCAAGCTTGCAAATCTGCTATATAAAATACTTTTTTTCTGTTTAATTTCCGTGTTATATTAATCCCGGCAATTAATGTGTTAATACATATAATTGAACTTGCATGGGCTAGAATATCATATTTACTGATTTATTAATATTGCATTATTTCTGGAATGGGTTTTCGATTGAAACTCCTAATTGAGGCCCGTAAGGATTTGAAATCTAACCTCCATTTTTTTGTGACGTAATGATGACGATCTCATTTGCCATTGGCTCCGTCTAAACCCTTAACTACGGGTTTGACTAATTGATCATGTTCACGGCAGCACATCCAACGTTCGTAAGAATTTGAGTCTGCGACCCGTAACTCGAGGAATGGTTCAATTTAATAGCCATGTAACATAGACGAATTTCAAGCCCGCAGACTTTGCGGGTGTGCCGATGCCGCTCTTTTCAATCTCAATTACTATGTAACTTTATAACTTGCAGTAAGTCCTTTAGGAAAGGTAAAATAAATAATTTGCTAAATTTATTTTGAAATATATAATAGCTTTTAATTTAATTATCTTAAATATGGCAACTACATTACTGCCTTTCATTTCTTCCCTTGCATTTTATCTGTCTGGTAAAGTGGGGCCAGCCTTGCAAGGACATTTTTTTGTTACTAAAGACAATAACAATAAAACAAAGTACAGTAACTTTTATGATCACTTCTAAAGGTTCAGTTTCATCATAAAACAGGTAAACAAACTTCTAGGCGAGAACTTACTGTCTGTCGAACATATATTCTAAGTAATAAACTAAAGGATCATTGTAGTTTGGGAAAAATTACACATGCTTGTGGAGAATGTAATAAACTAACAATGGGCCCTATTCTATTAGAAGACCACAAATGTCTCAAACTTGGCTGCAGTGTTTTTTTCTGTAAATGTTTAGATGTATTCTATTGACTCCAGCTCTCAATTTACCTCCTTAAGCCTGAAATTTTAAACCCTGCCTTTTTAAGTAGAATTTCAGGGGGCATGATCATATGATCTGACAATATTTAAGCAAATCCATAATTTACTTCTTCTACACGTAATCTGCAAACAAAGCTAAAAATGAATTAATGCCAATAAATAATATTTGTCAATTGGGCTCACAATGAAGCAATCTAAAAATTGCATTTAGAACATCTGTTTTAGTTCATGTGGGTTTCATAATATGTATTAATCACTTGAGTCCCAGGATCAATATTACTCAGAAATAACAGTTAATAATAATATTTTTTAATTGCATTGTTGTGGGCCTTCAGACTGTTGTGCAATAAATTCTAATGCCTTTCCATGCCTTCCCCTGCTTTTAAAGCACAGTATTGTGAGTATAAATGCTGCCACGGCTCTAGTAAGTGTTTGAAAAATGCCTTTTCGGTCCTATTAAGTACTTGCGTGTTAGACTTTATTTGTGAGTTAGCACTACGGGTCTGATAGAATATTGATGTTTTGTAACTTTAATTAGCTAGCGCTTGTAATATTCGAGATGTTTGGCAGGTTTGGCTGGCTCTTAGTGATTATGGTCGGGTAACTTGTAATCGGATTGCAAGTAGCTAATAGAATCTGTGGCAATATTAAGAGTGGTTTAAGTGTGTATAAATGTAGGAATTGGGCAACAGAATAGGGCCCAATGTTAGCAGCTATGTAACCCACAAGTATAAAGGTATTTTAGAGACAATGTTATATTTATATCTGTTTGTGTCATGGGGGTTCCATCATCGACTGATAATCTACCTGCAGCTTGAGAAGGTGGCTTATCCAACTGGGGCTTACTCTTCTATTGAGTTCTTTTGTCAAGTGGTTAAGTGAAGTGTCAGTTTTTAAACAGAACAGAACGGAACAGATACAGTTGTGCTCAAAACTGTGCATACCTTTGGTGAATTGGTAATATATGTACCATTTTTAGAGAAAACATGAGTGAGCAAGCAAAACAAATTTATTTTATTTCTTATGGGATTCATATTCAACTGTAGGTTATAATAGAATGGCACAATCATAAAACACAACATGGCAACAAAGAAAATAATGAAATGACCCTGTTCAAAAGCTTACATACACTTAGTTCTTAATATTGTGTATTGCCCCCTTTAGCATCAATGACAGTGTGCAGTCTTTTGTAATAGTTGTCTATGAGGCCCCTAATTCTTGCAGGTGGTATAGCTGCCCATTCGTCTTGGCAAAATGCCTCCAGGTCATGCAAAGTCTTTGATTGTCTTGCATGAACCGCACGTCTGAGATCTCCCCCGAGTGGCTCGATGCTATTAAGGTCAGGAGACTGTGATGGCCACTCCAGAACCTTTATCTTTTTCTGCTGTAACCACTGGAGCATCAACTGGGCCTTGTGCTTAGGGTCATTGTCATACTGGAAATTCCAAGAGCGTCCCATGCGCAGCCTTCGTGCAGAAGAATGCAAATTGTCTGCCAGTATTTTCTGATAACATGCTGCATTAATCTTGCCATCAATTTTCACAAGATTCTCCGTGCCATTAGAGCTCACCCCCCCCCCCGCAAACATCAGTAAGCCACCACCATGCTTCACAGTGGGCATGGTATTCTTTTCACTAAAGGGCCTTTTTGACCCCTCTGCAAACATAGTGCTTATTGTTGTGACCATAAAGCTCTATTTTGGTCTCATCGCTCCAAATTACAGTGTGCCAGAAGCTGTGAGGCATGTCAAGTTGTTATCGGGTATTTTGTAACCATTCTTTTTTGTGTGGCATTGGCACAGTAAAGGCTTCTTTCTGGCAACTCAACCATGCAGATCATTTTTGCTCAAGTATCATCGTATTGTGCTCCTTGAAACAACCACACGTCTTTTTCCAGAGCAGCCTGTATTTCTCCTGAGGTTACCAGTGGGTTTTTCTTTGTATTCCGAACAATTCTTCTGGCAGTTGTGGCTGAAATCTTTCTTGGTCTACCTGACCTTGGCTTAGTATCAAGAGATCCCTGAATTTTCCACTTCTTAATGACAAGGCTTTGGATATCTTTTTATATCCTTTTCCATCTTTATGAAGATCCATTACCTTGTTATACAGGTCTTTTGACAGTTCTTTTCTGCTCCCCATTGCTCAGTATCTAGCCTGCTCAGTGCATCCACGTGAGAGCTTATTAACTAATTGACTAGGTGTGGGAAATTAACTTGTAATTGACATTTTAACATGTGTGTGTCACCTTGTGTGTCTGTAACAAGGCCAAATATTCAAGGGTATGTAAAAAGGAGCCAAACAACTATGTGATAATAAATGGCTTCATATGATAACTATCTTTCAATATAGTCATATTTTCAAAATAAATGCCAAAATTTCACAATTTCTGCCAGGGTATGCAAACTTTTGAGCCCAACTGTATCTTGACTCATGGTTCCTCCTATCCTTTCAATGTTTCTAATCATGCTAGCAATAAAGACAAAATGCATGCTGCCTTTAAAGCAAAATTGATTCAACAGTTAAAAATCAATTGCTGTATATAAATAATTAATACTTTGTAAAATAATGTATGAAGTCTGGTTATTCAAAAGAGCTTACAGTGAATGCAGTCCTACATTAAAGTATGTCTTTATTTTTACTTTCTAAAAACAACTATTAAACATATTTATTCCAGTTATTTATATCATATCTGCCTGCTATTTACTTTACCTATATTACCTATATCTATTTTCATTGCCTATTATCCCACAGATAAACAAACTCTGTGATAATAGGTGGCCTGTTTCATAGAGCTAACAAAACACATGTAGAGTTGTTTCTTAGAAACCCGGACCTCCTGCATCTTCACTTGATAGATAAATAGCTGAATAGAAAAAGGAGAACACTTGTTATACAAGACAAATTAATAGGTTACCTAAAATTGATAGCAACATTTCTAAATCATTCATACATTGTTTTTACTGCACTGTAAATTAAGAAATTACATTTTAACAACTCTTGTATACAGATTTGAAAATGTTTTAAATATTATTTTTTAATTGCAGTATGTTATTGCTTACAAACTTTACAATAAAAATGCATCTTCTATACAAGAATTACCATGGTATCCTAAAGTAGGCACTCCAGATTCCAACATAGGCGCATTAGTATTCATGTCCCAAATAAAATTTAACAGCCTAAGGTGAGCCTACCTAGAAAGTGGCTCCTTGAAGTGGTAATCTCCACTCCTATACGAGTGACACAGGATAGTATCAAACACAATTACTGTGGTACTTCTGTTCTCGTCGTTCTCGGAACTCGTCCTTTTTGATATTTAACGTGTCTCACAGACAAAAAATTGCCTTGGAACTCAAAGCATGGGACTGACAAAAATTGACTCAGAACTCAACAAACTCACAACACACCGCATCTAGTATTTCAGGACGTAAAATAAAGTTCTGTACTGTGGCATAGTGTAGTTATTGCCTACAATAGCTCAAGAGCAGTCTATGCCTGCAAGAGCCCAAGAGCAGTCTGGGTCTGAAAAAATATGCAGCTTGTGCCTATAAGGATCAAAATGTAGACTGTGCCTATAAGAAACAAAGTGCAGCCTGTGTCTATAAGAACCAAAGTTCCAAGCAAATAAACTCTCTCCTACTTTTGCTCCTCCTCTACATTCTTACCATCCCATTGGGCCCTCAAGTCCTCTTGGTACAGTTAAAGTGAAGTTAAATTCTATCAGCCTTATTAAATTGTGATTCGGCTAATTGAATAGGGCTCTTTATAAGCACATAGCATATTTTTTTACAGAAGTTTTTAGTTAGTGAACTTCTATCCAAAAGCAAGGTTATCACTAACTAAAAACTTCTGTAAAAAATATATGCTATGTGCTTATAAAGAGCCCTATTCAATTGGCCGTATCGCAATTTAATAAGGCTGTATGTTTTTTGATGTTTGTTTGTTATTTTTGTCTGTTTAGTTTTACGGTTTTGTATCCAAAAGCAAAACTATCAGTTCAAAATAAAATGTGAAACTTCTGGGGTCTGGAACGGATTATTTCAATGTTCATTGATCCTTACGGGAAATGCTTGCTTGGAACTCAACCTTTTTGGAACTCATCCTGCCATCCGAAAGAGATTAAGGACAAGTTCCAGGGTACCACTGTAATTATTAAAGGCATGACAATATACTAGCTCTCATAACTCATCCCAGCACAAGAGTATATGTTATCTAATATCAAATAATATAGTGACCCTTTGTTGGATTTATGTTCAAAACTATGAAATCACCTATAATTTAAGTATGACATGATTCTCAGGGCACAAGTAGAGTCTGTTAAAATGTATATTTTCTCTAAATATATTTTATGCTAATGGCTTACACAGCTGCTAATACTGTACGTTTATTTACTTCCGAACTAGTTTTTTCAAAACTACACTGGTCTTTTTTTTAGCAGAAATTACAATGAGATGCAGCATTGTGATTTCTTGTAAGATCCAGTGAATATAGTATAATGTAACAACCTATATAATTTCCTAGTGGTTAACACTTAATAATGTAAATGGGTAAAGAATTTAATAGGGAAATTAGGGAGAGTAAAATCCAGTGAAAAAACGCTGATAATATATTAAAAATATATTTTACTTTCCCTAATTTCCCTATTAAATACTTTACCCATTTAAGATCCAGTGAAGTGTCATATTGATAGTAGGCTCTTTTGAATATCTTCACTTGATAGGGCCAAATGTTTTAAGAAAGTAAAAACTCACTTTTCAATTTTACTTAAAGGGTCAGTCCAAGCTCCAAACAATACAATTTTATCCTGCAGATTACCACACAAACGTCAATAAATGCATGTGCTAAGAACAGTGTAGCTTTTATGAGAAAATATATGTAAAAAGTTACCTTGATGAACATATGGCTGCATGCTCAGCCTTCCCTCACCTCTCTGGGTAGATGATCTAGATGACAAGCTGAGGATCCATATTCTATCACTTAAGAATACATTATGAATAATAAGCAAAAAAATACTAAAGTCTTTATTAGAGCAACTTGCTCAAACAACGTTGTATAAAATTGGGAAATAATACTTGATATGAATGTGAATAAATGTAGCCACATAGAAAATATATATATGTATAAAAATAAATTATGAATGCAGACATGCTCAGAGCCAGCAGTACAGTTGAATATAATGAAGATCTTGTAATATTTGCAAGACAAAATTATAGACTTCTGACTGATGTCAAATGATAAGACTTTAATCAATTAACACTGTAAACCTATAAACTTCCCAAACGTAATCCCCAAATACCACCTAGCTGCTACAGACTCAAACAACAGGTACTTTCATACACACTTGGTGGGAGTGCCCAGTTGACCAAAATATTTGGACCAGATCTCTAGACTTAGCCTTTGTAACTCTGGAAAAAAAAAATATCCACCCGTCAATAGAATTATGCTTGCTCGGCAATTATACTCCTTTGGTTTCCATTATAGGAGAATAATCAGATCGGAATAAGAAAATAATTAAGACATAACCTTTATTAAAAATCATTTAAAAAGCGACGATTTAAAAAATAATTATCTTTAATAACAAATAGACTGTCCAATTACATTACTACAATACTGCCTTCTCTATTGCCTCATTGTGTAGCCTTCTTCTTTATATAGATTTATTTAAAAGTATGGGTATCTAATAGTATGGGTATAGATGTTCTTCTTTCTTAATGTATAAGTGATATTTAGTGCAATAGTTACACAAAGTGCAATGAGTATAGTGTAAATTACATATATTAAAGATTACACTTATCGTATTTGTGCAAAAGCAATCTAATGTGTATACCAATCTAATATGTATACCAATTATTTGTGGAAAACAATCTTTTAAATAAATTATAAATAATATTATTAAGTGATTATCCACATCTTAAAAAACAAATGCAACAACAAATAATTGTTGAATCAACATCAATTTTTTATCTACATCTATAACTTTATATGTAATTTAAATTAATATCAGTTTATGAGTATAAATTAATATGTAACATATTCATTCAATCACTCAATTTAATCCATTACTAATAGGAAATACAATTATAGCTGTAAGTTATATTACTTCTTTAGTGTGGTTATATAGATTTAAAGACCACTTATCCTTGAGCGCTGTTCTCAGGCAGCATGTACAGTGGGGGGAAAAAGTATTTGATCCCCTGCTGATTTTGAACGTTTGTCCACTGACAAAGAAATGATCACTCTATAATTTTTACGGTAGATATATTTTAACTGTGAGAGACAGAATAAAAAATAAAAAAACGCATGTAAAAAAAGTTATAAATTGATTTGCAGGTCAGTGAGGGAAATAAGTATTTGATCCCCTATAAATCAGCAAGATTTCTGGCTCCCGGGTGTCTTTTATACAGGTAACGAGCTGAGATTAAGGGCACTCTCTTAATGGGAGTGCTCCTAATCTCAGCTCGTAACCTGTATAAAAGACACCTGTCCACAAAGGCAATCAATTAATCAGATTCCAAACTCTCCACCATGGCCAAGACCAAAGAGCTGTCCAAAGATGTCAGGGACAAGATTGTAGACCTACACAAGGCTGGAGTGGGCTACAAGACCATCGACCATGCAGCTTGGTGAGAAGGTGACAACAGTTGGTGCTATTATTCGCAAATGGAAGAAACACAAAATAACTGCCAGGCTCGCTCTGTCTGATGCTCCATACAAGATCTCACCTCGTGGTGAGGAATCAGCCCAGATCTACATGGGAGGATCTTGTTAATGATCTCAAGGCAGCTGGGACCATAGTCAACAAGAAAACAATTGGTAACACACTACGCTGTGAAGGACTGAAATCCTGAAGCCTGCAAGGTCCCCCTGCTCAAGAAAGCACTTGTACAGGACCGTCTGAAGATTGTCAATGAACATCTGAATGATTCAGAGGAGAACTGGGTGAAAGTGTTGTCGTCAGATGAGACCAAAATCGAGCTCTTTGGCATCAACTTTAATCGCTGTGTTTGGAGGAAGAGGAATGCTGCCTATAACCCCAAGAACACCATCCCCACCGTCAAACATGGAGGTGGAAACATTATGCTTTGGGGGTGTTTTTCTGCTAAGGGGACAGGACAACTGCGCCGCATCAGAGGGACGATGGATGGGGCCATGAACCATCAAATCTTGGATGAGAACCTCCTTCCCTCAGCCAGGGCATTAAAAATGGGTTGTGGATGGGTATTCCAGCATGACAATGACCCAAAACAAACAGCCAATGCAACAAAGGAGTGGCTCAAGAAGAAGCACATTAAGGTGCTAGAGTGATCTAGTCAGTCTCCAAACCTTAATCCCATAGAAAATCTGTGGAGGGAGCTGAAGGTCTGAGTTGCCAAACATCAGCCTCAAACCTTAATAACTTGGAGAGGATCTACAAAGAGGAGTGGGACAAAATCCCTCCTGAGATGTGTGCAAACCTGGTGGCCAACTACAAGAAAGGTCTGACCTCTGTGATTGCCAACAGGGATTTTGCCATCAAGTACTAAGACGAAGGGGTCAAATACTTATTTCACTCATTGACCTGCAAATCAATTTATAACTTTTTTGACATGCGTTTTTCTTGTTTGTTTTTTTTTGTTATGCTGTCTCTCACTGTTAAAATATACCTACCATTAAAATTATAGACCGATCATTTCTTTGTCAGTGGAAAAACGTTCCAAATCAGCAGGGGATCAAATATTTTCACCCCCCACTGTATTCAGCGTCTCATTACATCTGAGGCAAAGCGGGAGCATCCGTCTGACAAAATGACTTCATCAAAGTGGAACATGCCCTAAATAACAGCCTGACGCTGTGTTTCGCCTCTGCTTCCTCCGAGGCCCGGATTGATGGGTGAAAGGATTGGCTTTTAAAGGCGAGTGCAAGTTGTCATTCTCAATTAACTCTTTGTTTAACAGTTTCTCTCTTTTTGTTTTGCAGGAACTCCTTCATATTAAGAATAGAGTGATTTGATAACACTGGAGGAATCAAAGAAAAGAATATTAAACTTATGATCTTTAAGCAATTGAATATGGGGTAAATCTTGCTAACCACTAATAATTGTATTTACATTGGTAAGAAAAGGACTTTTATAATACAGATGCTGATGTTGTCTATTGAGATCTTTTTGTTGGTACTCCCATCTCCACCACAGATATATGAGATCATCTTCCCACTATATATAATACATCCTTTATTATACTCCAGTAAAGACAAGATCAAAGTATATTTTTTCTATTATGCACAAATAATAGTTACATTGGGCCATAGAAGAGTATCAACCGTGTATAAAAAGCTATATGCATTCATTTAGGAAACAAATATCAAATTTATGGAGAAAGATTATCATATTAGTATTATTGATTATAGTTTTAAATAGATTACAAACATTGATTCAATGGTTCTATGATTTCCCCTATATTGTAATTGGAGACTGGATTATTAATGGCCTTCTTTTTAATTTATAAAACTAATATCTCACATTCAATGATTCTCAAAGGTATAATATATTTATGAATTTATCAATATAACTACTATATTTATCCAAGAATATGTATAATTGACCTCCATATTTTATATTGCTGAATAGTGCTATAAAGTGAGTAAGTCTAAACTTATTGTCATATTTTTTCTGGTTCTTCATACAATCAACTTTTTGAAGCTATCTACATTAGTAGGATGTGGTACCTAAGTATAGTCAGAAAATTGTCATAATCTTTTAATAATAGTCCCTACATTACTTTCTATTATTCCTCTTAGAGATCAATAAATGAGACCCAAAGAATGAGAGCCCAAATAAAGCACAATGCTCAGAAAAATCTATACTAATCAGAAGATTACAAGAATACCATAAAATGATGTTCTTCATTTAATCCTTTAGGTATCAATGTGTTAAGTAATGTGATCCAATTAGTCTTGGCCTTAAGGAGCTCCTTTTCAATATCACCTTTTCTAATGCCGAGATTAACTCTCTGTAGGATTGAACATTTAATCAATGGTATTGATTTATGTTTTTCGAAAAAATGTCTTGCTACTGATGGGATGGTTTTGCCTTTTATCTTGTCGCTGTTACTGTTTCGTATATTACTTATGTGTTCACCCACTCTTCTTCGTATTCCCTGGTGGTGATTCCCACATACCTTAGTTTGCAAGAGCATTCCAGGCAGTATATTACTCATTAACTACTGCAGTTGTAAAAACCTGTAAGTCTAATCAGATTTCCTATTCTATTCCTTAGCTCTGTGTTTTTAACCATAAACTTACAACAGCTGCAGTGTCTACACGGGTAGGTGGCATCCGGAAGTCACCCAATGGTTTTTGATCTTTTTGAGAAGTGGCTTCTTACTAGAAGATCTTTTAAGTTCTTGCATCTTTGACATCCAGTTTTAATTCTATCTCCAACCAGGGTGTTTAGTTTTGAATCAGTTTTCAGAATATATGAATACTTATTGAGAATATTTGTAATTCCACGACACTGTTGGTTAAAGGTTCCAATGAAACTTATTTGTTCTTGACCCGCTTGTCTTTTCTTAGGTACCAGGAGTTCATCTCTACTGGTATGTAAAGCACGATGGTAGGTATTTTTGATTGAGGTACTACTATACCCTCTCCTTTTCAATCTATCCCTTAATTCATTAGATCTCAGTTGAAAAGTATGTGAATCTGAACAATTTCTCCTGATGCATAGAAACTCGCCAATAGGGCCGGCTTTTTTATGTAGGGGGAAAATGTGCACTCTGATTAATCAAAATGCTATTTGTTGAGGTGGGTTTTCTATAGATACCAGTATTACCCATTTCAGCTTTGTGAATCGTTATGTCAAGAATATCTATAGACTTGATGTCCGCATAACATGTTAATTTTAGATTTAAATCATTAGAGTTGAGGACTTCAATTAATTCTTTCAAATCACTCATATTTCCATCCCAGATGATGAGTATGTCGTCAATATATCTGACCCACAAGGTAATCTGATCGGTATACCTTGTATTCTCCTTGTTAAATACTGCTTCCCTTTCCCACCATCCAAGATAAATGTTAGCGTATGTGGGAGCACAGGCCATCCCCATCAGTGTTCCACGTGTCTTCAGGTAATATCTATTATTGAACACAAAAAAAATGTTTTTTCAATACAAAGTCCAACAAACTTGGGATACACATATTCTTTTCCGTATTATCCAGAGATTCCATTTGGAGGAAATATCTAACAGCCTCAAGGCATATTGTGTGTCAATGGAGGTGTATAGGGATTCGACATCTCTCGTTGCCTGTACAGTGGTTGAATTTAATATGAGCCCATCCAATCTGTTAAGTACCTCCATTGTATATCTAACAAAGAGGACAATTCAGTCACAAATTACTTTAATCTGAAGTCCAAGTACTGACTTGTTTGTTCTGTAAAACTACTGTTTCCAGAGAATATAGGTCTGCCTGGTGGTCTCTCTCTCTCCTTATGAATTTTAGGAAGCATGTAGAGTGACTTTTTCTCCTTTAAAATTAAGTGTTGCTTTCACACTTACCTGGAACAAGGTCAAATCAATAACAGTATATGGTATATAATAGTAATATGATAACTATTGCTTGAAATTTATGATTATTGACCATCCACCATGTAGGATCAACTATAAATTATCTCTCCCTAGCTATGTATCCCCAGTACTTACTAGATAGTGATCCGGTCCTGACTGCTGTCCATAAGCTCTCTCACCAGCTCTCCAACCAGCCAAGCATGGTGCTGCGGGTCTCCGGCGTGTGATGTCAGTGACGCCACCTAGTGATTACAGCGCCGCCCACCATGAAAGCTTGAAAAACCCACTAGTGTGCGATAGGGACCAGATTGACTACCTCTGTCTTATATGAAAGAATTGCTTGTTCTCCTAAACAATTTACATTCTCTGTCTAATTCTGTAGTTGTTGGTGATCTAAAATGATTATGTGTCTGCAAGGAAACATTTTAAAACTAAATGAGGCATTCTTTTTATTGGAATAAATAATAATTTATTACAAGATCATATTATACCAGGGCAAATAAAATATTTGTTTACATGGGAATAAATAATTGTAAATAACATAATACCATATTACACTATGACATATCACTTTACTGGACCTATAACATATTTATATTAAGGCATATTTAAATCGCTGACTATATCAATTAAATATGCCACTGTACTAATATCACACATAGGTAAGATTATATGGAATAATTATGACATTGTAATGTAAAAATAAAGTTCCTCTGGTTTAAAATAATAAATATGTCACTCTGGTGAAATTGTACACTTTACAAGAGAACTAAATAGAAGAGTAAGCCTCCATAGGATAACCCTCCCGCTCAGGCTACAGACAGACTTGCAGTTAAAAATGTAAAAACCTTATGACACTAGCAGCATCAGATGATTTCAAAGGTATATCTAAGTTTCCCTGTTTTTCCCTTTCTCTAATCCAACACGTGCCGCTTATATCAGACACACACATTACATTGAGTCATTCTATACACATATTTTATTGAAAACTAAAATGTTTTCTACATGCCCAGAGCTGCTTACATAGGCAGTGTACCTACCAATAGACACACTGCATTTGGGTACTTTTTAACCTTCAAGCTAGCAGCAGCACAATGCAGAGATCTAGGCTCCTCCTGCAGGGAACTACACATCCCATGATGACGCTTTGCTGCACAAACTGCCATCACTGATTGACAATGTTTTAGTTGCATGTGAATGGCCAAAACTAATTATGAATTTTATGCTAATTTTAGCAGCAATGTCCAGGGGTGTTAACTCTAAAAAACAATTGCTTGCAAACTCAAGGGATTTAGAAAGCATGAGGGTAAGTATAATAGTGTTTATTTTGTATGTTTCCATGCACTACTAATTCTCCTCTATCAGATGCATTCATAATCCAGGAAACTTAGATATGCATTTCTATTGTTAGTTATGTATAGTTATTGCAGGGGTCCTTTAATATCCCAGAACAATGACAATACACTTGTAGTCACCAAGGAGGTCTGAGCTGGGATTACTGATAGTGCAGACATTACTATGTAAACCCTACTTATGCTCATGTCCTACATTGCTGCTAGTGCTATTACTTTATTACACAAATTGGATCTTTTCACCAGACTACATGGCCCCTTTAACACGGCCCCCTCCGCTCCTACTGATGCAATGACGTAGCGGCGGAGGAGGAGAGAAGAGGCGGGGTGTAAAACGCATATGTCACTCCGCGCCGGATCTCCATGCTTAAGCCCCGCCCACTCATGCAGCCAGTCCATGGTGCGTGCTGGATACGCCCCCTCGCCAGCCGGAAGCGGAGGGGCTGTTGTGGGAGAAGCCTCCGTTGGCTCCGCCTATCCCGGGCTGCCGCAGTGAAATTGGGCGCGTTTGCGCAGTGACGTTCCTTTTTTTGTTGGAAGGTAAGGAAGGGCTAGCATGGCGCCCGGCTCCGCTTGCACCGTGTACTAGTATAGATGCGCGCTTTAGTGGTTAGTGACCGTGCGTGGCACTGCCGGGGAGCGGTGATTGTGCGGGGACCGGCAGGGTGAGGCCGGCACGGGCGGGGACTGTGTGACTGGATGAGGCCTAGCCATGCCATGCCGCGAGCTGGTGACAGCCGTGCTGTGTAACGTGTGGGCCAGGCTGTGTGTGTAAGGCGGGCCTGCTTGGTGTGACGGCTAGTGTACACCGCTCTATCCCAGGGCTGGGCCGCCTAGTACAGGCCTGCAGGTAGCGCAGTGTCATCAGCCGGGGGGAGGGGAGCGCACATCCCGCCAACCATGGGCGCTGCCGGCCCGACCAGCATTACTGTCTATGGGCAGCGGCTGTCAGACACGTGGATGGGCTGATGTATGAAGACAGGGCTGGGCCGCACTACTATAGTATGATACTAGATGGGAAGCACCACTGACCCCTTATATTCATATCTGTCTACATTATATTTATACACCATGCTTTTTATTATATATATGTATATATGGCCATAAGCTTTTTGTATTCATACCTGCTTATATATTCCCTTGTTCAGAAGTGTTACTAAGCTGACATGCACTACTGACTTGGATGTCTCTGTACTAACTACTACTAATGGATGCTGCAGTGTAAATGACAATGGGACAGTGCTCCCCCATACCCCCCCCCCCCCCCCCCCATCTAGATCCTAAGATGAATCCCTAGGATACAATATGACTAGAAGATATTATATTGAGATACCTGCTAATGTTTTGTTACATTTATCACACCATATATTTTTAACCCTTCCACTTGCAGTACATTGTTTCACCGTCTGCTCCTCTAATACCTGATTATCACCCAATTAGTGGCGAGCTGGTACTAAGTGTAAGATTTCTCTCCAGTACTCGTAGACACCCAGCAACATGGCAGATGAAGTAGATTTCACCACTGGAGATGCCGGGGCTTCCTCCACTTTCCCCATGCAGTGTTCAGCTCTGCGCAAGAACGGGTTTGTGGTGCTGAAAGGACGTCCCTGTAAGATTGTTGAAATGTCAACTTCCAAGACTGGCAAGCACGGCCATGCCAAGGTAAATACATGCCGCATGTAAATCATTTACTCAGTGATGCCCATACACTACTTATTATCCCGTAACTGTTATAATACATTTTTGATTGTATCATTGTATATTATATCCATTATTCAGTTTTATATTAATGTAAGGTGTGTGTTTGCATATGTAAAGTTTGTTTTTTGTAATGAGTGCTAAAGAGTTCTGTTTACTCACAGGAATCTTCCAAACAGTCCTTACAAAGGTCCGCCCTCTGCAGCTCATACAGTGTTTCTGTTGGTACTAGATAATCTCTGATCTCAATGGCTGTTAAGTTGCTGCTGAGACTGACTGGCTAGTACTATAGAAACATTGTATGCATGAGCTACAGGGGGTGAAACTTTGGGAGACTTTTTGGAAGGTTTCAGGGAGTAAAAAAAATTGAACCACTTGTGACTGACTGATCATTAGATCTGCTAATAGATACTGAATATTTTTTTAAACTGGTGACCTATGTCCATTTTACCTTCACTTCAGGGTTGTAGTTCTTCACGTAGGTAATATATATTTTTGATTCCTTTGTAGGTTCACATGGTTGGTATTGATATTTTCAGTGGTAAGAAGTATGAAGATATTTGTCCTTCTACCCACAACATGGATGTTCCCAATATAAAAAGAAATGATTACCAAGTAAGTGTATATCCTTAGTCATGTTTCTTTCCCAAAACATTGTACTTGAATATGCCAAGCTTTGTATCAAAGGCTAATCTGTATTTTTATATATATAAGCTCATAAGAAGGGGAAAAAATTGATTTAAAAGTGTAGTCAGATTGTAAAAAAAAAAAAATCTGGATTTTTTTTATTAGGTTAATGGTTTAAAAAAATCTAAATGTGCATGTAACAGATTTTTCTGTATTAGAAAATTATAATAGCAATTTAGGAATTTTGCTGCACTAAAGTTTACCATATCACTGTATCAAGCTCATTACTTAAAAAAAGAAAACATGTGATTCAAATAAAAATAATGGATCAAAAGCTGCATAGAACAAGCCAATTTACAACATGAATTGGCAAGAAACTGGCAAAAACGGTGTTAAATATTTAATTACATATTAGATATGTTGCTACAGCAGTCACTGGTTATCATAAGGTGCAAATAAGAGGCCATAGATGTGCTTTTGAGCTTGAACCACTCGGTTTGAATATGGCTTCATAGGGCTTTTGCTGGTATTCTCAACTTGTGGATGGTTGCGGTTATATATTTGTCTAACTTTTTTTTTTTTTTTCTCTACCCTCTAGCTGATCGGTATTAATGATAACTACCTTTCCCTTCTGGGTGACCATTGTGGTGTTCGTGATGATCTCAAGCTGCCAGAGGGTGACCTGGGAAAGGAAATAGAATCTAGATTTGAAGCAGGCGAGGAGATTATGGTAAGTGTGGAATAAGAAACCCCAAATCTAATATGAATATCAGATAAGGTTCAAAACATTAGAATATTTTAGTTGCACTAGGACTTAGAACTACTTGGAAGATACTCTTTGGTCCATGTATCATGCTTGAATGGACAGCTAGTGCTGGCAACTGTGACAAAGCAAAGTCTTCTTAGCACATTAAATAGTAGAGCAATGCTTTCCTAATCTTTTACTGCATATAGATCACTTTTCTAGTAAATGTGTTTGGGGTTTTTTTTCTTGGAGGGGGCGGTGCACGTAACCCCTGCAATTTCAGTAAACCATATTTGGGGATTTTAAGCATGCATTTATTTGTAATGTTCTTCTGGTAAAATGTAATTGACTGTGTGAAACAAGACAGAACATTTTCTTGACTCCAATTTTTATTTTTTTGTTTAGTATATAGAACACTTAGATGTATCTACTGCTGTACAAAAGGATTATCTAGAAGTTCTTAACAGTTTTTAAAATGTCCTTATTTTTCAGATCTCCGTCTTGCATGCAATGAATGAAGAATGTGCTGTAGCCATCAAGGCCATGACCAAATAAACAGGGAACCCCAGGCTCGAGCAATCTGCTCAGGACAAGATAAATGACAGATCTTAAATTTTGGTTCTGATTGTCACCAAAGCTATGGCCTTCACAGACAACCTCATTTCTTTTTGAATTGTTTGCATATACTGCTGGATTATAAAATTGGTTATGCATATTAACTGGTAATTTTCAAAATCACTGCAGTTTTAAAATTTGGTAAATGCAAAAGTAGTTGCCTTTCACATTCCTGTAGGTGTTAATTTTGAGGGTCCAATAAAACTGATCAAGCTTCCATTGTGGGTATGTTCTATTGGATCTGTTTGCTCACAATGCATACAGATAAAATCTGGCTTTTAGTTTAAATTGGTAAGACACCTGGAATAAAAGGTAACTTTGCGGAGCAATGTTTCAACAAAAAATACTTAGCTTAACTTTCTAATATAGAACGAAAGTTAGAATTAAAAGGCAAGTTTAAATCTTATGCATGTTAGCCAATGTTATATCTCTTGAGTACCAAGCATAAATCTTGGTCTGTAGAGGAACTTAAGTGATTTTGAAATGCAAGTTGATTTGCAACCCTCCCTGCCCCACACTTTAAAAAATAAAAAAAAAGTCCTGGTGGCCATGTGCAACTAAATTGTATTGCCTCTGTACTCCTATGCCAACATGTTGGCTTGCATATTGTAACCTTATCAAATGGTGTCAAAGCCTGCCTACAGTCTGGACAGGCACTCAGTATGTTGGGTGATTCTACAAAGCAGGCATCCATGGCACAAATGAGGGTTAGAGTTGTTAACGCTACAGATTTTCACTCGAGGCCTTTGTCATCAGACTGAAAAACAAATAAAAATAGAAAAATGCAGTTCAGTTGCTTTTTTCTTTTATTGTATTTATCTTGAAATATTAAATGGAGTAAAGACCTTTCCAGGAATTGGTTTGCAGTGCTTCCAGTGTGTTTTTTAATTTGAAAGTATTTGGAATCTACTTTCTTTATTTTTTTTTTTTTTGTACCACAAAATGTGGACACTTAGAATATGGGCGTTTAAACAAGAACCTTGCTTTGGATTTAGTGCTTAACCTTTTCCTTAACAAAACAAATCTGCTGGGTCTTTTGGGATAGCAATATGCATTTTGCATGTAATCCTTTGTGCATTATGCTACTTTCAGTAAAACAAAAAAAAAAATCTTGCGTTCAGGCTTGCTTGTTTGGCTCACTTTCCCTATGCACCTGAAACTCAAATTTTGATAATGGTGCTAGTCATCGACACTCTAGTCATTGTTCAGTTTGAAATGTTGTCTTTAGCAGTCAGAGCAAACCTTGTTGGAACACATTTATATATATTTTTTTCTTCATGGACTCAAAGTATGTATATATGAATGCCTCTCCTGTGTGCCTCCTTTCCTTAACATCTGTAATGTAACAGAGGACCCTTCTCCGAAATAATGAAACTTTTTTTTCTTCTCCCAGTTTCCCTCTCTGCCTCTGAATAAATGCTACCGGCAATCTCTTAAACTGGATGCTACCAGTCGGTATTCTCTTCTTGAGCGTCTGTTGTAAATCTATCCTATCAGAATGCGGATATATATGTGGAAGTTTAAATTTGAATTGACAATTAAAACAAAGCAAGCATTTGGTGCGGTTTTAGCTTTTTTTTAAAATCTTTATCTTGAAGTCACCAACTTGGTTAGAATAGTAGTGGCTCATTATCTCTAAATACATTGCTTTTAAAAAAAAAAAAACTAATTTAGCAGTATAGTGCATTTTTTACTGGTATGTATTACTATAAAAGAAGTAGGATTATTCACACAGTTGAATATAACAATAAATACTGTTGCTTATTGTATCAGACCCTTGTAGGTAGCGGTTCTCAAACCATGATTTCAGCTTAACGTTAAGCCATTAGCGTGCAACAGACTTTAATTGCGTTGTCTATATTCAAATAGTGTCAAACAGAAATCATGGCCTGTCTGGTTTCTGAGAAGTTTGAAATCCACTGATCTGCAGTAATGTTCTCTTACAATGAGGAAAGTAGAATGATTAAAGCTGCAATGTGCAGATGCTCTTGTTCTGTTCCACTGAATAGATTGTGTTAGAGGTGTATGATACAAACACCATCTTTGCATATTCCACCTGACTGAATAGCTTTAACTGTAATTATATGAAAGGGACAAAGGTGCTCCGCTGTAAATAAAATACTGTTGGCATATGTAAACATCTTATTGACAGGTCTTTTCTGTGCACACTCTTAAAGTCTAAATGTACCAGCCAGTCACTCAATGGCTTTTCAACATGCTGCTGGTAGTCTGATTTGGCTAGTACCAATAGAAACACTACCTGGGGATTATTTGTAAGATTTCAGGGAGTAAAAACTGCTTTTAAAGTGTTTAAATGCAAATAAACTTGAATTTTAATATTTACAGATGGGGAGTTTTCCCACATCCTTTTAACATGGTTTAAAGGGACATAGGTTTCTGGACTTAAATATTTACCAATGTATAATGTATTTGTGCTTTATAATGTGTGTTTGGTCTAAATTCATACAAATGCAGCTTGTGAAGACTGTAGTACTGGCTGCGCGGTCTTGCAAGCCAATCAATGACCATATCTCTGCAGTATGTCTTGGCATGTTGTGAAGACTTCACTCCCTGCGTGGCTAGTATGTGACACTGCGCAGCCAGTTCTAGAGTCTTCATGAGTGGTAGAGGGTTGGCACAAGCAGCTACTCTTTTTGGCTTTTTTTCAGGCGGTAAAAAAAACGCTTCTAAACAGTAAAAGTACATACAAGTAAATACACAAGTTTATTATATACCTAGCAACCCCAGAAACCCTTCATGTCACTTTTAATTGTACCACCCTAAAGCAAACCCTTCACACAAAGTCTATAAATGCATTATTACTGGCCCCTGGTTCACAGCAAAGATTTCCATTTACTTTCCTTACCCGGTACCAATTCTTTAAATAGGTCAAAGGCAAAAAAAATTAAGCACTTTGAAAAAATGTATTAAGCAGTAGCTAGACTGGATAGGAACATTTAGTCAAAAGCAATTAATGACTAATTTCTCCCCCTTTCAAGGGTAGGAATCTGGAAGAAAAGTGAGACCTGTAAGAGCAATTCTACAATGTGGTACATAGGTGCTGATATGTAACCTAATTACAGAGTAACATGTTTTCTCTCGGGAGTGTTTATCTTTTTGAAACACACTGTACCCTATAGCTGTGTATAAATATCCAACATATGCTTTTCAATCAATAAGGATAAGTGCTACTCTTGACTACAGTGTGACTTCATATTACCCATTTTCTGCCCGGTATATATTTGTAAGGTCAGTGTTCATGTACAAAAACAGTAGCTAGAGTAATATTGAACGCAAGTCAACACAGATCTCACCAACAATCTAAAGTTGATTTAAGTCTTGTGCAATGCTTTTTTAGCTTCCATTTAACAGACCACTTCAAACAATCTGGGGTACCAGTTTTTCTTTTAGAAGGATGGGAAAAGTTGGGCTTGGCACACAGTAGCATATAGGGTGATGTCCCCATCAGTACTGTTATCTAGGCTTTACCCCCTTGCTTACTTTCCAGCATGTTCTATAACTCTTATTATGAATCACATTTAAAAATGTTTATTGCACATATAGCATAAAAACACCTTAAGTGTTTACAAAGTTGTTGATCCCTTAAAATACAATTTTTCACACTACAACAATGATCCATTACCTTGGCAAGAGACGTACATCTTCAAAATATATTCCTAAAAATGCTGTTTAAGAAAAATCTTGAAGAACCTCTATCACTAGATTTATGTATTGTATTCTGCCATATAAGTGTGAACACATTGAGAAGCCTTGTATATTTTGCATTTTCACTGTAAAGTTACATCTTACTGGTTAATCAAAACATGTAAAGTTAAGATTGTGTTACAAGGAAAAACAAAATGTGGATTGAACAAAGTTTAAAATATCAATAAAGCATAGGTGATTTCAGATGTTCATCTAGTTTTCATTTACATGGTTTTGTTAAACTTAATATCACATGAGCGTGTTCTGCTAACCTGGCACCATAAATAAAGGTGGAAGAATTCTGGGAAGGTCCGGCTCCTAATACTTGTGCTTATAAATATGTCTATAGGTATTATGTGTTCCTATGAATGGACATTGTCTAGTTTATGTTCACTCCTAAATTAAATCAAATTAATGAACCAACCATGTAAGAAAATGCATTTAATTCTAAAGTAAATAATTACTGAAATAATAATTTTCTTATGTAAGCGATCAGTTCCTGAATATTTATTTGATGTGCTAATTAACATTACAATCTGTCTCTGTCCTTCTTAAGGTTATCATGTAATTAGACGTCCTCCACCACCATCAAGCACTCTCAGCTGCAAATTAGCATCAATTATTTGCATAATCAATGCTGAATATCTCAGGCATGGTTTATTGTAGAGAAAAGTGACTAGTACTATGAACATAGTTTTTAATGCTCATTACATTTCTAGGTACTGGTCCCAGGTTATGATTTTTAGGTGTTTGCTCTTGGTTTTGGGTATAAAGGATGGGGTCTGGTCTAGTTCACATATTATTTCATCATAATTGCAGATTTAATTTAACCTATTTGTGAAAGTCATAATACCTAATTATTACATTTATTTTATCCTTTAAAAAAAGTCTACAAAAATGCATTTAGTCGTGTGTAACAAATAGTGTATACGTGTATGTAAGCCGCACTGTCATAGATATAGACTTACATGTTTTTTAATAATCAATACTCACTGATGCAGGACTGTTGATAATAGAGTCAGTCATCAATTAAATGTATTAACTTTCTAAAATAGAGTTTCCCAAACTTTTTTCCCATGGATCACTTACGTACCTAATGAATAGTTTCTGGCCATTTTTGTAACACTTATATTGGATTATTCGATTTTGGAATATAGTGTGTGCAATAATACGCCACAAAACTAGTGTCTAGGCACTTCTATGCTGCTTTTTTATGTATTTTGTTCCATTAGTTGTTTAGTAATCCCAGTTGTGTCACAGATCACCTCAGTGGAGTGCTTGGACCACAGTTTATTAATGGAGTTCATTTGTAAGCTGATGTAAAGTATTATTGTGTCTGATTGCGTTGTTCAGTCGTCTCTGACTCTCTGTGATCTCATGGACTGTAGCACATCATGCTCATCCACTTGGTATTCATGGAAGAGATACTGGAGTGGGTTGTCAGTTCCTTCTCCAGTGGGCCACAGCATACAGCTCCTGATATTCCTAGGTGGTCTCCCATCCAAGTACTGACCGGGCCCTACCCTGCATGGCTTCAGCATGGTGTGACCTCTTGGTTCCCTGACTGGAATCGAACCTAGGTTGTGGCCGTGAAAGCACCAAATCTTAACCACTGGACCACCAGGGAAAAAGTATTGTTAGCAGTCATCTACTCAGTTGCTACAAAGTGAATGTATATGATCATTTTACAAAAAGAAAATGTCATGAACCAAAGTGGGGGAATGAATATTATGTAAATGATTCTGATTTATTTTATACACTGGGCCGGCAAAACATGGCCCACTTTGTATAAAAAACTAATCAGTGGGTTGCTTTGCTAGCTAATTATATTCCCAATACTATAGTCCTACCTACTCAATCACTACCTTGTTGTGGTGAAGGGGCTTGTGTACTTCAATGAAGCTGTGAGCTATACCATATAGGGTCACCCAAGATGGACAGGTCATAACAGGTCAGACAAATTGCAGCCCTCTGGAGAAGGAACTGGCAGACTACTCCTGTATCTTTGCCAAGAACACCATATGGATAAGCACAACCAGAAACACAGACAAATGTGCCTGGCATGCTGCCTTTATATGGTCACTGAGAGTAGGACATGACTGAAGACTCAACAAAAACCTACACTTCAGCCAGAGCAAGTATAGTTTTATCATTTTGTCAAGTTAATGTAAGCTGAAATAATTTGCTTTAGGTTTCCTTATAGGCTTTTTTGCATTTACAAATGAGTCTGGGTGTCTTCTAATAGCAAATGAAAGATGTTGGAAGCTATTGCAAAATGTGTGTTTTATTCCAAGTTCATAAGGAGAGTTGCTAGCATAGCAATGTTTTCACATTACAATGGCCTTGTGTAGAGGGGTTACCTTTCCTAACAAACTTATATACTGCCCCTTTCTGGTTAGTACTGCCAGCTGAAGTATATAGTCTAATATCACATATTATAATTGTTTAACTACGAGACGTCGTTTGTTTGCGTGGTGCGAACGACTTAGCGATGAGCACTACAGGCGCTCATCGCGAGGCTCGCCATTAAACTCTGAGCACTTAGGCAATGAGCGCCGAGGCGAGCCGTTAAACTTGTAGCACTAAGGCAATGAGCGCCAAAGGCGCTCTTTGCCGACGAGCCGTTAAACTCTGAGCACTTAGGCGAGACGCGGGACTTACAAAAAAAAAGATACGAGACGCAAAAAATTACGAGATTAGCGGCCGAACCAAAAAGCCAAAAAACACACTAACTACATCTAAAAAAATTACAAAAACATCACAGACAGCATGGAGCAACAGCCAGGACATCTGTGAGTGAGCTGGAACGCGAATTGAACTTGATTTAGACAATTTTCGCCACACAAAAATTGCTTAAGCGAGGAAGAAAATGGCAGCCGAAAAAAATGAAAACGAGGCTACATGACCCCGGACAACGCAAAACGCGTAGCACTTTACACATCACACTATGTCCTACAACATACACTATTATGCTCACAAGCCGCGTACCACATTAATAACATTACGACTATACAATGCAGCTTTATACAATAAACCAACGGCTTTACCTCGCACACGCAGCCTATGTAGAATGCACACTTGGAACATTCTTTACACTTTATAAGCAGGTCACTGACACTCACAATGTATATTGTATGCAGACACAAAATACAAACAGATTGTTAGCTCTTCAGCCTATTACTCGCTGCATATATCTAATTATAAATAATGAAAGTATATTTATTTATTGCAGAAATATTTAATTATTACTTAATTAATAATGAATTAATTGAAGAAATCATTAATTATTACTTAACTACAAATACATAGAAATATATATCTCTCTCAGAGGACCAAAAGTACACAACATGAGAGGCTCGCAATGAGCGCCAAAGGTCCTCAAACAGCATTCCCATGGCTTCAAATTTTATTGACCGTCATTTTTTTACGGGCAAGTCGCTAGTCAGTATATAGTCTAATAACCCTACTTATTGAGGGGTGCTCAAAAATACCTACTTTGTATTAGGTATAGGAAAACTGTAATTTGGGGAAAATGTAGCATGTTTGGGAAGTATGAGCACAAATGCATTTTTAAAGAAAATCTTAAACTTGGTCAGCGCTGCTTGTGTCATGAGGAACTCCATACTGAAGTGCTAGTCTGCCTTTAACATGAAGGGGAGGGTTGTTCTACTCAGACTTACTCTTCTACTTAGTTCTCTTGTCAAGTGGTAAATTCCAGAGTTGGTCTTTCAACAGAACTGAATGAAGATTGTGTGTGAATCTATGGTTCCTCTCAAACTGCTACCATTAAAGCAAAGTTGAATAAAATAGATACAAATTAAAGGCCATATTTACTTATGTAGAGTGTGTCAATGAGTGAGGTGGGAGGGCAGTGATTTTTTAATAGTGCATCTTTTATTGTAAAACAAAATGGCCATCAGATTCCTATTGATCCATATGGTCCATGTGGTCATATAGGGCAGCTTCTACTATAGGAGCCAGCTCCACGTGTCCACATGGTCAGTATGAAGCAGCTAGCCTTGCTGTGTATCCACACGTCAGATTACCAGCGCCCTGTCTGCCCATCTAACATGGTTACATTCTGAGAGATGGGAGAAGACGTGAGGCCAACATGACACACACCAAAAGAGGGGTAGAAGGGAATAAAAAATAAAAAAATCCATCAGTTTATATAGTTGGACTATCATTGCACTAGATGCACCACTACAGTGCTAATCAATCATTTTATATATTGGACCTCAGTAAACGGACTTTAACCCAAACAAAAAAGAAGGGCTAATCATTTCAGCAATGTAATCACTTGTTACGGTCAGTGTTGGTTAACTTCAAAGTGTCTTGTTTATCCTTCTTGTATCTCCTGTAATATAATCCTGGGCTGCACTCATCTAGATGCTTATGCAACATATTATTAGAGTGGCCATTATCAAACTGAACAGGAAATATTGCCAGTCATGGTTTAAAAATAAAAACCTCAAGTCGTTCTGTAATGATATAAAGCCTTATTAAATTGCGATTCGGCCAATCTAATAGGGCTCTATATAAGCACAGATCATATTGTTTTACAGAAGTTTTTAGTTGGTGAACTTCTATCCAAAAGCAAGATCTTCATTAACTAAAAACTTATGTAAAAAAAATATGCTATGTGCTTTTATAGAACCCTATTCAATTGGCCGAATTGCAATTTAATAAGGCTGATAGTATTTCAGGATATCTTATATTATTGTATCCCTTTGCTGCATCTTGGACGATTTTACGTCTTGTTTGAAAGATTCCTCACTGCACGTGGAGTCTCTTAACAAAGTAATAGTAATATATATATATTATTAGCCACTTGCCGGTCAAAATGAGGGCATAATATTTGCAAGCCATGCCATGCACGGCAAAGCCTGGTAATGCGAGCCTCGCTGTGCATGGCTTCTCTCTCTCTCTGCGAGCCTTGTATTAAGCGCCTTTGGCATCCATTGCAAGCCTCACAATAAATGCCCTTGCAAGCTTCGCACCTCATTGCGGGC
Organism: Discoglossus pictus; assembly: GCA_027410445.1. Classification (NCBI taxonomy): domain Eukaryota; kingdom Metazoa; phylum Chordata; class Amphibia; order Anura; family Alytidae; genus Discoglossus; species Discoglossus pictus. The sequence continues at coordinate 332,695,458 of CM050165.1, forward strand.
CTCTGCATGTGCTATGCTCATACCCTTCCTCTCCCTGCCGTGTCTCTTCCCCCCTCCCTCCCCTCAGTCTCTTTCCCTCCTCTACCTCCCCTGTGTCGCTTTCCCCCCTCTCCCTCCCCTGTGTCTCTTTGCCCGACTCTCCCTCCCCTGGGCCTCCCCCCCGCGCCCATTGCGGTCATCTACCTTGTGGGCCTATTGCGGGCATGCTCGAACCCGCAACTTCACGCTCTTTCTTCCTCTCCCTTCTGCGGCCGTTACGGGCCTGACCATGAGCTCCTTTGGCGCTCATTGTGGGTCTCCCCCCTACCTTGTGGTACTATTGCAGGCCTTGCAATGAGCGCCTTTACCGCTCATTGCAGGCCTCAGCACGCACCATGCGCAAACCCACAACTTTGCGAGCGTTACACACAAACTCGCAATTACCACAACGATATATGTGACTAGCGACTTGCCCATGAAAAATGACGGCAATACAATTTGAAGCCATGGCAATGCTGTTTGCCACAAAATGTAGGGCTTTTGTTCCTCTCTGGACCCATGGCACTTATTGCGAGCCCTGTGCTGAGCGCCTTTGGCGCGCATCGAGTGGCTCGCAATGAGCACCTTCGGCCTCTCCCCTCATGTACTTTAAGTTTCCTGCTTTACAACGATCACCTTCGGCGCTCATCGCAAAGACGGATATATAAGTATTGTGTAAAATATAAAAAAATGTGAGTACAGTGAACTAATAAAGTAATATGAATTAATAAATTAATATAGTTTACCTATTTATATTTAATATGCTGCAATGAATATCCTGAAGAGCTAACAATCTCTTTGGTTTTTCCTGCATCTGAAAATGTACAGTTGGAGTGTTGCTCAGCTGAGGAGAAAGTGTCATTAATGGGCCAAGTGTGCAGTGTAAATAGGCTGAGTGCACGAGGGCAAATCGTTTGTTTAGGCGGGTAAAGCGGCAATGTTATTAGTTGCAAGTTAGTGTTGTAAAATGGCATCTTTTTTCTATGTGTTACTTGGCTCGCGAGCATTTTCTGTCCGTTGTAATGGTATATTTTGTATCTCCTACGTTCCTGGCTAACTCGTACATACCTGGCGGTGATTTTCGTGGCTCTGTCTCCTTTTCATTATTTTCGTCCGCCATTTTTTTCTCGCTTAGGCGATTTTCAAGTGCTGAAAGTCCTTAAATGCCACTTAAACTGTCGAGAAACCTCACTCCCAGACATCCTGGCTGTCCCCCCGTGCTGTGTGGGATATGTTGTATTTTTTTGTTGTTGTCGTGTTTTTCGATGTACGCGGTTCGGCCATTAACTTCGTATTTTTGCGACCTCGTACTTGTTGTTTCTAAAAGTTTGCACATCCTTGACAGTGTTTTGCGCGCTTCGGGGTCGTGTAGCCTCTTTTTCATTTTTTTTTTCTTGTTTAACCGATTTTCAAGTGCCAAAAAGCCTTAAATTCCGTGCAACCTGACTCCCAGACGTCCTGGCTGTCCCCCCGTGCTGTGTTTTTGTTGTTTTTCGATGTACGCGGTTCTGCCGTTAACTTCATATTTTTGCGACCTCATCATTTTATCTTTTTTCTAAGTCCCGCGTGTCGTATTTTATTTTCCAAGTCCGTATTTCCTTATCCTGCGTTGTTTTGATTTTTTTCTAAGTCCCTCCGTTTTTTTTTCTAAGCCCGCTTTCCTCGGTTGTTTTTTGCTGAGTTTGAGGCGCCGTAGAGCCTCCACCTCCGCAAATGCAGACACTCACTTTGTAAAACTCACAAACTAAAGGAACGTGCCCCTTTTCTAACTTTCTGCATAATTGACACAATTATTTTGACTAATTTATCAGTATTCACCCAGGATTGTCCTCATGGACTGAGATGGATAAGCTTGGTTCTAGCCATGTGACACTGAGAGCATGTCTTGTTCCATATGAATCAGTGCAGTTGATATCATACCACGGTATGTTTTCCTTTTCCAAATGATGCATTCAAAGTAGAAACAAATATTATACTGTTTTACCTGATGAGAGGGCTTGGCTCTGCCAGCCAATGTGCAGTAACATAGCTGTATGAGTCATAACTGTCAGCCAATGAGAGCTGTAGATGTCTGTATGCTATGTGCACTTCATGTTAGTTTCAATGACATGTAAACAGATTTTACTGTCATGCAAAACACCACTTTGGTAATGTTTAACGCGTGTTCTTTTACATACATGAAACAAATAATTGTGTCCATGTCCCAAGTGCACATATACATACTATTAGTTGCTGTTAAAATGTTGAGAAGTGTTCAATTTGTGACCTTAAATGATGAGCTTTCATCTAATTAAATACTCTGATTGGGGATGAGAGGCCATACAGAATGCCCAGCTGATAATGATTATAATTATTGTTATTTAGTTGTTCAGTTGTGTCCGACTCTCTGTGACCCTAATGATCACAGCACGCCAGGCACATCTTGTGTCTGGTTGTGCTCATTCATAAGGTTTTCTTGACAAAGATAGTGGAGTGGGCTGCCAGTTCCTTCTTCAGTGAACTGTAATTTGTCTGACCTCTCTGCTATGAGGGGCCCATCTTGGGTGACTCTACATGGTACAGCTCACAGCTTCATTGAGGTATACCAGCTCCCTCGCCATGACAAGGTAAGGACCCAGAAGCAGAGAGATTATGATAATATTTTAGTAGTTTAGTGTTATTTATCCAGCTATTCATGCTCTTATGGATTGTTATTCCTCTGTAAGATATAAACACCTGGGATAAAGTGTTAATAGAGAGCAAATGTAAGAAGTGCACAACATAAATGACAAGATGTTACAATGTTATATTTATGTTTTAGCTATGTATACATAAACAATAAGTCCAATGGCGTTCTCCTATATACGAATCCCTTTAGATTCTTATCATATGAGTGTATGGATCCTAGACTCGATCACAATAACTCCTGATATAAAGTAACAGTACCCGCCATGCTGTCGGACAGAGTAACAAAAACTTTATTACACACTGTGCGCCATTGCCAGTACTTGGCTGTGTAAGCAGCTCCCATTGGCTCAGCCGTCGCTGGTCCGCACGCCCAGCTCTGAGCCTCCTGTCTCTCCCTGTCTGACTCAGCAGCACGCTGCCGCGGCACCAACCGGACGTGACGCACTGACAGTCAGGGCCACGCCTACCTTGCAGAGCGCGGCATGACGTCACTCGTACTATAAATACCGCATCAACGGCGTTGGTCCTTCCTCTTTGAAAACTCGGTGACGAGAAAATGGCGCCGGTGAGTGCCGGCTAGAATCCATGCTACTCATATACACTGCAGAGGCAATCGTTACGCAATGCTATGCTACGTAACAGAATAAAAACTATATACCTAACATTACTAGAGCGTAATTATGAAGTGTAGTAATCAAGTGACCCTATTACCACGTTCAGTGCCGTGTATAGTAGTGTGTTACTGGCCCCTTGGACACTGGCATCATACAACTCAAAGCTGTATTCGTGATGACAAGCTTTGCACACTATGCCTAATAACACAGCTGTGCTAGTAATGATACATAGACTTATGTTCCTTCATACAGAGCTCTTCTGTTTCCTTCTAGACGAAAGATAGAAAGTCCAAGAAGGCCACCTGGAGGTTCACCTTGGACCTCACACATCCAGTGGAAGATGGGATCTTTGATTCTGTAAACTTTGTAAGTCTTAAGTTCTCTTTACACTTAAAGTTGCTAAATGATTAATATCAGTACTAAAGACTTTACCAGATGTTTTCAGAAGTATTGCTCGGTGATTTTATATATATATATATATGTGTGTGTGTGTGTGTATATATATATATATATATATATATATATATATATATATATATATATATATATATATATATATATATATATATATATATATAATCTGCTATACCCAACATTTATGATTGGCATATCCTTATATTGTACTTTTTGAATTTACCTCAGATAAAGTTTACAAGCTGAGAAGCAATTCTATTGAGTAAATATATATTTTTAAGCTTGTTGATGTTACTCTAATTGTTTTTTTATTTTGTTCTTAAACTTATTTTTATATAGCTTATACTTTTTATATTTACTGTGATTTTAAAGATTAATTTGTAAACTAATACTTGGAGAAATTTTTACACATAGAAGAGATATTTATATATTGCTAAAAACCATGTCTAAAACAGAGTAATCTTTTTATCAATCTCTTTTCACCTTACAACTACTTATTCTCTTTTTTTATCATATTTATTAAATGTAAACATTGTAATTAGATATACCTGGTCTCCTTTAATAAAACTTGAAAGTGGGGAAACAAATCATACTTTACAAAATTAGGCACAGTAACTGATAAACCTACCTGAACTGTCAACTTTTTTTTTGTTCAACCTACTCAGTCTGCAATTTGCCTAATGTCAATATGAAATGTTATACTACTACCTCTTAAACTGTTATATAACATATAAGGTGTCCCTATGGTCTGGTGCTCTCTGCTTGTATATATGTAATTAAAAGCAAAACTGTATCTCTATACTACAAAGTAATACATGTAGAATTGGTTTGTGCTTATTGTGTGTTTAAATAGCAACTGTAACTTTAACAGGTGCTGTGACTAGGGTTTCCTTCCCTAGTTTATACCTAGGGTTCCCTTCCCTAGTGTCTATATCTTTCTGTTTTCTCGACACAGGAACAGTTTCTAAAGGAAAGAGTAAAGGTCAATGGAAAGACCGGGAATCTTGGAAACATAGTTCATATTGAACGTTTAAAGAACAAGATCACTGTTGTGTCGGAGAAACAGTTTTCTAAAAGGTAAGAACATTTTAATGAGTAACTTTGGTAACATAACTAGCTAATGACCTTTGTTAAAGTAATGCAACACTGTTAATTAAGTATGTTATCGCTTTAATGCGATTTGAAAAAAAGAGAAAAAAAAGCCTTTCCTCCAGTAAACAAACGGCGACGCTTGCCCTTTTGAGCTGTCGGGCCTTCCTGATCAACCTACAAATGCAGATTCCTTTATTTATTTATTTATTTATTTATTTTTAATGAGAAGTCATTGCCATTAATTGTTGGTCAGTTGTCTTGACTGCACTCACTGTGGTGTGACCATCCCTAGTCTTTGTGCAGGAGACTATATTCCAAACATTGTTACACATTTGTCTCTTTGCAACTGGTTGGTTCTTCTTTTGCCTTTTTTTTTTTTTTTTTTTATAATTAACTTTTTTATTGAAAGAATAAACAAATAGAACATCGTAAGTTCAGCAAATCATATAACAAATCTCTCAAGTATCAACAAGATATATCAAAAAGTTTCTTTCAAAGTTTTTCTTTTTTGGTTAGAATAACACATGAACATGTAAAACATATATATAAAGTCACACAAGGTCTTGAACATATATACATTTCTCAAAGCAGACATGTGTCTAGGAGGTACAGTAAGGTGAAACCATAGATCAAACATCAGGTCAACCCATAAAAGTAGTTCACACGAACCTTATTGTGGACCTCGTAGAGTCCATAAGTCCCAGCAGGAGGCCCATCGACGGTATCTTTCATCAATTTCAGCTGAAAGTGAGCTCATAGCCCGAATGAACCTGATTTTGTGAAGTACTTCAATGTGTTCTTTTGCCTTTTTTAATCTAAATTATGTTGAAGATATAAAAGTCCATAGATAATATGGAGGATGTGTGTTTGCGACAGTGTCAGGTTTATATCTCAACTACATTACAAGCTGCCCCAGGAGCCAATAAGTACTTAATGGCAATGATCTTTCATTGACAAAATATGAATGATAGTGGATGGTTCAGAAAGGCTAACTGAAAACTACACTATAGTTAAGTTGAATGTCATTTAAAGAACTGTATTTTTACCAAGTAAATTATCAATTACAAAATTGGAACCTCTGCTCTCGTGTAAACTAACTGATAATTAAATATAAAATAAGAGGAAGGTATCCCAGTGCTTTTAATGGCCCCTGTAATAGAAAAAGTATGTCCCGCATTTAAGATAATTTACAACATTACGTATTGGGTATTGTTGTATGAAAGTGGTATATAGTGGACTGAGGCAGCAACTAGTCTTGTATGTGCATAGCAGTGATAGCCTCACATTCTGGCTCTCCAGGACCAGTCTTGACTACCCCTGGCTTACAGGAAATATAAATATTAATGTGGTGTCCCAAAAGTAGGACACATATTTGTGCTCATTAACACTTCATGTGTTTCACAACCGAAAGTATTGTTTACCGAAAACTATAGAAATTAAAAGGATGCTTTGCCATGTTAAATATTTCCAAAATGTACTGCTCCTGTGTAGCATTAAAGTCCCTAACTGGCTTAAAGTGTATTGTGCATTGTTTGCATTCAGATTGGCGGATTACATGCAACTTTTTTTTTCTTCTCCTAATTAGGTACCTGAAATACCTTACAAAGAAATATCTTAAAAAGAACAACCTTCGTGACTGGCTTAGAGTGGTTGCATCTGACAAGGAGACTTATGAACTCAGATACTTCCAGATCAGTCAGGAAGAAGAGTCTGAATCAGAAGATTAAATGGCTTTGTTATACAATAAAGGACCACTACATATCTTATACCTTTTTGTAATGTTCACTTATTTATAACCCATCTGTACAGTAGAATGATTGTGGAAATTTATAAGATGCATCAATCAAGAGTACAATAGTATAACTGACTAAAGTCAAACTAAATACAGCTTGTGGGTTTACAGTGTTTGATCGGAGATGGCATTGTTGGCTTTCACTGATTGTGTGTGTCTGGTTGCTCTTCTGAAGAACTGGTTATCTGTTGTACACAGCTCATTTTTGAACTGTCATTTTGTTTGCTTACCTGCCTGACACCTTGGAGGGTCATGCTAGCATTTGCAGCAATCCTTTGCAGGTTTAAATTATTCTATTGTGAATTATTTGTAGATCAGTATCCCTTTTTATTGATATTTCAGATTTCAAGTTAAAGAATATAGCTTTACAAAATGGACAAATGGGAGAGGAAAATTTAGTTGAGTCAAATAACTGTTAAATTGCACAGCTCTTCAGCTTTATAATACAGGTAGTAAGAGCATTTGTTTCCAAGGCTTCTCCCACCTTGAAAAGGTAAACTGTATGAAATGGAAACCATTTACAGCAAGCAATCTTGCAGAATCTGCCTCCACAGATGGAGCATCAGTGCTGCTTATCAGGTGAAGATGAATAGCAAGAATCACTCCTTTCAGAGAAATGCTTGTAGCATTGACCTCAAACGGCTCCATTGTCTATAGTACTTGGATTTAATCTGCTTTGTTCCAAACTTGAAACTCCTTCCATTTGGATGGTATGTCTTTGAGGAGACCATTTACGTTTATTCACCGTAAGCCTTTTTTTTTTTTTTTACGGTAAGGATTGTTTAATCAAAGTATATACTTGATATGGTTTCAACTTTGAGGCTTATTTGCAAATTTTCTGCAAGTGGAAGGAAGTCCTAACTGCAGAGAAGTGACGCAATCATGAATGCCAGTACTTTCAAGAGGACTGGGGAATTTAGTCGGCTCATCATGTTTAGGAAATTTAAGTCAAGCAGCTCAAATATTAACTACTTGGCACCAGTATGCCTAGAAGTCCTTTTGTATGTAATTTTGCTTAGGGGTGATTTAAAGCTTTTGTTAAGTGATATGGGCATTTTTTACAGTTCAGTTCCCTTTTTTTTATGTGTGGTGTTAACGTGCTTTGATATATGAAAAACAAGGGTATGTGGAGGACAAGACCACAATACTGATAAGTCAGTTTAGTTGCTATTTAACATTAAATCAAACCATTAAATACATAAAAAGCAGTATAGTATTGCACTCACATTTGTTGCCTTCAAACACAATTGGGTATATAAAGTTCCCAAACCTTTCCTCAGGGCTCCCCAGTCAGGTAGGGATTTCAATTTAAGTGTGTGAACACAGGTTGCCTCGTCTCTATTCACACACTTAAAGTGAATTCCCAACCTGTCTGGGGAGCCCTGAGGAGAGGTTTGGGAACCACTACATACATACATGTATGTAGACTTCCCCACATACATTGTAGGTAGTCTGTATACACAAAGCAGAATACTCCTCTCGACGGAGAGAAACTACAAAAAAGATGTCCCGAGGTTGTGGAAAATCTAGTGTTATACCATTAATTTGGTGTGCGCCTAATACTTTCATGCTTAACTTGTAGATTCCTGACTGATATCGGCTAGTAGATATATCAATATAGCACAGTTTGCACAAGTCTACAGGCACCTGTAAAATATATACATTACTGCCTTCAGGGTGCAATATAGACAAACATATATAAACAAACTCTATATAGTGAATCAAACGCATTTCATCTGTTCATGGTCTTTCTAAATGATTTAAAAGTGTAAAAATAATGTAAATGGCTAATGCTTTACACTCAAATGTTGGAGCAGTTTTATATTTGTTCGAATGACTCTTAGTGTTTAGTCTCCCCAGACATCGACTCCTTGCTCACTATTCCAACACATCATCAGTAGGGTGAAACTAACCTGTCTCCCGACGGTCTAAACCCAGTTCACGTTCCCTATTAGCGGGTGAACAATTCAGCGCTTGGTGACTTCTCCTTCACAAAGATAGGAAGAGCCTACATTGAAGGAACAAAAAGCGGCGTCACTATGAACGCTTGGCCGCCACAAGCCAGTTATCCCTGTGGCAACTTCTGACACCTGTTAAGCTACACCTAGCTGTCCAGGCCCAACAAAGGCTGAAATGTACGTCTGGGGTTTGCTGTTTCTCCTGTTCAGAGTAGAATTGCCTGGTATTTCGGGGCTGGATATCTATGGGGTGAGAACAAACTGGTATACTACAGAATATTTCTCACTGTGAAGGGCACAGTTGATATCAAAGAGGCTTCTCTCTGGATTATCATGTCCATAGATCTAACCTATAAAGGTTAGTGCATTCTTTGCTTGAGCACCTCCTATTTTTTTTCAAATATGATCATTATATACTATGTAATATATATAATATTACAATGTAACCATAACTAGAGTCACTGAAGCTTCATTTGTGCACTGGTAACTGTCTTTATCAAATCATTAGTTCTCTTCCTATCTGCCAGTTGTGATGCATTTGTTAGATGCTGTAATATTTTATAGTTTAATATGTTGCAGCTCAAATGAACTCTAGTTTAACCTTTTGGTGCTGTGCTTTTTGTCACCCAGGTGCTGAGCTTATTCTTTAGAAATACACATCTCCATTCCCTGGTTCTGTGCAGTAATTGTGCAAGTATGCAATAAGTGTTTTCTTTCCTATCCGATATTGAATGCTGACATTTTAATTTGTGAATGTACACTGTTATGTGGAAAAAACACGGCTTAAAATTTGGTAATTTTTTTACTGTAATTTCAGTATAATGCATTACAGTAAAATAGTATTTGATCCCCTGCTGATTTTTAACATTTCTCGACTAACAAAGAAATGGTTAATCTATAATTTTAATGGTAGGTGTATTATATAAGTGAGAGACAGAATAACAAACAAAAAAAACAAGAAAAAGGCATGCCAACAAAGTTGTAACTTGATTTGCAGGTCAATGAGGGAAATATTTACTAGTTTTCAGTATAGTATAGTCTTTTTATTTAAAAAGTCAGACTTTAACAAACTAAATCCAAAGGACCCTTTGCCACACTTTGTGCTGTTTATATGTATACATACATTTCTATGAATTGCTGTTTTTCCTCCGCTAAGTTACATTTTTTCTTCACTTACTTCAGATTCAAATCGGACCAGTTTGTGTCTGATCTATAACATGGGATAAACAGTTGTCACAATGACAAATTACCGGCTTGTTTTGTAACAGTATATTCAGAATGCACATGTCAGAAAGTGTATATTTTGTTTTATAAACAAAAGCTGTACTTCATTTAATGTTGCATGTACCTGCCAATAATGCTGCCTGGGTATCTGTAACACGCATAGTGAGGGCATCCAACTACCGCCCCGGCTTAGGCATTAGTGGGGTCCATAAAATACTTAGTAGGTTTGGCACTGCAGTAGGATATGGGTAATTTCTAGGCAAAGGAGAAATGGTGATAACTCCAAATGCAGAAAAGATGGTAAAGCAGTCCATGGTCAGGGGCATGCACTGGAGTTCATATACAGTAGTTCTTGTTAATGGTCCAATTAGGATATCGGGCTAGAGAATGCAAGGATAAGTCAGGAGCCAGGAAATGTGCACACATATCACAGAAAAGCTTGATTGAGGACAAAGCTAACAGCTCAGCAAATACAGCCCCTACTGAGTTTAAATTGTTTAGATTAATAGGTGACCTAGTATTATCTACTAACCGGTAAACCGGACACCAGGTGCACATATATGTAAATGAGTCCAATCTGCTGCAGCCATGCTCACATATGTGACAACCTTTCACAGTTTGATGAGATCTTTAGTTTGTGCAGGCAATGGTTTGGTATACTGGCTTGTGGGATTAATGTGTACGGCATCAATCCTTTTCTGTAACATCAATGACACATCTTGAGGATGACTCAGAAATGCTTATCCATATAAAGATGGACATACAGAAAACACACTTACACTGTGTGGAAAGCATGCACAAGTCTAATAGTGGACTTGCCAAGCAGCGTGCAAGTACTTCTATTAATGCAAGTGCATGTGAGTGACAGTACTTGTGTGCAGGAGAGAGCAACAGTTTAGATGCATGACAGCCCAAATAAGGGTGTACAGTGGTGTGTATGAGTGAGATTGTATTACTTGTGAATAGCTTGTATTGAAACAATACAGTGATGGTTGAAAAGGTGGACCCATTTATAGAAACACAACAAGGTCTACAAACACAAGTGAGAAGTCAGCCCAGTGCTCTAAAAACACAAACCCCTCCTTAGTGCACCACATCATTAGCCATGCATTAATCTCCCTAAGTTGCTTCTGCCTCTCTGGGCTAGCGTGTGGCACTGGTAGTATCTCAGGAAATACTACCTTGGCGGCCCTTGCCTTCAGCTTATTACCTAGTTCTCTAAAACCATTCTTTAGGACACTCCATTTTCCACTAACTTTGTCATTGGTACCAATATGTACCAAGACCGCCGGTTCAGCCCCTCCCAATAATTTGTCTACCCGATCCACAACATGCCGAACCCGAGTCCCCTACCACCAAAACCTGTCTGTTGCTCTGCCTATTCTGCCATCCCACTCCTCCAGTAGAACTGTTCTCCCGGCTGTCGGAGGGAACAGCTCTATCTGGCATTGCCATTCCTGAATGGACATCCCCAACAGTTTCACTCAATCTGGCAAATCTGTTGGTGTTTGCCAACTCAGAACTGGCCTCCCTCCTCATGTTCCCCCTGATTCCCCTTCTAACTGTAACCCAGCTACCTCCCTGGACATCCTCACTAGCCCAAGCTCCACCTTCCATGCTAGGCCCAGCTAAACTGTGAACACCAACTCCCTTTCCAGTGGAGCAATATAAGTAAGTGCTGCAATTCTCCTCTCCAGATCTCCAATTTGAGCTTCCAGAGAGGCAACATGCTCACACCTCTCACAGAGGTATGGACCCTGGATCATCTGTTCCAGTATTGCATACATATGACAGGATGTACACCGAGTGAGGTTGCCACTGGACTGACTCATAATTATTATTATTGTCTACCAAAATTCAGAGGGAAAAATAAAGAATATAATATATTTGTATAAAGTTTTGAAAAAAAATAATATATATATATATATATATATATATATATATATATACAGTCAGGTACATAAATATTGGGACATCGACACAATTCTAATCTTTTTGGCTCCATACACCACCACAATGGATTTGAAATGAAACTAACAAGATGTGCTTTAACTGCAGACTTTCAGCTTTAATTTGAGGGTATTCACATCCAAATCAGGTGAACGGTGTAGGAATCACAGCAGTTTGTATATGGGCCTCCCACTTTTTAAGGGACCAAAAGTAATGGGACAATTGGCTGCTCAGCTGTTCCATGGCCAGGTGTGTGATATTCCCTCATTATCCCATTTACAAAGAGCAGATAAAAGGTCCAGAGTTCATTTCAAGTGTGCTATTTGCATTTGTTGCTGTTAACTCTCAATATGAAAAAACAAAACAAACCCATCAGAGAGATAGCAAAAACATTAGGTGTGGCCAAATCAACTGTTTGGAACATCCTTAAAAAGAAAGAACGCACCAGTGAGCTCAGCAACACCAAAAGACCCGGAAGACCACGGAACACAACTGTGGTGGATGACCGAAGAATTATTTCCCTGGTGAAGAAAACATCCTTCACAACAGTTGGCCAGGTCAAGAACACTCTCCAGGAGGTTGGTGTATGTGTGTCAAACTCAACAATCAAGAGAAGACTTCACCAGAGTAAATACAGAGGGTTCACCACAAGATGTAAACCATTGGCGAGCCTCAAAAACTGGAAGGCCAGATTAGAGTTTGCCAAACAACACCTAAAAAAGCCTTCACAGTTCTGTAACAACATCCTATGGACAGATGAGACAAAGATCAACTTGTACCAGAGTGATGGAAAGAGAAGAGTATGGAGAAGGAAAAGAACTGCTCATGATCCAAAGCATACCACCTCATCAGTGAAGCATGGTGGTGGTAGTGTCATGGCGTGGGCATGTATGGCTGCCAATGGAACTGGTTCTCTTGTATTTATTGATGATGTGACTGCTGACAAAAGCAGCAGGATGAATTCTGAAGTGTTTCGGGCAATATTATCTGCCCATATTCAGCCAAATGCTTCAGAACTCATTGGACGGCGCTTCACAGTGCAGATGGACAATGTCCCGAAGCATACTGCAAAAGCAACCAGAGAGTTTTTTAAGGGAAAGAAGTGGAATGTTATGCAATGGCCAAGTCAATCACCTGACCTGAATCCGATTGAGCCTGCATTTCACTTGCTGAAGACAAAACTGAAGGGAAAATGCCCCAAGAACAAGCAGGGACTGAAGACAGTTGCAATAGAGGTCTGGCAGAGCATCACCAGGGATGAAACCCAGCGTCTGGTGATGTCTATGCGTTCCAGACTTCAGGCTGTAATTGACTGCAAAGGATTTGCAACCAAGTATTAAAAAGTGAAAGTTTGATTTATGACTGTTAATCTGTCCCATTACTTTTGGTCCCTTAAAAAGTGGGAGGCACATATACAAACTGTTGTAATTCCTACACCGTTCACCTGATTTGGATGTAAATACCCTCAAATTAAAGCTGAAAGTCTGCAGTTAAAGCACATCTTGTTTGTTTAATTTCAAATCCATTGTGGTGGTGTATAGAGCCAAAAAGATTAGAATTATGTTGATGTCCCAATATTTATGGACCTAACTGTATATATATAATTCTTCCCCATTGCACTATAAATCTGCCTTCCATTTTCTTTGAACTTCCTCCTTTTATTTAAACTCCTACACTTTTACTAGAATTGCACTTGATACTACAAATGTAATGTTCCCAAGCTCACAAGTTCCCCTTCTCCTGTTTATATTAACCTCTGCCTTCTCACCTGGGCACAATTAGTGTACTCTGCAATTTATCAGCCTTTACTTGCAAAGGAAAATCCACTTGTAAACAGGCCCCAAAGAGCTCACAAACCTTTTATACAAGTTTAACAGTCAAGCCACACCCCTCCCACCTGGGCACAATTAGTGCACTCTGCAATTTATCAGCCTTTACCTGTAAAAAGGAAAATCCACTTGCAAATAAAATTAGTATAGTAGTAGTATATATACTTTATATAAATATAAAAGTAGTCACTGCACAAGAGGTCATAAACACGTACACTGTCACACATGCAAGTAAATACTAATATAGATAAATCATCATATAGTACATACACTAGCATATATGCACATATAAACTCATATACATATCCTCGTAAGAAGGGATCGGTACAGTACCACAGACTAAGAAAAATCTCTATACTTTGCTCTCAACCTTCTTTTGTATATCGTTATTCAAATGTACTTCCCTACTGCACACAATTCAAAATGATGTTCATCCGATTCCCCTTTGATAATCTATTTCTGTCAGTTAATTGTTGACCTCACAATCCAAACAGTAGCCAGGTATCATAATTATTAAAAAACTCATCAAACAAAATCAAGATAATAAATAAACTCATCAAACAAAATAAATTTGGACTCAAAATGTCCACTATTTAATTTGAAGACAGAAATTATATATATTAAGAAGTCCAGGATCCCTTTGATTATAATAGATTGTGAGTTTGCCAACCAGTTCTTACTTTCTTCTTTTTTATTCCTAAAGAAGCTATTAACAAATTGATCTCCTAAGTTAACTCCTCTTCTATATGTAATGTTCGGGTGATCTGATAGTGTGTTCTTGAGTGCTTCATCCTCGCTTATGAGGTACCAGTGTTTCTTGATGATTTCATTAACTTGTTCACTGTCTGTACCAAAGGAAAGGATACATCTCGTTTTCTCATCTTTCTTCCTGGGTTGTTTTTTATATTTTTCACTTATTTGATTTAAATATAGTCCTATGATTGTTTCAACAGATATATGAGGACTCCATTAATAGGATACTAGGATGTTTAAGTAATGCTTAGCGTTGCTTACCTAGTATTCCTATATTATCTTGTACACCACTATCATATGGTGATACATTTTGGTACAGTCCTTTTCCTTTACCCCTTCATTACCCCTGCTTATAGGGAGACATTTTCTTTTCTTTTTTGAATCTCCATTATATAGGTGCTAAGCGCCTTCTTTTCTTTTTATCTTTTTATGAATTTTGATTATCTAATTATATACATAAGATTCCTATTGATGAAGAGTAATACCATCTGACCTCAGGTTTAGTGAGTCCAAGAAACAGTTCTTTGGCTGTAGTCGCCATCATTAGGTTGGAATAAGTTCAATTTATGATTGTGTTTGTTACTCATAGTTGTAGTGTAAGTGCCAGGCTGAGAGCATCTAATCTGCCACTTAGTTCAAGAATGTGTGTTTATACAACCAACAATTAAGCCAGCTGTGTGACAGGGAGGTGGAGGAAATCACAGCATTGAACAGGTAAGATTTATAAAAATATATATATATATATATATTTTTATTACAGATATCTTAATTGTTGGCTTTATAAAAACATTTTTCTTGAACTAATAGGTAATGAGTTAAGATGCTCATGGCACTTTAACATGACACTGATCCCCATATCTCCCATTTTGGACAAGAAGCTAATAATACAATTGATTTTCACTAACATTTACAGAGTCCCTTTAATGCAAAAAAATGCACTGCTAAAAATGGTTATACTTCTAAATATTGCCTGCTGGATTTACAGCCCGATTAAATTCCCTCAACGTGTAAAACTGTAGCCCGTAAGACTTACTGCTATTAAATTGGCCCCGTAATGTAACCCGTCAACGACTTGAGCGGTAAGGGTGTAAAAACCCTATAGGATATCGAAAATTTTAACTCCGCACCCGCAAATCCTTTGTTCTGTCAAGCCCGTAACTGTTACGTTCAAAAATCGCTATTAAATTGCAACAAATTCATTGGCGTTCAACCCCATAACTCGCAATTGGAGCCCAAAAGCCAACGGGGACTAGAGAGGACTCGCTAGGGGGTGAAAGTCCTCTCCGTAGCACTGTAAATGCAAATATACACACACTAGTGTACTTATTATGAAAAGGAAAGTGATGTTAGGTATTAAAATTAATAGCACAACTTAAGCTCGCAAAATGGGAATATAAAATACTTTTATTTCTGTTTAATTTCTGTGTTATATCAATTCCGGCAATCAATGTGTTAATACATATAATGGAACTCGCATAGACTAGAATATCATATTTGCTGATTTATTAATATTGCATTATTTCTGAAAAGTGGGTTTGATTGAAACTCGTAATTGAGACCTGTAAGGCTTTGAAATCTAACCTCCATTTTTCAGTGACATAATGATGACAATCTAATTTGCCATTGCCTCCATCTAAACCCGTAACTACAGGTTTGACTAGTTGATCATGTTCACGGCCGCACATCCAACGTGCGCAATAATTGTTTACGGGTTTGAGTCTCCGGCCTATAACTGGCGGCATGGTTGAATTTAATAGCTCTGTAACGCAGCCAAATTTCATGCTCTTAGCCTTTGCGGATGAGCCAATGCTGCAACAGGCATCAAATTTAATAGGGCTGTTAGTCTATACCACTTTTAATGCCAAAGCAACACATATTATGTTACCTACAACACCAGCCTTCCTTCCTGATTTGGGGTTAACTCTGATTAAAATCTAAGATCACTTCACTTCCTCCCACCCCCACACATACGTACCCCTTTTTAGACTTTATTTATAGAGACATGAATACCACTTGCACCTGATCTATCCGCAGCATACGCTATTATTTCGATTGTAAGTGGCAAATTTCCAGTCTTGTAGGGTGCTTTGATAAAAACACTTTCTATAAAGATTCTAAGCTCAAAACAGGGTCCTCCATTTTCTGCAGTTTGTTAATATTGTATTTTTTCCTTGTTCTTTTCTCATGCACAGCTCTACAGAATATGTTGGCGCGATACAAATAAAAGATAATAATAATAAGACTAAAATTTACATCACACTTCTCTCCCCTCACTGGTACAGAAGCAGATACCTTACGTCATTCAATGCAACCACAGCTCATAGTATCGTTTGGGTAATGCAATGGTAAAGTTTGGTATGTCAACATATGGTTTAGATACACTAATACCAACCTTATTTTTAGACTGTTCAGTAGGGTAGACACGTTTCACACATACAGTGCCTTGCAAAAGTATTCACACCCTTGAGTTTTTACCTATTTTGTTGCATTACAGCCTTAAGTTTAATGTTTTGTTAATCTGAATTTTATGTGATGGATCAGAACACAATAGTCTAAGTTGGTGAAGTGAAATGAGAAATATATATACATAAAACGATTTTTTAGAAATAAAAAACAGAAAATTGTCATGTGCATATGTATTCACCCTCTTTGTTATGAAGCCCATAAAAAGCTCTGGTGCAACCAATTACCTTCAGAAGTCACATAATTAGTGAACATTACCCAAAGAACACCATCCCCACAGTGAAACATGGTGGTGGCAGTGTCATGCTGTGGGGATGTTTTTCAGCATCCGGGACTGGGGAACTGGTCAGAGTTGAGGGAAAGATGGATAAATACTTCTGCAAGGCATTGTAAGCTCCTTTTGATACTGAAATAGATTTGTTGTAAAGTGTATTTGTTGCTTTGTATCACTGATTTGTAAATATCATTATACAACCATGTTTTCTGATTATTTGTATAAAATCAGAGATTGGGTTTTATAATGATGACAAATAGTGGTGGAGCCAATGAATAGAAGGCCCTGGTACAACATTATTTGCGGCTCCCTTGCAATTTCTCTATACAATGGAAGAAGCCTGTAGGGGTCAATAAAATACAAAAATCTATGTAGGTAGTCAGATCACACCTAAGTAATTAGATTACATTTCTAAAAAAAAAAATATCTGCCCGAGCACGTTGGGGGAAATTAATACAGTGAGGTGTTGTCTACTAGTCGTTGATGTATGTTTGAAGCCAAGGGGAGTAGAAGATAAGGGGCCATAGTTAAATGCAAAAGTTTTGTCAGATGAGGGTTTCTTAAGCATGATTGTAATTAAGACATGTTTTAAAGATAATGGAAAATTGCCTATGTTCAGGGAGAGGTTGAAGAAATGTGTGAGAGTTGGTATTAGTGTGGTAGAGAGGGGAGCGATTAGCTGTGATGAAATAGTGCAAGTGGAGAAGGTTGTTAGAAGACCAGAGATTTAGTCCTTAGTTATATGGTCAAAAGAGCCCATTGTGCATGTGGGATTGGGGAGAGGCAAAGGCTAAATGTTATTGGTTTGTTGAAAGGAGTGTGTGTTTTGAGCCACGTAGAAAGGACAGTTTGTCCGAATATTATGAATTTTATTTTTAAAGTGGCTGTAAAAGTATTTTGCTGTGAGACAGGAAGGGTTAGGTGGTGAGCTGAGGAGAGTGTTAAATGAAGAGATGTTTTGGATTGAAGGACAAGGTTGATATTAATGATGAAAAATAGTGTTGTTTGGTGAGATTGCGGAGTACTGAATACATTTGTAAGGGAGGAAGTGTGTAAGATTTTCTCCATTGTCCCTCAGCAGTATGTGCAAATGTGTCGGCCTGTGGGAGTAAAAGTGTTAATGGTTTAGGTTAACATGTTGTTGTAGTTTGGCAATATTAGGGCAGGTGAGGGGGCTTAGTAGGGGTTGTTGCACATTGGAACATTGTTGTGGGGCTAGTGATTGGAGGTTTCTGTAGGTTCAGGTTGAGGGAATTGAAGAAGGGAGATGAATGGAAGGTAGGTGAGATTGCAGGTTAGGAGGTAATGGTCAGATAGAAGGTGTGGAGAGATTATACAGCGATTGGTAAAGATAAGGTTGTGTGTGGCCATCACAGTGAGTTTGTAAAAATATGGATTTTTTTTTTAGAAATTCAGCTTTCTACAGGTATGTTTGTTAATAGGATGGCATGTGAAATAGAAAAGGTATATAATAAATCTAGTAATAAAATGAAAAAATATAATTTCTGTTTCATTTTGTTTTTTTGTACAATTGGCAATAGGCAATAACATTCATGACATTTTAGCTAACAAAAGCCCATAGTAAATATGTTTAACAATATGTGCTTTTATAACCAATACATATCATTAGCTGGGAAAGAGATATACAGATTTTATTTCCACATAATATATGAATACACAGGTAAATCTATTTAATTACATCAACAAAAAACCTATAAAAGTATACAATGTATAAAACTAGAGACACTAGAGGTATATGTGAAGTAGGTATATATGACCATCGCATAAGCTCAAACACTGGAAACCGTGATAAAAATGTAAAAACACTTACAGACAGAAGAGTTAAAAAACCCTGTATTATTACCCAGAAAATAACCACTGCCATCAAAATACCCTGTGAACACCTATTAAAATACAAAACAAAAGAAACTACTTCACGTATACCTCTAGTGACCACATACCATCCAATTTTAAAGAAAATATGGAAAATAATCAAAGATTTACAACCATTACTAACTGAAAAAACACCAAACATGAAACAAAAACGTGGCAGCAGAATATTGGCCACTAAAACAACTGAATATAAAAAATGGAACTAAACCTTGTAACAAACGTGCCTGTAAATTATGTCAACACATTTGTAATGAAGACACAGCAACACATAACAACAAGGCCTATAACATCAAAGCATCGTATTCATGTACATCGTCCAATCTTGTTTATATAATACAATGTACTTTATGTGACACAGGCTGTTACATTGGAGAAACCAGCCAAAAAATGCACTTAAGGATGAATTTACACAGATGGAGACATGGGGGAGAGAAGGAGACAAGGAGGAAGGGAGAGGAATGGGGGGAGGGAGAGGCATGGGGGAGAGAAGGAGACATGGAGTGAGAGGCATGGGGCAAGAGAGACACATGGAGGGAGAAAGGGAAGGGGGAGACATGGAGGGAGAGGGAAGCATGGGGGAGCGAGGGAGACATGGGGGGAGGGAGAGGCATGGGGGAGGGAGAGGCATGGGGGGAGAGAAGGAGACATGGAAGAAGGGAGAGGCATGGGGGAGAGATGGAGACATGGAGGGAGAGGCATGGGGAAGAGAGGCAAAGGGGTAAAGGGAGACCCATGGAAAGAGAGGCATGAGGGGAGTTGGGATGCGTAGGGCAAGGGGGAGAGTGAGTTGAAGAGAGAGGGAGAGAAAGAGGGGTAGCGAAAGAAAGAGAGAGGGATAGAATGAAAGGGGGAAGAGAGAGGGGGAGGGAGAGAGAGGAAAGAAAGAGAAAGGGAGAGGGAGGGGAGAGAGAGAGTGAGGGGAGAGAGAGGGGAGATGGAGAGAGAGAAGGGAGGGCAATAGGAAGAGAGACATGGAGAGAAAGAGAGAGAAAGGGAGGGGGAGTGTGAGAGAGAAGGTATTTATATATATATATATATATATATATATATACTGTATATATATATCACATAATATAATTGTCAATCTGCGATTCGTCGTCACGCTTGCGACGAATCGCAGTTTGACAATGATGAACTGCGCATTGCGCAGCAGTAGCCGCGCTTGCACAAAGCGCGGCGCGAGCCGCGCTTACACAGAGCGCGGCACGAGCCGCGCATGCGCAGAGCTCGGCGCAAGCCGCGCATGCACACAGCGCGGCCCGAGCCGCGCATGCGCACATCGCGGCGCGAGCCGCGAGCAGATGGGAGAGTGAGGAAGAGGTGGGGGAGAGGCACAGAGGGAGAGTGGGGAAGAGACACAGAGGGAGGGGGGAGAGACACAGAGGGATAGGTGGGAAAGAGACACAGGGGAGGTAGAGGAGGGGGAAAAGACACACGGGAGTGAGAGAAGGGGGAAGAAACACAGGGGAGGGAGAACAGGGGGAAGATACACATGGGAGGGAAATGGGGGGGAAGAGGGGAACAGACACAGGGGGAAGGGGGAAAGAGACACAGGCCAGGGGGGAACAGGCACAGAGGGAGAGGGGGGAAGAGGCACAGAGGGAGAGGGGGAAGAGACACATGGGGAGAGATAAAGAGGGTGAGGGGGGAAGAGACACAGAGGGAAAGGGGGGAAGAGGCACAGAGGGGGGAGACACAGAGGAAGGGGTGAAGAGACACAGTGGCGAGAGACACAGAGAGAGGCGGGGGAAGAGGCACAGAGGGAGAGGGGGAAGAGACACGGGGGAGAGATACAGAGGGTGAGGGGGGAAGAGACACAGAGGGAAAGGGGGGAAGAGGTACAGAGAGAGGGGGGAAAGAGGCACGGAGGGGGGAGACACAGAGGAAGGGGTGAAGAGACACATTGGCGAGACACACAGAGAGACGGGGGAAGAGGCACAGAGGGAGAGGGGTGGAAGACACAGAGTGGGGAGAGACACAGAGGGTGAGGGGGAAGAGACAGGGAGGAAGAAGCACAGAAAGAGGAGGGGGAAGAGACACAGGAGAGTGAGAGGAGGGGGAAGAGACACAGGGGAGAGAGTACAAGGGAGGGAAATGGAGACACGAGGAAGGCGGGAACAGACACAGGGGGAGGGGGAAAGAGACACAGGGGAGGGTTGGGGGAGACACAGGGGGGAAGAGATGCATGGGAGGGAGAAGGGGGAAAGAGACACAGGGGAGGGGTTTAGAGACACAGGAGGGAGAGGGAGGTAAAAACACAGGGGGGCAGGAGATACAAGGGAGGTAGACGAGGCGGAAGGAGACACAAGGGAGGGAGAGGAGGGGGGAAATAAGACACGAGGGAGGAAGTAGACAGAGGGAGAGACTCGCAATGAGCTCCAAAGGGGCTCATTGCAAGGCCTGTGATGAGCGCCAAAGGCGCTCATTACAAGGCCAGTAAAGTAGAGGGGGAGAGGCTTACATTGTGTGGCAAACAGCATTGCCAGGCTTCAGTTTTTATTGCCGTCATTTTTGACGGGCAAGTCGCTAGTATATATATATATATATATATATATATATATATATATATATATACATATGTTTGCACTGGGGGGGGGGTGGCAAACTCAGTCCAGAGAGTAAGAGATAATACGCCGCAGAACACAGAACACCAGTGCAACCACACACCACAGCAAGCTGCATAACAGCCGCCATTACACACCTCAGAGAGAGACAGAGACAGCACACAGACAGAACACAGACAGACAGCACAGAGAGAGGCAGACAGACAGCACGGAGAGAGAGAGACAGAGAGAAAGACAGCAGAGAGAGAGACAGGCAGCAAAGGCTGAGAGAGAACATGACAGCACAGAGAGACACAGAACAGAGAGAAAGCACACAGAGAGCACTGCACAGAGAGAGACAGCTTGTGGACAGACAGCAAACAGACATCACAAAGGGACAGCAAAGAATAAAAGAGAACCCACCACACAACACAGCGAGGGCCACCACACACTACAGCAAGCGACATAACAAACATCATTACAAATCTCAGAGACACACACCACAGAGAGTGACAGCACAGAGAGACAGCACAGAGAGAGAGATACATCACAGAGA
The DNA here is from genome assembly GCA_027410445.1 of Discoglossus pictus. NCBI lineage: Eukaryota > Metazoa > Chordata > Amphibia > Anura > Alytidae > Discoglossus > Discoglossus pictus. The sequence continues at coordinate 332,717,498 of CM050165.1, forward strand.
GACAGAGTACAGAGAGAGAAAAAACAGCCAATTCAAGAAAACAATCTGCGACTAGAGTAATAACCCATCATAAAAAAATGATGGTCAGTCCCCTTCTCACTCCTCAGTCTCCTTCAGTCCCTGCTTAGTCTCCCTGTCCCTCCTCAGCCCCCTGTCCCTCCTCAGTCCACCTCTCCCTTTTCAGTTCCCTTGTCCCTCCACAGTCCGCCTTTCCCTCCTTAGTCCCAATGTTAATCCTCAATCCTCTGTCCCTCCTCAGTCCGCCTGTCCCTCCTCAGCCCCCCTGACCCTGCTCATTCTCCCTTTCCCTGCTCAGTCCCCCTCTCACTCCTCAGCACCGGCTTTTACTTCTGCTTGCTTTGGTGGGGGTGCTGGGTCTGACATCTCACAACACTGGCCAGAACACCCCGGGAAGAACCGTAATCCCTGCTAAAAGTCTATTCCGGGTATCAACTAATGCAGCTTGCTGCTGCAGTGTTTTTCTCTCTCTTAACCTACCACTCATACTAAAAGTAATTTCCGGGTATCAACTACTATAGCTCTCTCTCCCTCACCTCTACCACCCAAATGGAAAGTTATTTCCAGGTATCAACTACTGCAGCTCTCTCTTTCACTAAACCCCACCCCTGCTGAAAGTCGATTCCAGGTATGAACTACTGCAGCTTGCTGCTGCAGTGTCTCTCCCCACTACTCTACCTGAAAGTAATTTCCGGATATAATCTACTGAAGTTTGCTGCTGCAGCATCTTTCTCCCCCACTACTATACCTGAAAGTCAATTCTGAGTATCAACTACTGAAGCTTGCTGCTGCAGTTTCTCTCTCACTCCTACTACCCCAATGGAAAGTAATTTCCGGGTATCAACTACTTTTATATCTAGAAGGTTTATTTACCAATCTGATGCTGTATATAACATAATATATATTCAAATTATTTCCATTGCTTAAAATAGTATGGTATGTATTACTCAAACTTCGTATTCAGTATAGTATTAACGATAGTCCCAGCAATTTGGGATTTATGTTTGTTCTCTAGTAGTGAGTTACCACTCAGTAGAGATCATGTGTATTTAATATTTTAAATCAAGATTGCACTTGATTATAGTTGACTTTCTAGCCCAGTGGATAAATATAAAATGAAGTACCCACCACTGTATGTATTTTCCCTTCCTTTGCTTAAAACTATTAATATCATACAAGGAACAATCCTCCCCAAGTACAATTTAACCAACATGAGTTTTTTTATGGGAAGAGTCCATTAGAGCAGAGCAGAGCCAAACAGCAGATGGTAGATTGATATATGAGTTGAATGAGTCTGACAGAAGCATTCAAGATGGACTCCTTTGGGGATAGCCTTCTGAGAGAAAGACCAAGTAGTAGGATGTGCCAGGTATCCATGCAGATATGCTGAATGCATTAATTAGTTAATTAATTTTGTTTGTGTCTTGTGCTAAAAAGCAGAGAACCCACAACTTCTGGTTATGCATAACTAATACACCAATTTCTTGAGCTCTGTGTGAGGGAGGAGAGGGCTGTTTGCCCATGTCTTACAGAGATAATGGGACTCTGAGGGCAGGGTGGCACCAGCCCAGTTTGGCAGGGTCCATTATAGAGGTAGCCATTGAATTCCTTACCACATAAGGTTAATGTGATGTATAGTTGTTAAACTGTCAAGCTATTCTAGTAAGGAAACAGAAACCTAATCATAATATCTTTCCTACTACAACAGAAAAAGGCAAAGCTATAAGACACAAGACTAGTAACATATGACAAATACCATTTTTAGAAAGCCACAAGGAATGGTGGCAGTTATCTCCTTCCCATCCAATACAAGACTTGCTGGGGAAGAACTGAAAAACATCAGATGACTCTTACACAGCCTCCATATATATTATTTACATACCTTCTCACTTAATAAATAAACAACTCTGCAATCATGTGCCAGTGTCATACAAACCTATCCCTTAACCATATTTATATTAGATCCATTGTAGTCTAATTTATTGTAAAGAGGCCTATTAGCAGCCTCCCCTCAAAAGCAACACCTTAAACAATTGGCACTCAATTCTTCATAAAAACAACTGACACCCCCTTAGCAAACTGCCAAAACTATGTGGTGTATATGCTGATATAAGAGTTAAAGCCAGTGCAGGCGGTGGTATGGTGGAAGGGCCCAGTGTGCCTTCTTAAAATATATATAATTTTTTTGTGTTTACATTTATTTGTTCTGTAGTGTAGTAAGCCCTCCCCCTGCCCCCCTCCCCCAGAAACTGGCCTATGAGGTCACACCACCCTGAAGCCATGCAGGGTTGGGCCTGGTCAGTACTTGGATGGGAGACCACCTATGAATACCATGAGCTGTATGCTGTGGCTCACTGGAGAAGTGGATACCAAGTGGATAAGCATAGTGTGTTGCGGCCCATGAGGTCACAGAGTTTTGGACACGACTGAGCTATACATTATTCACTTTTTAGTTCATAAAAGTTCTAATAAAAAGATGTTTTAAAAAAAAAACAGTGAACTGTGTGGGTGTTCCACACACAGAGGTGATTTTGTGGGTGACTGAATGTGCGTGATAAATGCAGAACAGAAGGAAATATGAATATTACTCATGGCACAACCAAATTCTCATTTATAATGATCTAAATCATCAGGTCAGGATTTTTAATAACTTTTTTAAGCGACCTGTAGTTTTTGAATCCATCAAGGCTCTGCAGCAGCAGAAAGTTGAGTTTTGACCAAAATGAGGATGTTTTTACATTTTCTGCAGCACCTACATCTCAGTCCACTAGATGGCTCTATGACATCTGTTTTATGCTGCAGTGTGCTCTGCATTGCATTTCTTCTCAGAAAGATAACCAAACAGTAATCTGCAACTTTAGAAGAATGGATGCCAAAAACAACCACCAAACAAACAAAAAAGAAAACACACCAATTGTAATAAAGAAAATAGTCTTATAATGTAGAGTATTGTTTTTACTTGCCTATATATTTTATACATGTTGATATACTGTAATTATAGAGGCACATCACTTACTGAAATACATATTTTTTGAGAATATTCTTAAAGTAGCATGTGATCATCACAAGGTATAATAATTACCAAGGATTCAGGTGGCCAAAGGGGGTATTGATATACTTGAAAAGTTATGCTTATTCGATAATGTTACTACTATTTTGTACGAAGAGTAAACTAAGTTTTGGAGATACACACAAGTAATATGTACATAATGCTGCAGACTCTATTCTGTAAACTGTAAGAGAAACCACAGAAAGCGGGACATGCCCAGGGCTGGAAAACAGGGTTTGCCCTTAAACGTGAATTGTTTACTTCAAAAGAGGGACATTTGAGAGGATAAGGGAGGGCAGAGATATTTACCACCCAAATTTAGTCTGCCCCTCCTAAAGTGGCACAGTTGGAATTTATTTCTTATATAAAATGATAAAATATTTTGTTTACAAGATTATATCTATACTCCAGATTATTTTTTGAGGTCTAAGTACACCAGTGGCAGAACTAGTGAATGGAGGGCCCCGATGCAAAATGTGTGCCCCCCCCCCCCCCTATGATGGTAAAAAAAAAAAGTTATTTTTTTTACCTACCCTCGCCCCCTTCTGGTGCATGTTATATCACTCTCTATCTATCAATCTCTCTCTCTCTCTCTCTCTCTCTCTCTCTATATATATATATATATATATATAGCAATTTAGTATTTATTTATCTATATATATATATAGATTAATAGTGAGTATTGCAGTATATTATGATACCTATCTTATTTGTGATGACGAGCATTGTGTAAAATATAGATTATAAAAATTATAAATAAATATAAATATATCAGTCCATATCCATATATATATAATATAGATTATAAATATATATTATTAAATGGTATATTAAATATATATATATGTTATATAAGTGAACATATAAATAACTGTATATGTAAATATATATATGCCTATGACATGCTCCCTCACATCCCCACCCCAGCCCATGCAACCTCACCCCATGCCTCCTCACCTCCCCATCCCATGCCCCCTCATCTCATGCCACCTTACCCCATGCCTCCTCACCTCCCACCCCAGCCCATGCCCCCTCACCCCATGCCTCCTCACTCCCCCATCCCAGCCCCTTTCAGCCCATGCCACATCGCCACCCCAGGCCATGCCCCCTCAGCCCATGCCACTTCACCCCATGCCTCCTCACCTCCCCAGCGCATGCCACCTCACCACATGCCTCCTCACCTCCCCACCCCATGCCACCTCACCCCAGCCCACCCCAGCCCATGCCATGCCCCCTCAGCCCATGCCACCTCTAACCCCATGCCTCCTCACCTCCCCACCCCATGCCACCTCACCACATGCCTCCTCACCTCATGCCACTGAAAACCGGCATCACCATCTAGCGGTTGGTGGGCGGCATTCCTGCTGCCACAGCTGGTGAATTTTTGGCGAATTTAAAGAGGGAAAGGACCAAATAGCCTTGCATGTAAAATAAAAATCATAAAACCCACTGCGTGCAAATAATGCAGGTAATAGCAAATATATTAACGTGCTTTGTGCAACAGACTTATCTTGAAAACAACTGTGATAAAGAGAGTCCAAAGAGCAAGCTTAAATCGAGATGTACAATCTCTCTGGTAATCATCCAAAATTAGGCGAATCGAAAAAATAATTGATGAATGCAAGAGCTTTAATCCTTCTAAGGGCACAAACATACTGGAAACAGGGGCAGGGCTGTCAGTGGTGCAGGTGGACCCCCTTCATCCTGACTATTTGAGGTGTGTGCTCAGAGGGGTTGGGTGCTGAGAGGGGATGCTGTGGATAAGGACTGGGTATATATATATATATATATATATATATATATATATATATATATATATTTATATATATATATTGTGATCGTTTGCTCCTTGGAAGTGATGACAAGCAAGTGGAGTGTGAGTTCTTGTCAGAAGTGAAGGAGTTAAAACTTCTGAAGAACTCCTAATTGGAGCAACTCCCCTTTAAAAGACTGGAAAGCAGACATGGAAAGGTGGGGTGGGGCTGACTAGGCCCTGGGCAGCTGTGCTGCTGAGAGAAGCAAGCACAAAGTGGAAGGTGATCTGCTGTGGAAATACAATGAAGTTGTGAACTACCCTGTAAAGGATCGCCAAGTGACTGTTACTGGGAGAACGGGGACTACAGCAAGTCGTGTGAGCTGGAAGATTGACTTCAGACTCAGGAGGTGAAGTCACAAGGAAGCCACGTAAGTGAAGGGGATTAGTGAGGAATCCCAGGCAGAGTTTGCCTTAAAGGCCTAGGCACGGTTGTTGCTGAAGTATTATGCCCCAGGGAAGAAGTGAAGATAAAGAGAAGTTAATACAAGTGAGTTTGTGTATGCAAGGGTCCCTGGGGTGAAGCATACGGGAGAGACGGGCGGGCCCTATGCTTCACCCGAAACCGTGTCCCAGAGAGGAGCGCCGTGTCCCAGAGAGGAGCGCCGTGTCCCGGAGAGGAGCGCCGTGTCCCACAGAGCGAGAGAGGAGCGCCGTGTCCCACAGAGCGAGAGAGGAGCGCCGTGTCCCACAGAGCGAGAGAGGAGCGCTGTGTCCCACAGAGCGAGAGAGGAGCGCTGTGTCCCACAGAGCGAGAGAGGAGCGCTGTGTCCCACAGAGCGAGAGAGGAGCGCTGTGTCCCACAGAGCGAGAGAGGAGCGCTGTGTCCCACAGAGCAAGAGAGGAGCGCTGTGTCCCACAGAGCGAGAGAGGAGCTGTGTCCCACAGAGCGAGAGAGGAGCTGTGTCCCACAGAGCGGAGCTGTGACCCAGAGTGGAGCGGTGTCCCAGAGGTTGCTGAAGAGGGCGACCTAATCTCGCTGGGACCCTCACCTGTAAAGAGACTGTTTATTTCCTGGCCACATGGTGGCACTACCCAAGTTAAAGGACTGTTTTCAAGCTGACCACCAGGTGGCAGACTACCCAAGTTAAAGGACTGTCTACAACCTGGCCACAAGGTGGCATTATCCCACCTCGCGGAGAAGTAATTGTTTTTTTAAGCAGAGCTACGGCTACCGCTGTTATTTCTTTCTTCAAATAAACCTATTTGCTGCACTTTCAAGCCGGTATCAGCCCTTCATTCAAGAAACCACCGCTATATGCGGCCATCCTGATCACAATATATATATATATACAGTATGTATGTGTGTGTATGTGTGTGTATATTGTGACAAACCACTTCTTTTACAGGTAGGATTGTCACCGATCTTGCAGTAACCACAGCCTTCTAGGGTATACAAAGTCCAGGACACCTTCAGCTCAATTTTCCTTTTTTATTCAGTTTGAAAGCAGGTACTTTAAATAATAACAAAACAAACAAAATCCCTTGCTCTTACTTGAGCTCTTACTAGACAGTACTTGCTATCTGCAATTGGGTGGCTTTCCCACTTACCAATTTCCCAAACAAAAGCAATGTCTTTGCAATAAGCGCAGCCTCTCCTAGCTGTCTTTTCCTCTCTCTCTTGGAGCAGGCTGCTCTCTTCTTTTAAAGGCCTGTCTGCTAATTGAGTAGCTACAGGTGAGTGCCAATTAGCTAACTCTTAAAAACCAGATCCAAGCTGTGGTCTGTTATACAGCAACTAGTGCTGTTGGAGCATTGGCCCCCCCTGCTCTCCAAATACTCCGCCCCAGGGACCCATACCATGTTTTGCAGAGCATCAGCTATGCATATTGCAAACTGTAACATCTCTCCCTGGGGCATTTAACTGAGAAATCCTCTGGTTGCTGTCTAGCAAATCAGGTCTGATGTATCTCCCATCAACCACTATTCCACCTTTATGCTCACATATCCTCCCCCCCAGCTCATACCCAAGGGTTTGAGCGACCATGGAAATCAGGGAGTGTACCCTCGAAAGCCCATCAGCATTACCTTGTTGCAGACCAGCCCTGTGTTCCACAGTGAAATTAAAAGATTGCAAACTCAAAAACCATCTGGTTACTCTGGAGTTACTTTCCCTGTTCTGATACATCCACGTCAGAGGAGCATGGTCCGTTATCAATCGAAACCTTCTGCCTAGTAGGTAGTATTTAAGAGAGTCTAATGCCCACTTAATAGCAAGACACTCTTTTTCAACAATAGAGTAGTTCTTCTCATGTGGGTTTAACTTTCTGCTCAAAAAGAAAACAGGGTGTTCTTCACCCTGGTATTCCTGTGAAAGAACAGCCCCCAAGCCCACATCAGAAGCATCTGTCTGAACTATAAAATCCCTGGAAAAATCTGGGGTCACTAAGACAGGATGGCTACAGATAGCTTCCTTCAGACTCTTAAAAGCCTTTTCTGCCTCAGGGCACCATTTAACTATGACTGGGGATTTTGCTTTAATAAGGTCTGTCAGGGGTGCAGCAATGGTAGCAAAATCTGGAATGAACCGCCTATAATATCCAATTAAACCCAAAAATGCCTTTACTTGTTTCTTTGTAAGGGGCTGTGGCCATTTTTGTATGGCTTCTACTTTGGCTTCCTGTGGTTTAACCAAACCCCTCCCAATAGAATAACCTAAGTACTTAGCTTCCTCTAAACCAATCGTACACTTGGAAGGATTGGCAGTTAAGCCTGCTGAGCGGATAGCATCAAGTACCGCTTGAACTTTAGGGAGGTGGGATTCCCAGTCTGCACTGTGGATGACGACATCATCCAAGTATGCTGCAGCATAACGAACATGAGGTTTAAGAATTCTGTCCATCATTCGTTGGAATGTGGCAGGTGCCCCATGTAACCCAAATGGCAATACAGTGTACTGAAACAGGCCACTGGGTGTTGAAAAGGCTGTCTTTTCTTTGGCTCTTTCAGTGAGCGGGACCTGCCAGTAACCCTTTGTTAAATCCAAGGTTGTTAGATAACGAGCTTTGCCCAGTCTTTCTATTAACTCATCAACTCTTGGCATTGGGTAAGCATCAAATTTTGAGAGGGCGTTTAACTTGCGGTAGTCATTGCAGAACCTCCATGTGCCATCAGGTTTTGGCACCAATACAATAGGACTACTCCAGTTACTCTGGGATTCTTCAATGACTCCAAGTTTTAACATGCTCTCAACCTCTAAGTTTATAACCTCCCTCCGGGCCTCAGGAATTCTATAGGGTTTGAGGTTAACTCTTTTCCCTGGTTCGGTTATTATGTCATGTTTAATCACTTTAGTCTTTCCTGGAACTATCGAGAAAACATCCCTATTTCTTCTGATGAAATCTCTGACTTCTTGCTTTTGATGGACAGACAGAGTCTTAGATACGTTCACATCTGGCTCTACTATAGGAGGTTCTGAAGGTTTTAAAGCAACCAGGACCTCCCTGTCCTTCCATGGCTTTAACAGATTTATATGATACAACTGTTCAGGCTTTCTTCTTCCTGGTTGTCTGACTTTATAATTGACATCACTCACTTTCTCTATTATTTCATAGGGTCCATGCCAAGTCGCAAGGAACTTATTCTCCACAGTAGGGACCAGAACCAATACCCTGTCTCCAGGTTGGAACACTCTGACTCTAGCATTACGGTTATAGCTGTTTTTCTGAGCCTGCTGGACTTCCAGCATGTGTTCCCTGACAATAGGCATGATGGTGGCCATTCTATCCTGCATTTGAGCTATATGCTCAATTACACTCCTGTGAGGAGTAGTCTCCTGTTCCCAGGTCTCCTTAGCAATATCCAATATTCCCCTGGGATGTCTTCCATATAATAATTCAAAAGGAGAGAAGCCCGTGGAGGCCTGTGGAACTTCCCTAATGGAAAACAGTTGATATGGCAATAAAAAATCCCAATTTCTTCCATCTGCATCAATTACCTTGCGTAGCATACTCTTAAGGGTTTTGTTGAACCTCTCTACTAAACCATCAGTCTGTGGGTGATATACTGAGGTCTTAAGATGTTTAACCTGCAAGAGCCTGCACAACTCTTTTGTGACTCTGGACATGAACGGGGTCCCCTGGTCTGTCAGTATTTCTTTAGGGATACCCACCCTACTGAACATCAACATAAGTTCCTTAGCTATTAGCTTTGCAGAGGTATTACGCAAGGGAATGGCCTCAGGATAGCGAGTTGCATAGTCCAAGATGACTAATATATATTGGTGTCCCCTAGCGGACTTTACCAGTGGCCCCACTAAGTCCATAGCGATCCTTTCAAAAGGCACGTCAATTATGGGTAAGGGTACAAGTGGACTACGAAAAGTCTTGAAAGGAGCCCTGTACTGGCACTCAGGACATGAGGAGCAATAGTTTGTAATAGCAGCAAACACTCCAGGCCAGTATAACCGTCTAAGGACTCTCTCTCTAGTTTTTCCGACTCCCAAGTGTCCCCCTAATATGTGGCTGTGAGCCAACTTTAGCACTATATTCTGGTAAGTCTGAGGAACCAACAGCTGCCTAATGATGTCTGAATCCTTTTTTTCTACACGGTAAATTAGGTCATTTTGTACTTCAAAATAGGGGAACGGCAGTGCTCCTCCTGGCTGATTAACAACCCCGTTTACAACTTTAATATCATTTCTAGCTGTCACTAAAGTGGGATCTTCCCACTGAGCGCTTTTAAAGTTACCTGGACTAATTCCAATATCAATTAAGTCCTTATCCTTGTCTGCATTATTAGTAGGCTCCTCACTAGTTTGAGCTGGGTTATCTCCTATTAATACTGGTTTAGGGCAGTATTTTTTCTTTTTCCTTATTTTTCCGTCACAGTGGTCAAAACCCAAGTCAATATCGGAAAAAGGGAACACATTATCCTCGACAGACTGACTCATTTCTGATAAATTTTGGTCTGTCTTTTGTAAAGCTGCCCATAATTTTAGAAAATGAGGAAAGTCTCTACCGATCACTACCTCATGGGCTAATCTAGGTACTACACCCACTCGGTACTTTAAATTCCCATACTGGGTTCCAATATTTACTTCCGCAGTGGGGTATTCCTTTTTATCACCATGAACACAGATAATGCCTATTTTCTGTCCATGATCAGGTTTTACACAAGGTATTATAGACTCTGCTACCAACGTAACCATACTACCTGAATCAAGTAATGCTTTAGACATTTTTCCATTCACAGTTACACAGCATTTATGAGCGTTATTATCATAGTCATTGTTAACAATACCATAACAACTGAGCAAAAATGAACGTGTTCCCTCACTTTTGCCCATATTGCATTCCATAGGTTCATCCTTAAATGGACAGTCTTTGGCCATATGACCATCCTCTTTGCACTTGAAACATTTGACAGTACAGTCTGACCACCAATTAGTTCCTTTCCCAGGCCTATTAGACCTGGATGCCCCCCTTAAACCTTGAACAGTCTTACCCGGTCTTGCAGAATCTTGGGGCTTAGGATTGCGAGGGTTTGCCTGTGAAGTAGGACATAGCAGTTCTCCTGCAGCCGCATATCTTTCCACCAAGGCAATCAGTTGGTCAGCTGTATGGGGGTCACTTTGGCTGACCCAGCGACGCAGGGAAGCTGGTAAACCACGCAAAAACCGGTCCATTACTAAGGTTTCCACAATGTGGCTAGCTGAATGGATTTCAGGTTGTAACCATTTCCGTGCAAGGTGTATGAGGTCAAACATTTGGGAACGTGCGGCTTTGTCTGAAGAATATGACCACGAGTGGAACCTTTGGGCACGTACTGCAGAGGTTACACCCAGTCGTGCCAAGATTTCAGCTTTCAATTTGCTGTAGATACTTGCATCGGCTGGTTCTAGGTCATAATATGCCTTCTGCGGCTCTCCACTTAGGAACGGTGCCAGTATGCTTGCCCACTCACCAGCCGGCCATCCGTCCCTCTCAGCAGTGCGCTCAAATGCCAGAAGGTACGCCTCAACATCATCTGATGCGGTCATTTTCTGAAGATAGTGGCTCGCCCGAATCACCTTTGGCCCCTGGTATCTTCCATCAGGGTCTCCATTCAGTTTTCCAGAGATCGCTTGGATTACCTGTTGTAGTCCCTGGGTGACTTTTTGCTGCTCCTCACGGGCTACTTTAAACATCTCCGCTTGTGTCACAACAAGCTGTTTCACCAAGGACTCAGTGCCCTCCATTTGTGTTTTGGCCAGGACTTTAGCACACTCTGCCTGGGCCAGCACCAGTTGCTGCAGGGCTGCACTGTTTTCTGCAGCTCTCCTGTTAGTCTCCTGTTGCACAGAGGAGGATTGGATCAGAGCCTTGATAACATCCTCCATGTTGAGCTTTAAATGACTTCTACCCTCAGGCTTACGTGGGTGCCCGCATTCTCCACCATATGTGACAAACCACTTCTTTTACAGGTAGGATTGTCACCGATCTTGCAGTAACCACAGCCTTCTAGGGTATACAAAGTCCAGGACACCTTCAGCTCAATTTTCCTTTTTTATTCAGTTTGAAAGCAGGTACTTTAAATAATAACAAAACAAACAAAATCCCTTGCTCTTACTTGAGCTCTTACTAGACAGTACTTGCTATCTGCAATTGGGTGGCTTTCCCACTTACCAATTTCCCAAACAAAAGCAATGTCTTTGCAATAAGCGCAGCCTCTCCTAGCTGTCTTTTCCTCTCTCTCTTGGAGCAGGCTGCTCTCTTCTTTTAAAGGCCTGTCTGCTAATTGAGTAGCTACAGGTGAGTGCCAATTAGCTAACTCTTAAAAACCAGATCCAAGCTGTGGTCTGTTATACAGCAACTAGTGCTGTTGGAGCATTGGCCCCCCCTGCTCTCCAAATACTCCGCCCCAGGGACCCATACCATGTTTTGCAGAGCATCAGCTATGCATATTGCAAACTGTAACATCTCTCCCTGGGGCATTTAACTGAGAAATCCTCTGGTTGCTGTCTAGCAAATCAGGTCTGATGTATCTCCCATCAACCACTATTCCACCTTTATGCTCACAATATATATATATATATATTTATATATATATATATATATATATATATATATATACACATTTACTAGCAACTTGCCCAGCAATAAAATTTGAAGCCTGGCAATGCTGTTTTGCTCACAATGCAAGACTCTCCCCCCTCTAACTTGCGGGCCTAGCGATGAGCGCCTTTGGCCCTGCAATGAGAGCCTTCACCGCTCATTGCAGGCCTCGGCCAAGCCGCAACTTTCGTGCCCCGCAATGAGTGCCTTTGGCGCTAATTGCAAGCCTCTTTCCACTCTTTCACCCCTGTGTCTGTTTCCCCCTCTTTCCCTCCTGTATCTCTTTGCCCCCTCTCCCTCTCTTGGGTTTTTCCCCCTTATCTTCCTCCCCTGTGTCTCTCCCCCCTCTCTCACCCCTGTGTCTCTTCCCCCCCCACTACCTCCCCTGTGTCTCTTTCCACCCTCTCCCCCCTCTCCCTCCCCTGTGTCTTTTTCCCCCCTCTCACTCCTCTGTGCTCCTGTTTCCATTTACAGGTGGGAAACCATTTGTGGGCTTGGGAAATTAATCATTTTCCCCAAGGTAGAAATGGGTTTTTGATTTATGGGCTTGAAAAAAAAATTAAGGGTGTACGGCCACCATTTTTTTTCTCACCTAGCCATTCTGGGACTAACAAAAAAAGCCAATTAAATAGCAAATCAGCTTGCAACCTCACTTACAGGCTCCCTGCCTCTCCCCCTGTACTGTGTGTGAGGTTGTAAGCTCATTTTCTAATCAATTGGCTTTTTTTGTTGGCCCCCAAACGGCCAAGCAGTTCGGAGCCTCTCACCTCCTTTCCATTGCGTGCCTCGTGATGAGCGTCGACGGGGCTCATCGCGAGCACCGCAATGAGCGCCTTTGGAGCTCATTGCAGCCCCGTCAAGTACAAGCCTTATGATGAGCGCTTTCAAGACAACCACTGCCTTGCTAAAGAAGCTGAAGATAAAGGCGATGGACTGGCCAAGGAGGTCACCAGACCTAAACCCTATTGAACATCTGTGGGCATCTGTGGAGTGCAAGGTCTCTAACACCCACCAGCTCTGTGATGTCATCATGGAGGAGTGGAAGAGGACTCCAGTGACAACCTGTGAAGCTCTGCTGAACTCCCTGCCCATGAGGGTTAAGGCAGTGCTGGAAAATAATGGCGGCCACACAAAATATTGACACTTTTGGCCCAATTTGGACATTTCCACTTAGGGGTGTACTCACTTTTGTTGCCAACGGTTTATACATTAATGGCTTTGTGTTGAGTTATTTTGAGGGGACAGCAAATGTACACGGTTATACAGGATGTACACTTACTACTTTACATTGTTACAGAGTGTTATTTCTTCATGAAAAGATATAATAAAATATTTACAAAAATGTGAGGACCAGGTTAATTACCCGGTGGTTGTGGGAGGGTCCCTTTCTCCCCCTATCCTATATAAACCCCCGCCTACTCAATCAGGTTCACATGCTTCCAGTGCCACCCCCTTGCTACTATAGTTAAGTTATTCAAGTTATCATGAATATCTATTATGGGTTTAATTCATTAAACCTACAGCATGTCATTTCACAGAATTCATGTATTCACTTAGTCACTATTCGATATTTGCAGAAAACATTATTCGTTGCTTTTTAAATATCACACTCTCACTCAATTCGTTTTCAATTATCAAATTTATCATTCATTTTTATCAATCACGTTTAAAGTAATTTATTTGAATGTTTTTACGAGATCTTGCATTTACACATGATATACAGCCTGTTTTATTATCCTGAGCTCAGTATGTACTTGGTTTAAAACACTATTAAGTGCTCTGTCGTATTTGTAAAAGTATTTTGTTTATACCAAACTTCATTTTATGTAATCACTTATCTGCTAGTTATCTTCACTAATAGTGTAAATGCTTATTCTCTTATGTACCTTCTGCAAGGCAGCCAGATTTGCAGGCACATCTTCCAGTATCTGCCTTTTTTCTTCTGTGTGGCGGGAAGTGTCCGTTCTTTGTAAAGTATTTTGTTTATACCAGACTTCATTATATGTCATTACTGTTACATTTCACTGCAGTTTTACTCCTTTACTTATCTCCTTATTCTCTTCATTTATACTGTAATGCTTATTCTTCTATGTACCTGCTGCAAGCCAGCTAGATTTGCAGGCACATCTGCCTTTTTTCTCCTGTGTGGCAGGCAGTGTCCATTATGGTACATTCATTTTGGGGGGTTGGGATCACTAGAGCACAGCTGTTAAGCTGCACCGAAGGCTGGGATATCACCCTGATATAGTTAGGCTGAGGCACCATGATTGGTTTACCTTTTCATACAGGTGTTACCATACATTAGATTTAAGACCAGCACTTAGTAAGAAATGTTCAATACAAATTACATTATCCGATGTCTTTATTTCATTTCATTTCACATTCTTTTGTTCCATTGTATGTTTATTAGAACAATAATATCAAATCAAATATAGGGTTTCTTATAAACTGTTGCATCCTTAGCCAGATCAAGGGCATCACAAGTCTCATTAAATTGTGTTTACCTAATTTTCAACTACAATCAATAATACCAGCCCGTCGAGGGCATCACATTACTAAAATTCAGTTTCATGCCTAGCTCCCCTTATCACAAACAATCCCTTACGCACAGCCCACCGAGGGTTTATAGTAAGTTAGAAATGTTTCTTATTTATATTGCTTTCTCGTTATCATCACCAACCCATTAGGTGTTATTGCATGTATGGCTTTAAGCTAACACTTCTCTTTATGAACACTAGTTTTTATACTCAAGTACACGCTATACTACAGCCTATCGAAGGCTTCACAACGCTAATACGATCATACTCATCTTTAGTTTCTTATTACACATGATCTATTTTCTTCTGCCTATCATGGGCCATCCTTCACCAATTACATTCTCTGTAATTTATCAGAATGTATTTATTTTGTTCATCCACTTCATATTTATACTAAATTAACTACACTTGTGAAATTTTGTTTTACTCAATGCTTCTCACATACAGGAATGTTTATTTAGAGTTTTTTGGTGAAAACAGTGCACTATCGCTACTATTATGTACACCTTATTCTTATTCTCAGGCGAGTGAGCATTTCCTTTTTCCAGCAACAGCTAGGAAATGGAACTGCTTAGATTGTATCCCCCTCTCTTCTAGCACACGTCTCCGACTGCCTCTCTAGTATATCCTCTTGGATGTCCACCCACCATCTGAAACTCAACATGTCTAAGACTGAACTCTTAATCTTCCCACCCTCTACTACAGCTTCAATTCCTCACATCTCTCTCTGTCAACAATGCCATCATCAATCCCACCTCCCAAGCCCGTTGTCTCGGGGTTCTACTGGACCCTGCCCTCTCTTTCATCCCACACATACAGTCTCTAACCAAATCCTGTCTTTTCCATCTAAAAAACATATCCAAAATACGCCATTACCTTACACAAGACACTACTAAGATTCTAATACGCTCTCTCATCATTTCTCGTCTTGATTATTGCAACTCGCTCCTTGTTGGCCTGCCCATCACTCGCCTCTCCCCACTTCAATCCATAATAAATGCCTCCGCCAGACTCATCTTCAGTACACATCGTTCAGTGTCGGCAGCTCCTCTTTGTCAATCACTTCACTGGCTTCCCTTAGCCTCCAGAATAAAGTTTAAAATCTTGAACCTAACTTATAAAGCCCTCAACAACAGCGCAGCCCCATACATCTCTGCTCTCATCTCCAAATACTCCCCCACACGCCCTCTTTGCTCTGCTAACGACTTTCTTCTTTCTACCACTCTTGTCACCTCCTCTCACTCCCGCCTCCAGGACTTTTCTCGCGCTGCCCCTATTCTCTGGAAGTCCTTGCCTTGCTCCACCAGACTATCCTCCTGCCTTAAATCCTTCAAAACATCAATAAAAACATACCTCTTTAAAGAAGCCTATAACCTTCCTCCCTAACATGCTCAGCACTACTCTCTCCCTACTGTACCACATACACACTTCAACCTTTAGATTGTAAGTCTGCGAGTTTCAATCCTGCAAGGTGCTTTAGGGAAAGCGCTATGGACACCGGATTCCAAGCTCAAAGACAAGGCCCTCCATTCATTGCAATGTCTGAATCTTGAACTTGTCATTGCCTGTAACTTAACTTATGTATAGCGCTTCGGAATATGTTGGCGCGTTACAAATAAACAATAATAATAATAATAATAATTAGTAAGATTCTTGAAGGCCTACCAGTGCAGGTTAGCTTGGTACCCGATCAGTTCCAGCAGCTACAAAAAATGATAGCCAAAGTGACTACTTCTATGAACTGAAAGATCAAGTTGTCAGAGAGTCCTACATAACAATCCTACAGGTTGAATTTGAGAGACCAGTCAGCCTCCTCCTATTATTATGCCATCCCATTATTTATCACCATATTGAGTAGAACATAGTAGAGGGTAAAGAGATTAATTTGTTTTATTCTATATATTTTATTCTTCTGATTCATTGCAGCCCCGCACACTTACTCAAGGGGATATTTCTGTTATGATTAGGTTTAAAGAATCAAGGTTGCAACGTAAAATTACAGTTACAAAATTCGTGTTAATTTGTCATTTACAGGGATGTAATATCTTCCGTTTTCACAAATGTTGTTAAGAACTGGATGACCACTTGCATTCAGCGGTGGATTTGGTTTACAGATATGGCGTTTACGTCTTTTATGACTATCATAGATCATTTGCTGCCAAGGCAGCAGCCGCTTGGCACCAATTCCACTACTGAGTGAACTGGCCTCTACTAGATCATGCTTTATTCTGGAGTCACTTTGAGGGGCTGAGAGCTCCAGTCTGTCTACATTGCCATTCCCCTTTTTACTTAATTTAGTATTTTGTCCAGTTATACACGTTTTTTTAATCCTGTATTTCAAGATTTTACACAGTAATTATCATGGGAATTCTTCATTTTTTTTAAGAATCACTTAATCTTGCATTTCCTTGGCTTTGTATTAAATCTTTTGATAGGAATTCACAGTGCAAGACTTTTAGGTAAGTACTTCAGGTTAAGATTGGTAATTTCTAGACGATTTCTCTATCTGTTACCAATTATGTTCTATTTTAATGTCACAGTTCATATCATTTGTTATCATGTAAATGTTATCCTTTATCCTCAAGATTTGGCACAGGGAATCACTTGATTCAATTCATTAGAATCAGTATGAACCTTCACGATTGTAATCAATTACTTTCAACCCATAGAGGGCTTCACGTTGCTAATAAATATTGCAAGACGCTCTCACGATTAGCTTTGCACAACACCTTAGCTATTCAAGACCAGTCAACACCAATTTTAGCCTATCGAGGGCTTCAATCTATAAACTACATATTTTCGCTTTCTTAATAGTAGCCCATAGAGGGATTTCCTATCCTTTACAAACTGGTATACTCAAGACCAATCAAGCGCATCACAGAAACACTCAAAACTGTTCATCTCATTTTCCACCAAAATCGATCATTATATGCCCAATAAGGGCCTCACTCCCCCCACCCTCTAAATGTCTTTCCCCTTATGTTATCATTCTCAGTTCATTTAGTTAGTTATTCAGTCCTAATTGCCATTTTTTAGGTCATATTGTTTCACGTTTTATCTTGCCTACATATGGAACATTATGTTCTATTAACATTTTAAGCCCATCGAGGGATTCACAGCATAGACATTTCAGCCTCATGTTTACCTTCTTATAATGAAACTATTACTCACAGTACATCGAAGCCTTCTCGTATGTTAAACATTAGTAATTTTGATTTACCTACTCAGCATCATCAACAAGCTTTTAGGCACAATTACATGTGTGGCATTAAGCCATTACTTTTCATCAAACTCTAGTAAGCATATTCTATTATACGCTATGTATCACGGCCTATCGTGGGCATTACAACGCTAATTCAGTCGCTCCCATCTATAATCGTATTCTCAAACTCACAAACCTTATTCTTTCTGCCTATCGTGGTCCATCCTTCACCTACTAACATTGTCAGTTATTTACTTACTCATAACTCCATCTCAGACCTGGAACACTCCATCTGCAGCAACTTCCTCTCCTACAAGTGCTCAGTCCAACCCTGTTAGCCAGTATCACCAAGGCTTGGATTAAGAATTGTATACTTGCGGCATTCTTTTTCCAGCAACAGCGAGTAAATGGAACAGTTTAGATTATTGCAAGATGCTCAAAGGCCTACCCCAGGGCATGCTAGGTTGGTACCCGATCAGTTCCAATAGCTACAAAGAATGATAGCCAATATGGCTACTTCTGTTATTGAGCTGAAAGATCGAGTTGTCAGAATTCAGAGTCCTACATCACAACCTTTACCAGCCCACAGGTTAAATACGGTGAGACCAGTTAGCCTCCTCTGATTGTATGCCATCGCATTATTTGTCATTGAATTTGAGTAGAGACATAGTAGAGGGTTAAGAGTTTAGTTCATTTTGGTCTACACCTGTTCAACTGTTTCTTAAAGGTCTTTTTCAAAATCAGGCTCATGTCATTCACAGATTCCCATTACTGGCGATATATTTTTCTTGAATTTTTGCCTTTTTAGCTTCTGATCATTTTGGCCCAAAATCTCACTTACAATTAAAAGCGGCATCAACTTTGGCTTTCTATGGGTTCATTCAGCCTTCAGAATTCACCACATCACCATCACAACCTATTTTCCGTACTAATAATTTTGTCAGATTTAATCACGATACTGGTCACTTACTTTTCTATTTAAGACCTTACCTGTCCAATTAATACATTCGGTTATTTACCACAACACTAAGAGATAAACCTCTTCACTAAGAGATAAACCTGTTCATCACCTTTTGAACATTTCAAGCCAGCCTCTCAGTACCACTACATTTGTATAGTACATACAAGCAATTCTCATAAGATTGGGACTTGACACATTTAAAATTCAGGTTATTCATTTTGCATAGTAGCAGCTTCATCAGCATCAGAAATCTTATACCAGCGTATATCATTCAGGCTATGGGGTGTTGAAAGTACACAATCTGCAGTTTATTTTATGAATCCACAATCTGAAATTCGTTGAGCATTACAGAATTAAATTATTTACATCTGATTTTTGGCCCTCTTAGCAGGCATAAAGGGGCGTAGCACCCGGCACACAACTGCTACTAAGGAAAGAGGCCCGAGCACAAATGGCCAGGTTACTTACCCGGTGGTTGTGGGAGGGTCCCTATCTCCCCCTACCCTATATAAACCCCCACCTACTCAATCAGGTACACATGCTAACAGCGCCCCACCATCCCTCCCTCTCTCCATAATACATTCGGCCCATGGCCCTCTTAGCAGGCCTATAGGGGTGTAGCACCCGGCACACCACTGCTACTAAAGAGAGAGGCCCGAGCACAAATGTGTGTGTATATATATATATATATATATATATATATATATATATATATAGATAGATAGATAGATAGATAGATAGATGGATGGATGGATGGATATACACATCTACAGTTTCTCTCCTAACCACTCCCTATTTACGCAGGCTCTCCCCCTGCCGCTCCTGCTCAAAGTCAATTTTATGTATCGATTACTGCACCTTGCTGCTGCAGTCTCTCTCCCCTACCACTCCCACTGGAAGTTGGTGCTATGTCTGCTGCTGCAGACTCTCTCTCTCCCCCTACTACTCCTGCTGGAAGTCAGTGCTATGTCTGCTGCTGCAGACTCTCCCTCTCCCCAACCACTACCGCTGGAAGTCAATTCTATGTCTGCTGCTGCAGTCTCTCCCTCTCCCCTACCACTTCTGCTGAAAGTCAATTCTATGTCTGCTGCTGCAGTCTCTCTCTCTTCCCTACCACTACTGCTGGAAGTCAATTCTATGTCTGCTACTGCAGACTCTCCCTCTCCCCCTAATACTCCTGCTGGAAGTCAATTCTATGTCTGCTGCTGCAGACTCTCTCTCTCTCCCCTACCATTCCTGCTGGAAGTCAATTACATGTCTGCTGCTGCAGACTCTCCCCTAGCATTACCGCTGGAAGTCAATTCTATGTCTGCTGCTGAATGCTCTTTCTCTCTCTCATTCTCTCTCTCTCTCTCTACCCTACCACTTCTGCTGGAAGTCAATTCTATGTCTGCTGCTGCAGACTCTTTCTCTCTCTCTCCTACACTCCTGCTGAAAGTAAATTCTATGTCTGCTGCTGCATACTCTCCCTCTCCCCTACCACTCCTGCTGAATGTCGATTCTATGTCTGCTGCTGCTGCATACTCTCCCTCTCCCCTACCACTTCTGCTGGAAGTCAATTTTACAGTATGTCTGCTGCTGCAGACTCTCTCTCCCCTACCACTACTGATGGAAGTCAATTCTATGTCTGCTGCTGCAGTCTCTCTTTCTCCCCTACCACTCCTGCTGGAAGTCAATTCTATGTCTGCTGCTGCATACTCTCCCTCTCCCCTACCAATCCTGCTGAATGTTGATTCTATGTCTGCTGCTGCTGCATACTCTCCCTCTCCCCTACCACTTCTGCTGGAAGTCAATTCTATGTCTGCTGCTGCAGACTCTATCTCTCTACCCCTACCACTACCACTGGAAGTCAATTCTATGTCTGATGCTGCAGACTCTATCTCTCCCCTATCGCTCCTTCTAGAATCTATGTCTGCTACTGAAGACTCTCTCTATTCTCTACTTTTCCTGCTGGAAGTCAATTCTATGTCTGCTGCTGCAGTCTCTCTCTCTCTCTTCTACTTCTCCTGCTAGAAGTCAATTCTATGTCTGCTGCTGCAGTCTCTCTCTCCCCCCTACCACTCCTGCTAAAAGTCAATTATATGTCTGCTGCTGCAGACTCTCTCTCCTCCCATTTCTGCTAAAAGTCAATTATATGTCTACTGTTGCAGACTCTCTCTCTCCCCTACCACTCCTGCTGGAAGTCAATTCTATGTCTGCTGCTGAATGCTGTCTCTCTCTCCCCTACCACTTCTGCTGGAAGTCAATTATATGTCTGCTGCTTCAGTCTCTCTCTCCTGCTGAAAGTGAATTCTATGTCTCCTGCTACAGTCTCTCTCTCTTCCCTACTACTCCCGCTGGATGTTAATTCTATATCTGCTGCTGCAAACTCTCCCTCTCCCCTACCACTACCGCTGGAAGTCAATTCTATTTCTGCTGCTGCAGACTCTCTCTCTCCTATCACTCCTGCTGAAAGTTGATTCTATGTCTGCTGCTGAATACTCTCTCTATCCCCTACCACTACCACTGGAAGTCAATTCTATGTCTGCTACTGCAGACTCTCGCTATCCTCTACTTCTCCTGCTGGAAATCAATTCTATGCCTGCTGCTGCAGTCTCCCTCTCTCTCCCCTACCACTACCACTGGAAGTCAATTCTATGTTTGCTGCTGCAGTCTCTCTCTCTCTCCCCTACCACTTCTGCTAGAAGTCAATTATACGTTTGCTACTGCAAACCCTCCCTCTCCCCTACCAATCCTGCTGGAAGTCAATTCTATGTCTGCTGCTGCAGACTCTCTCTCTCCTACCTTCCTGGTGAAAGTCGATTCTATGTCTGCTGCTGCTGCATACTCTCCCTCTCCCCTACCACTACCGCTGGAAGTCAATTCTATGTCTGCTACTGCAAACTCTCTCTCTCCCCTACCACTCCTTCCAGAAGTCAATTCTATGTCTGCTACTGCAGTCTCTCTCTCTCCCCCCGACCACTATCACTGGAAGTCAATTGTATGTCTGCTGCTGTACTCTCTCTCTCTCTCCCCTACCACTGGAAGTCAATTCTATGTTTGCTGCTGCAGTCTCTCTCTCCACTACCACTCCTGCTGGAAGACAATTCTATGTTTCCTGCTGCAGTCTCTCTCTCTTCCCTACTACTCCTGCTGGAAGTCAATTCTATGTCTGCTGCTGCAGTCTCTCTCTCTCTCTCTTCTACTTCTCCTGCTAGAAGTCAATTCTATGTCTGCTGCTGCAGTCTCTCTCTCTCCCCTACCACTCCTGCTAGAAGTCAATTATATGTCTGCTGCTGCAGACTCTCTCTCTCCTACCACTCCTGGTGAAAGTCGATTCTATGTCTTCTGATGCTGCATACTCTCCCTCTCCCCTACCACTACCGCTGGAAGTCAATTCTATGTCTGCTACTGCAAACTCTCTCTCTCCCCTGCCACTCCTTCCAGAAGTCAATTCTATGTCTGCTACTGCAGTCTCTCTCTCTCCCCCCTACCACTATCACTGGAAGTCAATTGTATGTCTGCTGCTTCAGTCTCTCTCTCCTGCTGAAAGTGAATTCTATGTCTCCTGCTACAGTCTCTCTCTCTTCCCTACTACTCCCGCTGGATGTTAATTCTATATCTGCTGCTGCAAACTCTCCCTCTCCCCTACCACTACCGCTGGAAGTCAATTCTATTTCTGCTGCTGCAGACTCTCTCTCTCCTATCACTCCTGCTGAAAGTTGATTCTATGTCTGCTGCTGAATACTCTCTCTATCCCCTACCACTACCACTGGAAGTCAATTCTATGTCTGCTACTGCAGACTCTCGCTATCCTCTACTTCTCCTGCTGGAAATCAATTCTATGCCTGCTGCTGCAGTCTCCCTCTCTCTCCCCTACCACTACCACTGGAAGTCAATTCTATGTTTGCTGCTGCAGTCTCTCTCTCTCTCCCCTACCACTCCTGCTAGAAGTCAATTATATGTCTGCTACTGCAAACCCTCCCTCTCCCCTACCAATCCTGCTGGAAGTCAATTCTATGTCTGCTGCTGCAGACTCTCTCTCTCCTACCACTCCTGGTGAAAGTCGATTCTATGTCTGCTGCTGCTGCATACTCTCCCTCTCCCCTACCACTACCGCTGGAAGTCAATTCTATGTCTGCTACTGCAAACTCTCTCTCTCCACTACCACTCCTTCCAGAAGTCAATTCTATGTCTGCTACTGCAGTCTCTCTCTCTCCCCCCTACCACTATCACTGGAAGTCAATTGTATGTCTGCTGCTGTACTCTCTCTCTCTCTCTCCCCTACCACTGGAAGTCAATTCTATGTTTGCTGCTGCAGTCTCTCTTTCCACTACCACTCCTGCTGGAAGACAATTCTATGTTTCCTGCTGCAGTCTCTCTCTCTTCCCTACTACTCCTGCTGGAAGTCAATTCTATGTCTGCTGCTGCAGTCTCTCTCTCTCTCTCTCTCTCTCTCTTCTACTTCTCCTGCTAGAAGTCAATTCTATGTCTGCTGCTGCAGTCTCTCTCTCTCCCCTACCACTCCTGCTAGAAGTCAATTATATGTCTGCTGCTGCAGACTCTCTCTCTCCTACCACTCCTGGTGAAAGTCGATTCTATGTCTTCTGCTGCTGCATACTCTCCCTCTCCCCTACCACTACCGCTGGAAGTCAATTCTATGTCTGCTACTGCAAACTCTCTCTCTCCCCTGCCACTCCTTCCAGAAGTCAATTCTATGTCTGCTACTGCAGTCTCTCTCTCTCCCCCCTACCACTATCACTGGAAGTCAATTGTATGTCTGCTGCTGTACTCTCTCTCTCTCTCTCCCCTACCACTGGAAGTCAATTCTATGTTTGCTGCTGCAGTCTCTCTCTCTCCACTACCACTCCTGCTGGAAGACAATTCTATGTTTCCTGCTGCAGTCTCTCTCTCTTCCCTACTACTCCTGCTGGAAGTCAATTCTATGTCTGCTGCTGCAGTCTCTCTCTCTCTCTCTCTCTCTTCTACTTCTCCTGCTAGAAGTCAATTCTATGTCTGCTGCTGCAGTCTCTCTCTCTCCCCTACCACTCCTGCTAGAAGTCAATTATATGTCTGCTGCTGCAGACTCTCTCTCCTCCCATTTCTGCTAAAAGTAAATTATATGTCTACTGTTGCAGACTCTCTCTCTCCCCTACCACTCCTGCTTGAAGGCAATTCTATGTCTGCTGCTGCAGACTCTCTCTCCTACCACTCCTACTTCAAGTCAATTATATGTCTGCTGCTGCAGACTCTTTCCTCTACCACTCCTGCCGGAAGTCAATTCTATGTTTGCTGCTGCTGCAGACTCTACCTCTCCCCTACCACTACCACTGGAAGTCAATTCTATATCTGCTGGTGCAGTCTCTCTCTCTCTCTCCCCTACCACTCATTGCATAGTTACATAGTTACACAGTAATTAAAGTTGAAAAAAGACTTTCAGTCCATCAAGTTCAACCTTTTAAGATCTCCTCTGATCTGCAATATGCAGATTAGTTATTAATGAATTAGCTGTTTATTAAATATTAATTAATTATTAATCAACTATTTATATATTTATTTATTTATTTATTTATTTGAATTATTAATTAATCCAGATGAAGGCAAACAGAAAAAAAAATAGACAATGTCTCAAAGGAAAAAAAAGATTCCTTCCTGACCCCAGATACTGGCGATCGGATATCTCCCTGGATCAATACTCTCTAATTATTCAGGATAACCCTGAATTCCTTTTGTAATTAGAAATAAATCCAGTCCCCTTTTAAATTAATGTATCGAATCCGCTGTCACAGTTGCACAGATTAACCACCCTTTCTGTGAAGAACCCTTTTCTTTCTTTAAGGTGGAATCTTTTTACTTCTAACCTCAAGGGATGTCCTCTTGTCAGTTGAAAACCTCTTGGCACAAAAAGCTCCCTTGACAAATATTTATACTGACCCTGGATTTATTTATATAAGGTAATTATATCTCCTCTTAGATGCCTTTTATTTAGAGAAAATAAGCTTAATTTGGTTAGTCTTTCTTCATAACTTAGCCCCTCCATTCCCCTTATTAGGTGTGTTGCCCTCCTCTGTACCTTTTCCAGCTCTAAAATGTCCTTTTTATGAAGTGGTGCCCAAAATTGTACTCCATATTCCAAATGAGGGCGTACTACCCTTCTTAATACATGCTAATATTTTATTTGCCTTTGCAGCTGCTGCTTGGCTTTGAGCACTGTTACCTAGGTGGTTGTCCACAAGCACTCCTAAATCCCTTTCAATATCAGATACCCCTATATTTGCTCCATTAAGATTATAAATTGCATGGCTATTTTTCAGTCCCAGATGCATAACTTTACATTTATTCGTATTAAATCTCATCTGCCATTTAGATGCCCATTCCTCAATTTTAGGTAAATCCCTTTGGAGGGAAAGCACATCATTATCTGATTTAATTACCTTGCACAACTTTATGTCTTCAGTAGTGATGTCGCGAACATAAAATTTTCGGTTCGCGAACCGCGAACGCAAACCGCCGCAAATGTTCGTGAACCGGTGAACCCGGCGAACCGCCATAGACTTCAATGGGCAGGCGGATTTTAAAACCCACAGGGACTCTTTCTGGCCACAATAGTGATGGAAAAGTTTTTTTAAGGGGACTAACACCTGGACTGTGGCATGCCGGAGGGGGATCTATGTCAAAACTACCACGGAAAATTACACAGTTGATGCAGAGTCTGGTTTTAAGCCATAAAGGGCATAAACCACCTAACATCCCCCTCCATCATCATCCTCCCCTGTATCTCTTTACCCCCTCCCTCATCATCCTCCCCTGTGTCTCTTTCCCCCCTTCCTCATCATCCTCCCCTGTGTCTCATCCCCCCTCCCTCATCATCCTGCCATCTCCCTCATCATCCTCCCCTGTATCTCTTTACCCCCTCCCTCATCATCCTCCCCTGTATCTCTTCCCCCCTCCATCATCATCCTCTCCTGTGTCTCTTTCCCCCCTCCCTCATCATCCTTCCTGTGTCTCTTTTCCCACTTCCTCATCATCCTCCCCTGTGTCTCATCCCCCCTCCCTCATCATCCTCCCACCTCCCTCATCATCCTCCCCTGTATCTCTTTACCCTCTCCCTCATCATCCTCCCCTGTGTCTCTTCCCCCCCTCCATCATCATCCTCTCCTGTGTCTCTTTCCCCCCTCCCTCATCATCCTCCCCTGTGTCTCTTTTCCCCCTCCCTCATCATCTTCCCCTGTGTCTCTTCCCCCCTCCCTCATCATCCTCCCCTGTGTCTCTTTCCCCCCTCCCTCATCATCCTCCCCTGTGTCTCTTTCCCCCCTTCCTCATCATCCTCCCCTGTGTCTCATCCCCCCTCCCTCATCATCCTCCCACCTCCCTCATCATCCTCCCCTGTATCTCTTTACCCCCTCATCATCCTCTCCTGTGTCTCTTCCCCCCCTCCATCATCATCCTCTCCTGTGTCTCTTTCCCCCCTCCCTCATCATCCTCCCCTGTGTCTCTTTTCCCCCTCCCTCATCATCTTCCCCTGTGTCTCTTCCCCCCTCCATCATCATCCTCCCCCGTGTCTCTTTTCCCCCTTCCTCATCATGCTCCCCTGTGTCTCATCCCCCCTCCCTTATCATCCTCCCCTGTGTCTCTTCCCCCCCCTCCATCATCATCCTCTCCTGTGTCTCTTTCCCCCCTCCCTCATCATCCTCCCCTGTGTCTCTTTCCCCCCTCCCTCATCATCCTCCCGCCTCCCTTGATGATTAGAGGGGGAAGAGACACAGGGATAAGTGTGAGGGGTGTTAGGGTAAGGGGTGTTAGGGATAAGGGTGAGGGGGTTAGGTGTTAGGGTGAGGGGTGTTAGGGATAAGTGTAAGAGGTGTTAGGGTTAGGTGTTAGGGTGAGGGGTGTTAGGGATAAGTGTGATGGGTGTTAGGGTTAGGGTGAGGGGTGTTAGGGTTAGGGTGAGGGGTGTTAGGGATAAGTGTGAGGGGTGTTAGGGATAAGTGTGAGGGGTGTTAGGCTTAGGGTGAGGGGTGTTAGGGATTAGTGTAAGGGGTGTTAGGGTTAGGTGTTAGGGTGAGGGGTGTTAGGGATAAGTGTGATGGGTGTTAAAGTTAGGGTGAGGGGTGTTAGGGATAAGTGTGAGGGGTGTTAGGGTTAGGGTGATTGGTGTTAGGGATAAGTGTGAGGGGTGCTAAGGTGAGGGGAGGATGATGATAAGGGGGGACAGAGACACAGGGGTGTCCTTGCAGCAGAGATCAAAAGAGTCCTTCAGGACTGTATTGCACACTGTGTACAGTAGCCTAGCTATGGTTTTCCCTATTGATGCAGTATCACCTACACTCAGCCTCCTCTCAGTAAGACTGCAAGTTAGTTATGATTCCAAAATGGCTGCTGTCCATGAGTTAGAAGGCTCTGGAAGGGAGTGTATGCTGCTGATTGGCTGTAATGTGTCTGCTGACTGTGACATGCAGGGTCAAAGTTTGCTCAATGATAAAGTATAGGGGGCAGGTCGAATATCGCATATGTTCGCAGTTCGCCGCGAACGCGAACATGATATGTTCGCCGGGAACAGTCCGCCGGCTAACTATTCGGGACATCTCTAGTCTTCAGCGAAAATGGAGACATTATTTTCCGGTCCCACCTCTAAGTCATTAATAAATATGTTAAAAAGGAGAGGATCTAATAATACTGAACCCTGAGGAGCCCCACTTACCACATTAGTCCAATCAGAGTATGTTCCATTTAGAACAACCCTTTGCTTCCTGTCTTTTAGCCAGCTCTCAATCCATGAGCAGATATTTACTGCAATTCCTATATCCCTTAGTTTGCACAATAGTCTCCCATGTGGCACTTTATCAAAAGCCTAATAGAAACCAATTAGATTTGTTTGACATGACATATCCCTCATAAATCCATGTTGACTCCTACTTATAATCCATATTCTTGTATATTATCCCTTATTAACCCTTCTAAAAACTTCCCCACTACAGAAGAGATGCTCACTGGTCTATAATTCGCAGGATTTACTGTTGCTCCCTTTTTAAATATAGGTATCACATCTGCTTTTCTCCAGTCATCTGGTAGAGACCCAGTGTTGAGTGAATCTTGAAAAATTAAATATAATGGTTTGGCTATTACAGAACCCAGTTCGCTCAGTACCCTTGGATGTATTTCATCAGGACCCGGGGATTTCCAACCTCTTTTGGATTATTTCCTGCGTTAACCAATTATTTGGCAAAGGTAGTGCAGCCCCATTATGTTGCAGTGTCCCAACCAGTGGTACCTCCCTTGTGTATACCGAAGAAAAGAACCTATTTAGCTCATCTGCCTTTTCCTGGTCACTAATTTTCAGACGGCCTGTGTCACATTGTAATGTTCCTATAGCTTCCTTCCTCGTCTTCTTTCTATTAATAAACTTAAAAAATATTTTAGGGTTAGTCTTACTCTCTTTTGAAATTAATTTTTCATTTTCTATTTTAGCCAGTCTTATAGCCCTTTTGCAAGCCTTGATTTCCTTGTACTTACGTAAAGCAGTCTCTGTCCCCTCTTGTTTGTATAATTTAAATGCCTGTTTTTTACTCCGTATCTTGATCTTTAAATCATTGTTAAGCCACATTGGATGTGATTTACTCCTTTTACTTTTATTCCCACTTGGTATATGGTGATAAGTATGTTTGTTTAGTAAGGATTTGAACGTTGTCCATTTATGTTCAGTATTTTTACCTATCAGTTCTCTGTCCCAGTCTATACTTTGTATTGCTGTCCTTAGAACGTTAAAAGCTGCCCTTTTAAAATTTTGTTGGCCCCTTAAAATTTAGTTTTTTTAATTCAATCTCAAATGAGACTGTGTTGTGATCCCTGTTTCCCAAAGGTTGCCCTATTTCACCATTTGATACTATATCAATATTATTTGTGATGACTAAATCTATGAAAGCTTCATTTCTAGTAGTTTCTTGTATAACCTGGGCCAGATAATAATCCTTGAGTGTACCCAAGAACCTGCTCCCATTAGCTGAACTGCTGGTCTCATTTATCCAGTTTATTTCAGGGTAATTAAAAGCTCTCATTATTAGAACTTGCCCATGCTTAGCTTAATTTCTAATCTGTAACAATAATTGCATTTCCTCACTTTCAGCTATATTTAGGGGTTTATAGCATACTTCTACTAATATTATTTTGGAATTTGCTGCTCCGCTATTTAACTCTACCCACAAACATTCAACATTATCACTAGTTCCACCATAAATATCTTCTCTGACTATAGGCTTAAATTCAGGCTTAACATAGAGTCAAATCCCTCCTCCCACCCCAATCTTTCCTAAATAGGTTATAAACAACCAGATTAACAGTCATGAGATTCATCCCACCACGTTTCATTAATGACTATTAAATCCCATTTCTCATTAACTGCTAATAATTCGAACTCTACGATTTTCCTGGCAAGCTTCTGGCATTAGCAAGCATACACCTTATGTTATAAGTCTGTAGTTCTGAAGTGCCTGCCACTGTAATTGAGTTACTTAGTACTACCTCCCTATTGACTAGACTAACCCTCCCCCCATCTCTTCCCCTATGACTGGTTAATACATCCCTTATACCCTCTACACTTTCTACCCCATTACTTATATCTAGTCCCTCCCCCCCCCCCCCACCTACAAGTTTAAAAACTCCTCCAGCCTTTCTACCATCCCCTAGCATAAAAGCTCCCTCATCATTAAGATGCAATCCATCCCTGCTGTAGATATTGTACTCAAGTGAGAAGTCAGCCCAGTGCTCTAAACACCCAAACCCCTCCTTAGTGCACCACATCTTTAGCCACGCATTAACCTCCCTAAGCTCCTTCTGCCTCTCTGGGCTAGCATGTGGCACTAGTAGTATCTCAGAAAATACTACATTGGAGGTCCTTGCCTTCAGCTTATTACCTAGTTCTCTGAAATCATTCTTTAGGACACTTCATCTTCCACTAACTTTGTCATTGGTACCAATATGTACCAAGACCGCCCCTCCCAATAATTTGTCTACCCGATCCACAACATGCCGAACCCGAGCACCCGGGAGACAGCAAACTATTCGATTGCTGGGATCTGGGTGACAAATCACCCTGTCTACCTTCCTAATAATAGAGCCCCCTACGACAAAAACCTCTCTGTTGCTCTGCCTATTCTGCCCTCCCATTCCTCCAGTAGAACTGTTCTCCCAGCTGTCAGAGGGAACAGCTCTATCTGGCATTGCAATTCCTGAATGGACATCCCCAACAGTTTCACTCAATCTGGCAAATCTGTTGGTGTTTGCCAACGCAGAACTGGCCTGCCTCCTCATGTTCCCCCTGATTCCCCTTCTAACCGTAACCCAGCTACCTCCCTGGACATCCTCACTAGCCCCAGCTCCACCCTCCATGCTAGGCCCAGCTAAACTGTAAACACCAACTCCCTTTCCAGTGGAGTAATATCAGTAAGTGCTGCAATTCTCCTCTCCAGATCTCCAATTTGAGCTTCCAGAGAGGCAACATGTTCACACGTGTCACAGAGGTATGGACCCTGGATCATCGGTTCCAGTATTGCATACATATGACAGGATGTACACTGAGTGAGGTTGCCACTGGACTGACTCATAATTATTATTATTGTCTACAAAAATTCAGTAGGAGAAATAAAGAATGTAAAAACATTTCTTTGTATAAAGTTTTGTAAAAAAAAAAAAAATATATATATATATATATATATTCTTCCCCCTTTGCACTATAAATCCCCCCCCTTTTTCTTTGAACTCCCTTCTTTTATTTAAACTCCTACACTTTTACTAAAATTGCACTTATACCAGAAATGTTCGCAAGCTCACTAGTCCACCCCTTCTCCTGTTTATACTAAATTCTGCCTTCTCACCTGGGTATAATTAGTGCACTCTGCAATTTATCAGCCTTTAATTGCAATGGAAAATCCACTTGCAAACAGCACAAACAGATCACAAACCTTTATACTAGTTTAACGGCTTAAGCGGTAATCCTGAGCATGGCTCGGGGTTCATTTTCTCTTCCTAAATCGGTAACCCCGAGCCTCTCTCAGGGTTACAGCAGGGAGGATCTGAAGGGGCCCCAGTGCTGCCAAAATTCCTCCTCTTTCATCCTCCTCCCTCCTTCCCCCTGATCATCTTCCCCCTGATCATCCTCCTCCTTCCCCCTAACCTCCTCCTCACTTCCCCCTTTCCAGTCCTTATCCTCCTCTCTCCTTACTTTTTATTGGGATCCGATTAGCTGCCTGCTCATCTCTACCCCCGCAGAATGTCTTCCGACAGTGAACTGACCGGTATATGCTAATGACGTAACCCTATTCAACCATAACTGGGCCTATCTAACTCTAACTGTACCTAATAACTCTAACTGTACCTTTTTAACCCGTACTGTACCTGATAACCCTAACTGGGCCTATTTAACCTTAACTGGCTCTATTTAACCCTAACTGTGCCTATCTAATCCTAACTGTCCCTATTTAACCCTAACTGGACCTATCTAACCCTAACTGGCCATATTTAACCCTAACTGTACCTAATAACTCTAGCTGGGCAACTCACAAAACACATACACAAAACATAATAAAGTGAACATTCTAAATATTAAATTTACATTGCCGCAATGTCCCCGTCCTTCTCGTCTTCTGCCCCGGCTGGGCCATTGCAAAAAATTGCAGCTCTTCTTCCGTGGGGGTGTATCCCATTGGGATTGGCTACAAGCATCTGCGTCTTCTGATTGGCTGTTCTCACTGTCAATTAGACTGAAGCCAATCAGAAGGTGCAGATGCATTCAGCCAATCACCCCATGGGGTGTATCCCATTGTGATTGGCTGAAAGCAATAGTGCCTTCTGATTGGTTTAAAGAAGATTAACAGGTCCATCAGCCAATCAGAATGGGATAAAGGGGTGTATCCCATTCTGATTGGCTCACACCATGGTGCCTTCAGATTGGTTGAAATTTGATTGACCGCCATTCTAGCCAATCAGAAGGCACCATTCCATTTTTTTTTACCGGAAGAAGCTCTAGAGGTCTCATTGGCGTCGGGAAGCTCCTACAGGGAGGATTTTTTTTAGAGCTGCATTTTTTCTCAAGGGCCCAAACGGGGTAGAAGAGGACAAGGACGGGGACATCGCGGCAAGGTAAGAATAATATTTGCAGCTGTTTGCGATGGCTCCATGGTGGAAGTAAGCTGCTGCTGTTTTTTATTGTTTTGCGGGGTTGGCGGAGGGGTGATTGGAGCATTTGAATAGGGTTGTGGGGTTTCATGTGCCGAATCTTTTGCCACAAGTGGGGTGGCAGCAAGGGAACGCGGAGCTGTCGGCCGCAGGTGATTAGAATAGGGGAGTAGCTTGCGACCACCCCTTGCGGCCACACAGCTCCTACGGCTATCATTAGAATGAGGTCCATAGACAACCCTGGAAGTGTGGAAATACAGATTTTAGTTTACTGCAAATAAAGTATATTGAAGTTTAGAATATAATACATCTTTTTCTGTTAATCAGGGTCTGTTAGATAAGACACATTTTAAACCCTGAAAACTTCCTTATACCTTTAACCAGTAATGTCTTCAATGTAAATTATGGGGGTGCATGGTAGTGCATAGAACTGTTTCTGGGCTCACTCATATAGCCTGGAGAAGCAGGGTGCACTAACACATTCACAATAATTTACATAGAATCCTCATAGAGCGACTCAGCAACTTTATCTCTAAGTTCGTTTGGAAGCACCTTGATATTGATAGAGGTGGGTGCTTTTTTTTAAATGCACTTTCATGCAATGGAATACTTTGAAACATCCGCTTTTATTCAGAACTAATGAAAATCACCACTGATCACGGTTGGAGTTTAATTTGATGTGAGATCTATAAAGTGATTGGTTATACCAAGTTTAAAACTGCAAGGGAGTGTTCACTTATCCAAATACGGGATTTTACGGCCCTTTTCCTCTTCCCCTACGCAAATGATTGGCAGCGGCAGTGCCGCAGCTAATCACTAGATGACACTGCAGGTTTTGCGAATAGTGCTGCCCAATGCATATGAGGTGAGCCTACAGAAGAGGCCTTGAGCTATGAGAGGCGTGCCCGAGGCCCTCGAGGGCCGAGGGCCCTCACCAGATATAGCGATGGCCTCGCTGTTGATTCAGCGCCGTCGAGTTACGCCACGTCGGAAAGGGGAATAATTACAGGCCTTCCCTGAAACCTGGCGGTGCCATCTAGCAGATACTTGCTGGCACTGCATCTGTCAACGCTGGCAATATGTTTGCGCTTAAACAACGGGATAGATCTGATTGTACTCTTGTAATATTAACTGATTTTTGAAACTCGGCTTTCATTTTCTATTTGTGTTTTGAAAGGATAGCAAAATAGCTGGTAAACTCAACCCTGAATACGTGGGTTTTGTGCGTATATGTGTGTGTGTTGCGTGACTGCTGTGTTTGTGTGTGTGACTGCTGTATTGGTATGTGTGTGTGCAAGTTGTGTGTAACTGCTGTGTGTTACGTGTGTGTGACTGCTGTGTGTGTATGTGACTGCTGTGTAACTGTTGTGTGTGTGACTGCTGTGTTGTGTGTGTGACTGCTGTGTTTGTGTGTTTATGTGTGAGACTTCTGTGCGTGTGAGACTGCTGTGTGTCGTGTATGTAACCGCTTTGGGTGTGTGCGTGAGACTCCTGTGTGATGTGTGATTACTGTGTGTGTGTATGCCTGCTGTTTGTGTGTTAGTGTGTGACTGACTGCTGTGTTTGTGTGTGTGGGTGTGTGACTACTGTTACTGTGTGTGTATGTATGTGTGTGTTTGACTGACTGCTGTGTTTGTGTGTGCGTGTGTTGGGTTGGGTCATTAAAAGCAAAATAACAATATAACATTTCATTTGGTTTCTTTTAATTGATTTTTTTCAAACAGGAAGGCAGAAATTTAAGACTGACTACACAGCGTTTCTGTTAATAAGAACCCAACCCTCTATAAAATATTACCAATCTCTATGCTCTGTCTATACGGGTGTCAGTACAAATAGAGTACTACTAAGGGACACTGATGATGTTCTGAGATCTGTCAGGAAATGACAGTGTCAGCAAGTTCATGTGTAGGTTTTATTCTTACGGGACAATGACAGAGGCGCAGAGGGGTACGGCGACAGCCATTAATGAGGTAAACTGTTTTTAAAATACATTTTCTGACTATTTGCCCTATTAAATTCCAGCCTCGTAGATAAGAGGCTTCTACTTAAAACCTATGTGCAGCAGGGCCATCCGTATCAACACGGAGAAAATCTCAATGAGGAGTGACAGCCTGCGAGATGATCTTGCAGGCTTCCAAACCTCATCAATTGCTGCAGGGGTCCTAAACATAAGCCCTGCCATGGGGGGTACTCCAACTACTCCTCCGACACCTAAAATTAAACCCCCCTCTATGCTGGGGGACCCCTTGCTGCAGGGGTCCATAGGGCAACAAAAATTAACCCCATACTCATGGGGGTCAATACAGATCCCCATAAGCCCTTTGTTAACCCTATAACTCATGGGGGTCAATACAGACCCCCATAAGCCCTTAATTAACCCTGTCACACATGGGGGTCAAAACAGACCACCATAAGCCTTAATTAACCCTGTCACTCATGGTGGTCAATACAGACCCCCATAAGCCCTTAATTAACCCTACAACTCATGTTAATTAAGGGCTTATGGGGGTCAATATAGACCCCCATAAGCCCTTATTTAACCCTATAACTCATGGGGGTCAATACAGACCCCCATAAGCCCTTAATTAACCCTACAACTCATGTTAATTAAGGGCTTATGGGGGTCAATACAGACCCCCATAAGCCCTTATTTAACCCTATAACTCATGGGGGTCAATACAGACCCCCATAAGCCCTTAATTAACCCTATAACTCTATATACAGACCCCAAGTCCTTAATTAATCCTGTCACTCATGGGGGTCAATACAGACCCCATAAGCTTTAATTAACCCTGTCACTCATGGGGGACAATACAGAACCCATAAGCCCTTAATTAACCCTATAACGCATGGGGGGTCAATACAGACCCCCATAAGCCCTTAATTAACCCTAAAACTCATGGGGGTCAATACAGACCCCCATAAGCCTGTCACTCATGGGGGTCAATACAGACCCCCATAAGCCTTAACTAACTCAGTCACTCATGGGGGTCAATACAGACCCCCATAAGCCCTTAATTAACCCTATAACTCATGGTGGTCAATACAGACCCCCATAAGCCCTTAATTAACCCTATAACTCTATATACAGACCCCCAAAGACCCTTAATTAACCCTGTCACTCATGGGGGACAATACAGAACCCATAAGCCCTTAATTAACCCTATAACGCATGGGGTGTCAATACAGACCCCCATAAGCCCTTAATTAACCCTAAAACTCATGGGGGTCAATACAGACCCCCATAAGCCTGTCACTCATGGGGGTCAATACAGACCCCCATAAGCCTTAACTAACTCAGTCACTCATGGGGGTCAATACAGACCCCCATAAGCCCTTAATTAACCCTATAACTCATGGTGGTCAATACAGACCCCCATAAGCCCTTAATTAACCCTATAACTCTATATACAGACCCCCAAAGACCCTTAATTAACCCTATCACTCATGGGGGTCAATACAGACCCCCATAAGCCCTTAATTAACCCTGTCACTCATGGGGGACAATACAGAACCCATAAGCCCTTAATTAACCCTATAACGCATGGGGGGTCAATACAGACCCCCATAAGCCCTTAATTAACCCTAAAACTCATGGGGGTCAATACAGACCCCCATAAGCCTGTCACTCATGGGGGTCAATACAGACCCCCATAAGCCTTAACTAACTCAGTCTCTCATGGGGGTCAATACAGACCCCCATAAGTCCTTAATTAACCCTATAACTCATGGTGGTCAATACAGACCCCCATAAGCCCTTAATTAACCCTATAACTCTATATACAGACCCCCAAAGACCCTTAATTAACCCTGTCACTCATGGGGGACAATACAGAACCCATAAGCCCTTAATTAACCCTATAACGCATGGGGTGTCAATACAGACCCCCATAAGCCCTTAATTAACCCTAAAACTCATGGGGGTCAATACAGACCCCCATAAGCCTGTCACTCATGGGGGTCAATACAGACCCCCATAAGCCCTTAATTAACCCTATATCTCATGGGAGTCAATACAGACCCCCATAAGCCCTTAATTAACCCTATAACTCTATATACAGACCCCCAAAGACCCTTAATTAACCCTGTCACTCAAGGGGGTCAATACAGACCCCCATATGTCCTTAATTAACCTTGTCACTCATGTTAATTAAGGGCTTATGGGGGTCAATACAGACACCCATAAGCCCTTAATTAACCCTATACTCCTGGGGGTCAATACAGACCCCCATAAGCCCTTAATTAACCTATAACTCTATAAACAGACCCCTATAAGCCCTTAATGAACCCTGTCACTCATGCGGGTCAATACAGACCCCCATAAGCCTTAATTAACCCTGTCACTCATGGGGGTCAATAAAGACCCCCATAAGCCCTTAATTAACCCTAAAACTCATGGGGTCAATACAGACCCCCATAAGCCTGTCACTTATGGGGGTCAATACAGACCCCCATAAGCCTTATTTAACCCTGTCACTCATGGGGGTCAATAAAGACCCCATAAGCCCTTAATTAACCCTATAGCTCATTGAGTCAATACAGACCCCCATAAGCCATTAATTAACACTATAACTCATGGGGGTCAATACAGACCCACATAAGCCCTTAATTAACCCTAAAACTCATGGGGGTCAATACAGACCTGCATAAGCCTTAATTAACCCTGTCACTTATGGGGGTCAATACAGACCACCATAAGCCTTAATTAACCCTGTCACTCATAGGGGTCAATACAGACCCCCATAAGCCCTTAATTAACCCTACAACTCATGTTAATTAAGGGCTTATGGGGGTCAATACAGAACCCCATAAGCCATTAATTAACCCTATAACTCATGGTGGTCAATACAGACCCCCATAAGCCCTTAATTAACTCTAAGACTCATGGGGGTCAATACAGACCCGCATAAGCCTTATTTAACCCTATAACTCATGGGGGTCAATACAGACCCCCATAAGCCCTTCATTAACCCTATAACTCTATATACAGACCCCCATAAGTCCTTAATTAACCCTGTCACTCATGGGGGTCAATACAGACCCCCTAAGCTTTAATTAACCTTGTCACTCATGGGGGACAAAACAGACCCCATAAGCCCTTAATTAACCCTATAACGCATGGGGGATCAATACAGACCCCCATAAGCCCCTAATTAAACCTATAACTCCTAGAAGTCAATACAGACCCCCATAAACCCTTAATTAACCCTAAAACTCACGGGGGTCAATACAGACCCCCATAAGCCTGTCACTCATGGGGGTCAATACAGACCCCCATAAGCCTTAACTAACCCTGTCACTCATGGGGGTCAATACAGACCCCCATAAGCCCTTAATTAACCCTATATCTCATGGGAGTCAATACAGACCCCCATAAGCCCTTAATTAACCCTATAACTCTATATACAGACCCCCAAAGACCCTTAATTAACCCTGTCACTCAAGGGGGTCAATACAGACCCCCATACGTCCTTAATTAACCTTGTCACTCATGTTAATTAAGGGCTTATGGGGGTCAATACAGACACCCATAAGCCCTTAATTAACCCTATAACTCCTGGGGGTCAATACAGACCCCCATAAGCCCTTAATTAACCTATAACTCTATAAACAGACCCCTATAAGCCCTTAATTAACCCTGTCACTCATGCGGGTCAATACAGACCCCCATAAGCCTTAATTAACCCTGTCACTCATGGGGGTCAATAAAGACCCCATAAGCCCTTAATTAACCCTATAGCTCATGGGGGTCAATACAGACCCCCATAAGCCTGTCACTCATGCGGGTCAATACAGACCACCATAAGCCTTAATTAACCCTGTCACTCATAGGGGTCAATACAGACCCCCATAAGCCCTTAATTAATCCTACAACTCATGTTAATTAAGGGCTTAGGGGGTCAATACAGACCCCCATAAGCCATTAATTAACCCTATAACTCATGGTGGTCAATACAGACCCCCAAAAGGCCTTAATTAACTCTAAGACTCATGGGGGTCAATACAGACCCGCATAAGCCTTATTTAACCCTATAACTCATGGGGGTCAATACAGACCCCCATAAGCCCTTAATTAACCCTATAACTCTATATACAGACCCCCATAAGTCCTTAATTAACCCTGTCACTCATGGGGGTCAATACAGACCCCCCTAAGCTTTAATTAACCCTGTCACTCATGGGGGACAATACAGACCCCATAAGCCCTTAGTTAACCCTATAACGCATGGGGGATCAATACAGACCCCCATAAGCCCCTAATTAAACCTATAACTCATAGGGGTCAATACAGACCCCCATAAGCCTGTCACTCATGGGGGTCAATACAGACCCCCATAAGCCTTAACTAACCCTGTCACTCATGGGGGTCAATACAGACCCCCATAAGCCCTTAATTAACCCTATATCTCATGGGAGTCAATACAGACCCCCATAAGCCCTTAATTAACCCTATAACTCTATATACAGACCCCCAAAGACCCTTAATTAACCCTGTCACTCAAGGGGGTCAATACAGACCCCCATACGTCCTTAATTAATCTTGTCACTCATGTTAATTAAGGGCTTATGGGGGTCAATACAGACACCCATAAGCCCTTAATTAACCCTATAACTCCTGGGGGTCAATACAGACCCCCATAAGCCCTTAATTAACCTATAACTCTATAAACAGACCCCTATAAGCCCTTAATTAACCCTGTCACTCATGCGGGTCAATACAGACCCCCATAAGCCTTAATTAACCCTGTCACTCATGGGGGTCAATAAAGACCCCATAAGCCCTTAATTAACCCTATAGCTCATGGGGGTCAATACAGATCCCCATAAGCCTGTCACTCATGGGGGTCAATACAGACCCCCATAAGCCTTAATTAACCCTGTCACTCATGGGGTCAATACAGACCCCCATAAGCCCTTTTATTTTATGTACCTTAGGTTTTTTTTTTTTTTTCTGGGGTTAATAATAGTCTTCTAATTGTCGTATGAGGGTTTATAACCCCACTGCCGATGAGGAAGCATCACACGGCTGTCTCGGGCTGCTCCAAGGCAGCACGTAGGTGATTTAGGAGCCCTTGCTAGCACTTTTTTATGATTCTTCCGAGGTGCGAGATTCACCTAATAGACTTAAGGCTGCGTGGTATTCCGTAGCTCTCTCTGAGCTTTTTCTCGGACATTTTTCAGACTCATCTCGCAAAGCAGGCTGCGAGGGAAGTATTGGGGATTCTATCCTCGCAAACAGCAAAAAACTGCAGAGGACCGAGCGAACTACGAGGGCTAATTAATGAGGGCCTTTATATGTTTTATTTACTGCTGTTTGCACATGTATTGCTCATGTTAATTAATGGTGTACTAAAAATAGATTTAACATGAAAAACAAGTAAAGTGGCCCTAACTATATTTATCACACTACAACAAGAGTAAATAGTGCCGAAACAAAGTCTGATGGTACAGTTGTACAAGCCCATGGAACACCGAGATTCTTTACTGTCATACGCTGAAGGAATCCGATGGGGATTCCCTTCCCCTCTTACCTTGATCCCCATTTATAGATATATAGACCACCATGGTACCTAACTGTCAGCCCCATGCCACGGAGGTCCCTAAAGGACCTCTGTGAATCCTAAACATTAACCCCTACCACCCAGGTCCCTAACAGATAATACTAAATTAACCCTTATGCAATGGGGGTCCAGTAATGACCTCCGTGGCACATAATTACAAGGACCTCCATGGCACTAACACTGAGCCCCAATGCAAAGAAGTCCTTACAGGATCTCTATGGCATCTAAATATGACATATATGCTATGGAGGTCCTATTATTAACCCCTATGCGTCTAAAATGTATCCTTAAAGGACCCCCATGGTACTGAAAACATAACCCCTAGTACCATGGGAATCTATGTAGACCCCCATGATACTTAAAACATTACCCTTATTACCACTTAAAGGAACCCCATGGTATCCTAAAGTTAAACTCTATTACCGTTGTGGTTCTTAAAAGACCTCCATGGTATCTAAAATTAACCCCCTATGTGCCTTGGGGGTCTTCAAGGAATAAACACAACACTATAAAAATATATACAATTAAACTACATTATAAAAACACTGTAAATCTAGAATATTGAAGGACCTTATCAAACCTGAGCATTCTCATTGGTTCAAACAATTTTCCCACGCAAAATATAAATGACAGATTTTTCAGCCTGTCCATGGCATGTAATATAAATCTTTATGCCATGGATGTCTTGCAAGGACTAAGCATTCTGGTGGGTGGGGGATATCCTTCAGATCCCTGTGCTCTTATGGGATAGAGGTACTAGGGTGGAGATCCATGAGATCCCCCAAGTTTGTGTGATGATTAGTGTCTTAGGGGCAGGTTATTAACACCTTAATTTTGTTGGATATGAGAAATCAAGCCTCATATCTAACTGAATTGAGTAGTTTGTGTGATCATAGTGTCAAATTTGACACTGGAATCACTGGAAGGAAATTTGAATGTGACTGCTACCTCAACCTTGTCAACTTGACATGCAAATTGACAATGTATCCAATTGTAATAGGGCCCATAAATACCATGAAAAAGGACACACACATATGTCCCCATTGTTCCCATGCACCTTACAAATTCAGCCTTCTGCAATTTCACCTCACCATGCTCATTCACTGTCATTTATTCTATTAATTCTTATACATCTATACTCTATTTATATTGCTCAGTCTGTGAGGACCATTCACAAGGCTGAGGTGCACATGGCAAATGATGCACTAGTGGACATAATGGAAGTAGATGTGTATTGAAGGATAATAATCTTTGGAATGTATCCTAGGAACAGATCCAGTGACCTTGATCAATTCACTTTATCTGCTTTTACCTCCTCGCTAAAATTACATATTGTGAAAGAAATGTATTATGCTTACAAAATTGCCCACACATTAATGTACTGAAGAGGCATCGGGTTTCTTTCTGTATTACAATGGCAAAATGCATGATTATGTTCCAGTTTATTCAGAATGCAGCTTCCCCACACAAAAACAAATACTTTGTAAACATGGATGAAACTGTGTACTTGTTAGGAAATAGCTGTGGCATCAAAATGCTATAAATTATGGCATCATAAAATCCCATTATGTGTAAGTGCATCATGGGTTTTATCAAACATGCCTTGCTCCCACAAAGACATATAAATAAATAAATGAATATATATATATATATATATATATATATATATATATATATATATATATATATATATATATATATTAACATTATGTGAAGAGTTAACTATTTAAATGTTAGTGTCTAATGTATGATTGGCTGCATTTATTATGAACAGACAAATGGTAGATTCCCACACTTCGCCGTGGACCATCAGTGATCCGCAGGCTTCAGATGGTCCACAAAACAACTGGGATTATAAAAAAATATGAAACCAAATAAGTAGGATAAACTTGCATACATGTCTAGTGCTTTCCTGATAGATTGTGCTGTCTTTAATTTGTTACCTTTTTATGCAAATGTGATACAGTGGAAGCTCCAATTTTAGTTTCCACTTGCCAGTTTCCTAACTTTGAATACACAGAAAGCATCTATCCGGAAAATAGAAATGGCTGCTATTTCAATAGGACTAATGAAAAGCTAATTTGTTTACAAGAATACACTCTCTTGAAACAGAATATTTAAGAAGCAGTCCAGCAAAGAAAATGGAGTCCAACAAATCACTGAACATAAATGTATATAAAAATGAAAAACAAAATAGTCTAAGTTTTTTTTTTTTACTTTCTAAATACATTTTATCAAGATTAGTTACACAAAAGCATATATAAAGTAGTGACAAAAGTGGTTCATGCTCACTATTTGTGCAAACTGTATATTCCAGTCCCTTTCTTTTAGAGTGAGTCATGGAGAAAGCAAGCATTGTTCAATTAAGTAGGTTGGAATCTGCTGTGTTGACCTTATGATTATGATACACAGCCATGGGTATATTTAAATTGTATGCTGCCCTAGGCCATTCAGATTTGTGCTTACACACTGTGCTCTACTTGCAGCTCCTCCTTCCCCCTTCATGTATCTCAAGTCTTACATTTATGTGTATTTATGTATATATTATTTCTCTCTCTCTCTCTAGATATATTCTATATATATATATATATATATATATATATATATATATATATATATATATGAGAGAGAATTAATAGTACATTTATAAGCCCATCTGAAAGTCTAAAAATAAGTTAAAAACATATTTCTTGCTAAGTTTTCACAGAAATACAGGCATTGTACTGCATTCTGTTGGGACTGTATATGGTATGTCAGACATTGCCAAATGCAGTTACAAACAGAACTGTTATTGCATATAGACATTTCTTACAAAAACATAATTCAATGTGCTACATTGTATCTTCAGACAGCCTGCTGCCCCCTGAAGATGTGCTGCCCTAGGCATTGTGGGCCTGGTGCAGAAGCATTCCCCTGTACACACTGTTAACATATACACTTGTGCTAATTGCTTACATGTTTCATAAACTGTGTTGTGTAATAAAAATAAATCTATGTAACCGGTAGGTAAAAAAAAAATCTTAAAATAATTCACTTTTTATAAACAAATGCTTGACCGCCGTCCTATTTACCACATCAGACTCATTTTGTTTCCCCATATTTTTCGTGTACTCATATCAAAGCCAAAGATAACATCTGGATCTGGAATATTTCATCTATCAGCACAAGATGAAGCACAGAAAATGGAGAAGACTCAAGAATACAAAAATAAATATGACAAGGTGAGCAAATAAATGAATTGATACCAGATGAATGCCGGCCTTCTTTTAAAGCAGGCTGTTGGGAAACTGCCAGAAAGCCTAAAATAGAGTGACACAGAAGTTTATTTTTTCTATTTTCAGAAAGTGGAGAGCAAGAACATTTGCTCAAGTCATGAAGGCAGAGCTTTTATCCAAGGCAAGAAACCAAATCAACCAGTACATGTACATCCTTGAAGCATGGGAGTATTTAGGGTTTATGCCGCCCTATGCCATCCGCAAATCATTAGTTTAAGTTTTTCCGAAAAAGACGTACGAGATGCGAAAACAAGGATGCAACCCGTGTGACCTGAAAAACATTAGAAACACAAGAAATACACACAACAAACACATAAAAAGCTTACTCACAGCAAGGGGGGGCACCCAGGACCTCTGCAAGAGAAGTTACACCTCGATTTAACTCCAAATTTCATGAAAAGCTTACCTACAGCAAGGGGGGGCACCCAGGACCTCTGCAAGTGAAGTTACACCTCCATTTAAGTCCAAATTACAGAGTTTAGACACCCGAAAATCCCCTAAGCGAGAGAAAAAATGGCAGCCGAATAAAACCAAAACGAGGCTAAAGGACCCTAAACACGCAAAACGCCACCACACACCTACGGATTTTCCGAAAAAAGTCAGATGACATCCGAAAACAAGGACGCAAAATAAGCCACAGCCGCATACCACACATTAGGCGCCATTTTAGAACACTAATTTACACAATCCGGAAGTACACAGCTACCCTAACGGATTTGCCTCGCGCACGCACACTATTACACTACAAACTGCACACATTCATGACACTTACACAGCAGCTCCACAGCGCTGATGCTGCAGCAACATGAAAACAGATTGCCAGCTCTTCAACACAATTCCTGCATATATTACTTCACAATTGGTAAAGTATATTAATTTCTTATTTTATTCATTATTCATTGCCATACCAAAAAAAAAACCACCAACGCTGCTCATAGCACAGAAACAACCAAGAGCCTCGCAATGAGCACCGAAGGCGTTCATTGCGAGCTGCGCTCAGCGCGAAGCTCACAATGAGCACAGAAGGATCTTGCAACACCAACAAAATTAATTTTGCACACAAACAACATTACCTGCCTTACAATCTTATTGCCGTCATTTTTTGACGGGCAAGTCGCTAGTTTATTATATATAATTATCATGTATGACACATATCATAACGTCTCAAAGTAAACAAACGCGAAATTCAAGGGAGTTTGCTTATGATATGAATTTTGATCAAGAGTAACCTAAATGGGCTCCTTGATCAGATCAGGAAAATTATTATTTATTTAAAAGGAAGGAATGGGAATGTGGGAAGAAGAAAATTGGGAGGGGAGGACAGCGACCCATGTGTCATAATTTTGAAAGGGAGTTCATAGCGTATTATGGAGTCAAAAACAAGAATTTGTAGGGTTGTGTAGTTCTGCCAGTCTTCCCAGGTTTTGTTTAAAGCTTTGTTAATGTATAAAAGGAAGGCAGTGAGCTTCTCCATTGTGTGGATATGGTAATTTGTATCTTAAATTTGAGTTAACGTAGGAGTTTATGGCTCATTCCAGGCAGCTGACAAAACACATCTGGCTGCTGTTAATATATGTTTGATGAGTTTTTCTTATGGTGGGGAATTTCATGAAGGGGTAGGGAGAAATGTAAGGTCCTTGGTGTGAGTGGTATGGTTATACCTGTCATTATACATATGGGTAGATTCAAAAGATATTTGTGAGATGAACCATCCTGACCATACTGCCTCCAACAGAGTGGGGTAGAGGAGGGATATATTTTATGGAGGTGTTGGGGAGTCATATTCCAAGGGTTAATACTTTATAATCATTTCTTTGA
The DNA here is from genome assembly GCA_027410445.1 of Discoglossus pictus. Classification (NCBI taxonomy): domain Eukaryota; kingdom Metazoa; phylum Chordata; class Amphibia; order Anura; family Alytidae; genus Discoglossus; species Discoglossus pictus. Next base: position 332,761,916 of record CM050165.1, read on the forward strand.
AAATTATACATATAGAAGTAGAAGCTAGGGAGTCGCAAACCTCCTGCCATTCTGAAAGGTTGCAGATGTCACCTATATCCGCCTCTGAAGCCGGCACATAGGGAGGTTTAACCTTAAGAGAATAAGGCTTCAGTAAAACAAAGAGCCAGGATATTAAACTTTTGTCCCCTGGAGAGGCCTTTAAACACATGGATTCAAAAGGGATTGCATCAGAGAGGGTTTTAGATATTATCATTGAATTATAGTAATGTCGGAGATGAACGAAAAAGAAAAGATGCCTCTGGTTAGAGTTGGGGAATTTAGAACTTAATTCTGCCCACTGGAGGAGTTTGGAACCAGAATACCCCCACCCTGGAGAGACACTTGCAAGACCACCAAATTAGTTTTTTTTAAATTTAAAAATGAACTTTATGATATTGTCCCTACCCAATAATGCTCTTAGATACGTATTTCCAAATATTCTGTGTTTTTTTAATAATGGATACAATATAGTCAAATATATTATAATAAAAATCCTACTTAATTTGTTACTTACATGCAGTTATTTTATTTTCTGCTCTTTTTTACAAGTTAGTGATTACCCTGAATGCATGTCCCCTAAAATGCGGCAACCCTAATTAACAGTACATACCATAAGACAAAGTAGTTTAGAAGGACCTCCCTTTTGGGAAATCAGCACAATTAAGCAGCTCAGACAAGTCAATATCTGCCCAAAACAAGGAGTAGTTTCATATATTAGTTAATAAATTAAGAATAATTTGTTCATTATCAAGTCTAGTTCTTCCAAATAGTGATCTGCAAATGTAGAACAGTTGTGTTTTAATATTTAGAATTCATAGGCAGCAGATAAACAGCATTACTATTTTACTCAAATAATAAATTGATTAAAAATACTTTGAAGTGGTCTAAAAAGCTTATCGGCAGGGAGTCTAACACTTTCCACAACAATGTACAAAAGAGCAAGACATGGCGTCCATTATATACAATGTCCAACCTGTTTGCAGTAAGCTCCCTAGATTATGGTCCTGCCTTATGTTTGGCTTGTCACTCCTTGGTGTGGAGGGAGTGAGATGATCATGTTAGACAAACAAATGTTTATTTTAAGACATATTTGAGCTTTAAAAAAATTACCTTCTCTCTACAAGTTCTTACTACATAGAGGATACGTGGTTTATCCTCCAAGACAGTGTGTGCTCTGTATGGGAGCTAATCCGGAATTACTCAGTTGATTTGTTTGTTTCCGTGTTAATACATATAGGAGCATTGATTATATATGTTTTTTCTTGTATGGATCACAGACGATAGGACTGTATATAGTGCAGTTAGCTTATCCATGGCTAGGAATGTAGAGGATAAATAGTGGGTCCTCCAAGATAGCCTGCTGTTTCAGATCGGGAACTCCACTATATTTGATAGGGATATATTACCAGTGTCTGTGATCCTTTCGTAAGGATTTTTTCCCTTTAGTTGGTTGTTGTCTCATTTGTTAGACCTATAAGTATCTCCTTATGTATATACCACTACAATTACAGTTTTTGCGCAGTTCATTAATAGTGCAGATAGAAATTCTAATATGACATTTCATTTTACACTGTGTCATAATATGATATTAATATGTATAACTTAGATCATTGACGCTTAACAGCTGGTCCTGGGATTGGTGTCTATCTCTGAGACGTTATCTTCTGGTGATTATGAATGAGGAGAGGCTAACATTTTTTATAAACCATCCCAATTTATAAAAGTTATAGATTAAAGAGGAATTTATTAGTAGTTAAAAAATACTCTATTCAGCTAAAAATTCAGTAAATCATCCTGTCAAACATGTCCTGGATCTCGCAGCCAGCCTTATGAGCACTGGAGGGTGACCAGTCAGTTTAAAAAAAAAATGTTGAGAACCACTGGCATAAACTGCTTCAAATGGCACGCTGACCTTTGCGAGCAGCAGCACAGGGCCACCGCTTCAAATACTTAAATTAATATAACAGGAAGTATCGGCCAGAAAAACAGGATGACTGGAAGGTTTACGGGTAACATCCAGATTACTTAGCTGAAGTGGAGTTGTGCTCATAAGTTTGTGTACCCTGGCAGAAATTGTGATATTTTGACCTTAATATCATCGAGCCACTCTGGGGAGATCTCAAACGTGCGGTTCATGCAAGACGACCAAATACTTTGCATGACCTGGAGGCATTTTGCCAAGATGAATGGGCAGCTATACCAACTGCAAGAATTAGGGGCCTCATAGACAACTATTACAAAAGACTGCACACTGTCATTGATGCTAAAGGGGGCAATACACAGTAATAAGAACTAACGGTATGCAAACATTTGATCAGGCCCATTTGGGTGATTTCTGTTATTATGTTGTTAAAAGGAGCCAAACAACTATGTGGTATTAATTGGCTTCATATGATCACTATCCTTCAATAAAATACTTTTTTATTGCATGATCAGTCATATTTTCTAAATAAATGTGAACATTTCACAATTTCTACCAGGGTATGCAAACTTTTGAGCACAACTGTATATATATATATATATATATATATATATATATATATATATATATATATATATATATATATATATATATATACTTTGTTTAATGTTATCATTGGAAGCTGGGTTTAAAGAACATTTTCCAAATATACCTTTGTCTGTACATCGGATTATTGAGCTGCGAATAGATTCACCTACAGGCAAACAAAATATACTAAAAATGTGTGATTTGTCTGGCATGGATTAACTTGGGAAGAGACTGCAGTATATCAAGTAATAATATGTATATTATAATTAATGATTTGTTTGGCATATGTAGGGGCTAAACACCTGGAGGTCGCTCTTTTGGATCGATAATTCCCCTTTTCATAGAACCCTCCCATCCTCTTCACCTCCTAAATGTCTTTCATCTGAAGGAAAGCCCCTAAAAGAAAGTATGTGGTACTTACACTTCATAAAAAATGGTGGTAACACTACCCGACAGTGAATAATGTTATATGAATATACGTTCCATTTGACAATGTTGGGAGGACTGCAGTATGATGCAGGGAGGAAGTTACTGCAATGCAGTTGCATTTCTCAAAAATATGTTACTTTAAATTCTATTAAATGTAGGTCCAATAAAAAGGATTATTTTGCACACATTAATGGTCTACATAAAATTAAGATAGCGTATTGTCTGCTGTGACTAACACATCCATGACATCAGTGATTAAATGAATAAAGGTCACATCCATGTAGATGCACTGCTCATTTTTTTTCCTTTCTCTGCATCATGGATGAAAATGTATTCAAATAAGTAGATTTTCCAGGGGCTGAAAGTCCAGCTAATATGCAAATGAAATAACTGATTATGTCCTGTAGCAACACACTTGTGTCATCCGCTTACGTAGGGATTATACTGAAATTGCCTGAAACTATATGTGAGACTCACTAAGACTTAATATACTAGCCAGTGCACATCAACTTTTGTGCAGTGCCATTAGTTTTAAATAATCGTGTTGGATTGCAATAATTTTAGACATGCATGCTTGATCTGTTACAGCTTGTACTTGGAGATAAATGGCTTTCATTATAGTGATTCCAAATGCATTATATACCAGTATCAAATGGTCTCTAGTTAGTGGGGGAGGAAATGAAGCATTTGCCTTCAGAATGAGATCATGGAGCTTCCAATACCTGGGTTTTTACAAATATCATTTGAAGCTGCTTAGCTTCTTAACTAAACAAAGTATATACAAAGTAAATTTAAAGAAATAAATATGTATTTACAATACCTACTAAAATCCATAAACCTTCCATATCTCTTTAATACATTAGTTTGTTTCCTTTATTTTTGTAAGAAATTATATTTCATGCGTTAGAAGATCACAATTAATACTTACATGTCATAAAGTATGTGTTAACAGATAGATCTGATAATTGGCATAGACATCGAACTTATCTATCACTCAAGAATCCAGAACGTATATTTCCTTTACATTCCAAAATGTTATGATAGCTGTTCTTCTCCATAATTTAATCAAACCAAAACAAGGATAAGGTGACAGTTCATGAATGTCTTTTTATATTATTATGTTAGGGCAAACTTAAAAGGACAGGGAACTCACATATTTTTATGTATTTAAAAAAACAGGTTTTGTATATCTCTTATGCGGGGTCTTACGGGTTTAAACACTTCTGATCCATATCACTCCATATTTTCACCCATTTATTTCCAAAATTCTGAAGATCTGACATAGATTCAGACACCCTGTAAAATTCATTGCCTCTCCATCTTTCTTCCAAACAATTTACAGTAACACAAGTTCACATTACGTTAAGTCTAAAATAACTCATTAAGTTTTCCATCTTTCACGTGGTTTGAAATTCCCATGTCTGTAATTCCCAGGTAGAAGGGTTACTTTTTGGATTCCCTTTACTCATTTATCATTACCTATTTCCCTCAATCCAATACTAAATCGACGATAACATGGGAGACAGAAATAGGAAGTGACCAAGAGTTTGACAATTGGAAAAGTAAGTTGGACTAATACTTCAACTAACTTTTTGATCTCTCTGACATACCTCAAAGGACTTCACAGTTAATATTTTGAACCTTGCATTGCTGCACTAGTTGAACCCACATACAAGCAATCACTGTTTCCGTGACTGTCCAACCTCAGGTACGTCATCAAATCTGGTGGGGTTGTCCAAAACTTAAAAGATGCCTGGTCTAAAATTGTTACCCTTGGCTCTGAAATCCTGGACAAACAATTACATGTGAATCAAGAATTTTGTGTTCTTCCGCCAGACATACCTGAGATGAGAAATGCTGAGAATAAGTTCTTTAATTTTATGATGCTGGGCACTAAAATGAAAGCTTGACCACAACTAAAAATAGCAGTCACTATGTTTCAGACTAATAATTCAGAGGATAAACTATTCAAGATTGTTTACACCAATTTTTGATGTTCTATTGGTCTTTTCTCTGTGGTTTCATGGTCCAGTGCATCCATTATATACCACTTATATACTAGTTTTCAAAATAGAACACCATTTTATTATTTTGTAATAACTTCAAATATTTATTATGATAATCATAAAATATAATAAACTTCTTTCGTAGTTGATATGTTAGATCCAGCTATCAATCTTGTCACAATGGATGGGAACATTTGTTTTAAACAAAAAAAAAATTAGAATGAAAAAAATTGACTGTAAATGCAGTTTTGCAGCACTACCATTACCTTCATCGAACATGCTAGACAAATATGTGATTTTTATGTCCCTTCAATCAAAATAATTATTTCCTTATAGTAGCATGAAATCTAAAAAAATTAAATTAATGATCGAGTAACTGAACCAATTTCTGCTGGAAAGTAGCATACAATCACTTTACAGTAACTCCAAATTAAATCACATGAAGGACAACTGAGGATATATTCTTAGTACCATATTCTTAGTTAAGCTAATTAACTATGTATGCAGTTGGTTTATACAAAAACTTTATTAAATGATAATACAAGGAAATCTGGCCTTTCTTCTGGATGTGTTATGTTGGGATTTTATGTCATTGAAATTAAATGAAATAATGAATAGCATATTTATATGACAATATCCATGGCATTGTATTTTCATTGAGAACATTTAAACCATTCTGTTTTTCCCAGATTCCTTAATAAATGTCATGATGACACTTATGGCCAATGGGTGACTTTTTATTTAATGCTTGATTACATTGACTGATACATTTATGAAATTAAAAATTGCAAAAGAGAGTAAGACTAACCCTAAAATATTTTATTAGTATATTAATGGGAAGAAGACGAGGAAGGAAGCTATAGAAACATTACAATGTGACACAAGCCATCTGAAAATTATTGACCAGGAAAAGGCAGATGAGCTAAATAGGTTATTTTCTTCGTAATAAACAAGTGAGGTACCAGTGGTTGGGACAATGCAACATAATTATTATTATTATTATTATTATTATTATCTTTATTTATATCGCGCCAACATATTCCGTAGCGCTGTACAGGGGTTGAGTACATAGCAGAAAACAAATTAAACACCTTGTAAAGAATGGAGGGCCCTGTTTTTGAGCATAAAATCAAATGTACATAGAGCTTGTTTCCAAGGCCTGACACAAGATTGAAAACTCGCAAACTTACAATCTAAGGGTTTAGGTGTGATACAAGAGGGTGACAAATACAATTGAAAGCAATTGGTTCAGTAAAGTGGAGGGGTCTGTGTGTTGTACTGTAGATTGTGGGTGTGAGTGTTATTAAGCTGTGGAATGTTCAGTTGTACATGTTAAGGCTGAAGATGATAAGATTTTTTAAACCGGTGTGTTTTTAATAATTTCTTAAAGGTTTTGAGGCAGGAAGATAATCTAATGGAGCGGGGCAAGGAGTTCCAAATGGATGGGGAAGCACGAGAAAAGTCTTGAAGACGGGAGTGAGAGGAGGTGATGAGAGAGGAGGAAAGAAGAAGGTCGTTAGCAGAACGAAGGGGCCGGTTGGGAGAGTATTTTGAAACAAGAGCAGAGATATAAGGGGGTGCACAGTTGTTGAGGGCTTTATGTGTTAGGGTCATGATTTTAAATTTGATTCGGGAAGCTATGGGAAGCCAGTGGAGTGATTGACAGAGAGGGTCTGCAGACACTGATCGTTTGGTATTGAAGATGAGTCTAGCAGAGGCGTTCATTATGGATTGGAGGAGAGATAATGGGGCTACACTACCTTTGCCAACTAATTGGTTAACACAGGAAGTAATCCAAAAGAGGTTGGAAAAAATAAATGTTAATAAAGCCCTGGGACCTGATGGAATACATCCACGGGTACTGAGGGAACTGGGTTCTGTAATAGCCAAACCATTATCATCATTTAATTTTTCAAGATTCACTCAACACATGGTCTCTACCGGATGACTGGAGAAAAGTAGATGTGATACCTATATTTAAAAAGGGAGCAAGAGCAAATCCGGGGAATTATAGACCAGTGAGCCTCACTTCCATAGTGGGGAAGCTTTTAGAAGGGTTAATAAGGGTTAATATACAAGAATATGTCTATTTGAACAGGATTATAAGTAGCAGTCAACATGGATTTATGAGGGATAGGTCATGTCAAACAAATCTAATTTGTTTCTATGAGGAGGTTAGTAGGAACCTGGTTCAAGGCAACTCAGTGGATGTAGTCTTCTTGGATTTTGCAAAGGCTTTTGATACAGTGCCACATGGCAGACTATTGTGCAAACTAAGAGATACAGGAATAGCAGTATAATTGCTCATGGATTGAGAGCTGGCTAAAAGACAGAAAGCATAGGGTTTTTAGTACTAGGTCCTCTCCTAAGAAAGGTATGGAAGCAAGGGAAGCAAATATAATTCTGCCACTATACAAATCCCTAGTACACCCTCATTTGGAATAAGGAGTACAATTTTGGGCACCACTTCATAAAAAGGAAATTTTAGAGCTGGAAAAGGTACAGAGGAGGGCAACAAAACTAATAAGGGGAAAGGAAGGGCTAAGTTATGAAGAAAGACTAACCAAATTAAACTTATTTTCTCTAGGAAAAAGGCGTCTAAGACGAGATATGATTACCTTATATAAATACATCCAGGGTCAGTATAAAGATTTGTCAAGGGAGCTTTTTGTGCCAAGAGGTTTTCAACTGACAAGAGGACATCCCTTGAGGTTAGAAGTAAAAAGATTCCACCATAAAGAAAGAAAAGGGTTCTTCACCGTAATTGAATAGCAAATTAGTTTACTGGCTCCACTACCGGCTCCAGTAACTTACAATTCCTCAATTGAATTAGGTCCTTTATTTGTATATTTAAACATCATATTAGTGCTTTAAAGCTCTTTTTTTATTCACTGAAACAGTCTAAACAGTCCCTGCATGGGTCAATGCCTATAGCTAATACTTACAATGAGCCTCATTTAATTGGACATTGCATTTGCAGGCTTGAACATGTGACGGGAGCAGGCCCGTAACTCCTGATGCAGAAACAGCCAATGGAAACAGAGATCGTCATCATGTCCAACCTCCAAGCCCATAACTCGTAAGTGAAGGCCATGGGACTCTGAAGAAATGGAGGTTGTATTTCAAAATCCTACAGGCTTGAAGGTTGAAGCACGTAGGACTTCCTTCACATTGATTGCCGTGATCGATATAACACGAAAATTGAACATGAAATAAAGTATTGGAGAATGTTTTGCTATTAATTCTAAGACCTCACATCACTTTCGCCCTTTATAAAAGAATATTTATTTTGTTATAAAGTGCTCTGATTTATCATTAAGCCCTTTGCGAGACCTCCTCGGTACCAGTAACTTGTGATATTTGCCATTTGCAGGCTTGACCTAGTGGTTAGCGAGGGGGAATCGGAGCAATTGATTAGCGATTTGCTATTTTAGCGTTCGGGACTTTTGTGGACGTGAAGGATCAAAGGCTTGGAGGGCATTAACTTTTGATTTTACAAATTGCAATGGATCGCAGTTCACAGCACGTAACTCGATCTGAGCCCGCAAATGGAAGCCAATTGAATAGCAAAATAATATGCGACCTCCACTTGCAAGCCCGGATCCCCCGAAAGCCTCAACTGAATGATTGTCAATGTTCCTATATAATTACTAAAATGAGCTTTTAAACACTTGTATTTAAATATGCAATTAAACACTCATTGAGCAAGTGGGTTTTTAGAAGAACCCATCATGAAATTGGAAGACATGGCACTTGTCTACAAATTTATTTTTTAAACAACTGATTACCTTCAACAAGCACACACGAGGGACGTGTCTGGGGAAAGACCACATATGGGGAGCACAATGGCAGAGCATACTATTCCTTTATCAAGAATGATGCATCACCAAATGTTGGCCATGTTTAAAGGGAAAGTAAAGTTATGCGTTATTATTCACACTGTATTTGTACATAATCTTATAGTGAAATGCAGGTTTCTCTTTAATGTCATGGTATTAATTGCAAGTTTAAAAATATATTTTACTGAAACCATCAGTATAGTCGTATATATTTAAAATACACGTTTGAATAACTACACCTAATAGGAAGTAAACAAAATACAATCCCTAATTTATAAATCATATGAAATTAGGTTTCAGTGGGAGCCACCATTTTATGTTTCTGTTGGTGGGAGCAGATCTTGAATGCAGAGGAGGTTGCCATTTGCTACAGTGAAATAGGGTAATTTAGAATGCTATTGTAGTCTAATGAAAATCCCTTTAGTTTACCAGAGAAGTCTGCTGAGAATGCAGATGTAAAACGTAGCTAAAATGGCCGTCGCAGAGGCAGCCCCAGGCACGCTGCCTCTGCCCCGGCCAATTTAGCTGCATGACCCAGCGGGGCCTGGGCGCTCCTGATTGGCGGTACGGTCAGAGTGGGAGCCTATTTTAGAAACGCGTGGTGCACAGCACCATGGCCCGCATCCTGGGTTAGGGGCGGGCTTACAGGCAATGCCTCAGTTCTGGAGCTGTTTGCCATCACCGCGGCGGTTCATCTGTGGGGTAGGGGCTTCGGGAACCGCCAGGTCCTTTTTCAATCAAGCAACCACCATGGTCCGTGTAGTCAATAGCTTGACGGGGGCGTCCGGGCCGTTGATACGACTCATACGGCATTTGGTTCTCTGTTGCCTACGGGCCAACATCTGGGTGAGGGCTGTGATTGTTCCCGGCCTGAACGTTGGGGTGGTTGACGCCCTTTCTCGGTTTCAGAGAACCCGGTTCTGAGCATTAGCACCGGAGGCAAAGGATCACGGAGAGGACATACCTCCAGAACTCTGGGAGCTTGGAGTGGTAAGGTTGCTGGTTACGTCAGACAGTTGGTAGCACTGAAGATGTGGGTGGCCTACAAGAAGGTATGGAGCAGGTGGAGCAACATGGTTGAGGACGCCGGTGGCGCAGGATCGGAAGAGAAGGCGATAGGAATTCTGCTGTGGTTCTTGCTCCGGAGCACAGAGATAGGTGATTCCAGGGCGACCGTGGCTCGGCAGTTGGCGGCCCTGACATTTATGTTCAGGTTGGCAGGGCAGAAGGAGTTAATGAAGGAGTTTGTGGTTTGCTGGGTGGTCAAAGGCATGTTCAAAGGGGAACACCGAGCCGACAGGAGGCGCCCAATCATTTTTTTCTGCTTCTACGCCTGGGGGAGGAGTTGGGTATGCTAGGCAGGGACTCCTTTGAATCCCTGCTTTTCCGGACAGCCTTTTCCCTAGTGTTTTTCGGGGCTTTCAGGATTGGGGAACTGGTCTCGGAAAACAGGCACGGTTCAGGGGGCTGCTAGCAGAGGACATCTGTCTGGAAGGTGACAGATTGTTGATATGGCTAAGGAGGTCAAATAACGGACCAGGCTGGAAAAAGAAGGGAAGTGGTCATATACAGAACTGGAACTGAGTGTTGCCCCCAGGCAAGTGTGAGATTGTACTTAGAAAAAAGGCTGCCAGGGCCAGGCCCACTGCTTTTGCATGACAACGGCCATGGCTTGTCGCGGTTTCAGTTCAAAAGGATGCTGAAGAAGCCCTTACGGCAGTTAGGCCTGGACCCCGCGGACTTCGGCACACACTCGTTCCGGATTGAGGCCGCTACGGAGGCGGCAAGACTGGGTCCCCCCCGAGAGCATGGTTAAAAAGATTGGGAGATGGGAGTCACAACGTTATAGGTCCTATATACGGCCAGAAAGGGTAATCTAATTGGACATTGTTTTGTGTATTGCAGAAACAAAACAGCTGTGGATCGTCGGCCATTCCTACATGTATTGGGCTCACCGGTTAGCCACAGTCACTGGAGACAATGTCCAACTGGGCTTCCCGGAGACGAGCGTGCCAGTACAATGGCTTGGGTTCCGCGGCTTGAGATGGACACAGGTGAATGGCCTATTGAAGAGCAACGCTCATCATCACGGTAGCCCACACATTTTGATTATACACGCCGGGGGCAATGATTTGGGAGTGATACCTATGAGGAAAATGTTGAAAGATATGGAGAGGGATGTGAAGTTTTGGCTAGAACAGTTTCCAAGCTTGTTCATAGTGTGGTCCGAAATTATCAAAAGGAGATAATGGCGGAATGCAAGGGATCCGGTTTCGGTGGATAGAGCAAGGCAAAAGATAAACAAGCAGATGGCTAGTTTTGTAAGGAACTTGGGTTTTATTACCATTAGGCATCAAGAATTCAAAGGTGCAGACACCGATGAATTATTTTGCCCCAATAAGGTCCATCTAACAGAGATAGGATTAGAACTGTTTACTCTGGAGCTTAAGGATGGGGCTAGGTAGGCATTAGCTTTATTGAGAGAGAAAGAGGGGGGATCACAGACTCAGCAGGCATCCATCGCCTGCTCTGTGGCGGGAGGTGAGTCACCCGGTCCACTGGCTTAAGTGGGCATTGCCCTGCCTCATGGGCGTGCTTAGGAAAGCACTGGGAGGCTCTGGGCGTGGGCCCAGGGCGTCAGGTTACTGATTGGGCCGGGCTCCTCCTCGGGGATGTTTAATTAAGCTTTGATGTAACAATGTTAATTATGTTAATTGGTTATTGGAATTTGGTTGCTTTAATAAAGCTGTGGCACCGTAATTTTCCCAAGAAACAAATGGTCAGTGTGTTTATGTAGCTAAACGCCTAATGGATCTTGCTGGGGTCATGGCTGGTGCGGAGGCAGCCCCAGGCACCCTGGGTCTGACGCAGCGCTGCATGACCCAGCGAAGCCTGGGTGCTCCTGATTGGCTGGAGGCAGGAGGAGGGACTTGCGCCCGCTTCGCGGGCTTCCTCCTCACTCTGCGCCGGCCTTCGCTCGGATTCCCTCCCTCCCCTTTTAGTTGGTAGTTAATTTAAAAATAAAGAAAGTTGTATATATTAATAAGGTATAGTGGAAGGGAGTAAGGTGGATTGAGCTCAGTTCAGGGAGCTAAAGTTTAAATAAAAAATAAATAAATAAATAAATAAATAAATAAAGCAGCACGGATAAGGGAATTTAGGATTCCTAGGATAGTACATAGGTTAGGAACAATTTGGTTGGTTGGAGGTGAGTCACCCGGCCCACGTGCGTAAGTGGGCGTTGCCCTGCCTCATGGGCGTGCTTAGTAAAGCACTGGGAGGCTCTGGGTGCGGGCCCAGGGCGTGAGGTTACTGACCGGGCCGGGCTCCTCCTCCGGCATGTTTAATTAAGCTGCGACGTAACAATGTTAATTATGTTAATTGGTTATTGGAATTTGGTTGCTTTAATAAAGCTGTGGCACCGTAATTTTCCCAAGAAACAATCGGTCAGTGTGTTAAACGCCTAATGGATCTTGCTGGGGTCAGGGCAATGGAAGCACACAGCAAAGAAAACATGAAAGCAAATTAAACACATTTGATTATTATCAGCATATTGTAAAAATGTGACAGCAGTGGCCCTTAAAGCTTTTGTTTATAGAAAAATGCTGTTTAAAATGCATGCTAGAGATTCTGTGCTTGCCATGTAAGCTGCCGTATAACTGACACACATGCAGAATAATTTAGCATTTGTCTCCAGCACATTTATCCACAACAACTGCAGTGTTGTTATGCAAGACAAAGGAACAGGCTTCATAACAATGCCATTTCTGAGCCAGATGATCTCTGAGGTCATCCCAGCTGAGTCTCATTATTAGCACTGCTGTATGACAACCTCACCCGCCAATGTTTACTAAAGATCACAAGCAGATTTTAGTGACATTCTGTCTTAGTACTGAAACAGCAGATACAATGCCACATTAACCTGTTATATTCTGCCGTGATTCATGGGCATATTAAGGTTTTATGCTGTTCATATTTGTGCACCCCCATCAAGCCCCACTTGCAGCTCCTCCTTTCCTTTCTGGATCTCAAATTATAAATGTATGTGTGTTTTATTTATTTATATGGTATGTCAGAAAGTGCCAAGTACACTTACAGACAGAAATATATATAATATACACTTTGCATATACAAACATATTTCAATATACTGCACTACATCTTCAGGCAGCTTGTTGCCTTAGGTGCACAGTAAATATGGCATATTTAAGTGGCCTTTCAAACATGGAGCTTCCTCTATGGGGAGACTAGGTGGTTCAGCTTATATTTTCATATGTCCACAGTACTTTTATATAGAGGATTTGCATTGACAAAAGTATTCACCCCCCTTGGCATTTTTTGTGTTTTGTTGCCTCACAACCTGGAATTAACATGGATTGTTTGAGGATTTGCATCATTTAATTTACAGAACATGCCCACAACTTAGATGATGTTTTTTTTTTTTTATTATTGTGAAGCAAATAATTTGGATAAGTCTCTATGAGCTTGCCACATCTTACCACTGGGATTTTTGCCCAGTCCTCCTTGCAAAACTCCTCTAGCTCCTTCAAGTTGGATGGTTTGCGCCTGTGAACAGTAATCTTTAAGTCTGACCACAGATTTTCTATTGGATTGAGGTCTGGGCTTTGACTAGGCCATGTTAAGACAAAACCTGAGAATGTGGGAGTTTAATCACTGCCCTGTTAGAAAGGGGGGGGGGCTTCATCTCTGTTTAAAAACTTGGCTATGCTTCTAAGTCCGTCAGTTTAAATATATCTAACTAATGGAAATCTTTGAAGGATGACACTCATTTTACCCTGAAACGTCAGGAATAATACTCACATCTTAAACTTTGAATAAGAGCAATTACTTTGCAAAATAGTTTTCCACAAAAGTGTCAATTTTGTCAAAAGCAAACTTCTCTTCTTTCTACATGATCTTTCATTTTACATTTACATTCCTGTACAAATATAGATATTACCCATGCATCAGACTCTTATATGCCTTTTTGTTTGCAGCAGCACATTTGAGCAAAATATAAATACTAGTGCTGAAACTAAAAGCTCTGTTATATTCTATTTATTTATTGTTAAATGATAAGCGAGCAAGGGAAACATTCTACATAATTATCATTCTCATATTTACCCAGGTGCGGTGTTACATAAACAACTATTCAGATAAAATAAAAATTAAATTAACTTGTATCTTATCATAAATGAGGCGGCAGGGTATACAGATTCTGATATATAGATAACTGTTTAAATGGCACGCATCGTAACATATCCCATTATTACTGCATAATTAATTCCACATAAATATAAGAATAGCATTTAGCAAAAACACTCAAAGTGTGGAACTTTTCCCAGATGTTTGTTACAGCAACAATCATTAAAATAAATCTTTGTATTCTTGATTTTGATATATGAAATCCAGGTATTCTATACAAAAGGGAGAGGTGAGCCTAAGGAGGGAGAGAAAGGGCAAAATGAGGGGCAGACGGCTGAGACACATCATAAAGAAGGAGTCCTCTTGTCTCTCTCTCCTTCGATTTATTGTAGCCCCAGAGCCTGGCCTTGTTGGCATCTCCAAAAATCTGGCTTTGTCTCCAACAGTGGATATGGCAGCCAGTACTGGGACTTATTTTGCATGGAATGTTGTCACTTGTATTTTTCCCTTTCAGTGTATTATGTCTTCAGCAATAATTCCATCTGGCTCCTCCATAGAACACTTTCACATCACACCTCCTTCTCCAGCCAACTTCCCAGGCACTATTCCCAGTATGGCATCTGTTTTTATTCTAATCTATAAACGAAAGCATGTGGCATGAAATATATATACTGTATATATATATATATATATATAAATATATATATATATATATATATATACTGTATATAAACAGTTTTCTCTGACACAAGACTGTCAAATACAGTCTTTGAGTTTAAGGTCAACATAATTAATAGAGTACCATGGTAATGTCATTATGAAGGAGGAATCAACTCTAAGAAGGTCTACATGGGCTAGTAATATCTTGGCTATCTATTTTTCCCACCACAAATTTTATTTACATAAAAATCTTTCCCATGTGCTAAAACCCCCTCTCAGCCCCCCTCACCACCCTTAACTGCCCTGGCATGGCCACTTCACAGTACAGCAAGACCCTAACCTCAACCCTTGACACTCTTGCCCCCATAAGCACAAACAAATGCCCTCGCTCTCACCAACAGCCATGGCACACTACACAAACGCACTACATACAGAGATGCTCACGCACTGCAGAACGACTATGGAGGAAATCTTGCAGACTTTCTCCACTACAAGTTTACCTTGCGCTCCTACTTCTCTGCCCTCAATCTTGCCAAACAACACTACTTCTCATCACTAATATCAAACCTGTCTCTCAACCCCAAACATTATTTGACGAATTCAACACCCTCCTCCTCGCACCCCGACCTCCTGCCCCTTCCTGTCTCACCGCTGATGACTCTGCCAGCCATTTCAAAAATAAAATTGGAACCATCCAAAATTAACTCTCCTCCCAGCTTGGCCCTAACATACCATCTTCTCAACAAACTGTCAACACCCAGTGCCTCCTCCACTATGGACTCGTTTTACCCTGTAACGAGAATAAAGTATCTACTTTACTACTAACCTCTCACCTTACAAATTGTCCACATGATACTATTCCATCACAGCTAATCCCTCCCCTATCCACCACACTTATCCCAGCTCTCACACATCTATTCAACCTCTCCCTAAATGCTGACAAATTCCCATCCTCTTTAAAACATGCTTTAATTACACCCATTCTTAAGAAGCCCTCATTTGACCCAGCTTCTGCCTCCAACTATCGCCCTATCTCTCTACTTCCCCTGGCTTCAAAACTGCTTGAGCGGCTTGTCTACAATCACCTCACTCAATTGATGTCCTCCAATTCCCTTCTTGACCCCTTCCAATCTGGTTTCCGGACCCAACACTCTACAGAAACAGCCCTCACAAAAGTCACCAATGACTTGCTAACCACCAAATCAAAGGGTCACTTCTCTATTCTAATTCTTCTGGATCTCTCTTCTGCCTTCAATACAGTTGACCATCCTCTTCTAATCAAAACTCTCTCAAACACTCTCTCTCGCTCTTTTGGCATCCATGACACA
Source organism: Discoglossus pictus (assembly GCA_027410445.1). Classification (NCBI taxonomy): domain Eukaryota; kingdom Metazoa; phylum Chordata; class Amphibia; order Anura; family Alytidae; genus Discoglossus; species Discoglossus pictus. Next base: position 332,777,852 of record CM050165.1, read on the forward strand.
GCTCTCTCATGGTTCACGTCCTATCTAGAAGATCGTATATTTAGTGTCTCCTTCTCTGGCACCTCTTCTTAACATCTCCCTCTGTCTGTTGACATACCCCAAGGCTCAGTCCTAGGCCCCCTCCTCTTCTCCATCTACACATCCTCCCTTGGTATCCTAATAAAATCCTTTGGATTTCAGTATCATCTCTATGCAGATGACACTCAAATCTACCTCTCTGCACCAGCTCTATCCCCCTGCCTTTTAGCTCAAGTTTCCAACTGCCTCTCTAGCATATCCGCCTGGATGTCTACCCGTCAACTCAAACTCAACATGTCTATGACTGAGCTCCTTATCCACCCTCCACTACAGCTTTAATTCCTCAAATATCTCTCACTGTTGACAATGGCATCATCACTCCCACCTCCTAGGTCCGTAGTCTTGGGGTTCTACTGGACTACTTTACTGGACTATTCTCTTGTATGCCTCACATACAATCAATAACAAAATTCTGTCAGTTTCAACTAAAAAAATCTAAAAAATGTGTCACTATCTTACAGAAGACAAAGCTAAAATTTTAATACACTCTCTCATCATATCTCAACTCGACTACTGCAATTCACTTCTTGCTGGCCTCCCCATCTCTCGTCTGTCTCCCCTCCAATCCATAATGAACGCCTCCGCTAGACTCATCTTCCATACTAAACGATTAGCGTCTGCAGCTCCTCTCTGTCAATCACTCCACTGGCTTCCCATAGCCTCCAGAACCAAAATTTAAATCATGGCCTAACATATAAAGCCCTCAACAACAGTGCACCCTCTCATATCTCTGCTCATGTTTCAAAATACTCTCCCAACCGCCCCCTTTGTTCTGCAGATGACTTTCTTCTTTGCTCCTCTCTTATCAGCTCCTCTCATTCCCACCTTCAAGACTTTTCTTGTGCTGCCCCTACTATCTGGAACTCCTTGCCTCGCTCCATTAGACTTTCGTCCTGCCTCAAAACCTTTAAAAAATCACTAAAAAACATACCTGTTTAAAAAATCTTATCACCATCAGCCTTAATATGCACAATTGCTCACTCCACAGCTTAATAACACCTACACACACAATCACAGTAGAACACACAGACACCACCACTTGTCATCTTGCATTTGTCACCCTCTTGTATCACACCCTAACCCTTTAGATTGTAAGTTTGTGAGTTTTCAATCTTGTGTTGGTGCGTTTGGAGACAAGCTCTATGTACATTGGATTTTAAGCTCAAAAACAGGGCCCTCCATTTTTTATAAGGTGTTAATTTTGTTTTCGTCATTTACTTAACCCCTGTATATAGCTACGGAATATGTTGGCACATTACAAATAAAGATAATAATAATAATAATAATAATAATAATAATAATAATAAGGCAAACCTTTTTTTTTTTTTAAACAGTATCGTACAGGCTTGCACAACTTCAGTCCCTGCAGACCTAAGCCAGGTGACATTTTCAAGAGAGTACTGGTAATTCAACTAAAATAATTGATCAACTGATTGGTATACCTGTACTCAAAGAAGAAATCTTAAAAAAAAAACGTCATGACACAAGTCCTCAAGAGCTACATATAGGCAGCAATAATCTAATACCTCTCACTCAATAACTCTATTGTGCAAGATCAAGCTTTAAATTATATGTATCAGATTTTACATCCATATCCTTCATGCATCAAGTTCTTTGTCATAGAGACTTCTATATTCATTTAATAATTGCATATATAGAATATCATGTATCTTTCTGAATGGCTTCCTTCCTATATTTTTGACAGTCCTGTCTATATCTATACTTCCAGTAGAATCTTTATTTCTAATTGGTAGATTAATTAGATTCAGGTTGTCTTACCATAAGCAGCAGTCCTGTTCATAGGAATTCTATCACTAAAAAAATGAATGAGACCTTAAAATGGCCCTGAAGGAATCTGGAGAGTTATTTTCTTTCTTTCAAAAGTCAAATAAAAATTGAAAGTCTAACATATAGTGGATTTTCCAATGGGCCCCACACTGAGTGAGTTTATGAATTGAACCAGTCATGTTAACTACTTTCTAACATACATGACTGCAAGTATTACGGATTGCGCAGCTATTGAATCCTTGAATGAATTTGACCCTCTAAACGTGGAGTGACCCGCAGTGTAATACAGGAAGGCCTGCTGTGAATTTGGGAAAATAATCTGACATAGCTCTTTATGTTTGTACAGGTGTTTTCAGTTTCTCATATGAAATAGAAACCATCTCGTCTTGCCTTTAGCTAGAGGCCTGTTATTCTCATCAAATACCTACAGTCACCACAGGCCTCGTACTGTGAAATCAGACATGGAGCGTGGAAAGGAAAATTAGTTACAGAGCATTGAGACGGTGAGCTGGGTGTCTTCAAAGTCTTAAGATGATATTTTACAACATTGGAACAAATAAAGCCTTTTCATGTCGTGACGATTGAAATGTAATCTGTTCACTGGCTGGAAATGGTGTGAATGTATACCTACACATAGCAATGTCTTTCTCAGGATCCAGAAAACATATGATCATATAATATCTTTCCTATATAACATTATATTTGTATATAAAACCCAATCCTCATATAAACACACAGTCATGGTTTGCTGGAACAAATACAACTGCAAAATAATAAGCTAAAAAGAAGAACTGAATTTTACACATTGTTAAAGCAAATTGTTTAAGTGCAACTCCATGGGGTGACAGTACCTACTGTATTTTACAACAAAATCCCTCTTTCTTTCCCAGTTACCCAAATGTCCATCTTTTGATGTGGATTGTCTTATACTACTATATACTATATGTGTGGTTTTAGAGCAGTGTGGAGATATTAAGCAGGACACTTTGCTCAAGCTGCTGCTATCATTACGAATAGTAATGCAACTTGTGTATTTGTTTTAAAATATATTTCAGTTTTGGCATCTAGCAATGTTGGATGTATGCATTAAAGAGAAGCTGACAACTTAAAAGTACTAAACTTTATTCTGAAACTAAGATAAAAACCTGTGTCCTCTTTACCCTTCTGATGCATTAAGGGCAAAACCCATCCTTAACTGTGACAGCCTCCATATAGAGTAATGTGTGAGTGATCATCCCTGCCAGCAAGTGTGGATTAAGATTCAGGGTCAATAGTTGTGGCTCAAATCAAACCTACTTTGGTGTGAGGAAATTACCATTTGAGCCCAAAGAACTTTGGCTTCAAAATAATGTACAGTAGTCTTGAGTTGGTAATCCCTTTCAGATAATAATTCTACATTGGCTGAAAAATGTTTTTTTGTTAAACTAATGCTCTAGAAAATACCTTCATGATGATAAGTATATAATGTAACACAGTATGGCAGTGTCTATAGACTGTCTGCAAATGAATCATGGATATCCAGTCATGATCTTTATCTATCTGGACAGGTCACTTTATCTTGCTGACATAAATAATGTTAAATCATTTTTCTCTATGACCAGAAAACTTGCTCTTTGTTCTGTAGGACCGTGATTTCAGCTGCGTCACTAATGTAATGTTCCATGCTTGTGGTCCGAGAGCTCATGTATCATTGTATATACATTACTACTGACATACTACATACCACTGATTTGCACTGGCCTATTTCTTCATCTCTCCCTCTAGATTACAGGAACTGCTTGCAAGTCAATTAAGCCACAGGAGCTAAATGGTCAATACATGTCTGGGAAAAAAGAAAAATCCCAGTGGCTTTGTTACATTTCTGTGTGCAAATTCTGTGCAGTTTTTTCACTATCTCTTTATACAGTGGATGTCCACTTCAAATAACCAATGCTACAGTGCTCTTTGAGCTCCTTTTTGTGAGGAATAACCTAAACATATAAATTAAAAATAATATCCTAAGGTGCTTTGGCATGCAGGGTAGTGAGTGCTGTATTGCTTCTGACGTCTGATAAAACACACAGCAGTTGGATGAGTTCTTTATAAATTCAACATTGGTAATAATTTAAAAGAACAAAAAAAACAGGCACTCCATCTCATGCAGACGTAGTATTTTGTAGCAGACTGCTGTTGAAATATTGTCAAGGAACCTTTACTGGAGAGATACATACTGGACTAATAATTACATAGATATTCTACTACCTACCCATTTACTATCTATCTATCTATCTATCTATCTATCTATCTATCTATCTATCTATTTATCTATCTAACCATCCACCCAGTGGTGTGTTTCTGTCTAGGCCTGGAGGAGCAGCCTGTCACAAATTAATCAAGCTCAATCAAGCTATACCTATTTCTCTATTTCTCTCCTATCTCCATCTGTCACTCTAATTATTTCTCTTTCTTTCTTCCTCTTTCTCTCTCTCTTTCTATCATCTAGAATCTACGCATCTATATATTTATATACCTATCTATATATTCTTACATATACACTGGAGCCAGTTGAGAGAAACAGCAAATTATACAGATAGGTTACTGGATACTTGGGCTCTCTGTGTCCAAAGTGTTGACCCTTTCCAATGGAGTGTCACTTTCACTTATCTGTTAGTTAATACCCTCAGGCTTTCCGTTTAATTTCCTGGCTAAATGTGATGAACCAATTGGCAGCACCCTAACGCACATGCCCTTCATGCTGGGTCACACATTGCAGAGAGGAGACAGAGGAGGAGGGGAGACACAGAGGAGAGGAGGGAGACACAGAGGAGAGGGGGGAAACACAGAGGAGGGGGGGAGACACACAGGAGTGAGAGGTGGGGGAGAGACACAGGGGGGTGAGAGGAGGGTGAAGAGACACAGCGGAGGGAGAGGAGGGGGGAAGAGACACAGGGGAGGAGAAGGGGACACACAGGGGAGGGAAAGGAGTGGGAGAGACACAGGGGAGGGAGAGGAGGGGGAGAGACACAGGAGAGTGAGAGGAGGGTGAAGAGACACAGGGGAGTGAGAGGAGGGGGGAAGAGACACAGGGGAGTAGGGGGGACACACAGGAGAGAGAGAGAAGGGGGAGAGACACAGGGGAGGGGGAGGAGGGGGAGACACAGTGGAGGGGGAGGAGGGGGGAGACACAGGAGAGGGGGAGGATGGGGGAGAGACACACGGGAGGGAGAGGAGGGGGGAAGAGACACAGGGAAGGGGGAGACACACAGGGTTGGGGGAGGAGGGGCTAGACACACAGGGGAGGGGGGAGAGACACAGGGGAGTGAGAGAAGGGGGAGAGACACAGGGAAGTGAAAGGAGGGGGGAGAGACACAGAGGAGTGAGAGGAGGGGGAAGAGAAACAGCGGAGGTAGAGGAGGGGGGAAGAGACACAGGGGAGGAGGAGGGGACACACAGGGGAGGGAGAGGAGGGGGAGAGACACAGGGGAGGGAGAGGAGGGGAGAGACACAGGGGAGTGAGAGGAGGGGGAAGAGACAACGCAGAGGGTGAGGAGGGGGAAGAGACACAGGGGAGGAGAAGGGGAGACACAGGTAGTGAGAATAGGGGGAGAGACACAGGTGAGGGAGAGGAGAGGGAGAGACACAGGGGAGTGAGAGGAGGGCGGGAGAGACAGATGGGAGTGAGAGGAGGGGGAAGAGACATGGGGGAGGGAGAGGAGGGGGAAGAGACACAGGGCAGGAGGGGGAACACACAGGTGAGAGAGAGGAGGGGGAGAGACACAGGTGATGGAGAGGAGGGTGGAGACACAGGGGATGGAGAGGGAAGAGACACAGGGGAGAGGGGAGACAAACAGGGGAAGGAGAGGAGGTGGTAGACACACACGGGAGGGGGAGAGACACAGGTGAGGGAGAGGAGGGGGAAGATACACAGGGGAGTGAAATGGGGGAGAAATGGGGGAAGAGACACGAGGGAGGGGGGAAGAGACACTGGGAGGAAATTGGGGGAAGAGACACGAGGGAGGGGTGAAGAGACACAGGGGGGAAAAGAGACACAGGAGAGGGAGAGGGGGGGAAAGAGACACATGGGAGGGAGAGGGGGGAAAGAGACACAGGGAAGGGAAAGGGGGAAAGTGACACAAGGGAGGGGGGAAGAGACACTGGGGGGAAGAGTAACAAGGGATGGGGGAAGAGACACAGGGGGAAAAGAGACACGGGGAGGGAGAGGGGGCAAGAGACACAGATGAGGGAGAGGGGGGAAAGAGACACAGGAGGGAGAGGGGGGCAAGAGACACAGGGGAGGGAGTGGGGGGGCAAGAGACACAGGGGAGGGAGAGGGGGGAAAGAGACACAGGGGGGACGGGGGGAAGACACAGAGGAGTGAGAGGGGGTAAAAACACAGGGGGGAAAGGAGACACAAGGGAGGGAGAGGAGGGGGAAATGAGCCACAAGGGAGGAAGTAGACAGAGGGAGAGACTCTCAATGAGCGCCGCGCATGCGCATTGCAGCTGGGATGCGCGCATGAGCGTCCGCCCGTGCATGCGGAGGGGTGCGCATACGTATTGTGGTGAGGAGACAGAGTAGGAGGGGAGACACACAGGGAAGGAGGGCGGAGACACAGAGGAGAGGGGGAGAGGCAGACGGGAGTGAGAGCAGGGGAGAGAGACACAGGGGAGTGAGAGGAGGGAGTGAGAGGAGGAGGGGAGAGACACAGGGGAGTGAGAGGAGGGGGAGACACAGGGGAGGAGGGGACACACACAGGGGAGGAGGGGTGCAAACAGGGGAGGGAGAGGAGGGGGAGAGGCACAGGGGAGGGGAGGAGGGGGGAAGAGACACAGGTGAGGGGGAGAGACACAGGGGAGGGAGAGGAGGGGTGTAGACACACAGGGGAGGGAGAGGATGGGGGAGAGACACAGGGGAGGGAGAGGAGGGGGGGGGGAAGAGACACAGGGAGGGGGAGACACACAGGGGTGGGGGAGGAAGGGGTAGACACACAGGGGAGGGGGGAGAGACACAGGGGAGTGAGATAAGGGGGAGAGACACAGTGGAGGGAGAGGTGGGGGAGAGACACAGGGGAGTTAGAGGAGGGGGAAGAGACACAGCATATGGAGAGCAGGGGGGAAGAGACACAGGGGAGGAGGAGGGGACACACAGGGGAGGGAGAGGAGGTAGAGAGACACAGGGGAGAGAGAGGAGGGGGAGAGAAACAGGGGAGTGAGAGGAGGGGGAAGAGACACAGGGGAGGGAGAGTAGGGGGGAAGAAACACAGGGGAGGATGGGGGACACACAGGAGAGATAGAGAAGGGGGAGAGACACAGGGGAGGGGGAGGAGGGGGGATACACAGGGGCGGGAGAGTGTGGGAAGAGACACAGGGGAGGGGGGAGACACACAGGGGTGGGAGAAGAGGGGGTAGACACACAGGGGAGGGGGGAGAGACACAGGGGAGGGAGAGGAGGGGGAAGAGATACAGGGGAGGGAAATGGGGGGAAGAGAAAATGGAAGGAAATGGGGGGAAGAGTCACGAGGGAGGGGGAAGAGACACAGGGGGAATAGAGACACAGGGGAGGGAGAGGGGGAAAGAGACACAGGGGAATGAGAGGAGTGTGGGAGAGACACAGGGGAGTGAGCGGACGGGGAACAGACACAGGGGAGGCAGAGGAGGGGGGGAAGAGACACAGGGGAGGAGGGGGGATACACAGGGGAGAGAGAGGAGGGGGAGAGACACAGGTGATTGAGAGGAGGGTGGAGACACAGGGGAGGGAGAGTGGGTTAGACACAGGGGAGGGAGAGGAGGGGGAAGAGACACAGGGGAGGGGGAGACACACATGGGTGGGAGAGGAGGGGGTAGACACACACGGGAGGGGGAGAGACACGGGAGGGAGTAGAGACACAGGGGAGGGAAATGGGGGAGAAATGGAGGAAGACACACGAGGGAGGGGGGAAGAGACACTGGGAGGAAATTGGGGGAAGAGACACGAGGGAGGGGGGAAGAGACACAGGGGGGAAAAGAGACACAGGGGAGAGAGAGGGGTGAAAGAGACACAGGGGAGGGGGGCAAGAGACACAGGGGAGGGAGAGCGGGGAAAGAGACACATGGGAGGGAGAGGGGGGGAAAGAGACACAGGGAAGGGAAATGGAGGAAAGCGACACAAGGGAGGGGGGAGAGACACTGGGGGGAAGAGGCACAAGGGAGGGGGGAAGAGACACAAGGGGAAAAGAGACACAGGGAAGGGAGAGGGGGCAAGAGACACAGGGGAGGGAGAGGGGGGAAAGAGACACGGGAGGGAGAGGGAGGCAAGAGACACAGGGACGGGAGTGGGGGGGCAAGAGACACAGGGGAGGAAGAGGGGGGAAAAGACACAGGGGGGACGGGGGGAATACACAGGGGAATGAGAGGGGGTAAAAACACAGGCGGGAAAGGAGACACAAGGGAGGCAGAGGAGGGGGAAATGAGACACAAGGGAGGAAGTAGACAGAGGGAGAGACTCTCAATGAGCAACGTGCATGCGCATTGCAGCTGGGACGCGCGCATACGTATTGTGGCGAGGAGACAGAGTAGGAGGGGAGACACACAGGGAAGGAGGAGGGAGACACAGAGGAGAGGGGGCAGAGACAGATGGGAGTGAGAGGAGGGGGGGAGAGACACAGGGGAGTGAGAGGAGGGTGGAGAGACACAGGGGAGTGAGAGGAGGGGAGGGGAGAGACACGGGAGTGAGAGGAGGGGAGGGGAGAGACACAGGGGAGTGAGAGGAGGGGGGAGACACAGGGGAGGAGGGGGCACACACAGGGGAGAAGGGGGCACAAACAGGGGAGGGAGAGGAGGGGGAGAGACACAGGGGAGGGAGAGGAGGGGGGAAGAGACACAGGGGAGGGGGAGACACACAGGTGTGGGAGAGAAAGGGGGTAGACACACAGGGGATGGAGAGGAAGGGGAGAGACACAGGGGAGGGAGAGGAGGAGGAAGAGACACAGGGGAGGGGGAGACACACAGGGGTAGGAGAGGAGGGGGTAGACACAGGGGAGGGAGAGGGGGGAAAGAGACATGGGAGGGAGAGGGGGGCAAGAGACACAGGAGGGACGGGGGGAAGACACAGGGGAGTGAGAGGGGGTAAAAACACAGGCGGGAAAGGAGACACAAGGGAGGGAGAGGAGGGGGAAATGAGAAACAAGGGTGAAAGTAGACAGAGGGAGAGACTCTCAATGAGCGACGCGCATGCGCATTGCAGCTGGGACGCGCGCATACGTATTGTGGCGAGGAGACAGAGTAGGAGGGGAGACACACAGGGGAGGAGGGGGGAGACACAGAGGAGAGGGGGGAGAGACAGACGGGAGTGAGAGCAGGGGGGGAGAGACACAGGGGAGTGAGAGGAGGGAGTGAGAGGAGGGGGTGAGAGACACAGGGGAGTGAGAGGAGGGGGAGACACAGGGGAGGAGGGGGCACACACAGGGGAGGAGGGGTGGCAAACAGATGAGGGAGAGGAGGGGGAGAGACACAGGGGAGGGAGAGGAGGGGGGAAGAGACACAGGGGAGGGGGAGACACACAGGGGTTGGAGAGGAGGGGGTAGACACACAGGGGAGGAAGAGGATGGGGGAGAGACACAGGGGAGGGAGAGGAGGGGGGGAAGAGACACAGGGGAGGGGGAGACACACAGGGCTGGGGGAGGAAGGGGTAGACACACAGGGGAGGGGGGAGAGACACAGGGGAGTGAGAGAAGGGGGAGAGACACAGGGGAGTGAGAGAAGGGGGAGAGACACAGGGGAGTGAGAGGAGGGGGGAGAGACACAGAGGAGTGAGAGGAGGGGGAAGAGACACAGCGGAGGTAGAGGAGGGGGGAAGAGACACAGGGGAGGAGGAGGGGACACACTAGCGAGGAAGAGGAGGGGGAAAGACACAGGGGAGGGAGAGGAGGGGGAGAGACACAGGGGAGTGAGAGGAGGGGGAAGAGACACAGCGGAGGGAGAGGTGGGGGGAAGAGACACAGGGGAGGAGGAGGGGACACACAGGGGAGGGAGAGGAGGGGGAGAGACACAGGGGAGGGAGAGGAGGGGGAGAGACACAGGGGAGGGAGAGGAGGGGGGAAGAGACACAGGGGAGGGGAGACACACAGGGGTGGGAGAGGAGTGGGTAGACACACAGGGGAGGGGGGAGAGACACAGGGGAGGGAGAGGAGGGGGGGGGAGAGACACAGGGGAGGGGGAGACACACAGGGCTGGGGGAGGAAGGGGTAGACACACAGGGGAGGGGGGAGAGACACAGGGGAGTGAGAGAAGGGGGAGAGACACAGGGGAGTGAGAGAAGGGGGAGAGACACAGGGGAGTGAGAGGAGGGGGGGAGAGACACAGATTAGTGAGAGGAGGGGGAAGAGACACAGCGGAGGTAGAGGAGGGGGGAAGAGACACAGGGGAGGGAGAGGAGGGGGGAAGAGACACAGGGGAGGGGGAGACACACAGGTGTGGGAGAGGAGGGGGTAGACACACAGGGGATGGAGAGGAAGGGGAGAGACACAGGGGAGGGAGAGGAGGAGGAAGAGACACAGGGGAGGGGGAGACACACAGGGGTAGGAGAGGAGGGGGTAGACACAGGGGAGGGAGAGGGGGGAAAGAGACATGGGAGGGAGAGGGGGGCAAGAGACACAGGAGGGACGGGGGGAAGACACAGGGGAGTGAGAGGGGGTAAAAACACAGGCGGGAAAGGAGACACAAGGGAGGGAGAGGAGGGGGAAATTAGAAACAAGGGTGAAAGTAGACAGAGGGAGAGACTCTCAATGAGCGACGCGCATGCGCATTGCAGCTGGGACGCGCGCATACATATTGTGGCGAGGAGACAGAGTAGGAGGGGAGACACACAGGGGAGGAGGGGGGAGACACAGAGGAGAGGGGGGGAGAGACAGACGGGAGTGAGAGCAGGGGGGGAGAGACACAGGGGAGTGAGAGGAGGGAGTGAGAGGAGGGGGTGAGAGACACAGGGGAGTGAGAGGAGGGGGATACACAGGGGAGGAGGGGGCACACACAGGGGAGGAGGGGGGGACAAACAGGAGAGGGAGAGGAGGGGGAGAGACACAGGGGAGGGTGAGGAGGGGGGAACAGACAAAGGGGAGGGGGAGACACACAGGGGAGGGAGAGGATGGGGAAAGACACAGGGGCTGAAGAGGAAGGTGGGCCAAGAGACACAGGGGAGGGGGAGAATCACAGGTGTGGGGGAGGAGGGGGTAGACACACAGGGGAGGGGGGAGAGACACAGGGGAGTGAGAGAAGGGGATAGACACAGGGGAGTGAGAGGAGGGGGGAGAGACACAGAGGAGTGAGAGGGGGAAGAGACACAGTGGAGGGAGAGGAAGGGGGAAGAGACACAGGGGAGGAGGAGGGGACACACAGGTGAGGGAGAGGAGGGGGGAGACAAAGGGGAGGTGGAGGAGGGGGGAAGAGACACAGGGGAGGGGGAGACACACAGGGGTGGGAGAGGAGGGGGTAGACACACAGGGGAGGGGGAGAAACACAGGGGAGGGAGAGGAGGGGGAAGAGATACAGGGGAGGAAAATGGGGGGAAGAGATACTGGAAGGAAATGGGGGGAAGAGGCACGAGGGAGGGGGAAGAGACACAGGGGGGAAAAGAGACACAGGGGAGGGAGAGGGGGAAAGAGACACAGGGGAGTGAGAGGAGGGTGGAAGAGACACAGGGGAGGGAGAGGAGAGGGGGGAGAGACACAGGGGGTAACACACATGGGAGAGAGAGGAGGGGGAGAGACACAGGTGATGGAGAGGAGGGTGGAGACACAGGGGAGGGAGGAGGGTGGAGACACAGGGGAGGGAGGGGAGACACAGGGGAAGGAGAGGAGGGGGAAGAGACACAGGGGAGGGGGTAGACACACAGGGGTGGCAGAGGAGGGGTAGACACACACGGGAGGGGGAGAGACACAGGGGAGGGAGAGGAGGGGGAAGAGACACAGGGGAGGGAAATGGGGGAGAAATGGGGGAAGAGACACGAGGGAGGGGGAAGAGACACTGGGAGGAAATTGGGGGAAGAGACACGAGGGAGGGGGAAGAGACACAGGGGGGAAAAGAGACACAGGGGAGGGAGAGGAGGGAAAGAGACACATGGGAGGGGGGGCAAGAGACACATAGGGGAGGGAGAGCGGGGAAAGAGACACATGGGAGGGAAATGGTGGAAAGTGACACAAGGGAGGGGGGAGAGACACTGGGGGAAGAGTCACAAGGGAGGGGGGAAGAGACACGGGGAGAAAAGAGACACAGGGGAGGGAGAGGGGGCAAGAGACACAGGGGAGGGAGAGGGGGGAAAGAGACACTGGAGGGAGAGGGGGGGAAAGTGACACAGGGGAGGGAGTGGGGGGGGGGGCAAGAGACACAGGGGAGGGAGATGTGGTAAAAACACAGGGGGGAAAGGAGACACAAGGGAGGGAAAGGAGGGGGAAATAAGACACAAGGGAGGAAGTAGACAGAGGGAGAGACTCTCAATGAGCAACGCGCATGCGCATTGCAGCTGGGACGCGCGCATACGTATTGTGGCGAGGAGACAGAGTGGGAGGGGAGACACACAGGGAAGGAGGGGGGAGATACAGAGGAGAGGGGGGGAGAGACACAGGGGAGTGAGAGGAGGGGGAGGGGAGAGACACAGGGGAGTGAGAGGAGGGGGGAGACACAGGGGAGGAGGGGGCACACACAGGGGAGGAGGGGGCACAAACAGGGGTGGGAGAGGAGGGGGAGAGACACAGAGGAGGGAGAGGAGGGGGGAAGAGACACACGGGAGGGGGAGACACACAGGTGTGGGAGAGGAGGGGGTAGACACACAGGGGAGGGAGAGGAGGGGGGAGAGACACAGGGGAGGGAGAGGAGGAGGAGGAAGAGACACATGGGGAAGAGACACGAGGGAGGGGGAGAGACACAGGGGGGAAGAGACACGGGGGAAGAGACACAGGGGGAAAAGAGACACAGGGGAGGGAGAGAGGGGGAAAAGAGACACAGGGGAGGGGGGCAAGAGACACAGGGCAAGGAGAGGGGGGCAAGAGACACAGTGGAGGCAGAGGTGGGGGCAAGAGACACCGGGGATGGAAAGGGTAGAGGAAAGAGACACATGGGAGGGACTGGGGGGAAAGAGACATGGGGGTGGGAGAGGTGGGGGAAAGAGACACAGGAGAGGGAGAGAGGGGGAAAGAAACACAGGGTAGCGAGAGGGGGGAAAGAGACACGGGGCGACGGGGGGATGAGACATGGGGGGAATAGGGGTGAAAGACACAGGGGAGGGAGAGGGGTTAAAAACACAAGGAAGGAAGCAGACAGAGGAAGAGCCGAAGGCGCTCATCGCGAAGCCAGTAATGATTGCCGAGGGTGCTCATCGCGAGGCCAGCAAAGTAGAGAGGGAGAGGTTCCCATTGTGTGGCAAACAGCATTGCTAGGTTTCAAATTTTATTACAATCATTTTTGGCATGTTGCTAGTATATATATATATATATATATATATATATATATATATATATATATAAAATGCCTTCTTTGTTGTCTTTCTTATGGGGATAATCTTTGTGGCTGGTTCCTGGATACTGTCGCAAACTTTGGTCCAAGGATCTTCAGGCATTCTATATTCCATGTCTAGTCCCTTTATTCTTTACCTCCACTGCATATTCACAGGGGATATTATCTATTTTGTATCTGCTTGGTCGGATGATTTTCTGTCTTTTTTAATCCTGAACTTTGTAATAAATTAAATAAAATCAAACAATACAAAACAATTATAAACGTATGGTCCTAAACATATATAGCCATATTAAATTCCAGCCTCGTAACTCCAACGTGGCTACAAAGTATATAGTCAATCTGATTTGATATTGTATATCTGGTGATATCCATGTGTAGAGTCGTCTCTGAGGCTGTTGGAAGAGGGCGTTTACTACAACCAGAGAATTATCTTGACAGAATTCCCCTTATTTGGGACCTGCTTCATTTTGTACTCCAAGCCCAAACTTGCTCGCTATTCCAGGTATATTTTGGTTTCAGCATTCTAATCTCCTATGATAATAGTAACATCTTTTATTGCGTGTTATAAGGTGTTGAATATATTTGTGGATCTGGACAACTTCAACCTCTTCAGTATCCATGCTTGGAGCATAGACTTGGATCACTGTGATGTTAAATGGCTTGCCTTGAATTCAAATTGAAATCATTCTGTCATTTATTTGGTTGTAATCGAGCACTATGTTGGCCACCCTTTGATTGACTATGAGGGCTACTCCATTTCTTCTGCAGGATTCTTGACCACAGTAGAAGATCTGGCTCCTGGTATTCCTAGGTGGTCTCCTATCCAAGTACTGACCAGGCACAAGCCTGCATGGTTTCAGGGTGTTATGACCTCTTGGTTCTCTGACTGGAATCAAACCCAGGTTGCAGTGATGAAAGGAGTGAATCCTAGCCACTGGGCCACCAGGGAACCTTTGAAGAGGTACACCTCTAATTGTTATCAAGTCATAAGCAATACTGCTTAAGATGTTACCTTTGCATTCAAATGAACGCAGAGAAATAACATCTTAACCATTATTTCTTCTGACTTTATGAAGAGAGGAGTACCTCTTGAAATCTTGTCACACTAAATAAAGCGTTTGTCCAATAAAAAAGGTATGCCTATACACTGCAATAATCTTTTTATTCATCTGGAATACTGGACATTCACAGCTACTCCATTCTTTAAAACTAGAAAGAGAGAGAAAGAGATGATTGTTACATTTCTATACAGGTCAATAATTCTTGACCTATACACATATTCTCCTTATGCTGCGCCATCAGACATGCCTAGTCAGCATACATTAAAAATAAACACTGCATAGCACGCTCAGAGTTCAGCTGTTAGCCCAATAAACCATGAGCGGGATCTTTGCAAAGCTTGGAAGGTGACATTAGTCCCCCTCCCCTTCCATGTTGTTCCACTAGAGGTCATACATGGTATAATGGCTGTCAGCATCATGAAAGGGACAAACTCATAAAAAGCACTACCATTCAGTTACATCACAAACAGGATGGGCCATATTAACATCACAGAGATATCTGCCCCATCCAGATCTGCATCCTTCCTGGCCCTGCTGGGACAGATGTTGTGTTAGCAGCTGTGTAATAAAGAGTAAACGTTACACACAAGTTGCCCAGAGTCACAGATAAGTTCTGCAGATAAGCTATTGTTATTATATTTTTTTAATTATAACTGATAGTGATTCTGTGCTGACTAAATGTATTCAACTTATATGCACTGTATTGGTTTGCTGATAGCACTATCCACTAGCCCATCCATTGGTCTTCTATCCATAAAGGCTAACTATAGTCCTCATATATAAAATAAGCACTCTTAGACAATCTAAAAATGATTTACTTTATTTATTTTTTAAATAATTCATGTGTACGTCACTATACCTGGAAGTCCTGAGTGTGTATGCCCGTAGACCAACAGATGCTCTCAGCTCTAGGATAGATGTCCCCTTCTTCTTTCCATTTACATCACGAATAACGAATATGAGGAGCCCCCTACATTAACAATGATCTGATTTAGGGTGACATTATTCATTGTAGACTTTATGACAGACCACACATTAATCAGAGTCCGAAGTCTAGCTGTTACATGGGTCTATCCAGTCCATCATTAGCTTTTAAGAAGGGAGACCAAGGATGATGCAAGCAGAGTTGAGTTTAATGCAGTTATATCTGCATCCCATAATACTTTAGGTCAAACTTTCTTTCTGCACCGAGTTAGGGGCTAGCTAAATGGGCTATATTATACAAGAACCGGCAAGTTCTTTAAATTAATTTATATTTAGCACTCATAGACCAAGGGTAGGAAATTTAGTATCCCTCGACCGTGGAGTCTACAGCAGAAAGACAATCTGTTAATAGCATTACTATATTCCTTACATATGCCTTTTTTTATTATAATTCCTTTTCCTTACATTTTGAAAGTTTTAATCACAGTTGTTAGTCAGTACAATAAACGTATTTATTATTTTTCACATTAGTCCCCTTTGTTCTTCGGGTGTTTTTTTTAAATAATTTCATAATCAAAACCAACGTCAGATGCATTTCAAATGTGTTGTAATTTTATTCTAGATAATAACAAGAATAGTATCAATCTAATGGTAAATAAATTATGTTTTCTTTATATTGAAGTTTGCATTGTGTACCTCTCAATTGTTTTTTTCCAACCCAGCAATCCACCCACCCAAGCATGGGTTGTTATCAGTGTGATGATTGCTCATAATTGTCCTGGGGTCTGCCTGCATTGTTCTCAGTATAAAGATATTGAGCAGAATGTAGTGTATTGCAGGATCACAAGGGCCTTTTTAAAATGTGTATATATTTTTAGATGTATACTATATTTGTATATAAATATCAATTCAGGAGAGAAAACATGCAAATAACAATTACAATCACTCTTGACCCCGATATAGATAGGGCAGTATTTTTCTCATTGCCATGAGCTATTCAGCTCCCATCCTACAAACAGCTTCCAACCTTACTATAAACCCCAGGCCAGCTTGTGAAGCTGAAATAAGATCTGACTTTGGCAAAGCTCTATGTCTTTGGGAAGAGAGTGCTGTGCTGTCTTCTCTCATGCAGCTGTGTGCTGGCTCCTGGAAGTGTGCATATACAGCTCCAGATGTTAGAGACACGTCCTTCCTATGATATATAAATAAAAATGATTTAATGACTTGGATGCCAAAGAGCATAGCAACACAATGTGATTTGCCTTATAGCAACATAACTATAAATAACATCTCAGATTTATTGATGTATAATCAGTTTTTGATAAAAACACAAACATTATTGTATTTGAATGTTTTTAATGGGAATTGATAAAGGATAAAATACATATTTAATATAATTATACTTTACCAGATACCTAGAATTGCATTTTTACAACTTACACTTATGGCATATACACAGTTTTTGCACAAAATATCCAATAGATTGCAATCCTGCATTTTGGCTTAAAGTAATCTAGCAATTATTACAAATATGTTATAATATGTTCCAAATGTGTTCCAAAAAAATGTTATGCTGTAAAAGTAATCAACTTTTAACAACATTTTTAATTATAGGGATTGGGATTCTAAAAGAGCCTTGCCCATCAACTGGAATGCAATGAACATACTGTGCATCATAGTTAAAGGGATATGTAAGTGAGCTCGATTATGGATGCATCTGATAGAGGAGAATTAGTAGTGTATGAAAACATGTGTTATATAGAAAAGTTCAGATGACTTAAAAAGTTATTTGCACAAAAGTGAAACCCAGCTGTTCACACCCACAGGATGCCTACATAAGCTGGGTACACACAGGAAATACAGCAGGGTACATATTTTGACCTTTCTGGTACATAGCACAGGAAGTAACTGTTGCAGTTCTTGTACTGAGCACATTCCAGAAACCACTGAGATCAAGAATGATACAATGTATTAGCCTGATTCTGAATTTGAATGTTATGCTAATTTAGGTGGGGTTTTCTAGGGGCGTACACGATCAAATGCAAAAAACATAGAAACATTTTGCTAACTTCCAGGTAAGCTAATTAATGTTTATTTTGGGATATTTTCATGCAAAAAAATGTTTTTATACACTACTCATTTTCCTCTATCAGATGTATTCATAATCCAGCTCACTTACATAC
The DNA here is from genome assembly GCA_027410445.1 of Discoglossus pictus. Taxonomy (NCBI): domain Eukaryota; kingdom Metazoa; phylum Chordata; class Amphibia; order Anura; family Alytidae; genus Discoglossus; species Discoglossus pictus. Next base: position 332,795,351 of record CM050165.1, read on the forward strand.
CCCTTTAAATGTATATATACATTTCCTGGGTTTTAAATGTTTGATAATAAACAGTCAGTGATTATAAGAAAAATATGTCTTATATAGAAAAGTTCTGTGTACTTACAAAGTTATATGCAGGAGAGTAAAATGCAGCTTTGCACACCAACAGGAAGCTTACATAACAAAAGTATGCATAGGAAGCCAGCCAAGTACTGAGTTTTACCTTTCTGGTGGATACCACAGGAAGTAACTGCTGCTGGATGGAATCACATGGTTGGGTGGGGTCTGAGCTCACAGCTGAATCAGACCACAAGGATAGAGAGAGAGAGAGAGAGAGAGAGAGACTACATATCTCAGGTTGCTTTGCAACACAGGAACCCCAGAATATGATACAAATGCATCAACTAACCTCTGAATTTTATTTGCCAAAACAACTTATTTATTTTATGCTAATCTTAGCAGGGATTTTCAGGGGTGTCAACTAACAAAGTGCTGCAGTTTATTTTCGCATTTTTCCATGAAAAATAAATGTTTGCATACACTACTGATTCTCCTCTATCAGATGCATTCATTATCCAGCTCACTTAGATATGTCTTTAAAAAATTAGGTAAAGAGCCTGGTTATTGTTGAGTGTGAGAGATGTGATGATCTGTGAGTCGTGAGATGCAGTATTGATATTAGTATATTAAGTATCACCAATGAGACATAAAACGTCATATCCCTATGTTATTCTAAGGAGCAATTGCTTTGTACTTTAGTGAATGAACCACACAGAATAGCAGACAGGTATTGCCTCACTAGAGAGAAAGTTCTCACCTTAGTCAATTTAACCATTTGCCTTGAAGGTCATTACAAGCTATGCCTCATGAGCATATTGTATGTTTGATAAAACTCCCTTCTTTTCAAAATGTTTATTACAAATATATTCTTTTAAAAGTAAATATTTGATGGAAGGATTTACATTATTATTATTGATATTATTATTATTATTAATAATAATAATAGAAGCAGCTATCTTGGACACAAGGCAAAATGCATAAGACACTTTTATGGAGACAAGATTTATATAGCCAGAGAGAAAGATATGTGATGTGGCAAGACCAGAGATTGGGTGTTGCTGAGGTAATTGGAGGTGCAGCCTGCAAGAGAGTTACTGTATATCTGCAAGAATAGTGCCCTCAGTCATATTAGTGGCCTGAAATGAGCAGAGACACCAATTAAGGAGGCTTAGAGAATCAAATAAAGGGCAAACTGGAAGGCTGACGAACTGAAGGATTGCAAGAAAGAATGTGGCCTCAAGTGACTTGTTATTTTTAGTCACGCAGAAAATGGCAGTGGCCTAGCTACCCACCTTCTAGACTGAGACCGAGAAGTGAGGTAGGCTTGTAATGGGAGCTGTTTTTTTTCCCTTCTATAGCATTTTTTAATAATCATACAATTAATATAGCTGAGATTGTTTCTTTTGGGAGTTTGGCATATAAGGGCCCACGGCAAACAAATGGTTACCCCAAGCTGCGGGGGTACTGTAAGTACCCTCCGCGGCACCTAACATTAACCCCCCAATGATGGGGGTCCACATCGGGACCCTGCAGTGTCCCTACATTAACCCCATAATGAAGGGGTTTGGATCGGGACGCCTGCAGTGTCCCCACATTAACCCCATAATGCAGGGGTCCCGATCAGGACCCCTGCAGTGTCCCCACATTAACCCGTTGCTGTAGGGGTCCCGATCGGGACCCCTGCAGCATTTTCAAATTTGACATTTCAGGCAGCAGGTTCTTAAATGGCCCGCAGCACCCAAATGGTTACCCCAAGCTGCGGGGGTACTGTAAGTACCCCTGCGGCACCTAACATTAACCCCCCGATGCTGGGGGTCCCCATCAGCACCCCTGCAGTGTCCCTACATTAACCCCATAATGCAGGGGTCTGGATCGAGACGCCTGCAGTGTCCCCACATTAACCCCATAATGCAGGGGACCCAATCAGGACCCCTGCAGTGTCCCCACATTAAACCCTTGCTGTAGGGGTCCCGATCGGGACCCGATCAGCATTTTCAAATTTTACATTTCACGCCGCAGGTTCTTAAAGGGCCCGCAGCACCCAAATGGTTACCCCAAGCTGCCGGGGTACTGTAAGTACCCCTGCGGCACCTAACATTAAACCCTGATGCTGGGGGTCCCCCTCAGCACCCCTGCAGTGTCCCTACATTAACCCCCCGATGCTGGGGGTTCTCATCAGCACCCTTGCAGTGTCCCTACATTAACCCCCCTATGCTGGGGGTCCCCATCAGCACCCCTGCAGTGTCCCTACATTAAACCCATAATGCAGGGGTCCGGATCAGAACCCCTGTAGTGTCCCCACATTAACCCCTTGCTGTAGGGGTCCCAATCAAAATTAAAAATTTCCCACCGCAGGTCCTGAAAGATGATAATTAAAACAATTAACCCCTGCCGTGTGGGTATTAAAAGTACCCTCCCAGGCACCTAAAATGAACTCCATCACTCATGGGGCTCTATACAGAGGCCAATAAGCCTCTATGTAACCCCATCACTTATGGGGGTCTATACAGCTCTAGTGACCGCGTAAAATCAAAGGCTTTGATGGAAGTAAGCTGCGATTGTACTTATCGCAAGGGATCGCACCTCAACGACCGTAAGCTGCCGGAGCCCTCCATTAGAATTTTCCAAATTGTAGCATTAGAATGAGGCCCAGAGTAAGTAATTAGTAATGCTCAGCCTCAAACACAAAGATAAAACGCAAAAAAACTATAAATGAGGTTCAGAAATGCTGACTGACATAAACAAATCATAAAAACTTTAATAGAATTTTAAATACAAGAGAATGCTATTTTTATGTATTACTTGTCTCTATCTGTTTGTGTAAATTATGCCCTATATGTTTTCCTTCTCATTGTATCATCTTCCAGAACTGAAAAGGACTGGTATCTCTTAGTATATAATGCTTTGGGTGTGCTCTTTCCCTATAACAATATAGAGGTAAATCCTGTGTATTCTAATTATTCCTGTACCAAACTGCATTCACATTTTAATTTGTTGCCCTTGCCTGTTTTCTTGTTTTGCAATATAATCTCTAAACACATTAGCATAAACAAATTAGTTTTTCTGCTCACATTCCCCGGTGTTATGATGAAGTAGAATTGATTTTTCAGACACCTCGCTCAATCTGAAGAGGCCACTGCATGTTTTTCATATAAAGAACACAAGATTTGGCAGAAGTCTGTGCTGTTTCCTAAATGCTCTTCTAGAGATGTTTCTGACCTGAACTGCTTTGAACGCCAATTTCTTCTACAATTAATATTCACAGACTTGTGCAGGCAAGAATCCATGAAATGTTTCTGGTAATTAATTTAAACCTGATCATAATAGTAATTTTATTTGATAGGATGTCTATCATTGCATTCATTCAGAGCAGATGTGTTATTGTGGTGTAAATCGTGTAATTAAACATGACACATTAGCGCAGTAAATGGGCCATCTTCAGCATACTAGAGAGATTTGAAGGCGGCATGAAAATGCATTTGTTTCTTCATTACTTTTTTTCTTTTTTTAAATAGTTTTTATTGCAGGAATACAAAGGGCAAACAGTTGTACATTATTGAGCGTAATAAAACGATACCCCAACATCAAATGTGAGATCTTATCCTTGTATCCTGCCTCCTCCTTTTTTTTCACATTTACCTCCGTGCTATTGTCGGTGAACCAATGCATAGATTTATAATGGACCCTTCTTGGGTATGTAAATATGTATCCCTAAACTTATCCGTACCCTATACTATTCTTTGGTTGTTTAGTTGTTATCTCCCATTACCTTCCATTATTTACCTATGACTTAGGGGACCATACAGATATTATTAAAGGCCCTAATTTTATCCATTGACTGGTTCATTTACCTCTAGAGGGATATAGTACTATTTTCTTTGTTTGCTAGTCTTTCAGTTCCTTCTTCCCATTCAATTCCCCCCCCCGTTATCTTTTCTTATATATTAAGGAAGAGTCGCTTACTAACTTTTACAAATGTAAACTTAACCAGTCAAACTAAAACATTCTATCTGACACATCTCTATTAAGCCTTCCTCTTTGGAAAACATTTCTCTATCTCGATCCTGCTGTTGTTCCATCCTAACATACCTGTCTGTCTTCTTCCATTCCGGTGCAGCTCCTCTCCCGGTTTCTCCCCTCCGGCCCCCAGTCCTCCCCGTATCCTGTCCAGAAGGTGAGGGTGCCCTTCCCTCCTCCTCCCCTTCATTGTAGAAGAGGAATTCTGAAATCCGTGTATTCTATCCAGGGACCCCAAATTTCTAAATACTTAGGAATTGAATCCGCCACTGAATGGGAAATCCTTTCATTAACCGCTAAGTAGTGAATCTTAGCTCAAACTGCCCCTATCTAGTGTCTTTTTCTTCCAGCTCCTGGCTATATGTGATTTCGTCGCTAAAAAGATAAATTGTAGGAGTCTGTTGTGGGGGGCCGAAAGAGAGGCCACCGGTATCCCCAGCAGACTAGATTCCGGGGTAACTTCAATATGGTATCCAAATATATTATCCACTAAGTCACCCACTGCCGTCCACAGCCGCTGAACCTTTGGGCAGCTCCACCAAGTATGGTAAAAGGAGCCCAGCTCTGAGCATCCCCTAAAGCACTTCGGACTCTCCGTTTTACTCCATTTAGCTAGTCGATCTGGGGTAATGTATGCCCGATGAAGGACTTTAATTGATGTCTCTAATACACTATAATTTAGTGACCCCCTCATGAGATTGGCCCAGGAAGTCTCCCACGCCTCAATCTCCCAGTTACTAGCTATATCCTTTTCCCATTCCCTCATGTATTTTTCTTTGGCTAACGTTTTTGGGGTATTGAAGACCCCGTATAATTCCCCTATCAGTCCTCTTGTAAGGGGGGCTTTTTCACAAATTCTAGAGAACCTATTATGGGAGGGGACCCCTGAACTCCTAAGTAGTTTATCTACAAAGTACCTCAATCTGCAAAAGTTATAGTGCTCAAAAAGGGGGATGTCATATTCGTCTCTCATAGTTTCAAATGTTAATACCCGACCATCTCTCATCCAGTTACCCAATCTATCAAGTTTATTATTCTTCCACCATTGCCGAGAGACTTGTGAGATACCTGCCGGAGCTAGTGGATGCGTAAGTATAGGCGTTAAGTGGGATATCCGGGGTAGGAGGTCTGTATGATTGAAGGCCCAGATAATATTAGCCGCAGAGTTCTTTATTATAGGATTAGCAGATTTCTTAATCTTTGTGGGGAGTGGGTGAATCGAGACTGCCGTGTCCCGTGCATAGGGCATCATGTCTTGGCTTTCAACAAACATCCATGCCGGATGGGCTTCAGGTAAGTGGGCCTGGGGAATAAAAGCTAGTTGAGCTGCTCGATAATAAAGTTTTAAATTGGGACATGCCAACCCCCCTCTGGATTTATGTTTGTACATGTTATTTCTCGCAATCCTGGAGGGACCCCCACCCCAGATAAAAGGAACACACTGCTTTGGAAGTTTGAGAGGTCTTTCATATGTATCTGGATCGGTAGAGATCTAAATAGATAAAGCAGTCTAGGTAATACATTCATTTTGACCGAACTAATCCTACCGAGCCAGGAGATGTTATATTTTCCCCATTTCATCATCTCCTCTTAGAGTAAACGGAGCATTGGCCGGTAGTTAGCTTTATATATATCTTGTACTTTAGCTGTCAGCCAAATTCCTAGGTATTTAATCCCCTTCCCAGCCCACTTAAATTTAAACCTCCGTGTGAGGGATTCTTTCTCCGGGAGCGGTATATCTAAGGCCAAGGCTTCAGTTTTTTCTACATTGATTTTCAATCCTGAAAGCACCCCGAATTGTTCAAGTTTTTGCATCAGGGGTGGTACCGACGTCGATGGCTCCGAAATGGAGCAAAGTAAGTCGTCCGCAAATAGTGACACCTTGAAATGATGTGACCCCACTTGGATACCCTTTATCTCCGGGGAAGCTCTGATCAATTGGGCCAGGGGCTCGATTGCTAACGCAAATAGGAGCGGTGACAATGGGCAACCATGTCTCGCCCCCCTCTGGATGCAGACCGCTGGCCTCCCCCCACCCGGGAGTCTTAAATTTGCCTTAGGATCTTTGTAATAAGTCTGAATTAGATTTAAAAACTTCCCTGAAAACCCGAATTTGGTCAGCGTAGCCATGAGAAAAGGCCATTCCAGGGAGTCAAAGGCCTTCTCTACATCCAGAGAAAGCAGGCAGGCCAGGGTGTTATTTAATTTAGCATGGTGGACTAAATTCAGAATTTTCCTGATATTGTCCCCTGCTTGTCGCCCTGGGATAAATCCCACTTGGTCTTTGTGAATCAAGGAGGGGAGAAACCCAGCTATCCTATACGCCATGATCTTGGCCAGAAATGTTATGTCGCTGTTAAGGAGTGAAATCGGTCTGTAATTCTTGGCTTCTAACAGGTCCCTCCCCTCCTTGGGAAACAAGACCAGGTCAGCTTTGTTGAGTTCTGGAGGGATTGGTCGTCCCTCCAGTATTGTATTGTATAAGGTGGTCAAGTATGGGGCTAATGTGCCGACAAATTTTTTGTAGTATGTGTTCGTAAAGCCATCTGGGCCTGTGGCTTTGCCTAATTTTGATTCTAAAATAACTTTGCTCACTTCCTCCTGGGAGATTGCTTTATTCAGTGATGTAACATTCTCCTCCGTTAGTTTAGGCAGATCCAGGGAGGATAAAAGTGATTGTGTTTCCCCCTGATCTAGGGAGTTCGAGGCTTTATATAGCTTACTATAATGCGCCTGAAAGATGTCCTGAATTTTTGTGGGGTTGGAGGTCACAAGCCCTTGGGGTGATTTAATTTGGCAGATTCTAGATTGGTTTTGCTTTGATTTTAATTTATTGGCTAGGAATGAGTCAGGCTTATTTGCTTTGCTATAAAACTTGTGATGCGTGATTCTAAGAGCTCTCTCCGTTCTCTCTGACAGAATCATGTCCAATTCCGCCCTGGTTTTCTCAATCTGGGACCTATCCCCAATAGAATTATCTTGCTGCTTTGCCTTTTCTAATCTCATCAACTCTTTATTCAATGCATCCTCTCTGGCCCTATTTTGCTTTTTATGTTCAGCAGATATCTTCATGCAGACCCCGCTAATATATGCCTTGTGGGCCACCCACACCCAGCCTATTCCTACATCTCCCTTAGTGTTCTCCCTGAAATATATCTCAAGTTCTTGCTGGATCTTGTCTCTGGATTGAGGAAATGCTAGTAGCGTCTCATTGATGCGCCATGTCGGGGGAGGGGAGTATACCGTGCCAAAGTCTAGGGCAATTTTGACTATTGAGTGATCCGACCAGGTACACGGAATAATCTCCGCTTCCTTTGCCTGATCCAAGAGCGAAGCATCTATGATGATATAGTCAATTCTTGAGTACGAGTTATGAGGGGCTGAGTAGAAAGAGTACTCCCTGTCCCTAGGATGAAGGTCCCTCCAGGAGTCTACCAGGTTCAGGTTCGCTAGTTGTGTTTTAATTTGTTTTAGCCTACTGGGGAGGTGGGGCCCCACTATCCCCCCGGACCTGTCTAATTCGAGATCCAACGCAAAATTTAGGTCCCCTCCCAGAATAATTCTACCAAAGTCCCCTTTCTCCAGTACCCTAAGTAGTTTCCGGACCGTGTTATAAGGGTTCGTAGGTGGGGCATATATCGCAATTAAAGACACTGTCGAGTCAAGTATTTTCCCAGTCAGAATCAGGTAGTGACCCGTGGGGCATATAGCGCAATTAAAGACACTGTCGAGTAAAGTATTTTGCCAGTCAGAATCAGGTAGTGACCCTCGGGATCTGATTTTTTACTCTGGAGTATAAACGGAAAGTCCTTATGCAAGAGAATTGCTACCCCCTCCCTCTTGGCTAAAATACCCGCTGAGTAGAAGTGTGGGTATTGTTTGTGGAGAAATTTAGGGGGTTTGTTACGCATGAAGTGCGTCTCCTGTAGAAAGATTACTGAGGGGCGATGCTCCCTGTATGTAAGAAAGGCTTTACGCCGCTTATCGGGGGAGTTAAATCCCTTCACATTATGGGACAGTATCTTAAATTCGGACCTAGCCATTTATCCTTATCTGCCCGTGAGTGCTGTGCATGGTGTGCGACTTACATTTTTCCTGCTTGGGATGGGATGGTTATTTGAGGGCCAGAGAGCCGGAGACGAGAGACCCCTTGGAGCGACCAGGAGACGAGGTGCACCTGCATCCTGGAGAGACTTTGAGAATACTAGGTAGAACAGAGATAGACCATTTACATACAAGACATATTTCAGGGAAATGTACAGAAATACATGTGTCCACAAAAACATAACAATTTCAACATTTTTAACTATACTAAAACTTTTTCTTTGTGCTCTAGCGCGGTTGGTGAGCAAGAGAATCCTGTTCTCCTGCAAATAGCCCTGGCGAGGAGGTAGACTAAGTTTTAACTACTCAGTTTACACCCCGTTTAATAATAGGGAAAAACTCTCCGCTTCACCCCATGGGCCTATCACCCCATGCATTGCGTAATACAAAATATCCATTTCAGTGAATCAAGAAAAACCTAGTAGGCCTCAATCCTATATCACACTCCCCTTGACTTCTAGTGTCCATTAGGCTTCTGAGGGAAGCAACTTATCTCTTAGCCAGTCCCCTCATCTCTTCTCTGGAGGGGGAATTTTCCCGGCCAATATCAACATGAGCATCCCGGCCCAAGCCTGGGGAAGCAGGCCTGTCGATTAAACGGGTTGCCTTAGACCCCTTCTCTCGCCGCTTGAGGCTGTGAGTTTCTTGCAGCTTTTTGTCTCTTTAAAGCAGGAACTACAGTCCATTGCCTAACCGGCCTATCTCGCTTGTCTCCTGGTTCCTGACCCAGTGGGCGGGGGTTTTCACCCTCCTTCCATAAGTTCAGGGAAGAAAGAATTGTCTGGCACTCCTCCACATCTTGAGCAACAAATTTGTTTCCATTCACCGTAAACTGGATGTTGAAAGGAAAACCCCATCCGTAAGGAATTTTGTGCTGTATAAGCACCTCCACAGCCGGTCTCAATTCCCTGCGTCTCGCTAGGGTGGCTGGTGAGAGATCTGCATAAATCTGGATGGTGGTGCCGTCAGGACCTTTAATTTCGTCTAGACCTCTGGTGTGAGAGAGAATCTGATCTCTTGTGTGTTGCCTCAGGAAACGGGCGATGATGTCTTTAGGCATGTTAGGGTTTGGGGATGCCCCAAGTGTCCTATGTGCTCTTTCGATGCCGATTTCACCCTCCTGGGGGTCTAGAAGAATTGACTTTATTAGATCTGAAAGATAAGGCTCAAGGTCAGTGATTGAGTTTGGGACGCCTCTGAACCTGACGTTGTATCTCCTCGATCTATTTTCAAGGTCCTCCAGTTTGAGTTCAAGAGAGCATATTTTCATTGCATTTGTATCAATGTCTACTCGATCTTGTCCTTGGGAGTCTATGACCTGGTCCAGGGAAGATTCCAAAATACTTGTCCGTTGGCCCAATTCTTGGATTTCGTGTTTCAGATCTTGCACTGCTAATGATAGCTGTGATTTTAGCATGTTCTCAAACCAAGTTTTGGAATCATTGGACAAGTTTGCATCCATCATATTCCCTTTCTGGGCGCTCTCAGCATCCGATACATCTGAGGCCCCCGAGATAGATTCCAGGTGGGGGGATCTTCTGGCCGTGGTAGAGGGGAAATGTTCAGTTATCCGTCTGGACCCCTCGCCCTTTTTGGTTCTAACCATCATGGTCTTTGCCCTTTGTATTGTAGATCGGGGTAATCCAGAGCCTAATTAAGGTATGAGTTTTCCAGTAAACCTGGTCTGTGCAGGTGGGGGAGGAGTCCCAAAGTAAGGTGAGTCCCGGCCCACTGGGTAGCGATGTTGCTGCAAGGGTCTCTTAAGTGCGTTTGAAGAATTAGGAGGGGTGTTGGCCCATTTGTAGGGGTGTTGGCCCTACATTTACAACATCTTTACTTTAATGAGCAGGGTGTTTGCCAACTGGTTTAGTGTTAACATCCTCCAGGGTCCAGGCCTGATCTGTGTCAGGCTAAATATTGCCTTAAATTTTCCAAGACATATCTGGTATGTCATCACCAATGTGACGTTGCGATATGTGATTAACTGAGTCCTTAGTACTACCGTTTCTCTCTACTATAGGGGTGAGCTGAATGGGCAAAAGGCAAAATGTGAAGAGCTTTAGTCCCTTGATGTTCTAAAGATTGGCAAGTCCAATGTAATCTTTCTTCATTACTTTTGAAAGAGAGTATTTGTAAATATGACAGTGTTTTTTTTTTTTTTTAAACAATGCTCTCAGAGTATAGTAAACTGACTCAAATCTTCACTTGACACTTGAGTCATACTTGTCTTCCAGTGAGACCTACAGATCACTGTATGCTCTGTGAACTTTCTGTTACTTTCAATTAAGTTTAGAAATGTTTTACATGTGCTCTTTCAAATTAATATTCTGAAACATTATAATTGTTTTAAACATTATAAATGTTGTATTATTTTTGTGATATAAAACAAGTTATATGAGGCCGCACCTGAGCTTCGTTTCAGTTCTCAGCAGAGTGCATTGAGTACTGAGGAAGCCACAGGAGAAGTGGCAAAACGCGTCTATTTTACTTTGTACATATCATACTGACTGTGTTGCATTATAGTGCATTTAATTATATATTTTATTATTTGTTTTTTAGTATTATTTTCTTATCCAAATAAATACAAGGTTCTTAGGACCTCATTCAATTGCAATTTGGCCAATGGAATAGGGCTCTATTTAAGCACACAGCATATTTTTTTAAAGAAGTTTTTAGTTAGTAAATATCTATCCAAAAGCAAGGTTTTCACTAACTAAAAACTTATTTAAAAAAGAAATGTTATGTGCTTATTTAGAGCACTATTCAATTGGCCAAATCGCAATTGAATGAGGGCCTTAGACATTGAGGGCCCTATTAAATTCTCCCTCGTAGTTCTCTCGGTGCTCGCAAAAGGCAGTTTTCCTGCTGTTTGCGAGAACCGAATCTCTCGCAGCCTGCTTTACGATATGACTGCGAGAAAATGGCCGAGAATAGGCTCCGAGAGAGCTACGTAGCCTTAAATCTATGCACGAGTCTCGCATATCGTAAGAATCCCTACGTGGACAAAAAGTCCACGCAAGGGATCCGAAAGCCTCTACGTGCTGCCTCGGAACAGCCCGAGACAGCAGCGTGAGGCTCCCCCCTGCACCCTATACACATCCCCATGCTGCAGGGGTCTCTAGCAGGACCCCTGCAGCACCCCCACATTAACCCCTTGCAGCGGGGGTCCCCGATCTGCATAGATCAGGCCCCCCGCTGCATTTAAAACTTTTAAATTCCCCGCCGCGGCTCCTTAAAGGGACCGCGGCACACTATTAGCCAATCCCGGCCGCGGCACTTAAAATTAACCCCCCTCTATGCTGGGGGTCCCCATCGGGACCCCCGAAGTGTCCCCACATAAACCCATTGCAGGGGGGGTCCCCGATCTGCATAGATCAGGCCCCCCGCTGCATTTAAAACTTTTAAATTCCCCGCCGCGGCTCCTTAAAGGGACCGCGGCACACTATTAGCCAATCCCGGCCGCGGCACTTAAAATTAACCCCCCTCTATGCTGGGGGTCCCCATCGGGACCCCCGAAGTGTCCCCATATAAACCCCCTGCAGCGGGGGGCCCCGATCGGCACCGATCGTGACCCTGCTGCAATTCAATTTTAAATTTCCCGCCTCGCGGGTCCTCAAAGGACCGTAAAGGTCCTGAAAGGACTCGCACTAAAAATAATAACCCCAGGCAACTATAATTACCCCATTAACTCATGATGGTCAATCCAGACCACCATAAGGCCTAAATTAACCCATTAACTCATGGTGGTCAATCCAGACCACCATAAGACCTTAATTACCCCATTAACTCATGATGGTCAATCCAGACCACCATAAGACCTAAATTAACCCATTAACTCATGATGGTCAATACAGACCAGCATAAGGCCTAAATTAACCCATTAACTCATGATGGTCAATACAGACCAGCATAAGGCCTAAATTAACCCATTAACTCATGATGGTCAATACAGACCAGCATAAGGCTCTATTTAACCCCATCAGTCCCATAAGGGTATATTATTACCATTATGGGCCTGTTACAACCCAACATTAACCACATAAGTGCCATGATGGTCCTCAAGGACCATCATGACACTAACTACAAACACTACACTATAACCCCCAATAAACCATTTAATCTAAACTAACCCCCCTCTACACTAATCTATTAACACTTACACTACCTACCTACACTACCTACCCCCTAATAAACCTCCCCAACACTCTAATTACAAAAAACAAAAAACCTACAGTACAAAAAACAAAAAAACCTACAGTACAGAAAACAAAAAAAAATTACACACCTGAAAAGGAAAGACAGATAAACACAATACAATAATACATATAATACATTACATACATTACATACAATACATGACATTACATATAATATATTAAATATAATATATTAAATATAATATATTACATATAATACATTACATACATTACATACAATACATGACATTACATATAATATATTAAATATAATATATTAAATATAATATATTACATATAATACATTACATACATTACATACAATACATGACATTACATATAATATATTAAATATAATATATTAAATATAATATATTACATATAATACATTACATACATTACATACAATACATGACATTACATATAATATATTAAATATAATATATTAAATATAATATATTACATATAATACATTACATACATTACATACAATACATGACATTACATATAATATATTAAATATAATATATTAAATATAATATATTACATATAATACATTACATACATTACATACAATACATGACATTACATATAATATATTAAATATAATATATTAAATATAATATATTACATATAATATATTACATATAGTCCTAATCAAATACCCCCTATCTATCTAACATACAATCTATTTAATTTAAAATAAATCCTAACTATATCAAATACATCCCCCTATCTATCTAATATACAAAAAATCCTAACTACATACACAGACCCTTATTCTAAAATAAAATAAAATAATTACAGTCCTAACTACATACACAGACCCTAATTCTAAGCTAAAATCAATAAATTAAGACCACTTACCTTTAAGATGTTGCTTCAGATCACTAACCTATGGGTCAAACAAAAAAAAAAATTAGTACAAAACATTAACATCAAATAAATAAACATTATATACATTCTACATATTCAACTCACCTTTACAGCATGTCCAGTCACTGTTAAGCTCTTCCGGCGCGGCCCTGTTAAAAAAAAAAAACACAATACATGAATACATGAATACAATATATAAACAATAAATAAAATACACAAATAAACATCTAAATATACATTTAACTTACCTCCCCGCGATGTCCCCGGCCTTCTCTCCTTCAGCCCCGGCTGGGCCGCGGAACCATCCGCGCTCTAAAAAAAAAAAAGAAAAAAAACTAACGGAGGTCTGCACTGGCAGACCTCCCCGACGCTACTGAACCTCCCGGAGTCGTTTCCGGGAGGAAATTGGCATTGGCGGCTTGTGATTGGCTGAAAAAGCTGTCTATCAATTTCAGCCAATCAAAAGTCGTCAATGTGTGAGCCAATCAGGATGGGATACACCCCAATATCCCACCCTGATTGGCTAAAACACTTGTCTATCTTTATGGGAACCAATCACAACGCTCAGATGCCTTCAGCCAATCACTATGGGATACACCCCCACGGAGTGATTGGTAGAAGACATCTGCGCATCCTGATTGGCTCCTACATTGACGACTTTTGATTGGCTGACAGCTTTTTCAGCCAATCACAAGCCGCCAATGCCAATTTCCCCCCGGAAACGACTCCGGGAGGTTCAGTAGCGTCGGGGAGGTCTGCCAGTGCAGACCTCCGTTAGTTTTTTTTCTTTTTTTTTTTTAGAGCGCGGATGGTTCCGCGGCCCAGCCGGGGCTGAAGGAGAGAAGGCCGGGGACATCGCGGGGAGGTAAGTTAAATGTATATTTAGATGTTTATTTGTGTATTTTATTTATTGTTTATATATTGTATTCATGTATTCATGTATTGTGTTTTTTTTTTTTTAACAGGGCCGCGCCGGAAGAGCTTAACAGTGACTGGACATGCTGTAAAGGTGAGTTGAATATGTAGAATGTATATAATGTTTATTTATTTGATGTTAATGTTTTGTACTAATTTTTTTTTTTGTTTGACCCATAGGTTAGTGATCTGAAGCAACATCTTAAAGGTAAGTGGTCTTAATTTATTGATTTTAGCTTAGAATTAGGGTCTGTGTATGTAGTTAGGACTGTAATTATTTTATTTTATTTTAGAATAAGGGTCTGTGTATGTAGTTAGGATTTTTTGTATATTAGATAGATAGGGGGATGTATTTGATATAGTTAGGATTTATTTTAAATTAAATAGATTGTATGTTAGATAGATAGGGGGTATTTGATTAGGACTATATGTAATATATTATATGTAATATATTATATTTAATATATTATATTTAATATATTATATGTAATGTCATGTATTGTATGTAATGTATGTAATGTATTATATGTAATATATTATATTTAATATATTATATTTAATATATTATATGTAATGTCATGTATTGTATGTAATGTATGTAATGTATTATATGTAATATATTATATTTAATATATTATATTTAATATATTATATGTAATGTCATGTATTGTATGTAATGTATGTAATGTATTATATGTATTATTGTATTGTGTTTATCTGTCTTTCCTTTTCAGGTGTGTAATTTTTTTTTGTTTTCTGTACTGTAGGTTTTTTTGTTTTTTGTACTGTAGGTTTTTTGTTTTTTGTAATTAGAGTGTTGGGGAGGTTTATTAGGGGGTAGGTAGTGTAGGTAGGTAGTGTAAGTGTTAATAGATTAGTGTAGAGGGGGGTTAGTTTAGATTAAATGGTTTATTGGGGATTATAGTGTAGTGTTTGTAGTTAGTGTCATGATGGTCCTTGAGGACCATCATGGCACTTATGTGGTTAATGTTGGGTTGTAACAGGCCCATAATGGTAATAATATACCCTTATGGGACTGATGGGGTTAAATAGAGCCTTATGCTGGTCTGTATTGACCATCATGAGTTAATGGGTTAATTTAGGCCTTATGCTGGTCTGTATTGACCATCATGAGTTAATGGGTTAATTTAGGCCTTATGCTGGTCTGTATTGACCATCATGAGTTAATGGGTTAATTTAGGTCTTATGGTGGTCTGGATTGACCACCATGAGTTAATGGGTTAATTTAGGCCTTATGGTGGTCTGGATTGACCATCATGAGTTAATGGGTTAATTTAGGTCTTATGGTGGTCTGGATTGACCACCATGAGTTAATGGGTTAATTTAGGCCTTATGGTGGTCTGGATTGACCATCATGAGTTAATGGGGTAATTAAGGTCTTATGGTGGTCTGGATTGACCATCATGAGTTAATGGGTTAATTTAGGCCTTATGGTGGTCTGGATTGACCATCATGAGTTAATGGGTTAATTTAGGTCTTATGGTGGTCTGGATTGACCACCATGAGTTAATGGGTTAATTTAGGCCTTATGGTGGTCTGGATTGACCACCATGAGTTAATGGGTTAATTTAGGTCTTATGGTGGTCTGGATTGACCACCATGAGTTAATGGGTTAATTTAGGCCTTATGGTGGTCTGGATTGACCATCATGAGTTAATGGGGTAATTTAGGTCTTATGGTGGTCTGGATTGACCATCATGAGTTAATGGGTTAATTTAGGCCTTATGGTGGTCTGGATTGACCATCATGAGTTAATGGGTTAATTTAGGCCTTATGGTGGTCTGGATTGACCATCATGAGTTAATGGGTTAATTTAGGTCTTATGGTGGTCTGGATTGACCACCATGAGTTAATGGGTTAATTTAGGCCTTATGGTGGTCTGGATTGACCATCATGAGTTAATGGGTTAATTTAGGTCTTATGGTGGTCTGGATTGACCACCATGAGTTAATGGGTTAATTTAGGCCTTATGGTGGTCTGGATTGACCATCATGAGTTAATGGGGTAATTAAGGTCTTATGGTGGTCTGGATTGACCATCATGAGTTAATGGGTTAATTTAGGCCTTATGGTGGTCTGGATTGACCATCATGAGTTAATGGGGTAATTAAGGTCTTATGGTGGTCTGGATTGACCATCATGAGTTAATGGGTTAATTTAGGCCTTATGGTGGTCTGGATTGACCATCATGAGTTAATGGGTTAATTTAGGTCTTATGGTGGTCTGGATTGACCACCATGAGTTAATGGGTTAATTTAGGCCTTATGGTGGTCTGGATTGACCACCATGAGTTAATGGGTTAATTTAGGTCTTATGGTGGTCTGGATTGACCACCATGAGTTAATGGGTTAATTTAGGCCTTATGGTGGTCTGGATTGACCATCATGAGTTAATGGGGTAATTAAGGTCTTATGGTGGTCTGGATTGACCATCATGAGTTAATGGGTTAATTTAGGCCTTATGGTGGTCTGGATTGACCATCATGAGTTAATGGGTTAATTTAGGCCTTATGGTGGTCTGGATTGACCACCATGAGTTAATGGGTTAATTTAGGTCTTATGGTGGTCTGGATTGACCACCATGAGTTAATGGGTTAATTTAGGCCTTATGGTGGTCTGGATTGACCATCATGAGTTAATGGGGTAATTAAGGTCTTATGGTGGTCTGGATTGACCATCATGAGTTAATGGGTTAATTTAGGCCTTATGGTGGTCTGGATTGACCATCATGAGTTAATGGGTTAATTTAGGCCTTATGGTGGTCTGGATTGACCATCATGAGTTAATGGGTTAATTTAGGTCTTATGGTGGTCTGGATTGACCACCATGAGTTAATGGGTTAATTTAGGCCTTATGGTGGTCTGGATTGACCATCATGAGTTAATGGGTTAATTTAGGTCTTATGGTGGTCTGGATTGACCACCATGAGTTAATGGGTTAATTTAGGCCTTATGGTGGTCTGGATTGACCATCATGAGTTAATGGGGTAATTAAGGTCTTATGGTGGTCTGGATTGACCATCATGAGTTAATGGGTTAATTTAGGTCTTATGGTGGTCTGGATTGACCACCATGAGTTAATGGGTTAATTTAGGCCTTATGGTGGTCTGGATTGACCATCATGAGTTAATGGGGTAATTATAGTTGCCTGGGGTTATTATTTTTAGTGCGAGTCCTTTCAGGACCTTTACGGTCCTTTGAGGACCCGCGAGGCGGGAAATTTAAAATTGAATTGCAGCAGGGTCACGATCGGTGCCGATCGGGGCCCCCCGCTGCAGGGGGTTTATATGGGGACACTTCGGGGGTCCCGATGGGGACCCCCAGCATAGAGGGGGGTTAATTTTAAGTGCCGCGGCCGGGATTGGCTAATAGTGTGCCGCGGTCCCTTTAAGGAGCCGCGGCGGGGAATTTAAAAGTTTTAAATGCAGCGGGGGGCCTGATCTATGCAGATCGGGGACCCCCCCTGCAATGGGTTTATGTGGGGACACTTCGGGGGTCCCGATGGGGACCCCCAGCATAGAGGGGGGTTAATTTTAAGTGCCGCGGCCGGGATTGGCTAATAGTGTGCCGCGGCCCCTTTAAGGAGCCGCGGCGGGGAATTTAAAAGTTTTAAATGCAGCGGGGGCCTGATCAGTGCCGATCGGGGACCCCCGCTGCAAGGGGTTAATGTGTGGGGGCTGCGGGGGTTCCTATGGACCCCTGCAGCAAGGTGTTCATGTGAGGACACTTCGGGGGTCCCGACAGGGACCCCCGCATTGAGGGGGGGGTTCATTTTAGGTGCCTGGGGGGGGTTTGGAGTACCCCCCACGGCAATGCTTATGTGGGGGACTGCCGCGGAGGTCCCTTTTAGGACCCCCGCAGCACTTGATGAGGAGTGGGAGCCTGCGATATCATCTCGCAGGCTGTCACTCCTCATGTACATTTACGCAGTGTAGATACGTACGGCCCTGCTGCGTAGCTCACACGTTGCTCGCAGCAGGGCTAATTTAATAGCATTGTAAGTTAGAGAAACTTTGCAGTACGTAGGGCTTAAGTAGAAGCCTCTTATTTACGAGGCTGGAATTTAATAGGGCCCTGAGCTCCCCTGTGTATTACTTACACATCTAGAAACATACTACCTTATTAAATTGCGATTCAGCCAATTGAATAGGGCTCTATATAAGCACAGAACATATTTTTTTACAGAAGTTTTTAGTTAGTGAAGACCTTGCTTTTGGATAGAAGTTCACTCACTAAAAACTTCAGTAAAAAAATATGCTCTGTGCTTTTATAGAGCCATATTCAATTGGCCGAATCGCAATTTAATAAGGCCGATAGCATGCACTTTGGGCTGGTACCAGTAAACTCTTCCTTTGCTTTATGGTTACTTCCACACATTTATACTGAACAAGTATAAATACATATACATTAATATACTTAAAATGGACCTCTGGGGAGACCTGGTACCCACTACTCGAACAGCAAAGGAACAAGAAGCCACCAGGCCAGATTGTGGCTCTGACGCAAGCAATATCAGTACTTCATATGAGGTGAGGTTCTGTCTGAATTTCTGTGATAGTCATCTCATCAATTTAAGTGACCTGCACTAGGTGCCTGGGCCTTTTTTTCTCTCCCCCACCCTATTTTTGTCTCTCTAGCAATTGCAATTTGGACAATTGAATAGGGCTCAAAATAAGCACATAGCATATTTTTTTAAAGAAGTTTTGAGTTAGTGAAAAACTTGCTTTTGGGTAGATGTTTACTAACTAAAAACTTCTTTAAAAAATATATGTTATGTGCTTATTTGGAGCCCTATTCAATTGGCCAAATCGCAATTGAATGAGGGCCTTATTCTTTGCACTGGAGCAGACAAAGTTTGAAGCTGCCCTCCCCTTCAATTTGACAAACTATTTCCATTTTTTTCAAACCAATCACAATCTGTACAGTGGTATTCAGTGCATTGCTGACAGTAATTATGAAGAAAATGTAGGACATTTCTAAAAAAAAAAAAAAAAAAGACCAAAATTTAATAAGCTAAGCTAAAAAGTGGTTCACTGAGGCTACCATGGCAATGATATGACAGTAATCAGCAATCACAGTCTAGACAATTCACATCACAGTATCTGTGAATCTTAGTGAATTTTAGCCACTGTGAGAAATGGAGAATGGAGGAGCATCGTATTGTGCTGAAGAATAAAAAAAAGCTGTATTCTGTAAGAAGGAACACACTGAAGCCCCACATCTTCTATTAAGCATCTAAAAAAACAGTTATTAAAAGTTTTAAGAGCTTTTCCTCCAAGAGTGAGGCATAGAATAGAATCTGTACATTACAACTCCTTTCAGTGAACTGCATGTTCTCCTTATTGTCGTCTTTTGTTAAAGTAACACATCAGAAGTTTCAATTATGGTATAATTTAAAATTGTAGGTAAACAAGTAGTAATTTATGAGGTGAATTTAATTAAAAATATAATTTTCTTAAAGTAAACATAACATTTAAGTATGCCATCTTGAGCTGTCACTCAGCCTTTCTGATCCACCCACAAATCAATATGTATACCTCTTGTTAATGAGAGATCAATGACATTAATTAATAATTTGCCTCTCTGGTGCATTGGGTCCATAGTTTCAAGTGTAGGCACCCACGCAAAAGAATCACAGAGTGCAATTCTAGGCTTTATTTGTGCAGGTGAGTACACTCTGGACAATCGACCCAATCGGGCTTATTGGTTTGCAAACTGTTACTTTACTGTAGGAAAATACAGTTTTTCAATAACATTTGATTGATAACGTATACCCACAGTTTAGTGCAGTGGAAGAAAAAAGTGTTTTGACCCTGCCTAGGAATAGGGATGTAGGTTTGATTTGATAAGTGTAGATATAAAGGAGGAGGAGTTTATATAAATACTAGAGTTATTACCTTCTGTCCCTCCTCAGTCACCCTGTCCCTCCTGGCTGGCATCCCCGGAGGTGGAGATCAGTAGCCAGGATATCCCCCCCCCCCCCCCCCCCACCCTCCTCGGGTGTGCTGCTCACAAAGTCATGTGCTGCACTGGTATACTAAGACAGACTGGCTCCAGGAGCCCAGCGTGGCCTGGAGGTGGGTGATACCCGGTGTGGTGAAGATGGACCCTTCCTGGTCTCCAGTTAGGTCCCTGGCTGTTGTTAGATTGCATGTCCAAGCCAGAGTATGCCGGGTCCGACGTCTGAGGCTGGGATACTGCTGTACCGGCCACTAATGCCGTGTGATAAATACTATGACTGGAGAGGGGTTAAAGTCAGTGTCTTGTACCTTGACACAGCACTGTTGAAATGGCTGTCACCCTGGCCTGTCTCCTGGACGAGGAAAGGCCACAGTGATGTAACAAGCCATTGGATGGGATAGCAGCTATGCACTGGCAAGAATGCAGACCTAACAGGCAGAGGCAAGATAGCAATTGTTCCTCTTGTGGACACTCCTGTTCAACAAAGGGCAGGAGCAGTGAAAGGAGACATAGGGACACCAAATAATGTAGTATTTAGGAGTTTCACCAAGGAAGCAGTGGTAATGTGACGAAGTCTGCTCACCCTGTTGGGCTCACCAGGACACATAAGGTTGCTACAGAGATGGTATACAGTATATGGAGACGGGAATTTGTGCAAATCTTTTCTCTTCTTCCCTCGTGAAGGTACACAGAGATCCAAGAGTGACCATTTGGGTTTCCAGGTTGAAGTAGATTAAGAGTAAATTGTTTTTATTGAAGGAAGCAGGGTTATAACAGTGTTACATGAATATTACAGATAAAACATAACCAGTATGGACATGACATTTGAAGAATGGAGAAATACACTTATTTCCATTTAAACCATGTTTTCCATTTATGTATGTCTTAAGCGCTGTTGTAATAAGAGATAGACTGTAGAAGGAAGCAGAAAGTATAGATATAGGAAAAGTGGAGATGGGGTGGAGTATATTGTAGTGGCTTCACTGGAGGTTATATCTTTCTTATTGTCCTTTCCTGCTGTGTTACCACCCCATGCGTAGGGTCCAAGTATCCGAACATGAGGCCCACTTTCTGTGTGAATTATCTAGGCCAGCTGAGTGCTCATAGAATGTATAAATTTAAGTTTTTTCAAGATTGCACTATATTCGCGTATTGATGATTTCCAGGTTTTAGCTATTGTAATCCTAACTACTAAGAACAGTTGACTTGATAAAAGTTGAGCTTCTTTATAGAGATCCTCTATGGGAAGGCCTAATAAAGCTTCTTCTGGTTTTGGGGGGATCCTGTGACCCCACAGTCTCTCTAATATATTATATTTCTATAATATTTGGACAGTCCCAGAGGACATGTTTTAGGGTGCCTGGGGAATCACATCCTCTGGAGCAGTTTATTTCGATAATTGGTTGCAAACTTTTTCCATTCTAGCTTGTGTGATTGACAAAAAGTTACCCAAGTAGTGCTCCTACTTGTGTATATGCTTAAAAGAGATTCTGGGAGTTTAATATACGTATGGGCTATGGCACGGTTGGGGTATGATGAGGACTTCCGTTAGTGCCTGTCTTACTGGCTCAATATTAAGACTCCTATGGGTGTGGACTTGCCCTTTCAGGGTAGATCAGGGGGGAGGGGGACACACAGATGTTGTACTAGAGAAGTTAGAAAAAGAGGTTAGGTTAGGGTGTTTGATGGGTCCTTCTGATGACCCTCTTTTGTCGCCACTGCGTCTGTGTCTCCACTGGATGTGGTTCCAAAAAAGGAGCTTGGAAAGTTTAGGCTGATCCATCATATGCCAAGGGTGATTCCGTAAATGATGGAATTCACAAGGAATTTGCTTCTGTGTCACACGCATAGTTCTCAATGGTCCACACTGCAGTTTGTGCCTTTTCTAGTCTGACAAAAAATACATTCCTAGATTTTTTCCCATAGTTATTTGATTGCTTTTATGGAGCGACAGCTTGCGGATAGATAAATAGTTTTTCTGTTGAATAACATGGCTGTAGTGCAGGCTATTCATTCCTTGTCAGCATCACACTTGGTAGAATATCTATTGAGGTATCTGATCTGACTTGTTTGCTCTTGAAGATATGGTGCAGGGCAAATAGCATATTCTTGGAACCATGAACAGTTTATATGTCTTGTTTTCAGTGGGAGAGCTTCAAGTTCATGCTGGACATCTGTGAGGACTTGGAGCAGTGAGATTTTTTGGTGAGGCATCTCTGACTTGGTTTAACATGTGGTATGGCCAGATGGGATAGCAGGCAGCATATAACATTTTTCTTCCTTGAGGCTTCCTTGTAAAAGGCCTGTACCAGTGAATATGAAGCCTTGTTGTTTTGTACACCTCTTCAGTGCTTTCAGCATTGGAGAAATGGTTTCCGCAAACAGTCAAGGTGCAGTTAGCCTCAGCTACCTGGATGTGGGGATCCATGCTGGCAACATAATGGTATGGCTGCAATAGTCCAGATTGCTAAAGGAAAGGAGATTGTTCTATACCAAGTAGGTACTGATTGCTGCCCCATGGCTTATGTAAAAGTTTTCAATGATTGAGCCCAGCTCTGGCTGGACCTTAGTTGTACATGAATCGGGACTGGCACTCTCATGCTTCCAATTCTCCAAACTGTTGGTAATTGGTTTGCAGCGTTTGGAGTTTTAAAATCTGAGTCTGGTACCCATTCATTATTTCAAGATGGGAATTGTGTAGTTAAATTATATCTGAGACCAAACACAGGTGCATGCTAATAGTTCTTGGTTCCTTTATCAGATTGTGTATGGCAAGTGTGGGTCATCAGCCATTCATATCTCTACTCGCCACGGAGCATTGCCTCAGTTGCTAATAATAGCCTGCATTCTTCAGGATCAGTTGTAGGTGCGATGACTGGGCTTCAGTGGCATGCATTTGGACCCTGGTGAGTGAGCAGGTAGTAGGATACACAACTTGCTTTGGGCCACCTGTCTTTATATTGATTCACTCCAGTGGTAATGATCTCGGCATCACACCCATTAAAGAGCTATGTCATCCAAAGGGAAATCAGGGCATGGCTGCAGTTTTTTTCAAAACCTCTCGTAATATGGTCTGCCACCCTCCAAAATAGATTTTGCAGGGTGGCAAAATACCCAGAGAATTTGGATAAGGTTAGATTAAAGTAACTAAACTCATGTTGAGTTGATAAGAAAACTGGGATTTATTTATCTTCAGCATAGTGATCTTGAGGCACAGATGCGGATTGTTTGTTTTTTCTTAGATGAGGTTCATCTTAATGTAGTGGGCCTCAAGCTCATGATGTTAGCTCTTAAGCAAGGTGTATTGAAGGCCATGGTGTTTATGGTGGCTGGATTGCAGTTACACTGTGGTGAATGGGGAGAGCATTTGCCGGGCCAGTGATGAAGTAGATGAGCCCTACCCTAAAGGGTGCGGCTGTGCATCCCAGTAAGCCCTGGAAGCGAGTTTGGGACATAGGGTGTACTGTCTCTGGCTAGGCTTCTCCCCTCAATTGTTTATTTTATTATTGTTATTATTTATAGTAATGTGATTTATGTTTACCAATAAATGCTGCGGCCTGTTTCCTCAACACATTGTCTGTGTGTTTGGGTCATAGAGGGCTATGTACCCCACCCATGCCCCCTGGGTTGGGGGAGGAGCCCCTTGACCCGGCAGGAGCGGGGTATAGTAATAGAAAGTGGCTAGCTGGTGGCGGAGCCATTTATAAGGCTCCTTTTCGCCTTCTATGCCATTGGGAAGGGCTATTTATAATGTTGATTTGTATTAGATGGTTGTTGGTTAATGTTTATGATAATGTTTATTGTTAAAGGTCTATGTTAATAAAAAATGTATTATAAATTGTCACAGTGATGGCTGTCGCCAGGCCAGTGGTAAAGAAGGTGAGCCCCCACCCTATGGTGGTAATGCTGTTCCATCACAGTAGGCTTTGGACACGGGTTCAGGACATAGGATGTACTGTCTTTTGCCAGGCTCCTCACCTCAACTGTTTATTTAGTTATTTATTGTTATTATGTCATTTGTGTTTACCAATAAATACTGTGTCCTGTTTTCCTCAACCTGTTTGTGTTTATTTATTACTAGCGAATTGCCCGTCAAAAAATGACGGCAATGAAATTGTAAGGTAGCTAATGCTGTTTGGTGTATAATAATGAAATATGTAATACATTACTAAATGAATATACTGTACCTATTTTGAAGCATTGTGATGAAGAGCTGGCAATCTGTGTTGATGTTGCTGCAGTAGTGGTGTGGAGCTGCTGTGTCAGCATGCTGAATGTGTGCACTGTGTGTTATGAATATCCGTAGGTGTTTTGTGGCGTTTTGCGAGTTTCTTGTGGTGTTTTGCGAGTTTCTTGTGGTGTTTTGCGAGTTTAGAGTGCTGTAGCCTCGTTTTCGTTTTGTTCGGCGGCCATTTTTTCTGTCGCTTAGATTTTTTTAGTCTCAAAACTCTTTTATTTAGAGTAAAATCGAGGTCTAAGTTGCATTTTTGAGGTCCTGGGTGCTCCCTCTTGGTGTAGGTAAGGTTTTTATGTATGTGCTGTGTGTATGTATTGTGTTTTAAATGTTTGTATGTCGGCGTGTTGCGTCCGATGTTTGCGAGGCCTTCGGCGCTCCATGCCAGCAACTGAGGCCCTTGCCCAGTGACCTCGCCAGCAACTGAGGCCCTCGCTTTGCGAGGGGCCTCAGTTGCTGGCATGGAGCGCCTTCGGCGCTCCATGCCAGCAACTGAGGCCCTTGCCCAGTGACCTCGCTTCCCGAGGGCCGCGGGCTCGCTATGCGAGCCAGCAAGCGTGAGCAACGACCCGTACGCTCACAACTATATATGTGATAGTTGTGCTTGGGTCAACATACATAGAGCATTACTGTCATAGTGGTGGAGGGATTGTTTGCCCACATTAATTTGTAAGGGACAGGTTACAACATTACCCCCCAAAAAAAAAAATCAGTAAAACACCACCATGATCACAGGTATTCTTTTCACTATAGGCCTTGTTGACCCCTCTCCAAATATAGCGCTTATGATTGTGACCATAAAGCTCTATTTTGATCTTGTCACTTTTTTGTGGTATTGGTGCAGTAAAGGCTTCTTTCGAGCAACTCGACCATGCAGCTCATTTTTGTTCAAGTATCATCGTATTGTGCTCCTTGAAACAACCACACTGTCTTTTTCCAGAGCAGCCTGTATTTCTCCTGAGGTTACCTATGGGTTTTTCTTTGTATTCACGAACAATTCTTCTGGCAGTTGTGGCTGAAATCTTTCTTGCTCTACCTGACCTTGGCTTGGTATCAAGAGATCCCTGAATTTTCCACCTCTTAATAAGTGATTGAACAGTACCGACTGGCATTTTCAAGGCATTTGATATCTTTTTATATCATTTTCCATTTTTATGAAGTTCCATTACCTTGTTACACAGGTCTTTTGACAGTTCTTTTCTGCTCCCCATGGCTCAGTATCTAGCCTGCTCAGTGCATCCACGTGAGAGCTAACAAACTCATTGACTATTTATACACAGACACTAATTGCAATTTAAAAAGTCACAGGTGTGGGAAATTAACCTTTAATTATCATTTTAACCTGTGTGTGTCACCTTGTGTGTCTGTAACAAGGTCAAACATTCAAGGAGTGACCTATCTCTATGTGTGTTCTTTAATTTATGTGTATTGCTATTATATGTAATCTGTAAATATGTGTAATCAAGGATTAAGTGTAAAATTGTAATTAGATGAACAGAAATAAACAAAATCTTAATATACTGCTCTCACTAATCGCCTACTCTCTCACTCAAAAACCTCCAACTCCGGGACCTGCATGCTACTTTGGAAGAAAATACAACACAGTCAACGCATGGGCAGGTGGAACGCAACTTTATAATCTCCCTCTGTCAATCATCTGCGGCTAGACCGCTTTCTTTTGGCTGAGAGGCCTGTGTCGCACTACGTTATACCATGATTGGATCATAACAGCGGATCACATCTTGGGCCAGCCCATTAACAGTTTGCGGCCGTGGGAAGGGTTTATGGGCTAAATCCTCGGCCCGTAACTTGCGCCCTTGCTCAATTGAATAGCTCTGGAACCGAAGATGAACGAGAGCACGCAGCACACCCGCAGACGTACGGCCTGGCTCCCGAAAGATGTGGGCTTGCAATTGAATCGGGCTCAGTGTCCCTTTAAATATGGTGCTTTACTGCCCTTTCAATCTGCGCAATCATCTGTGGTGATTAAAAAGCTCCCTTCTTTTACTCTATAGTTTGAGCTCTCTGTAGCACACTTGTGACATGTAAGGAAAACATTTTCACTATTTCTGGATTTAATGATGTTCAGACTGACAGTAAATTACTTGAGTTTATTTAAGTTTTATAATATTTTCTTAGTGTTTCTCATTTTTATAGCAAATTGAAAATAACTGATTTATTAAGACATTTAAATGGAAGCTCTCACAAAAGATTGTAAAAATGAAATAGAGGCATATAAGGCTGAAAGTCTAGATGGAATACAGCCAGAGATATATAGACTTCCATGGAGTAGCATGTTCCAACAGAATATATGTATTTTTTGATTCTCATGGGTAACACAAAGTAAATCATGGTTATAGCCATCAAACATGGATTCACATCAGTAGTACCCCTAGGCATGGGTGTAGGAGCCAAAGAAAATCTAGGGGGGATGTCGCATATAGTATAAAAATACCCCACAACTTCTTCTCTACACAAACATACACATTGAAAAAAATTGTCCCCTTCGTTCCCCCAGTTCCTACACCCATGCCCCTAGGCAAAGATTCCTCAGGCACCCACCCACTCTAAAACAGTCCTGAAAATTTCTTTCTCAGCCTCCTTTGGCTACTTTATCACCGGTAAGGCGATAAAAGTAGCCATCTTAAGTCTCCTTACAACTGTTTTCTCTTAACAATTTGTTTCCCCCTAATCTTATCTTTTAAGCAAACCATGCAAAGCATATATTCTACTCTTAACAAAAAAGGTTATACAAAATTGAAACCTTATTCATAAACTGAACTGCATATTATAAAACAGCTTTTGAAAATCAAATGGCGTCCATACAACAATATGGTACTACACTATACACATGCATATATTTTCATACTGAAGTTTTTATAAATAAGCACTGTATTAAGCTAAAAGAGCTATAGACAAACAAAATATATATAATTAAATCTGTTTATATAGATGGTATATATAATTATATAGCCATTTGCATGCAGGCACCCATAATCCAATGGAAACTTTTTTTGTGTGCTAAAAACATTTTTATCACCTCTCTTAGGTATGAAAATGCTCTCACACATGCTCTGCTTAAAATGTAAAACTGCCAGTGCCTTTCAATACTACTAATGGAAGGTTTTCGTTAAGATAATGTATCATTTTTATCACTATATTTTATTAATTTCCATGTCAGTTTACATTTATTATTGTTTACAGTAACACTTATTACATAATAACTATGTATTGTTTTTAGCATCATTATGTGTATAAAAGTGACCCAGTGGAGGTTTCAAACATGATACGATTTAAAACTATAGTTAATTAAGTATTTAGTTAATTACTTTACCACTGAATGCTCTCATGGTAACCTAGTGTTGAACTTTGCAATCTTTCTGATCCATGCACAAACCAAGAGTTTAATCTTTTGCTAATGAAAGATCATTGCTTTAATTAGATGTAGCTCCTGCGGCATGGGGTCCATTATATTGAGTGCAGTAACCTGATTCTGAGCATGCCTTTTCTTTTTTGTACAGATGTTTGCACTAAAGACAATTCATTTAATGTCTCAGGGGCTAATTAATATTCTGTAAAGACCTTACCACATGGTCTGGGCCCTCTCCAACTTTCCATATCTGAACAAATTTTTTCTTTATATTTAGTCGTCATTTCACAGTCTCACATGGAAAATCTTACATCTGTGCCACTCCTCACAATTCTGCCAGTCAGGGGAACATTGTTATGCCCACCCCAAATCACATAGCACTTCCTGTAAGAAGCACTGTGTAAGTAACAATAGGCTATTGGAGCATTTTAACACATTTAACTGCAAAAACATGGTGGTCCCTATATCTCCTATATTGATTGGCCAATGTGTATTTGAATTAGTTATTTAAAAATGAACCAATGAAATAAAGAACAGTTTATATACACTTATTCTTTACTATGCATTGTCTTTGACTATTTCCAGCAGTTTTTTTCTGCTACCTTCTGCCTAAAATAATGAGTTCCAAGTAATCCTATTGATGAAGCTAGCACCTTTTAATGGCCACATTCCCATTGTAGCTGTGAAAGCTTCCACTGCATTCAAACTTTCATCTCATCTGTGGAAGTAGATCAGCAGAATTGGAAATAGTCGCTTCCACTGCAGTAAAGCTGCACTCCAGAGAAGATCGGCGATGCCCTGATTCTCAATCTTCTTCACTGGTTAAGCATGTAGATACATTTGATTGTAGAAATCTGTCCTCTTCTATCCTGCTTGAAGACTCTTGGCACCTCTCCTTCCATGGAAAGGGCCTCAACCTCCAATCTACAAAAAAAAAATAACTAACAGACCTCCTCCTTTGAAGAGCACTTCCACTGACTAATTGCTTTCTGACCATGCCCTCTCCTTATATAGTAATTGTATGGCTTCTGTTTGGCTCAAATATGTGTCAATCATATTACAGCCAATTCAGAATCGAGTATCTGAATTTCTCCCACCCCATTTCTGATTGGGGAAGAGTTAAACAGTAGGAATTCACAGATTTCCATCTCTGCATTCCTATTGGTTAGCAGTATATTTTTTGTTTAAATGAAATAATAAAACTAATATTTACCTATTTACAGTATATACAACATACACTGCTATATATAAAATCTAGCAGTGTATGTTGTATAGTAATGGTTGAATGTTGGTTATATTATTTTATTTATATAAAATACTAGCGACTTGCCCGTCAAAAATGACGGCAATAAAAACTGAAGCCTGGCAATGCTGTTTGCCACACAATGTAAGCCTCTCCCCCTCTACTTTACTGGCCTTGTGATGAGCGCCTTTGGCGCTCATCACAGGCCTTGCAATGAGCCCCTTTGGAGCTCATTGCGAGTCTCTCCCTCTGTCTACTTCCTCCCTCGTGTCTTATTTCCCCCCTCCTCTCCCTCCCTTGTGTCTCCTTCCACCTCGTCTACCTCCTTTGTATCTCCTGCCCCCCTGTGTTTTTACCTCCCTCTCCCTCCCGTGTCTCTAAACCCCTCCCCTGTGTCTCTTTCCCCCTTCTCCCTCCTATGCATCTCTTCCCCCCCCCCCTGTGTCTCCCCCAACCCTCCCCTGTGTCTGTTCCCCCCTGGCCTGTGTCTCTTTCCCCCTCCCCCTGTGTCTGTTACGGCCTTCCTCGTGTCTCCATTTCCCTCCCTTGTGTATCTTCCCCCCTGCACTCTCTCCCCCTGTGTCTCTTCCCCCTCCTCTCACTCCCCTGTGTCTCTTCCCCCTCCTCTTTCTGTGCTTCTTCCTCCCTGTCTCTTCCCCCTCACCCTCTGTGTCTCTACCCACTCTGTGTCTTCCACCCTCTCCCTCTGTGCCTCTTCCACCGCCTCTCTCTGTGTGTCTCGCCACTGTGTCTCTTCACCCCTTCCTCTGTTCCCCCCCCCCTCTGTGCCTCTTTCCCCCTCTCTCTGTACCTCTTCCCCCCCTTCCCTCGGTGTCTCTTCCTCCCTCACCCTCTGTATCTCTCCCCCCTGTGTCTCTTCCCCCTCTCCCTCTGTGCCTCTTCCCCCCTCTCCCTCTGTGCCTCTTCCCCCCTGGCCTGTGTCTCTTTCCCCCTTCCCCCTGTGTCTGTTCCCCTTTCCCCCCCCCCCCATGTGTATCTTCCCCCTGTTCTCCCTCCCGTGTGTCTTTTCCCCCTCCTCTACCTCCCCTGTGTCTCTTTCCCACCTATCCCTCTGTGTCTCTCCCCCCCTCCCTCTGTGTCTCTCCCCCCTCCCTCTGTGTCTCTTCCCCACTCTCCCTCTGTGCCTCTTCCCCACTCTCCCTCTGTGCCGTGCCTCTCCCCCCCTCTTCCCCACTCTCCCTCTTCCCCACTCTCCCTCTGTGCCTCTCCCCCCCCCCTCTTCCCCACTCTCCCTCCCCTCTTCCCCACTCTCCCTCTGTGCCTCTCCCCCCCCTCTTCCCCACTCTCCCTCCCCTCTTCCCCACTCTGCCTCTGTGCCTCTACCCCCCCCCCCCCCCTCTTCCCCACTCTTGCATCTGCTCCCGGGCCGCGCTGCGCGCAAGTGCGGCTCGCGCCGCGCTCTGCGCAAGTGGGCTCGCGCCGCGCTCTGCGCAAGCGCGGCTCGCGCTGTGCTCTGCGCAATGCGCAGCAGTTTATAATTGTCTAACTGCGATTCGTCTGAAGCGTGATGACGAATCGCAGTTAGACAATTATAATATGTGATACTCCTTATTTGTGATTGAAACACAGTGATCCTGAATATGAGCATCATGGGTAGTAAAAAACAAGGTAACTGTTTAGTAAATTCACAATAGATGCAGGTAACACACCCCTAACACTCCCATAACACACCCTCATCATGACAACTTGCGATCCTCTGAGATGTGCTGTGTATAATATAGGAGAAGGAGCCTTAATAAATCGCACAATGATCTGAGAAGCTGTATCGTGGGTTAGTACGGACTATCAAGGCCGCTTTATCACCTGTGACGCTTTAGTAAATTCTCCCACAGACTTTGTAGTGCTGTAGCGTAGTGCAGTAGCCTATCAGGGTCCATGTCTTAGCAGCAACATGTTTTCTGGCATGTGGTCTCTGATAGGATAGTACATTACACTGCACATCCAGAACTACATAGCCTGTGTCTGCATACGGTGCAGTGGGCATGATTTTAGACAGTAACAACTGAGCTTTTAATTGCTTCTTAAACGGATATGTAAGTGAGCTGGATTATGAATGCAACTAATAGAGGATAATTAGTAGTGTATGAAAACATTTGTTTGCATGAAAAAATACCAAAATAAACATTTAAAGTTTGCTGAATTTCTTACTTTTGCAAACAGTTGACTTTCAATGTTGACACCCCCTGAAAATCCCAGCGAAAATTATAAATTGTATCTTTTTCATCTGTGAACTGAGCGGAGATCTTTCCTTTAGTTTGCTGTAATACCCAGAACAAGGACTGTGTCCCTTAATTCACGGGTTGTTTTATCTACATAACATCCCAGCTGAAACTTCCCCCAGCCCCAATGAATTGCCCCTATCACCTCTATCAGACCCAGTGAATTGCCCTAGTGAATTGCCCCATCACCTCTCTCAACACCCTCTGAATTGTCCGGTCACCTCTCCCAGCACCAGTGCATTGCCCCATCAGCTCCCCCAGCCCCATTGAATTGCCCCAGTGAATTGTCCCATCACCCCCCAGCCCCAGTGAATTGCCCCATCACCTCCCCCAGCCCCAGTGAATTGCCCGGTCACCTCTCCCAGCCCCAGTGAATTGCCCCATCACCTCCCCCTGCCCCATTGAATTGCCCTAGTGAATTGCCCCATCACCCCCAGCCCCAGTGAATTGCCCTATCACCTCCCCCAGTCCCAGTGAATTGCCCCGTCACCTCTCCCAGCCCCAGTGAATTGTTCCATCCCCTCTCCCAGCCCCAGTGAATTGCCCAGTGAAATATTTTAATACCTCTCCCAGTCGTAGTAAATTACCCCGTCACCTCCCAAAGGCCCAATGAATTGCCCCGTGAAATGTCCCATCACCTCCCCCAGCCCCAGTGAATTACCCCATCACCTACCCCAGCCCCAGTGAGGGGGCATTTCACACACACACACACACTCATAGACCTTCACACTCAGAGACAATCACTCCCACAGACACACACACTCACAGGCACACACACTCACAGACACTCACACAGAGACTCACAGACACAGACACACACACACAGACGCTCACATTCACACAGAGACACTCATACACAGAGACACTCACAAAGAGACCCTCACACACACTCACAGATACAGACACTCACACATAGAGACACACTCACTCACACAAAGACACTCACACACAGAGACACTCACACAGACACACACACACACTCAGACACTCACACACACACATTTACAGACACTCACACACAGACAGACACTCACACAGACACACACACACACTCAGACACTCACACACACACATTTACAGACACTCACACACAGACAGACACTCACACACAGGCACATGCACTCACAGACACTGACACACAGAGACACTCACGCACAGAGACACACTCACAGACACTCACACACATAGACACTCCCACATACACTCACACAGATGCTCACACAGACACACACACTCAGAGACACTCACACAGACTCTCACACGGACATACACACTCACACACAGAGACACTCACACACAGAGACACACACTCACAGGCACACACACTCACAGACACTCACACTGAGACAGTAACTGCCACACAGAGACTCACACACACAGACACACACACTCATACATACACTCACACAGACACACACATGCACTCAGACACTCACACACAGAGATAGATACTCACACACAGGCACATGCACTCACAGACACTCACACACAGAGACACTCACGCACAGAGACACACTCACAGACATTCACACACACACATAGACGCTCACACAGACGCTCACACAGACACTCATACAGACACTCACACAGACACTCACATAGACACTCACATAGACACTCACATAGACATACACACAGACATACACACTCACACACAGACACTCACACACAGAGACACTCACACAGACACTCACAGAGACACTCACACAGAAACACACACTCACAGACACTCACACAGACACACACACTCACAGAGACACTCACACAGAACACACACTCACAGAGACACTCACACAGAAAGCACAGAGACACTCACACACAGAGACACTCACACTCACAGACACTCACACAGAGACAGACACTCATACAGACATACACACTCACAAGTACACTCACACCGACATACACACTTGAACATACATACACACTCACACACACACACACACACAGGCACTTGCACATGGTCCTCTCGCCTCTGTTACCCTACCCTACACTACTCTAATAGCTTCCGAGCTCTGCTCGGAGGTACTCGGAGGGGGTGGTGATGTCACGGCTGATGTCACCGATTATTGCTGATTGGCTGCAAAGCCAATCAGCATCGTGCATGCGCACATAGAGAGGGTTAGTTTTTACAAAAACAAACCCTCAACTGCAGCCCTCGATCCTAGGGGTGTAAACATCACCCCCAACAATTATTTTTTAATGCAAAATTAAAACGTATTTCATGCAAATGAATGTAATCACACATTACTTATTCTCCTCTATCAGATGCATTCATAGCCCAGCTCACTTACATATGCCTTTAATAAAACAAAGTACATAAAAGTAAGTAAATACATAGGTATATCACATGCGTAGCTAAATACAGAAGTCATCCATGAGCCCGGGAAACTGCTGTTACACATGAACAGACACTGATAACATAATTTTGCTTCCGATATGAATAGCAGCTTCCTGTTTTCCAGCATTTGTTTCAATTTTCCAGCCCTACTGCACGTGACAGCACCCTGATCAGTCCTGTGATATCTCCCAGATCATTGAAATGCCTCAAGATTGCACTACAGATCCTGCACCTGTATGTACCTGTATGTACCTGGCCAACCAAACAGTTCTACCTACAACAAACAAACTGCTGCAACCTGTGATAAAATATTACATCTGTACGATGGTACCAACACAATATTACAGTTTGTGCCAAAACTAATGTATGCACTGAAATACCTTACACATAACATATGCTGCAAAGAGATTTACATTGTCAAATAAATATTTGTCTAATTAAATGTGACAGATGTCATTTTAAAAAAGTGTACAAATAATATATTATTCATTTTAAAAAATCAATTACCAGTGCACATGGAAAATAGGACTGGCACCTAATTTTATACTGCACCAGAGTATGGGTCAGGGCCATAAAACAGTGTATTACCTCAAAGACAAATATTATAAAGGAAAACTTCATGGCATTAATATATATAGCTTAGAGGTGATAGGAAAAGAGGTGATATGATAGAAGGCTTCAAATATATACAATTATTTTATACAGTTCAGGAGTATAGTATAGGAAGAAGAGGTCATTATTTGAAGATGGAAGATTTAGTGGTAATGTGTGAAAGTGCTGCTTTAAAGAAAGAGGGGTAAATAAGAGCCATTCATCAGAGTAAATAGGGAAAAGCACAGTAAACATTTCTATTGCACTAGGATAAGCATTTATTCCATTCCTGAGGATTTATAACTAAGCATTTAGATACAATGGATGGTATAGATGGGCCTTTTTTTGTTTTTAAGCAATCGTCTATTGTTTCAATATAGGGTGGTGAACAAAGACAAAACAATCATCAAAGGGAAGAGGGAAGTGGCAAAGAAAGAGTTTGAATATAAGACAGAGAAAACATGAAGGCTGAAAGAAGTATAAAATAACATTTGAAAACAGATTGATAGATAGATAGATAGATAGATAGATAGATAGATAGATAGATAGGGAATGATAGAAGCTAGGAAATGATGAAGGAAGACAAATGAGGAAAAAGATAAGATGAAATGCTTAGAACTGAGGAAGAACCATACACTGCCCAGATTCATCCTCTCCTTGCTTTTCCTGCCTTAAGACAGAGCCATTATTTAAAGGACCACTTTAGAGGTCTTATAAAGGGATCTCCAATGGATCTCCAGTTTAAGAATTCTACAAACACTCTCTTATCATACATAATTCAAGTAATTACTCAAGGGAATGATCATTAATTTTTCATTATAAATAATATGCTTTTCCACAATTGCTAAGAGTACACAGCTCTGTAATTCAATTAATTATAAGTTATTACTAAGACAGAGATTAATATACATTGCATATAAATAACATTTATGTTTGGAGTTTGGAAAATAAAATAGTGCGGTATAGTAGTTGTTAAAATACAGACTTTCTATGAAGTAAGTACTATGTGAGTCTAGCAGCCTCATTAAATTGGACCTACGTGTTAACACGTAGCTCGTAACATCGCTATTTGCATGCCAAGATGCCTCGTAACGTTGCTCGCAGTGGGCTTTGTGTGTTACCACGCAGGACGGCCAAGAATAGGCTACGGGGAGAGCAACGTTGAACTTCATGCACGTAAATCTTTTGATCTGTCATCCCCGTAACCACTAATTGCTTAATTCAGCTATTAAAGTGCAATGTGGTCACTCGCGAGCAAGTACGTAACACACAAATGGAGCCCGGAGGCCAACGTGTGTTCTAGAGCACCCGCAAGGGTAAAGTACAATACCTAGCACTTGTAATACACATAACATCACTCTACTGTACATTTATTATAATGGAAAGGGATGTTAGGTCTTATAATAATAGCACAACATTCTCAAGCCCACAAACCAACCCAGAAAAATACTTTATTTCATGATTATATTTTGTGTTATATCAATCCCTGCAATCAATGTGTTACGACATACACTCGCATGTAATAGAATATCATATTTACGGATTTATTAATATTGCATTATATCTGGGCTGTGGGTCAGATCGCAAACTGGATTTGGAGCACGTAGGACTACAAAATCTACCCTCCCCTTTTTTCAGTTACATAACGCTTACAATTTATTTTTCCATTGGCTCCATCCAAACCAGTAACTACGAGATTGATTAATTGTTTGCGTTCGCACACGCAAGTCCGACGGCTGCAAACTGGTTTACGAGATAGCATCTGTGGCTCGTAGCTCGCAGCCCTTTCTAATTTAATAGCAATGTAAGTCTGCCAAACTTGAAGCACGCAGCCCTTACGTGCTACATGTTGGTCTTACGTAGCTGGGATTTAATATGGCCCTAGGTGAAGCAGATTTGATTCACAAGACCAGTTATCAGACATCAGCTGTTTTGAAATGAACAATCACACACAAATGCTCTCCTTTCTCCTCCTCTTTCAGATAAAAAAAAACTTTCTTACCCTCTTACACTAATAAAATTCTCATGCCAGGTTTTAAGTCACTGACATGCTGTGAATGGCTGAAAAAACAGGCCCGTTTATAATTTGGAAAATCTTACAGGGCTGTTAACTCTTGTGCATACGTTTAAAAAATGTGGTCTATGATGTCCATTCAGTTAGCCTGTAGAAAGAAATAAGGAAACAATATCTTTTAAATTAACTTAAAAAACATAAAACTTTGTGACAAATTGCCTAGATACTATGGGCCTGATTCAATTCCAAGCCCTCAAGTCGATCGTAGTAGGCCGTATGTCTGCGGAAGTGTTGCGGGTTCCTGTTAGTCTCCAAATCTGGAGCTATTCAGCTGCTCAAGCCCGCAAATTACTGGCCCAAAGACGACTCCGTAAACCATGCACTGGTTCGTAGCAGTTCAGTGCTGGAACATGATCAATTAAGCAAGCCCGTAAACTCCCATTTACAATTAGCCAATAAAAAATTAGACTGTCATTATTACGGCAGTAAAACATGGAGGTTACATGTCAATTAATTAGGTTTGTGGGTCCGATATGCGATCAGACTCGCAAACCCACAAAATAAAAAATTATGAAAATGACTGCCAATACTGTTCTAGTCCATATGGGTTGCCTGATATGTATTAACTCATTGATACCCGAGATCGATTTAACCCCGAAATGAAACATAAAAATACATTTAATTTCCTGCTGATTTGCGGGCTTGAGACTGTTGTGCAATTAATGCTAATGTCTATAATCTCTTTCTCCGTTATTTACAGTGCAGTATTCATTTATTATTTGCATTTACAGTGCTACGCATAGGTGTTTAACCCCCTTGCGGGTCCTCTCTAGCACTCGTAGGATTTTCTCCTTTTGCCATTTACGGGTGAGAAAATATGTGCGGGATTGGGGAAATTGAGGAATTGAATAGTAATTTGCGATTTTAGCCATTTTAACTTTTGCGAAAGATCAAAGG
The DNA here is from genome assembly GCA_027410445.1 of Discoglossus pictus. NCBI lineage: Eukaryota > Metazoa > Chordata > Amphibia > Anura > Alytidae > Discoglossus > Discoglossus pictus. The sequence continues at coordinate 332,832,470 of CM050165.1, forward strand.
CTTCAGGAGGCTGTAAGTTACGGGTTTAACCATCGCAATTTTTTCAAGGCCGTAACTTGTAACCCATTTGGAGCCCGCAAAAAGATGCCAATTGAATAGCAAATTAACTTGCGACCTCACATACAGGCTATCGGATTAAAAGAGAGCTCATTTGAGCTCTATGTTTGTTTATAAGTGCTCATTGTATACTACAATGACAAATAATTGAATTGCTAACATTAAATGAGTGAAGTTAAGCAGTGGATCCTTTTTAAGACTCTCAAAATAACTTTCTTCATCAGTTACTACATTTAAGGTTTATTTATGATTCATAGTGCCAAACATATCTTGGTATGACAACATGGCTACAGTAGAATAATAGAGACTTTTGTAATATTCAGGTATGCTATCAAAGAGACCATACATTTACTGCCAATCCTAATAGCAAAGCATGTAGACTATTATGTTGAGGACTTGAAAGTGTGAGACTAGAGTTGATATTTGTAACATGTTTGATATCAAAACAGTATAGTTGTATATTCTGCAGATTACTGTACAACTGCATGATGTGAATGAGTACAATCTCAATATATTTTTCTGATTACTTGCATATTCATACACAACACGCAACATAAAAACATAGGTTGTCTTAAACATATCCATAAATACATAAATACATTGCTATATATGTTGAATCCACTCATAATGATCAATCCAATCAATAACATATGAATTTTGGTACTTCATTTTTAACTCCAAAAATAAGCCTGGTGACTTACAGTGGATATAAAAAGTCTACATACCCCTGTTAAAATGTTAGGTTTCTGTGCGGTAAAAAAATTAGACAAAAATAAATAATTTCAGAACTTTTTCCACCTTTGATGTGACCTATAAACTGTACAACTTAATTGAAAAACAAACTGAAATCTTTTAGGTGGAGGGAAGAAAAATAATAATAATGTGGTTGCATAAGTCTGCACACCCTCTTATAACTGGGGATGTAGCTGTGTTCAGAATTAAGCAATCACATTCCAAATTGTGTTAAATAGGAGTCAGCATACACCTTCCATCATTTAAAGTGCCTCTGATTAACCCCAAATAAAGTTCAGCTGCTCTAGTTGGTCTTTCCTGAAATTTTCTTAGTTGCATCCCACAGCAAAAGCCAAGGTCCACAGAGAGCTTCCAAAGCATCAGAGGGATCTTATTGTTAAAAGGTATCAGTCAGGAGAAGGGTACAAAAGAATTTCCAAGGCATTAGATCTACCATGGAACACAGTGAAGTCATCATCAAGTGGAGAAAATATGGCACAACAGTGACATTACCAAGAACTGGAGCTCCCTCCAAAATTGATGAAAAGACGAGAAGAAAACTGGTCTGGGAGGCTACCAAGAGGCCTACAGCAACATTAAAGAAACTGAAGGAATATCTATCTGGCAAGTACTGGCTGTGTGGTACATGTGACAACAATATCCCGTATTCTTCATATGTCTGGGCTATGGGGTAGAGCGGCAAGGCGAAAGCCTTTTCTTACGAAGAAAAACATCCAAGCCAGGCTACATTTTGCAAAAACACATCTGAAGTCTCCCAAAATCTGTGGGGTGAAGAGGGCTGTGCACAGGAGATGCCTTCGCAATCTGACAGATTTGGAGTGTTTTTGCAAAGAAGAGTGGGCAAATCTTGCCAAGTCAAAATGTACCATGCTGATAGACTCATACCCCAAAAGACTGAGTGCTGTAATAAAATCAAAAAGTGCTTCAACAAAGTATTAGTTTAAGGGTGTGCAGACTTATGGAACCATATTATTTTATTTTTATATTTTTTTCTTCCCTCTACCTAAAAGATTTCAGTTTTTTTTCAATTGAGTTGTACAGTTTATAGGTCACATAAAAGGTGGAAAAAGTTCTGAAATGATTTATCTTTGTCTAATTTTTTTACAGCACAGAAACCTGACATTTTAACAGGGGTTTGTAGACTTTTTATATCCACTGTATCATAACCTGTAAAGTATGTTTCAGTTTCTGCCATGCTAATATTTGTGATTTGAGAGGTTTCACATATTCCCATTTGTTTAGTAGCAAGTTCTTAACATTTGACTTTATTTGATTTATTATGTTACATTCAAGATATCTATTCACAGACGATTATACTAGTTCAACATCAAATGTGTGTGTGTGTGTGTGTGTGTGATGAACCATGAGATAAGTAAGAGATGCAGAGGATGGTAAATAACATTCATAAAAAAAAAACTATTGTTTATCTCACCAGATAAATAAAAAAAATACTCTCCTAATTACAGAGGGGAAGCAAGGATAACAATGTTTGATTTGAGGAGTAGGTAATTTTTCAAATGAGATATTTTTCAAATGAGATATTTTAGCAAAATAACATTTTCCAAAGCTTCTCCAGTACATCCCAGTAGTCAATGTATATGTATGTAGTGTGCTTAGGACACTTGGAAGGAAACCCAGTGGTCAGAATGCTGGTGAAATATTAAGTATTAATCATCATGCAGATAATGTTGAAGTAGTTTATTCTTATTCACCCGGTTCTTTTGTTGTTCTCAGTGGTAAACAATATTTTTGAAAAGTCAAGGTATGCTGCTCTGTATGTTCTTACACAAGGAGTTTTCGGTAGTGCTTATCCATCTTTAGGGAGCCAGGGACCAGATGCCTACCATCCAAAACTTCTTTGGACCGCTATTGATATCCACACCATTATTAATAGTCACTATCAGTGGTCCCAAGACAGGCTGCGGTCCATAGGATCATGGAGAGTCTGACTGAACGACTAAACAACAACAAAATACTTGCTTCAGACTCAGATGAATGAATACACTATAAGGCATTATACATCAGACCTCACAGATGACCATTACATTTTTGACACTCAACTGTGTTCCTTATGCATACATTTCATACTAACGCAAATAAAAATACCAGATTCCATAAACTGTTTTAATGTGATTATGGAGCGGTTACTTTTTCACTCGTGTTCCACTACAACACATGATTATCATGTTTCATATACAGCAATCATTGTAGCACTTCAGCTACTACATAACATAATCTGTCCAGTAATGATGTACAGAATGGCAGTCCATCTCCAAACAAATGCCATTGTACATGCCACTCAGACACGTACATCTCTTCAAACACTGACACTTTCAGAATATAATCACTAGTCTAGAAGGGTTGTTGACCTTTAAAGGCGCATTGCAGTACACAATTTATGCAAAATTAAGATATGAATATTACAAAAGGTTTTTATGTATGAAAAACGAATATATCAAAGGTTTTAAAATGTACTTTAAGTCAATGTGCAGATAATTATTGTGACAATGGCAGGATCTTCTGCTGATGAAACCTCATTTGGAGCACCCTTTCTGTAATGTAGCATTCTCACATTCCTCCAATATCTTCCTTACTCTAGTCCTTGCCTTCCTCTTTGACATATATTTACCTCCCAAACTTAATTAAACCTCTTTGAAAAATTCTACCTTTAAATTCCTTTCCCTTGCCTCCACACACATTAAGCCAACAAAGTAGGATTTCGGGTAAGGAAATGTTAAATATTGCCTTTAAACTAATCAACCACTTAATATTATTAACTTGTAGAAACTATGTATGGTTGTTCCCTCTAAAATCTCCAGTGACTGCTATTGTCACTAAGTTCAATATTGAATTTCTTATTGCAGAAATTAGTCTTGTTTTTTTCTTTTTCTTTGTAGAATTAAAAGGTTGTGTGTCAGTTTTATTGAGATACCAGTGAACATTTTCAAGAAGCATTATGTAATGTAATAGATATAGAAATGCACAGATACGTGTTGCCATGAACAGCATATGACAGGTCTCCAACAAAAAAGAAGACCAAAGCTTGAGTCACCTGGGCCATTGATAGTAGTCCCAAAAGCTGAATCTATTTTAGTTCTGACTCTAGACATATACATAGTAGCTTTATTAAGCTCTCTCAATGGAAGTGTCCAGGAGCAAAAAAGGACACACTGTGGTCGGCTGCTAGAAGAATTGAGACTGGCCATTTACTGATTTGGTAATAAGGTTGCTGTAATCACTGCCTCATTTGAGAGGTATATTGTACACCATATACATTGATTATAAAGGGTACATGACATGATTGGCATAAGATCAAAGTTACTAAATAACGGTTATTTTAACTTTTTTACTTTGTAACAATATTTCACATATTATCACTATATTATCACAATATAATTATGCTACTCCAATGACTGTTTAATTGTTCCAAATTCTGTGTAATATTGATTTTTTTAGTTCCCAGTTTACGAACAAATTCGGAAAGTTCTCATAATGAACAGCAAAACTTGGTGTTACATATATTATACAGATTTTAAAAAAAAGGCACAATCCTTTAAGATGTTAACATCGTAGATCAATAGAGATACAAATTAAAGGAATGATCTAAAGCTTCTAAATTGCTTTAAATAACTGTGGAGGAAATCTGTATCTTTATTCTATATTTGCTATGTGGAAACATTTCTGTCATCTCTATTTCTTCTTTGTGTGAGACTCCAGCTAAGGGATCACTGAACCTAATTAGTGGCCCAGCACATTCGGTTAAGAAATAGTTATTTTGACAGACATCTCACTTGTTGCAGGAATTCAAACATCTTTCTTTGGACAAAAGAACAGCAGTGGCAGAGGGAAGGAAAATAATCAGAGACAGACAGTTCATTACTTCCAGCTACAGCAGGAAACCAATTGATTCCTTTGCCTTGAGGTAGATTAGGAGAAAAAGGTCCTGAAATAAAGGTTCTGTCTGTAGCCTTATGGGCACCATTGCATCTTCCCTTTCCTCATAACACGTCTTTCCAAATACATTTTCATCTTTTACTTATATGATAAGTTGCTCTAGCCAGGAATGGGTATCATACAGTTGAATGGAAGAGCTGTCCTGGAACAATGATATGGCAACTTCTACTGGGCAAGCTATGGCACCACCAGATGGCAGTGTAACCAAGCCAGCTCAAAACTTACCCCACTTGGGAATGGTGACATGCCTTGTTATGTGATAGCAGAATTATAGTTTGACCCCAAAGCCAGAATCAATAATAGTGCAAAATGTAACTTGTAAATGAATTTAACAAGAACAATATTTTTCGCAGATATCGAGGCCTCCATTATTGTTTTATAAAGCAACCTCCTAACTGTGGGTTTATCAAGATGTAAGTAAATATATATTGAAACATACTCAGCTATTTTGTTACTGTAACTGTGCATGTCTCTTAAGCATGTTGATTTCAGAGATAACTGACTGTATGTATCTATATTGTCAGAGAGAGGAGACTTGAGGTTTGATACTACCAGTTAAGATAAGTGCATGGTAATGGATGGAGAGGAAGATTGAGTAACTACAAGGACTTCATAACATAAACTAAATAAAAATAATGTTGAGGACGATGAGATAATTTACAAAACACTGGCAATGAGCACAAATTATCCAATTATATATTTTATTTTACCTCTTTCCTTGCTTACATTACAATCTACATATTCATTTTCTTTCTTTCCCTCTTAGTTGTTTGTCAAGTGTTATTTTAAAAGATATAACAAAAGAGTTAAACTTGACACTTCATCAGACTTACATTAACCATCTACATCTCACTAATGTAATGCCTTATGCACATTTTACATACGGATGGTACGGAAATATGTGAAAAAACTATGAGCTCATGTACTGCCTGCTCACTGAAGGCAGGTATTTAAATAAAATATTGCATAATATGCAGTAAATCCAGCACATTATAGTAAATGTGTTTTATTGTGATGCTTTATTGTTACTAAAAGGCTAATGCAAAAAAAATTCATGTTACACCTATTTTTGTTGTTGTTTAGTCGTTCAGTAGTGTCCAACTCTCTGTGACCCTTTGCACGCCAGCCACATCTGTCAGCCATTGCCCCTCTGAGCTCCCTCAAGCACATGTTCATTACTTAATTGATCTCACCAGTCCATCTCTGCCTCCTCTGTCCCATTCTTCGTGTTCCTTCAATCGTTCCCAGCATCAGAGTCATTTCTAGGGAATTCTGTTTAATCATGATATGTCCAAAATATTTAAGCTTTAGTCTCATGATCAAACCTTCCAGTGTGCAGTATGGCTTGATGTCCTGTAGTATTCATTAACTGAATCTTATTGCACTTCGAATGACTCTAATCAGTATTGGTTATTTATTATCATCACCATTACTTAACAGTTCATCTAATTAATAGCCACAGCTGAACCCCTTACCATTGATCTCTTTGTCCTGGGAACTAAGATGAAATCTTCCATTTCTTTTCAGTAGTGCCCAGGACAGTTTTAATGCTGTTTGCGAATGCATTTTTAATGTTTATTAATGGTGAACTAAAAAATAGGTTTAAGGCTTATACATTGGCCCTGTTGGAAAGATAATTTATTATTTTTAAAATTAATTTGCATGATAAATTTTGCTGAAAAAAACAGAAGCATGCATTTTGTGGGTGTTTGAGAAGGAAGGGGGAGAGGGACCCACATACCATTTCAGTAGCATAGTGTGGTGTCCTTGCATAATACTACAATTTCCCTGACGTAGAGAATTAGCAGCATGGAGAGAAACATGAGAAGATATGAGTATCAGTATGGTATGAGAAACAGCAAATGTAGAGCAATCTGATTGATATTGTGCCCCAATCTGTTATTGAATCCTCTGCTAAGATTATATTTCCATTCTTGGGCAGGATTATTCAGATATATCCACCTCCTCAATTACAAGTGACTAGTTGTACAGCTTTGCAGGCCAGTTTTACGCATTCCTTCTATGAACATAATAGCTGCATTGTGCCCTATACATCCATTGTCACTGGGATTGTTCTTATAATTCAGTTGTTTGCAGGCTTTTTAGTACCACAGTGTACCAGGCTTTTCTGTTGTTGTTCGTAAATATAACTACATTACTCTGTATTTGCACTATGTCACTAAACAATATATATCTGTGCTTTTGAAGTAGTGCTCTTTTTGTTTACTCACTTTGATATTTGTCTCCTAATTATTTTTAAAGAATTATTAAGTGATTGTACTAGTTTTTTGTGCTACAGATTCTGAATAAAAATAAATAGTTCACGTTTCCATTGCATCTGGATGTAACATAAATATAAGACCAATATCACGACCTTTAAATAATATCACTTTTTGTTTCTTCATGTATGTTTATGAACACCTGAAGCCTGATCTCTTCTAATCGCATGGGCAATGCTGCTGTTTATCAAAATGAAAATGAGACACAAGGGAGGAAGTAGTCAGGGGAGAGAATCACAATGAGTGCCAAAGGCTCTCATTGCGAGCCACGCGCTGAGCGCCAAAGGCCCAACGTCGAAGGTGCTCACATTGGGTGGCAAACAGCTTTGCTAGGCTTACATTTTTATTCCCGTAATTTTTGACGGGCTACTAGCTAGTATATATATATTTCATATAATAGTTGTCAAACTACGAAACGGCATCATGCTTTGCAGGCTCGTTGCAGGGCGCAAATGCGGACTCTCGCGATTCGAGGGGCCGCATTTGCAGAGGTGGAGGCTCCCACGTCGGCTGCAATGAGCCGAAGGCTCCCGAGCGTCCGCATTTGCAGAGGTGGAGGCTCTACGGCGCCTCACAAGCGGTTACAAACTCCCACAGAAGCAGGACTTTGAAAAAAAACTCTAACACGCAATGACTAAATACGGATTTACAGAAAAAAAATACGAGCCGCGGGACTTAGAAACAAAAAAATACGAACTCGCAAAAATACGACCCTAAAGGTCGAACCACACACAGCAGAAAACGTAAAAAAAACAATAAATACACACAAAAATAAAATCAAAACCTTACCCACAGCAAGGGGGGGACCATGATGTCTGGAAGTAAAGTTACACCTCAATTTAAGTCAAATTTTCAGAGTTTAGACACTCGAAAATCCCCTAAGCGAGAGAAAAAATTGCCGCCGAAAAAAACGAAAACACACTATACTACACTACACACTGCACACATTGCTCACACTTACACCTCAGCTCCACAATTGTGCAAACCTACATTGTATGCTGCAGGAACATCAAAACAGATTGTTAGCTCTTCAGCACATTGCTTGCTGCATATATTAATTACAAATAGGTAAAGTATATTAATTTATAATTTAATTAATTAATTATCAAGAAAAAATACATATACACAAAAAAAAAAAAAAAAGCAACAGTATCGCAATAAACCACAAAGCCCTTCACAGCGCGCCTCACAAGGAGCGCCAACGGTGCTCATAGGACACAAACTACACCATCGGAGAGACTTGCAATAAGAGCAAAAAGGAGATCACCGTGGACCTTATAATGAGAGCAAAAGAGCGCCGGAGGATCTCAGACGACCAAAACACAAAACACATTATCTGCCTTACAGTTTTATTGCCCCGTCGTTTTTGACGGGCAAGTCGCTAGTATATATTATATATTTAAACTTAGGCTTCACTGGGTGGCCCAGTAGTTAGGTTTTGGTTCTGCAACTTGGGTTCGGTTCCAGTCAGGGAACCAAGAGGTCACAACATCCTGAAGCAGTGCAGCGTTGAGCCTGATCAGTACTTGGATGGAAGACCATCTAGGAATATGACGAGCTGTATGCTGTGGTCCACTGGAGAAGGAACTGGCAACCCACTCCACTATCTCTACCATGAATACCAAGTAGATCAACATGGTGTGTTTTGGTCCATGAGGTCATGGAGAGTCGGACACGACTAAGCAACGGAAACACACATATTTAAACTTGAATCTGACTATGAACATAATTAGGTAGAGAAAATATCATACGATATAAGATATAAGGCACAAATGTCTAATCAATTAAAAAATAATTATAAAATGTTTCAAAATATGATATTCCACATTGATACAATTATAAATTGTGAATGATAATCTTGTGTTTAAAAAAAAAACAAGAAAGTATATTTCCATGTAAATCCAAGCATGCAATCTGTTTCATGGGCACATGTTCAAGGACATACTGTTTTCATCAGCACGGTCTCAAGCCAAAACATCCTTGTTGCCTTTTCTCTGTCTCATTGACCTTCATTCTGTCATTCTCCTTTAGTGTCTGTAAAGGGTCATGAAGAGAAAAACAGTGTTTGATATTACTGTAATGTTCAGATAGAACAGATGTTCCCACAAGCTACATGTGAGCCTTATTCAAACTGGTCTATAAAATGAAGGAGGTAACAAAAAAGTGAACAAATAATACAATTATATAAGCAAACATATTTGGCTAGATAATTTTATGTGTAATTATGCTAGAGTGAAAGTCACATTTTGTTTTCTACTGTTTTACTTCCACAATAGGTACAATTTACATGCAGGTAACTCTTCTATCTTGTCTGTGGAAATCTGGCAGTTAAAACTGTTAGTGATTTTAAAAGGACTATTGGAAGGCTCATTAGTTGAGAGAAACACTTGAGCCAAGGACACGGTCAGAAAAACTTTCTTACAAAAGTGAAGAATGTAAAAGATGTTTTTTTTTTGTTTTGGCTTCCTATTTGCCCATTATCATGTTTTAGTCCAGCGGCTCCCAAACCTCTCCTCAGGACCCACCACACAGGCCATGATTTAGGTGAAACACTGTGTGATTACACAGGTGAAGCAATTTGAGGCTCTACAGCCTATTGAATACTTTTGCCTAACCTTCACACAGTGTTTAACCTAACCTAAGCCTTCTGGTGGATCTTGAGGAGAGGCTTGAGAACTGCTCTTTTAGTCCATGTAGACTAATTAGGCTGTAGTAGTCATCAAAATTTTCCTTTTGAATTGGACTTAAAGCATTTGTATCACACAGTGTTTAATAACATATACTCACTTCACAACTAATATGAAAGGGCCGTATTCAATTGCAAGCTTTGCTACAATTACAGAGCGATTCAATTGAACAAGCGCGCAATTTACGGGCTGAAAGCCAAAACTGTAAACCATGCAATCATAAGTAGCATTTCAGTGCATGATCATGATCAATTAAGCAAGACCGTAACTACGGATTTAGAAACAGCCAATAGTAAATGAGACTGTCATTATTACGTCAGCAAAACATGGAGGTTACATGTCAATCAATTAGCATTTAGGGGTCTGATATACGATCAGACTCGCAATCCGGTAATGTACAAAATAATAAAAAATGATTGCCAATACTGTTCTTGTCAATATGGGTGGCCTAATATGTATTAACTCCTTGATTGCCGAGATTCATATAACAAGGAAATGAAACATAAAAAAAAAAATGTCATTGTATATTTGCAAGCCATAGACTATCTGGTACGCATAGGTTTTTCTTCTACATTAGCCATTTACAGGTGTGAAAATATTTGCGGGCTTGAGGAATTTTAGCATTTGAATAGCGATTTGCAATTTTAGCGATTGTAACTCTTGCGGACGTGAAAGATCAAATGTTTCGATGGATTGTTAGTTACGATTCTGACAACCGCAGGGATTTTAAGCCTGTAACCCGTAGATTGTTTGCAGCTGGCAAAAAGACGCCAATTGAAAAGCAAATTAGTTTACGGCTACAACAATTGCTCAATTGAATCAAGGCCAAAGTCTTTACCAGAATACAGTATACCAGATTTCTAACAGCAAGAGATGTCGTGTTTACCAGTTTTTAATATAGTTGTTGTTCCTGTCTATTAACTGGAGTGGAGCAATGGGATCAATCCAGCTTGAAAAGGTTGAATAACATAGGAATGAATGAGCTCTAATTTCACCATTGATAAACACTTGGCTTAGTAAATGCAGCATTTTACACATATATCAATATTAACCAAATCTATAATTTGTCACCACTATCACATAGAGATCGATGGAAATGTACAGGTACATGTGTGCTGAATTACAGAATTTGTTAGGGGAGACAAAACTCACATCTCATAACAAGATAAACAGAATTAATACAATACAATTCATACTTACTGTCATGGAATGGGATTGTGGATACACTTGTGGCACAGTCACGGGTTGTGAGTGATAGCCCTTTACCCTCCAACCTGTACTACAGAATCACAAGTTTGGAAATAAAATCCATAAATACTATTTGGGACTGCAAGTCTGCCTGTAGCTTCAAGTGAAGGTTATCCTACATGGGCTTTCTCTTCTATTTAGTTCTATCATCCATGTAAAGTGACAATTCACATTCCTCCTAGGTTCCAATTCTGTTAGGAACAAGTCAAAATATATGCTGCCATTAAAGCAAAATTGTATTGTTGTTGCTGAGTCCTTCAGTCATGCCCGACTCTCGGTGACCATATGGACAGCAGTACCCAGGCACATCTGTTTATGTTTCTGTTTGTTCTTATCCACACTGTTTTCTTGGCAAAGATACTGGAGTGGGTTGCCAGTTCCTTCTCCAGTGAACCGGGATTTTTCTGACCCCTTTGCTATGACATGCCCATCTTGGGTGACAAGGTAGCAATCCAGAAGGGGGTTTGTGTTTAGGTGTTTCAAATGTTGTAAAATATGACAATTCAGCGGTCCTTTAACTACAGAAAAGGGGCAACAGTAATAGCTACTTGATGTGGGGTTTCTGGGGGGAGGGGGGGGGTCTGCTACTTAATCTTCAGACAAGTATCAGCTGGGTCTGTCTCCAAACAGGTGACATATTTAGCCTGCACTTGCTAACCTGTGGTTTGAATATGACCTATTTGTTTCAGCCTCTTCTTACGATGGGGGGGATTTACTAAGTATCTTCTCAGCTGTGATGAGGTGAGAAAAGCTGTGGTCTCAGATTTGCACCATAGTAAATAAAGAGATGCACTTGAGATGCTTAGTAAATACCTGAGTGCTTGGTGACTAGAGAATGTTTTAATACTACAGGATATAACTCCCTCTCTCTGTACTTTGAGACTGTGCATTGTTTTTGCAAAATAGCTCATATATTAGAAAATAAAAGAAAATACTTTATGAACACTATTTTACACAATGCAAAAAAAAGCATTTTCTCCAAAAAAATATATTAAGGACTCTTGTAGATCTTATCCCTTTTGCATTATCCCTTGAGACATAATTTTGTTTTTGTATTACATTGGGGAAATTCATGTACATCAATGTTGCTTCAAAAGTTACTAATTACAAGTCAAAATAGTGTGAACGCAATTAGAAAAATGTTAAAACAGTGCACCGGTAGGGGCCAGTTCATAGCAGCCCGTCACACCAATAATAAAGTGTAGTTAGGCAGAAGACCACATGGAAACCTGTTGACCACCGTGTTTTAGGAACACCTAGGAATCGATAACTGGTACAGAATCCAATGGAAGCTGTAGGGTTAAATACAGTTAAGGAATGTAATAATGACTGGGATAAGCTTAAGCCAAACCTTTACAGCCTTATTAAATTGCGATTTGGCCAATTGAAAAGGGCTGTATATAAGCACATAGTTTTTTTTTTATGGAAGTTTTTAGTTAGTGAAGACCTTGCTTTTGGATAGAATTCACTAACTAAAAACTTCTGTAAAAAAATATGCTTTTTGATTATATAGAGCCCTATTCAATTGGCCGAATCTCAATTTAATAAGGCTGATAATGACCAGATGGGACTTTTTTTGGTTCCTATCCATTAAATCTGTTTCTGTGAAACAGAATATAATCAGGGGCGTACTGCTATCCTGAATGACCTCCCTGTAAATTGCAGTAACCCTTAAGACAATGCAGTGAACCTTCCCTTCTGTACCGGTCCCTGGCTGGCTGCCTCACTTGCCAGAACACCAAGGGGTCAGAGAGGGTCTGCCTGCTCTCCATTATGATCCTACTGCATGATTCATCTAAGGATTCATGCACTGCAAAAACCAGAACGGGAAAACGTCTCCTCTTATGTTACAGTTTCTCTAGTATGGCTGTGCATTGACAATTACATTTAAATTAGATGTCTACTAATTATAAATACACTGTTGCTAATTCCCACATGTAACTGTGACCTGGATAATCACTTGGTGACAATATCCAGAAGCAGCACTGATGGTGCCGTTCGCCCTGCTATTATTTATATACTAGAGAATTGCCCGTCAAAAAATGACGGCAATGAAATTGTAAGTTAGTTAATGCTGTTTGGTGTATAATAATGAAATCTATAATACATTAATAAAGTAATATACTTTACCTATTTTGAAGCATTGTGTTAAAGAGCTGGGAATCTGTTTTGATGTTGCTGCAGCATTAGTCGTGTGGAGCTGCTGTGTAAGCGTGCTGAATGTGTGCAGTGTAATAGTGTGCGTGCACGAGACCAAACGTTAGCGTAGCTGTGTACTTCTGCATTGTCGTAAAATGGCGGGTAATGTGTGGTATGCGTCTTAGCGGAATATCCATAGGTGTTTTGTGGTGTTTTGCGTGTTTCGAGTGCTGTAGCCTCGTTTTCGTTTTGTTTTGCGGCCATTTTTTCTCTTGCTTAGAGAATTTTTTAGTGTCTAAACTCTTTTATTTTGAGTTAACTGAAGGTGTAAGTTGCTTTTTTGAGGTCCTGGATGCTCCCTCTTGCTGTAGGTAAGCTTTTTATGTATGTGCTGTGTGTATTTATTGTGTTTTTAATTTTTTCATGTTCGCGGGTTGCGGACGATTTTTGCGAGGTCGTAATGTGTGGTAACTTGTCTCGTATGTTTTTTGCGTTACAACGTGAAGTTTTCGAGTGTCGCAGTTGCTGGCAAGGAGCTACGCGAGCCCGCAAGCGTTAGCAACACCTCATACGCTCACAACTATATATGTGATTAAAGGGTCTGAAGTTTACACTGTTAGTCAATGTACAAATAAACATAGCTTTTATTAATTTAAATGTGTTTACTTGTGTGTACACCTAATGTAATAAACCTGAAAATAAGCATGTAACAAAATAATAATAGCAGGTACATAAGACAGGAATATAATTCTATCTTTAGAAAAAATCTTAAATTTAGATTAAATTGTGTCATACGAGGTTCCATTTTGGACTGATGCCTGTGTGTAGCTTGAGGGGAAGTGTAATCCTAGGGGCATTACTCTTCCATTGACTTATATAGTCAAGTGTGCTATTTGGAGAGGCAATTTCCAGCAGAAGACAATATAATTCTTACCTGAATCCACTATTCCGACCACTCGTCCAAGTTTTTTCAGTAAAAAAATCTGAATTCAATAGCTAAAAAGGAAAGGTCCTTTCCCTCTTCACCTTCGCAAAATCTGACAGCTGCAATCCCGCCACCAACTGACAGATGGCGCTGCCGATTTTCACATACTTCTACACATAGCATAGCGACAGAAGAGGCCTTGAGCTATGAGAGGCGAGCCTGAGGCCATGGGGGGGCGAGTACCCGCGCCAAACATAGCGATGGCCTCGCTGTCGACTAATCGCTGTAGAGTTGCGCCATGTTGGAGGGGGGAATAGTTATTTGCCTTACATCAAACATGATGGCGACCGAAAATTGACAGCGCCCTCTGCTGGATGGCTCCTGTAACTGCAGCTGTCAGTGCTGCCGAAGAAATGCGAAGGCAAAGAGGGATAGATCCAAGAGGTCCTGTAAGAGCTCCCTAGGTTGGAAAAACATTTTAAGTTATTGTTTTTTTTTTTTCAATTAACATAACTAACATCTTTGTATTAGATGAATCAGATATGTTACTGCTGTCTATGGAAATAAAACCATTGCTTCATTATAGAAGATAAGAGACTTACAATTTTCCCTATATAGGAAGTGTTTTGTTCTTCAACTCTCGCTCAGTAACAGATTTTTCTGAGAAAACAACACCACTGTTTTTTGGCTAATTAATCTTAATCATAAGCAAAAAAATTGAAACAAAATAAATACATCAACTTTTATATGTAATTACCCATGACTATGCAGTACATTATCTTTTCTGAGCTGATTCTTTCTACTACTTTCTCAGGACGGTGTGTCCATTGAATTATCTTTCCATTAACCTTTTTTAAAGCACTGGATCTTGTAACATTCCAACAGTTTAGATAGAATATCCTCTTCAGCCCAAATCTTCTCCACCAGGAAGTAAAACTGTTAGATTCTACTGTAACATACTTACATATAAAGGTTAATAAATTAAAGGCTGCATAACCTTTCACATGGTAAAAATAATCAAGTTTAGCTCTCAAAAAGAATATATTCTAAATATACAACTCTAGTGGATGTTTAAAGGGACATGGAAAGAACCTTTTTCTTTGTTGCACCAGAATATTCCCACCACCCCTCACTTATCCACCATAACTTAGTTACAGCACAGAGGACAATGTTGAATGTTCCTGAGATACATTTTCCCTCTATTGGGTGAACACTCAACTATGATATATAGAATTAAGAACATTTTTGAAGCTGAGGAGGGAGGGTGAGTGTATCTTGGATTTTACCACACAGTCTATCTTGGACTCTGGCCAGCCTTTAATGGAAAACACATGGTAAGCTTTCCCCTGATATGTGACCCCTCTTGCTCAAATATATAGGCTCTTGACTTGATCAAAGATCATCCTACTATTTCTTCAATTTCATCTTTTCACTTTTTCTAGCTCTATAAATCACATTTACTGAATTTCCATTGTTTAGTTTTCAGCCACCTCTCTATCCTGGGAATAGGCATGCTTTCTACTTACTATACTTTTTTGTGCATACCCTTTATTCCAAACTTGACTTCTCTTTGCTTATATCCTTCACAACTTACTTCTTCACTCCCTTATCTTTTCATGATGCTTTTATGTAGTGACCTGAATCACTTTCACTATTTACTCATATGTATATATATATATATATATATATATATATATATATATATATATATATAGAAATATATATAGAAATATATATAATAAAAGAAAGTGCAAGATCCAGTGGTGAAACAGAGTTTAATGTCCATGATAAAATAAGACAAAGTAAAATAATAGGCACGTACAAAATAAGCGCAAGCAAGGCATATGGCTCTCACACCATACACACTTAAGTGGCTCCACTAGCCAGCAGCTGACAATACAGTGACCCTCCCCAAATGTATTGAGTAAAAGTCAGCTGTCTCTTTCTATGTCCAGTTGAAATTCTGTAAAATAATCACTCTAAAATAATTTCCACAGCCCATTTTCACCATTCACTCCAATATAAATCACAATAATAATACTCCAGCTGTTGTTAATCAAATATATTCACCATTGGATCCTGTAATTTCTCTCTTTGGCCTGTTCTTGTAAGACCTTTAAAGCTGCATGGATTTTTAATTGACCCAGATTCTCATGGAACTTTGAGCAAAAAATGAAGCTGTGCCTTTTTGTTATATTTGTTATTAATAGATATATTATCTATATATGCCAGAGCTCATTTGTATCAAGTCTTTCCCTGGACTGAGCTGGAGTAGACAAGGTTATGCTCTGGTTTAGCAGATAGTCTGTTATGGTTATTTTCTGATGCTTTCTTGTGCACACACAAATAAGGCATGCGCAAAACCTCATGCATCTCATGTGAACACTCACACTATCAGCCCCATTAAATTCCCCCAACGAGTAAACCCGTAGCCCATAACGTAGACCGCAAGAATTACGGCTATTAAATTGGCCTCTTAAAGCTACCTGCAAACAACCTGCTGGTTACAGGCGGAAAAACCCTACGGGATGACGAAGTCTGAACTCGGTTGCCCCAGAGTCTTTGATCTGTCAAGCCTGTAACTGTTACGTTCTAAAATCATTATTAAATTGCAACAAGTTCCCAAAGACGCCCTGGCGTACAAGCCTGTAACCTGCAAATAGAGGCAAAAATATTACGGCCTCCAAATAGGAGGTTTTACAGACAATTTCTCAACACTGTAAAAGACAATGTAAACACACCAGTGGGCTTTAAAATATTGTGAAAGCATGGAAAGGCATTACAATTACTTACACAATAATCCCCAAATTAAAAAATAGGCATTTACAAAATATTATATTTCATCATATGTTGGAATGGTAATGCTTATGCCAATATGAAAAGCCATGCTGCAAGATGCATAAAGTAATTAAAGACACACTAGCTGATTAAAGAGCAACACAAAAACATGAAACTGATGCCATATTAACCCCACGTCACTCACAGAGGCTTTAATGTGGACCCTGGAATATATATATGATTGCATATTCATCTGCTCATCACATCTACATTGGGAAAACAAATAGTGGCCAAATTACAACGCC
Organism: Discoglossus pictus; assembly: GCA_027410445.1. Classification (NCBI taxonomy): domain Eukaryota; kingdom Metazoa; phylum Chordata; class Amphibia; order Anura; family Alytidae; genus Discoglossus; species Discoglossus pictus. Next base: position 332,849,595 of record CM050165.1, read on the forward strand.
ACATCACATAGATCAAGTACCATGGGAACATTTTATTATTTGTTGTTCAGTCCTTCAGTTGTGTCCAACTCTGTATGATCCTATGGACTACAGCACATTTAGCTAGGTCTCTTCCTGTGCTGTTCCACAAGGTTTGCATGCCAAAGATACTGGAGTGGATTGCCAGTTCCTTCTCTAGTGGACTGTGATTTGTCTGACCTCTCTGCTATCACCTGCCCACCTACAATGGCCCTACATGGTATAGCTCACAGCTTCATTCAGGTACACAAGCCCCTTCACCACCACCACTTAGCAATCCACAAGGGGACCAGGGGAACATACACCACACTAATCTACTCTGAAACATCAGGAAGGACCGCAAAAACACATGGAGGCTGTGCAGAGGCACGTGGATGCAACAGCCAACTCACCTCCATCAGGGGTAATCTCCGCTATACCCATCCTGGAAAGTCCCACGCCATTGCTGGTGGCCATGTGCCAAGATGTATACCCATTCCCCTTTGGTGACCTCCCATTATGTATTGCTATTTATTAATTTACATAAGTGTGTTGTATGTTCCCCTGGTCCCTTTCTGGATTGCTAAGTGATGGTGGTGAAGGGGCTTGTGTACCTGAATGAAGCTGTGAGCTATTAGTCTACATTTATGCTAGCAACAATCATGTCTTAAATATCTGGCTATATGATAGCTTTAAGACTGTGGGAGCTACATGTTAAGGGGGGCTGTCATTGAAGGACTGTGTATCTGAGAGGCACTGGAAAACCTTACACCTCAAACATTTGCTTCACAATGCTATGCCTTCATGGACCTGAATTGTACCTAAAACAAAAAAAGAAAAAGAAATACAAAACCTACAAAATAAGGCCATAAATAGTTATAGGGACTTCAGCATCTCTTCTCCACAGCTTGCCTTAGTGACCATCAATTGGTAACATGTTAAACAGAACCCTACGTGTCCACAGAGAAGAGGATTATGGACCATGTGATGGGAGGTAGCCATCTGCATACAAAATCTCACCATCACATAAGCCAAGATCCAAGACTGTGTAGCCAGGCTAAATTAGGTTAACATTGTGACCAATAGATTGTCACTGAGGAGTGCTGTTGAGAAGGCACAAACATATGCACAGCCCCTATGTCCTCCTCCGCCTAGGCACAGGGCCCCAATCCCCTGTGGCCGGCCGCCGTCTCCCTGCTGGTGGTGGTAGGAGGGCAGGAGGAGGCAAACCCCCGGGAGGCAGAGGCACTTGCAGTGGTGGAGGCATGGGAGGAGGAGAGGAGGGGTGTGGGTGGCAGGGGGATGCCTCCGGAGAGGCGGAGGAGGGGCTGGGGACCAGAGCTCGTTGGATGGCCTCCGCAGTCACTCCCTGGAGTGTGCTTTGGTCCGCCCCAATCCCGAACAGCCCAGCCAGGTATGACTCAGTCTTCAGATGATACCTCTTCTTCTACGTATTGCGCCTTGCCAGGCTGTCCATTACCTCCGCATGATTGGAGGAGATGCTAGCCTTGATCCCCCGAAGACAGTCCACCTGGCCTGATGTTGGGGATGGAGGTCCCTGGGGCGTGGCGTGGTGAGGAGGTGGCGGTGTGGGAGTGGGGAGGGTCTGGGGCCCAGCTAGAGGGTGTTGCTGTATTGAATGTGGTGTGGTTGGGCCTGGTGGTGATTGTGGCGGCCAGTCCAGCACACTGCTGTTGTGGTGGTGGGGGGGGGGGGGGTCAGGTTTTGGGTGGCTTGTTTTATCACTCTAGTTGGAGGGCCCTGGCAATAGCCTCAGTTTCTGGTGGAGGGTGATAGTGAGGTTGAATCCGGAGGTGTGACTGGAGGGCTGGATGGTGACCCCACCAGCCATATGACATCCTCCTCCTCTGAACCAAGGCCCTTGGCTCAGCTTCTCTCCTCCTCCCTTCCACTTCCTGCTCCAATGGAGTCGACGCCCCCACCTCTGGTTCGCCACTGGACCAAGACCTCCTTGATGCTGAAAGAGAGAAAAGAAAGGTATATGTCATTAGTACAAAGTATAATACATTGTTTTGTGTGCATTCCTAATTATCTGACATCTAGGCATGAACTTGGATGATACTCTTAATTGCAATTTAGATTAGCTATAATTTGCTAGATATGATCTATTCTTTGGTTCTTGGTCTTGATTGTTTTTGGCTCCTAACGCTATCTTGATTCTGGCTGCAGTCTGTAACTGTATAGACTGCAGTGGACACACCAATACATGGACTCTCTATTGGTTGATTACTGTTGTTGTGCCCAGGAATGACAGTGATTTGTCGGCTTCATGGATTTAATGATGCATCCATCTATCCCTTGTTATTTCCATAGAGCTGACATGTCTGTGTCCTTGTTGGTCATCATGTACATTTGTAGTGTGGGTGATGTACATGTGGTGGCATGTTGGTGTAAGTGATATTCCCCTGACATGGAGGCTGTCTCAGAAGGTCCTTTGTGACCCACTACCACTCATTATAGGTCAGAGTCTGGTTCTTGTCCTCCTTAGCTCCTCATCTTGGCACTAATACCGTCAAACCGGTGCTTGACAGACCTCACATCTCTTGGCGTTGTGCCTACTGCTGTCACTTCAGCCGCTACCACCTTCCATGCCTGAGCCCTAGGCCCTGGCCTAACTTCTCTCCCCCTTGCAAGAATCACAAGGTGGCTACAGATAGCACAGAGGAGGAACACATTCTCCCGGTGCGTGTAATTGTGGGCCCTGTGCTTGCCCTTAGCCTCTTGCCCTCCCAACTGTGGACGGGATCCTTGCCTCCCTGACCTGTCCCTAAGGCCTGTCACTCCCCGGAACTAACAACCTCCCTGGGATCAGGCCCCTTCCCCTTTGTGCCTCTCCTACGTGTTCCTGCTGCTCGAGCCACCCTGTCACCACGCACCTCCTCCTCTATACACCCCTCCTCCTCCTGCTCCTCCTCTCCACCACTCCTCTCTGTCTCCTCCTCCTCCCGACCACTCATCTCCTCCCCACCACTACTCCCCATGGCCACCTCTCTCTCCTCTCTCTCCTCCTCGCCTCTCCTCTTCTCCTCCTCCCCACCTCTCCACTTCTTGCCCTTCCTCTCTCCTCCCTCCATATCAATCACAAAAATAATAGAACAATAAATAAATGCAAATTTATAATCTCCCTCTGTCAATCATCTGTGGCTAGACCGCTTTCTATTGGCTGAGAGGCCTGTGTCACACTACGTTATACTGCGATTGGATAGTAACGGCCGATCATGATTCGGCCAGCTCCTTAACAGCTTGCATGTTCGGAAAGGGTTTACGGGCTTGCGTCAATGGCCCGTAACTCACAGCATGGTTCAATGTAATCACTCTGTAATGCAGCAGTATTACAAGCCCGCAGGCTTTGTAGGTGTGCCGTCGCCGCTATGGGCTTGGAATTTAATGGGGCTGTATCTCTTGAAAATTCTAAATCATGTGTCTACATGCATGTACTTTCGCTCATATACATGCACTCACATACAGTGAATTTCATCTACCAACTATTGTATATTGTCACATATATACATTTATGTTTCCCCAAGTACAAGCTCTCTCATGTATGTAATTGTGCACTCTTTCACAAACGCTCAATCACAGTCTTTCATGCACATATATAACGCTGTACGGACAGACATTTACCTGCTGTGTGTATCTTGTTTTCCCCTAAACATTGTTTTACAGACTGTCCATGTTGCCTATAACATCAGTGTTATTCTCTGTTTTTATATAATGTGGTAATAAACGGATTCTGTACCTCTTAACAATTCTAGCTGACCCACTATAACACTTTAATCTTGAACCCAGATCAATAAACTCTGAAATCCCTGTAATAATAAGTTAAAAGTGCCTGGAAAGGGGTATTTGCCAGCTTGCTATAAAACAGGGTTACACTAATCTGAATGACTGAGAGAGAGAGAGATGAGCAAAGACAGAGCATTGATTTCCTGCTTGTGCGTGCAGCACTATTACAAGCTCTCTATAGGTTATCGCTTCCATAGCAACCCTCTGCCTAACGATGTTAGGAGGATTCATTGGATTAGCGATGGCATTGCATCTACACTTAGACTAATTAAAATAAGCAGCATTTCATCACCACTGCTTTTTTCCACCAGGTTTGAAATATATCTCTGGGTTCACACTGGTATTATTAGAAGAAAATATATATATATATATATAGAGAGAGAGAGAGAGAGTGCGCAAAATAGTAGTTGTAGCCTGAAATAAATCATCTCAAGCTTCTGTAAGGACTGCCTCTTATGAGATGTTATCACTGTTATATTAACCTCGAAGTATGGCATGTTCTATAGAGAGGGCTGTATTAACTAAGGTGAGGGGTTTCCAATCCCTACATCATAAATGTATTTGTATTAAATGAGTTAAAGAACCACTGTACTGCCCTAATAACATGATCTAGAAGTTTTAATTAGGAATTGATCATAAATAACATTTATATTAATTTTTTTTTTTTTTAAAGCAATTTTCAATATTAAACGTACTTTGAAAGATCAGACTCGGGTTCTGGCCTCACCCGCTATAAAGTCAATTGGAAAGGTGGACTTATCTATGGGTAATGCTAAATTTCCAGGCACATAATTGTATCGTAAAATGGTTTTCATTGACTGGTGACTTACTGTATTAAATCCCTTAGCAATGAGATTTTTCTTTGGGAGCAGCCTGTTAAGCATTGTTTAGTTTCTAATCAGATTGTTCTTAAATGTGGTGGGGACCATGAACGCAACTGGAGGTTGAAACTGGAGGCTGAATTTAATATTAAATACTGCTTTTATAAATCATTTATAAATCATAAAAAACAAACTCCTCTAAATAGGGCACTACAGTGGTCCTTTCATAATAACAAAAATTGAAGAACAAGAATGATTTAAATTTAGAGAGTAATGTGTATAAATTCAATATTAAAGAAGTGACGGCAGACGAGTGGAACAGTGGATATTGTAGGGACAAACTGCAAAGGTATTCAAGCATACGTCAGAAATCCATACGGTGATCCTGAGGATTAAATGAGTAAAACTTTTATGTAGACAGGCTGGAAAGATTAGAATGGCTATTTGTATTGTTTCTCCTGTCAAAACCATGTTTCTATCACTCTAAGCAGCCTCTTTTTCAAATAGAGATATTACTTTACATTTGTTAATATTCTTAATACAGGATCTAGAGAGGTCTCGAACTAAGTATATTCACTATATTTACTGCAACCTTTCAGCCTTAATGAATTTAGGTCAATGATGGGCACTTACAGGTATCAAGATGCAACCTGCAAATACTCAAACTGGCCACACTGTAAATTTAACCATTTAGTTCAATATTAAGCAAAGTTGTAACTGTGAGAGCAAGAATACTGAAATAGAGGGGCATACATATAATATCAGCCTTATTAAATTGCGATTCGGCAAATTTAAAAGGGCTCTATTTGAGCACACAGCATATTTTATTTACTGAAGTTTTTAGTTCATGAAGACCTTGCTTTTGGATAGAAAGTCACTAACTAAAAACTTCTGTAAAAAATATATGCTATGTTCTTAAATAGAGCCCTTTTATATTTACCGAATCGCAATTTAATAAGGCTGTATATGATTAGTTAGGGTAGTTTGCAATCATATGATTGTTGTGGATGAGGAAATGGTCTGGGTTGTTGAAGTAGGACATGCCTTCCTACGCCAGAGAAAAGGATGGTGTAGGGCTGCATGACGAGCCTCTGAGGGTCAAAAGCAGCCCCTAAGGTGCCTGCTGCTAACTGCTGCCATACAGATATGGCAATGTTCCAATTATATTAGTGTTTTTCTCTCTTCTTTGTTAACATTTTGTAATTATGTGCCTACAATTTTAAATATTGCTTAATAACATTATACATTGACAGCAATCGTCCATCATCTCCTGTTATTAGTCGCTTGTTTTATACAATTAAAAACTCTGCATGGTCAGTGTCTCCTATTATACTAATTAGGCAACGGATGCCCTACTGCCAACCTGTATATTGAAATGATCTGTGGTTGTTAGACATTCATACAGTGTATTAAAATAGGATTGACAAAGATTGACCTTTTATAAAGCCAATCTGGAGTTGTAATGGTAGGGATAAATATGCTATCCTCCCAGGTGATAATGCCAAGTGGTACTCTGCCCATATCCAGGAGCACACCCAAAATATGGCCTTACATGTCAGTGAAACCTCCTCTGTCAGATAGTGCTTCCTGGACCTATAATTAGCCAGCTTATCTAATGCAAAGAGTAGGTGGAAGAGGAATTACCTGTCCCTGTGGCCCCAAGACACTGAGCACCCAAAAAGAAAAAGGTACCAGTAGAAATGCCGCCAGTGATAAGAGGGGCCACAGTCTGGTGCAACTAATAAACATATGATACACAGACTATCCTGAGAATGGACAATTGGCTGCAGAGTCCGTGAAATTGGCCAGGTACTTTCTTGTGCTCAGTGTAGTATGGAGCACTCTCCCTAGCCCTTGTCAGTTGTTAGGAATCGCCTCCAGATGGCATTGGGATGGGTCAGAAAGGCAAGGAAGTGCACTGTATGGAACACAAGAGAATACAGATGCTTCATTGGCATGCCACAAAAGCATGCCACCAGTAGGTCCCTCAACCTGGAGTGGTTGGGGGTAGTAGGAGCCTGATGGGAAACACGGGTGTTAGAAGGTGCAAGAGCAGGAGGAGATGACATTCTTAATCTCCTGAAGCAAACATTGTGGAACTTTGGGTTTCTCCAATCCTAGACAGAGAGCAAGTTCTTGGGGCGATATCAAGTCTGAATGTTCAAAGACCTGGAGATCCTGTCTCTGGTCAGCCGTGCTTGACAACGGCAGCAGATTATACTGGGGGATTCCAAAGATGGAGCCCCCACTGCTGGATTAGCGGCTCTATAAATAGTTCATCCCCTAGAGGAACGCCTTGCCTGGTCATGGAGACCATGCACCAGGTTTTGACCTTTTCTCAGTAGTATGCCTGTAACACCAAGAGATCTCTCCCAAACTCCTTGGGCTTGATAAGAAATAACTGCCGGTCATACTTCAAGTTGTGCAACTAGTGATAGAAACTGGATGACAGTGCCCACCACTGTGGAGAGGGATCTGCATACAGGTATCTCTGCAGATACAGAAGGTTGATGGTGGGAACCTGTAAGAATACACACACCACTCTCTATTCACCTTCATCTAGCATTATTATTGTTATTATTAACCTTTATTTGAAATGCTCCAACAGATTCCGTAGCACAATACAGGGATAAGTACACATCAAAAATTATTTTAACACATTGCAAAAGAATGGAGGGCCCTGTTTTTGAGCTTAAAATCAAAGCAACCTAATGCACCTAACAAGATTGAAAACTTGCATACTTACAATCTAAAGGGTATGGATGTGGTACAGAAGGGTGATAAATGCATTGTGCATATTAAGGCTAAATGTGATACACTTCTTTAAACAAGAGTGGAGGGCTCTGTTATTAAGTTTAAAATCAAACATACATAGTGCTTTACCCAAAGCACCAAAAGATTTAAAACTCACAAACTTACAGTCTAAACTGTACGGGTGAGATAAAGCGGTGATAGATGCATTCTACGGGTGATATGCTTCTTTAAACAGATGGGTTTTTAGTGAGGTTTTAAAACTTTTGAGTCAGGAATATAGTCTACTGGTGCGAGACCAGGAGTTCTAAAGAATAGGGGCAGCACAAGAAAAGAACTGAAGGCAGGAGTGAAAGGAGGTCATAAGGTAAGTTGGGGAGTATTTAGAGACAAGAGCAGAAATATGAGGGTGCACTATTACTGAGGGCATTATGCGTTAGGGTCATGATTTTAAATGTTATTCTGGAGGCTATGGGAAGCCCGTGGAGATGCTGGAGACACTGAGTGCTGAGTTTGATAGATGAGTCTTCCAAAGGCATTCATTATGGATTGGAGTGGAGAGAGACAGGTGATGGGAAGCCCAGCAAGCAAAGAGTTGCAGCAGTAAAGGCGAGATATAATGAGAGAGTGGATTTGAATTTTCGTTGTGTCTTGTGTAAAATAGTGGAGATTTTTTTTAGGTGGTTTTAGGTGAAAATTACAAAATTTTGTGATTGATTGCACGTGAGGAATGAAAAAGAGGGCATGATCCAGTAGAACCCCAAGACCGCGGCCCGGGGGGTGGGAGTGATGATGGCATAGTAAGAGATATATAAGGAGTGGAACCAGTGGTAGAGATTGGGAAGATTAGAAGTTCAGTCTTTGACATGTTGAGTATGAGTTGATGGGTGGATATCCAGAAGGATATGCTAGAGAGGCAGTTGGCAACTTGTGCTTGAAGAGAGGGGGATAGACCTGGTGCTGAGAATCAGATTTAAGTATATAAATCTGATATAGTATATATATACTATATATAGATGATACTGAAATCCAAAAGATCTTATAAGGGAAGATGTATAGATAGAGAAGAGTAGGGCCTATGATTGAACTTTGGGGTATGCTAACAGAGAGCAAGGTGATAAGCGGTGCCAGAGAAAGAGACATTAAATGTTCAATCTTCTACATATTATGTGAACCATGAGAGATCAGTGTCACTGATGCCAATAGAGCTGAGATATTGAACAAAAAGTGGGTGGTCAACTGCGTCAAGGGCATCAGAGAGACCCAGGAGAATTAGAATAGAGGAATGACCCTCCAGTAGAGGACACTTCACACATTTCCAGAGACCCAAGACCAACAACAAGGAGCATGTCATCAATATAAGCTGAAAGGACAATTAGTACGCCTGGCTCCTTTAGCACCAGTCCTGTCAGCCCTCTCCTCAATAGGCAGAGGGAAAGCGCTATGACCAGTGCATGTAGCTATTCAGACCATGGACATCCTTGACGTATGAATACCAAAGGTGTGTTAGGGCAGATTTTAATTTAACATTCTGCAGATGTGTATAGCATTTTCTTACACATGCAGAATGGCTGTGAGGTGACCTGTCAAACACCTTCACCTGATTCAGGAAAATGAAGGCGAGTGACAGACTAGTCCTACATGCAAAATACAGTAGATCCCAGACAAGAAAAATGCTGTAAAATATATTTTGGTCCAGTCTAACATAAGACTGGTCAATTTAAACCAATTCTGCCAGCATAGACTTAAGCCCGAGTGACATGGCTTTGGCTACAATCTTATATCTGTGATGAGCAGGGACACCAGTTGCCAGTTTTTAATAAAGCGGAGATCCCCCTTTTTGTGCAGCAAGGCAAGTAATGCCCATCGGCAGGAAAAGGGCATCTCCCCAGTCTCTAGGTCTTCCTCAAGTACCAGTTGGAAATCAGGTGCTAGAGTCTGCCACAAAAGCTGGAAAAACTCAACAGTCATGCCATTCAGTCCCGGAGATTTCTCAGAGTTATTGGCTCGCTGACTATACACAAGTAAAGGTATGAAAGAGGAATCTGACAAATATTATTATATATGCCACAGAATATGACAAGTAATCCAATCAGTTGTTTATTTTTCATTATACCAATGTATTACATTTGACAGTAAATTAGACACAATGGCTTTTTGCTCTGCTAGTTCCTGCTATTTCAGGATATTGGCAGCTGACGTTTGTATACAGGCTCTTGTCAGAACAAGTTATACACAACACTGGTCATTTGTCTGAGACAAGAGCTCCTGTAATGTGTGATTTTCTATATGTCTGCACTACATGCATGTAGTTACATTTGTATTTGTATTTCTGCACTACATGCATGTAGTGATTTTTTTTTAAAATAAACATGAAAGTGATTCTTTGAAAGAGAAACAAATACGGTGAGTATTCAGACACCAACAATCATATGTAGTACATTATACTCTCAGTTATCCGGCTCCCACAGGGATTGGTAGATGCCGGATCAATGTAGTTTCTGGTTGCTTGAGAGTCACTATTAAAAGAGGCCTAGATTAGCTGCACATAGGATGCTCTGTTAAGTATATTTGCCAATGAGGGCTGTTCTAGCAGCAGCAGCTTTCACTCCTCACTTACACACACGTACGTTCGGCTGGAGGTTGTGGTGCTGAACCCGGGGAATGTAACGCCAACACTGCACTGGCTCAGTCACTCATGCCAGTCTGCTTCCAGGTAAAACTGAATTGCAGAGACTTACAGCAGATGAAATCTAGGCGCCTATAAGCATTTTGTGGCATGACAACCTGGCTCCTGGCAAATAATGCAACAGAACTCAACATAAATAAAATGCTGGAGTAACCAATTTAATTAAACAAATTTCATCAAAGTCCCATGGCCTATTGAAAAGCACTCCGAAATCCATATTTTTTTGTAATAACTTCATTCTAAGCTAATTTCATATAATGGTATTGAAGAGACATAGCCAGGAAGCTTACATATTAAAGGAATGTGAAAGGCCACCAACATATTTTCCTTTAATGGAGCACTATCACCCTAGAAAAAGATATACTCTCATTAAAGAATATTACAAATTTACTAGCCACTAGCCATTATTTTCTACAGTAATTGGTTTTACACACTGTGCAATTCACATGTACTAAGGTGTAACACCACATGCTAATTTTTAGTACTGTGTGTTTCACTGTGTAGGGTAGGTGACCCAAGTGCATGATAATAGATCATTTTTTATAACAGCAAAAACTAATTATCACACTGTGCCACAAATTAGAATTTTAATATAAATGCAACTAAAAAAACAATTTACTTTAGAAAAAGATAATTACAATGTATAGACAATTGTAATGCTGTATAATCTGTACTGTAAAAAAGAGCAGCTTTTTAAAAAGAGACAGTGTGTGAGGCTAGGGAACTTCACGTATTATACATTTCATAAAGACATGACGGGTCCAGATTCAGAGATAGGTCTGTCTATCAACAACCCCTCATATAACATATGCATCTATCCATCTGTAATAATGCTATTTGCTTAATGCACATAGTATAACTATTATAATACAGAATTAATAACATATTTAAATTGTGTCTTTGTCAATGTTCCGGCTTCATGATCGCAACAGCAGAGTAAACAGAGCTGGATGCAGATGTGATTTGGTCTTCACATAGGTCATCCATCTCTCCTCCTTGTTGTAAGGAGAGATGATACGTCAGTAGGAGAGAGAAAAGACATATGAGTATGACGCAAGAGTGGGAGAGGGAATGAGAGGCGAGTAGAGGAAATACACAGAGATTAGTGCTTATTTCTCTTATGGTTAGCTTGTCATTAATATTTAAAAACCTTATTTTCCAGCAGTTGTTTCTGAGTGGTCCTTCAATTAATCCCATTTCACTTTACCACCAGACTGTGTATCTTAATTGCATGCACTGGAATAATCACAGCATATGAAACATTCTAATATACATTTTCAATGCAGAAATACATTACGATATTTTCAACAGTGAAAAAGAGAAATATATTCTGCAAATCCTTCACTGCCTGAGGCAATAGAAAATGAGCAGAATCTTATTACATAGTACATGCAGTTTACACTGGAATAATATCCATCACTACATAGATACAGATCAAAAGGTGCAGCTGTTTTAATGTCTGCCTCATCCCTATTCATGAATTTTGTCTATTTGATATTTCTGAGATGTTGTTCTTTTTTTAGTTGGTATTTTATATGTGATTTCCATTGAAATATCACAGTCAGACCGGTTAAACAATCACATTATGAACATAAAATGGCTCATGGGTGTATTTCAGCCTAGGCCCGTGTGGCCCAGGCCTAGGGCAGCACATTTTCAGAGGACAGCAGGCTGCTTGAAGATGGCAATGCAATTCCACGGAATATGCAAAAAATATCTATCTGTAGAGTCTATTCTGTCTGTAAGTGTACCTGGCACTTTCTGACTTACTGTGTACTTACATAGATACATATCTAATTATTATTTTTTATATAGGTGTGTGGTAAACTTATGATTGGGATATAGCAAGAGGAAAGGAGGAGAGTAGCTGGGTAATTGTTGGCAACACAAATCTGAATGGGCCTAGGGCAGCATAAAACCTAAATATGCCCCTGAAATGGCTACTGTTATGCCAGCTATGAACATGTGGAATATGTTGCCTGTTGTTGTGGCAGGTTGCTGATTCGGAGCCCTATTCAATTGGCCAAATTGCAATTACATGAACCTGTAATGCAGCCCGTAAATGTTACTGATATTCAATTGGCTTCATTTAGAAATTCCAACTCCAATTGCGAGTTACAGGCTCAAAAGGCTCATCTCTTCCATTGATTTTTCAAGCCCGCAAATGTTACCCGTGCTAAAGGTCGCAAAATCAATATTCAATTGCAGCAATTCAACCCACAATTGCTTTCAAACCCGTTAATGGCAAATGTATCAAAAAATGATATGAGTACTTGGGCCTCATTTTATTAAGGGCCGTAAAATGGCTGCAAAACTGCGATTCCTTGCGGCCAGCTTATGGCCCTGCGTATCGCTATGGCTATGCTGCTATTCAAATGGATGGCGCCCCGAGGAGGTCGCAAAATCGGAAAAATGTAAATGCAAATATAAATTCAAGACAGCACTGTAAATGATAGGCAACATAATAGGGGGCATGAGGATTAATAGCAACACCCTCTCAAGCTTGCACATCGCCCAAATCCAATATTTCAGTTCAGGTTTATTTTCCGTCCCAAGTCCCGAAACCAGTAAACTGTTGTTAAAACCCTAACGGGTTCTGAGATTGAAGGCCACAAACTCAAAGCATTGTAGAAGCAAAGATATATTCAATCCAGCATTTCAAAGCACTGTAAATGAGGGGGAACACAATGGGGGACATGAAGATTAATAGCAAAACATTCTCAAGCTTGCACATCGCCAAATTATAATCTTTAATTTTAGGTTTAATTTCCGTCCAAAGTCCCACGTGCTTCAATGACCTCCAAGCCTGTAGCTCGTTATTCAAGCCTGTACGGGCTTGGAAGGTGATTGACCTCCAAACCTGTGGGACTTGCATGATAGATAGAACAAGAAGATTGAACATGAAATTACATTTCTTTATTAGCAGATTTGAGAGTAGGGGAATGTTGAGCTATTAATTCTAAGATCAAACTTCACCTTCACTTTTAATAAAAGTACAGGATGGCTTTTCTATTTGCTTAATTAGTGCTACGATTTGTAAGTAAGCCCTTTGCGAAACCTCCGTGACCCAAGTAACCTGTGGGTCTATTTTACCCATTTACGGGCTTGACAGAGGCTAATCCCGCAGCCGTTGCGTGTCTGATGTGCTCCAAACTCGTGGGACTCGGACACGGAAATTGAACATGAATTACAAAAAAAAGGATTTGCAGATTTAAGTGTAGGGGAGTGTTGTGCTATGAATTCTAACACCTCCAATCACTTTCATGTCTCATCAAAGTACAGGATGGCTTTTTTATGTGCTTAATTGGTGCTCCGATTTGTAAGTAAGAGCCTTGCGGGACCTTTTTGGTGTAAGTAAGCTGCGGCTCGGTATTAGCGAATTACAGCCATGACGGAAGGGTTCGCGTAGCATTTGAATAGGGACCTGGGCTTTCTTGCGGCTGCAACTCTTGCGGCTTTGACTGAAGTAAGCTCATCGCAAGCGGCCGCAGCTCGACGGCCATCGCCGGAGGCCGCGAGTTGAATAGCGACGTAGCCTGCGGCCTCCCCTTGCAGCCCCGCAGCTCTTACGGCCTTTAACACTACTGTACTTTAAGTCTTCTATGCATTTGCCAGTAAAAAAAAAAAAGAGACTAGCCATACTCGATGTGCTGATAGCTGCACAGACGACACTGGCTCCAATGTCTACGGGGCCTATGAGTAATTAATGCCAAAAAGAAATATCAAAATATTAGGATATCCTTTTGTGGATGGATCAGGAAGGTTAATTGACAGCTCAAAATCTCAAACTCAAGGGTTACTTAACTGAAGGAAAATAAATTTTTAATAACATTAAACTGATAAATTACTTGTTATCACCAATAGTTATAGCATAATGAATGACAAGCTCTTTATGAAGTCAGAAGCAATACTAATTAAGGCTTAGTATATATATATATATATATATATATATATATATATATATATATATATATATATATATATATACAGTGGATATAAAAAGTCTACACACCCCTGTTAAAATGTCAGGTTTCTGTGCTGTAAAAAAATGAGACAAAGATAAATCATTTCAAAACTTTTTCCACCTTTAATGTGACTTACAAACTGTACAACTCAATTGAAAAACAAACTGAAATCTTTTAGGTAGAGCGAAGAAAAAATATAAAAATAAAATAATATGGTTGCATAAGTATGCACACCCTTAAACTAATACTTTGTTGAAGCACCTTTTGATTTTATTACAGCTCTCAGTCTTTTGGGTATGAGTCTATCAGCATGGCACATTTTGACTTGGCAAGATTTGCCCACTCTTCTTTGCAAAAACACTCCAAATCTGTTGGATTGCGAGTGCATGAAGAATTTGGGAGATTGTTGTCACATGTGCCACACAGCCAGTACTTGCCAGATATTCCTGCAGCTCCTTTAATGTTGCTGTAGGCCTCTTGGTAGCCTCCCAGACCAGTTTTCTTCTCGTCTTTTCATCAATTTTGGAGGGAGCTCCAGTTCTTGGTAATGTCACTGTTGTGCCATATTTTCTACACTTGATGATGACTGTCTTCACTGTGTTCCATGGTATATCTAATGCCTTGGAAATTCTTTTGTACCCTTCTCCTGACTGATACCTTTTAACAATGAGATCCCTCTGATGCTTTGGAAGCTTTCTGTGGACCATGGCTTTTGCTGTGGAATGCGACTAAGAAAATTTCAGGAAAGACCAACTAGAGCAGCTGAACTTTATTTGGGGTTAATCAGAGGCACTTTAAATGATGGCAGGTGCATGCTGACTCCTATTTAACACGATTTGGAATGTGATTGCTTAATTCTGAACACAGCTACATCCCCAGTTATAAGAGGGTGTGCAGACTTATGAAACCACAATAATTTTTTTTTTTTTTCCCCTCCACCTAAAAGACTTCAGTTTGTTTTTCAATTGAGTTGTACAGTTTATAGGTTATATTAAAGGTGGAAAAAGTTCTGAAATGATTTACCTTTGTCTCATTTTTTTACAGCACAAAAACCTGACATTTTTACAGGGGTGTGTAGACTTTTTATATCCACTGTATATATACCCACTCTAATACTCACCTCTGTCATTTTACTGCAGTGTACACATGGCTATATAACAGGCTTGGTTGGTGAAACAGAACTGCTGTCTTGAGAAAGTTGAGGGCCAGGAGGCCCAAGCTGCTGAGCTCAGCAGTTCAAACCATGTGTTGTTTTAAAAACTCTGTCCTTCAAAAGCTAAAAGAATGTGTGCACGTTTTCCTGTCTCACTTACTTTTTGCTGACTACTTATTTTTACAGTGAACTTTCATGGTCAGGGGTATACAATGAGCTGTGCTGTATTCACAAAGCTGATAAATCACTATGTGCTTGATTTTGCTATATGTGTGTGAGGAGGACCGTGTGTCCCTGTCTGGTGTTGCAGATCAGAGACAGTAAGCAATGTCGATGGAGATGATACCTTTTAATGGCTAACTCTAGGATTAGATTGCAAGCTTTCATGGTTACAGTCCCTTCCTCAAAGTAAGTTCTCCACTGTGAATCTCATCACAGTTTCAAGTTGTATGATCCAACCAGATGGTGGATTCACAGATAGTGGATTCACACAAGATTGGAGTTAAAGAGACCACAGCATTTCGGAGAGGAGCCTGGCCAGAGACAGTGTACCCCACGCCCTGAAACCTTGCTCAGGGCCCACTATTATGGCAGAGCCATACCACCATGGGCTGGACCGGCAATTCCCCTCATGACAGACCAGTGTAGCAAATCCTTTACACAACTTAATCACAAATGACAAGTCAACCACTAAAACATAATTGAAATAGCAAACAAATAACCTTGAACTTCTCTGATACCTACATCTGCCTCTTTACACTTTTTTTTTATTTTTTGTTTATTTTTTTTAGCTGTAACATTAAGGGAGGAGGACGGGAAACTTCTTCTGTGTCCAGCTGGGGGAACAATGGCACAAAGATCTATCCTCTAAATTATACATGTTAAGGTCATGAAGTGGTACAATATGCTTGATTAGAGATTATCTAACTATATGATTTTAAAAATATCACAGAGGAGTTCGCCTAATTAGAAACTAATTAGCACATAGTGCTACAATTTAGGATATTATACCTCTGAGAGAAAAGTCTGCATATATAAGGGATAATTTAGTTTATAAAAATAGCTAGTACAATGTTTAGTTAGGTAATCAGACTCTTATACAAGAATCATTCATTTCAAATATTACAGCTCCACTTTAAATTAAAACTGCTGTAGAGACCTGATCTGGTATCCAATTAAAGCCATTTGGTGTCAAAGACACTTGATTTGAATAGGGCTCTATATAAAAAAATATGATCTGTGCTTATATAGAGCCCTATTCAATTGGCTGAATCACATTTGAATGAGGCCCTAAGCATTTTGCTATATTAATGAATCTATAATAATGAGATATTGTGATTTCAGGATAGAGCATAAAAATAAATGATTAAGGGGGGATTTCCTAATAGAGTTAGCCAATGTTATCCTGCACACCAGCTTCTCAGCTCATCATACGATTCATTAAAGCCCCTTCTTCCATGTTACACCTAGCTCGGTGTGGCTCATCATGAGTTATAGTGAATTGGGTGTATTATGGGCGTGTTGTGGGCATGTAACCTGCATCTAGCGTCAAAATCGAACTAATCCAAATGTACTAAAGCTAATCCTGCTTTTTACCACCTGCGATGCTGATATTGATCATCATGTTAGCAGTCTATTTTATATTTAAATAAAATAATTTAACCAATATTCATACATTGCTATACAACATACACTGATAGATGTTACATATAAACAGGTGAATATTCTTTTTTTTATTTTTTTATTTAAATAAAAATATTCTGCTCTACATGGGTTTAAATCCACAATGCTAAATGTCGGTATCACGGGTAGTAAAAGGTTTTAGATGCCTATGGGTATTCTAAGTATAAAAATGGAGGTCCTTATGGACCCCCATTGTACCTAACAAAAAAAAACTAAAATGGGGTTCCTTATATGGATACACTGTGATACGTCGGGCATTACCGTGGCTCATAGTGCATCTTATTATAATACCAGCAACTTAGTAAATCTCATGAACACTTGTGAAGCACTGATGCATGATGAGCCATGGTAGATTGCGGCTCCTAAAGGATTATATATATACTTTAAAGAAAATCTCATGGATATTTATGGTAATACTGCCCTACACAATTAAGTTATGTGTTAAAGGGATATGTAAGTGAGCTAGGTTTCAAATGTTTCCTAATAAACAGCTATTGATTAGTAGAAAAATATGTATTATATTGAAAAGCTGAATGTACTTACATATTTATATGCTAGATACTGATATCTGGATGTGCACACCCCTAGGAAGCTTACATAAAGTGTACCCTGCAGGATACAGTGTGCAACCTCTAAAGGAAATTAAGGCATGAACGCAGCAGGGAGGAGGAGCAAAGAACCAGGGAGTGGGGAGGAACTGGGAGGCCCCAGCATACTCCCTCACTTATCTTACAGGTGTTGGTCCCCTCCACATCCAAAGAATCAAGCTATGGTTGCTGAGGACATTAGAACTTCCCACAATACCTGTTTTCTTTTTTTTTTTTTTCATTCCATGTTACAACAGTATTCATAGTCATAGTTTTAGTGATGGGCGTTTCGCTGCCAGGAGGCTAAGGAGAGAGACCTGGGTTCCAGGGGGGCTACAGTACGGCTCCTCTGGGGCTGTACATAGTTCATTTTAGGTTTGTAGGTGTCCCTGTAGGTTAGTGTACCTACATGTTACATTAGCAGTAATACTCTGAAATACTCCTTCTGAGCACAGACTAATCATCTGCTGCACAAGATGCTATCAACATTAAAGAAGAAAAACTGCACCTGGTAACACTGATCTGAAAGTGCACTGTCAAGTTAATTAGTACTGCAGTTATAGTAATTATAAATAAAGAGTAATTTCTCATTAATATAAGTCACAGCAGGATTATGATAATAAACAGAGCTCCTAAAGGGAACTACTTACCTGGTTTGTCAACTACTCCTCCATGTTAATAGGGAGTAGAAGCTGTCATTTGTGAATGGATTTTTGTCACAAACCGTGAACTGTGGAGTTGATTGGGTCAAATGATCAAGAGTTAGCTCAAGAGCCAATTAGGCTTCAGCTTAGGTCTAAGGTGTGGCAGATATATTCCTGTGGTCCTCAGCAGCTCAAACTGCCTAACATATAGAAGACTTGTAGCGATAATAGTTGTTGTTGTTTAGTCATTCAGTCGTTTCCGACTCTCCGTGACTCTATGAACCACAGCACACCAGGTGCATCACTGCCCCTCTGAGCATTATCAAGTTAATGTTCATTGCTTCAGTGACCACATCTATCCATCTCCGCCTCTGTCGTCCCCTTCTTATTGTGCCTTCAAACTTTCCCAGCATCAGAATATTTTCAAGGGAATCCTGCCATCTCATGGTATGGCCAAAATAATTGAGCTTCAGCCTCATGATCATATCTTCTAGTGAAAAGTAGCAAAAAAATAACATATAAGAACAACTTGTGTTCAAAGGACATTTTCATTTCAATTTCCTTTCAATTGAACCATATCAATTGCTTTAATTATTTTTAAACATGTTTGATCAATTTGTTAACTGAATTGTACTGTATTTTATAATTATACTAGCGAATTGCCCGTCAAAAAAATTACTGCAATAAAATTGTAAGTGAGCTAATGCTGTTTGGTGTATGGTAATCAAATAAATATTATATTAATAAATTAATATACTTTACCTATTTTGAAGTAATATAGGCAGGAAGCATTCTGTTGAAGAGCTGACAATCTGTTTTCATGTTGCTGCAGCATTAGTGGTGTGGAGCTGCTGTGGAGTGTAAATAGTGTGCGTGCGCGAGGCAAATCCGTTAGCGTAGCTGTGTACTTCCGCATTCTATAAGTTATTGTTCTAAAATGGCGGCTAATGTGTGGTATGCGGCTGTGGCCGATTTAGCGTCCTTCGTTTTGGATGTCGTAGGACTTTTTCACGGGAATTCGTAGCTATTTGGTGGTGTTTTGCGTTTTTAGGGTGCTTTAGCCTCGTTTTCTTTTTGTTCGGCGGCCATTTTTTCTCTTGCTTAGGTGATTTTCGGTTGTCTAAACTCAGAAATTTGTACTTAAATCAAGGTGTAACTTTACTTGCAGAGGTCCTGGGTGCACCACCTATGTTTTTGTGTGTTTGTTGTGTGTATTTATTGTGTTTGTAATGTTTTTGGGGTCGCGCGGGTTGCGTCCTTGTTTTCGAACCTTGCACGTCTTTTTCGGGAAATCCGTAGGTGTTTGGTGGTGTTTTGCGTCTTTAGACTGCTGTAGCCTCGTTTTCGTTTTTTTCGGCTGCCATTTTTTCTCTCACTTAGAGGATTTTTGAGTGTCTAAATTCTTTTATTTTAAGTTAAATTGAGGTGTAACTTCAGTTTTCGAGGTCCTGAGTGCCCCCTCTTCCTGTAGGTAAGCTTTTTATGTATTTGTTTTGTGTATTTATTGTGTTTTTCATGTTTTGATTTTTGGTCGTAATGGGTCGTAACATGTTTCGTATTTTCCTTTCGTAAGTACGTAAATGTTGCGAGGTCCGCAGTTGCTTCGGCGCTCCATGCCAGCAACTGCGGCCCTCTCTGCGCGAGCCCACAAGCGTTAGCAACAGCTCGCATGCTCACAACTATATATGTGATACGCACTTCCAGTATGTTAAGGGACACTGAACAACATATTTTTATTCTCCAGCACACCATCCCACACTCCATCAGTCCAACGTTATCCAGAAAATCAGACATGGAAAGAAATATTAAGGGAATGGCTGGCAATGGTGTGAAGAAGCCTAGATTCATGCAAAAAGGACAACATGCTTTGTCTGAAGCATACTCTTTTAAATGTATGAAAACATAAGACATTTATCTATCTAAAAATGCAATTTATAACATTTGTTTATATCAAAGTCTTATTGCAGTAATACAATGGTGAAAACTTTTGGGGATCTACCGAAGACATTCCACTAACTAACACATTTATTAATTTGTTTACACCACTTTATGTAGATGGATGAAGTATGAGGGTTCTCTCCATTAAAGGCATACTTAAATTTGCTGGATTATAAATGCATCTGATAGAGGAGAAGTAGTAGTGTATGCAAAAACTTTTTGAATCAAAACATCCCAAAATAAACATTTAAACACTTACACTGAAGTCAGCAAATTAAGTTTAACACCCTCCAAACCCAGGCTAACAGCCTTATTAAATTGCAATTTGTCCAATTGAATAGGGCTCTATATAAGCACACAGCATATTTTTTTACAGAAGATTTTAGTTAGTGAACTTCTATCCAAAAGTAAGGTCTTCACTAACTAAAAACTTATGTAAAAAAATATGCTATGTGCTTATATAGAGCCCTATTTAATTGGCCAAATCACAATTTAATAAGGCTGTAAATTAGCATTAGATTTGAAATAATTAGTTTTGGCCAATCAGGTTAGCTGAAACTTTTGAATTAACTCTGGTGTTCCTGTTTGTGCTACAAAGCAGCCTGGGATATGTAGTGTATCACTGCTATGTACTGTGTATTGCTGCTGACATACAGATAGGAAGCTGCAAGGAGATTGGCTGAGCAAGCAACAGCAGGTAAATAGTGGGTTAATATTGATCCCCTGATTGGGGGAGATCAGATGCCTGTTTGGGGATTTTTGAATATTAATAAAAATAAAATGTTTTATATGATGTGCTGCATATATATAGGCTGCTTTTTGCCTGCATTTACATTGTGGGAATAAAGCATATAATATTTTCCATATATTAATTACATACAACATGTCAAACGTTGTTGTGCTCCTGGGAATAGAAAATAGTGTAGATGAAACTAAGACTATGAAAAATGTTGTTAGATTCCATCACTGCAAGATTACTCTATAGGTTACTTATAACAGATGTTCCCAAACTGTGGTCCATGATTAAGACATGATAACAAATATGTAAATTAGAATAATAAAATACATAAATACTTAATGCAGGAGTGCATATATTGGGTCTGAATGTTTGTAGGTGCAAAGGCTTTAATTCAATATAGAGTATTCAGAGACATGGAAGCAATGGTGATGTGAGCGTAAGTGCCCCCACCAATTGTGGGGCCCCAACAGACAAAAAATGGCTCCAGGCTTATGCGAGTTAGAAGGTTATCTGTAACCCAAGAGAGAATTCCTATGCATACCTGGGGCAAAAAAGCACCCTGTCCCCCCAATGAGCATCCCCCCTGTCCCCCCAATCATGACTTCATTCATGGACCCTATTTATACATATACATATATATGAATCAGTCACCTACATATAGCAGAAAATCAATTCAGTTATTGTTAGTTAAAAGAAACATATGCTTGCAACTGGATATAATGAATATACAGCTCACTGTTCTGGAATCTGCTGGGAACCTCCAGCCGAGGAAAGGCTTCACGGAGATTCACAAAAACAATGATCCCAGACTGGAAATGTTATTTCACAAAACACAAGGAATATCATCTTTCTAATGTAATGTATAAACTGCAGCAGAAATTCGAACCTACATAAATATCATGGATTGATGAATTTGTTCTACAATTTCTCACTTAAATAGTTGAAATCACAATTAATTAAGGAACTCGGCTCTTAAAAAAATAAATGGTGTCACCAATAAAAATAGCATTGTGTGAATGATTTAAAAATGAGCACTGATAGAAATCGCAGATATAATTATATGTATATAAAAAATTACAATAAATTAATTTGTGCTGCATTTGTGACACTTGCTCCTTTTTTAAATACTGTAGTAGGCAATTTCTCTGTCCAGCAAAGTATGCAATAAAAAAAGTCTGATTACATATTATGGGATATTTTTCTTTATTTCATACCTTGTCAGATTGATGGGATTATGAAATCCTGAATTCTCCCACTGTAATCCCTCTTAGATAGCCATTAAATGTTGTTGTAATAGTATATTTTCATTGTTATTCTTCTTTGTATACTGGATACAGAATGAAGTCCCTAATGCAAAGCTATATACATTTTTGAGCAGATAAACACAAAAAGGAATAATTATTTGTACTGCCCCTATAAACTGCCCCTTTTATGTTAACTGGTTAGACCACTGCTTGCAGCCAAATATGAAAACAGCAGCACACATTGCAAGCTTAAAGGTGATGTTAGAAAACATACAGGATTGAATCACATTATTATGACCACCTCCTACTTTTGACGTTGTTGAGCATAGCCAATTGCCAGTTTTCTTGCCATTGTCTGGATCCACTTATACCTCTGGAAGGCACTCTCAACTGATCGGGTTATCTATCCATCCTTGCAGGTTAAGTACACCCATACATGTTTACTGTCTTCCCTGGAGCAGATGGGATTTCCAGCAGGACAATGCAACATGTCACATGGTCAGAATTGTCCGGGAGTGGTTGGAGGAGCACGACAAAGACTTCCAAATACTTCCCTGGCATCTGAATTCCCCGGACTTGAACCCCATCAATAACCTGTGGGACCACCTTGATTTCCATGCTCGCCATATGGAGATGTTGTATGCCCTACAGTCTGCATGGCTTCAGATACCCTTGCCAACCTTCCAGCATCTTATTGACTCACTACCATGCCATCTAGCTTCTGTCCGTGCTGCAGGTGGCGGTTATCCAGCATATTAGCTGGTGGTCATAATAATGTGAATTGAGTGTGTAAATGTGTTTGCTATCATGCTTGTAATTAAGATCACTGTGGTCCAATTTTCTCTATATATGGTTCTTTGAGTAACTTAACTTCATCATTGGCAAAATGTTTTAGAAAGAAAAAAATAGTATAAAATAAACACAGCCTTTACATTTCTACCTCATACTCAAATATTCATCATCATTTAGTTTATCAACTGATCCTATATAACTTGTAAACTAATGAGCTATCTATTAAACCTAATGAATCCAGTTACAGATGATTTATTATCACTGTGTGGACAGAAACATCCCATATATTCATTGTCTCCTCCCATCTCAGAAAGTTGATCAGCTTAAACACTGTAGAATAATTATATAAAATTGTAATTAGAGGCTGTATTTTTATGTTTTAATAACAATTTACGTACTTCCAAGTGTTTTTCATAGCATATAAACTTATGACAAGATTATGGTTCCTGAAGGCAGGTGCTGTGTCTGTTGATGATTGTTACCTCTCCAGAACTGTTGAATTACAAACGCATTTCTTTATGCAGAAGCATAATTTTCACATCAGGAAATACAACTGGTTTCTTGGGGAAATAATATTTAGTATATTTAGTGTCGTTTTTGGCCTACTTTTGAATAAAGGAGAATTTGGATACATAAGCCAAGTTTGGCAGAATTCATTGGTAAAACTTTTCAGCTGCTCTTGATCATTTGGAGCTGGGCGGCGACCCTACAGATGGGAACATTACAGTTCACTGAGCCATTGAGTTAAAAAACTGGCATATTCTCTTATGCATTTGGTAGGCTGGAGAGAATTCAGTGTTTTTTCAAACTCATTCAATTATTTCATTCTGCAACGGGTGTACTTTGTGCTTTGGGTAAAGATCTGGAACTCTGCCCCTTACTAATGAATTATACATACAGTAATGCAAGTCTCTTCTCCAAAATCTTATCTGAATATTGCCATTTCCTTTGCAAGCTTACATAAAACGGCGACTGCACATTTATATTGTAAGAAACTAAAATTCCCTGTGGCGCTCAGTATCCAAACCACTTGCAGCAAGGTGTTTATGTTTTATAAACCCAAGGAATCCAAATTAGCAAACAGCTTTCAGTGTTAATACTCTGTTGGCAAAGCTGAAATGTATTTATTTATGGTGTAGCGCTGGCCTGATAGGCACATACGGTAGTTACTGTCATTTCCACAGGGATTAAATGCAGGATTGTGGAGTAATTGATTCTGATACTTTTTTACATTTACTATAAACTACTTTTGTTTTGGACATTTTATATGACTGCAGAACTCTGGCTGTTATTTGTAATTTGTCACCATTTCCATAAAGTACAGTTTATAAGTATTTTGCGAGCAATGGGCACAGAATTTCAGTTAAGCCTCTTTAATTATTGCACCCTGATCTCCCTAAAGCATTAGGCTTGGGCGTCTAACTAATAACTGCCAAGGGGCTCTGTCCATGCTGTCATTCACGGCTGTGTCTGTGCGCATTACTTTACGTCTTTCAAGATTATGCCTCCTGCTCTTTTTCCACTACATAATTTATTCTTGTTTTCCTCAGAATTGTATCTGCTTAGCTACATCATAAAGTCCGGGAGTCTTTACATTCTGCAACACCATTTGTCTCTATACTGGTTCTACTTTCTTCAGCTTTCTTTCCTACTTTTTCCAAGGACAGTTCCAATTTTTCAAAGCTTCTGCACTGGATTAATATGTCTCTGCGAAAGTCTCACTTTCAGAGAAAACGCTAAGGGTTGTGTATTTGAGGTCGTTTAACAAAAAAATTTAAATAAAGAAAACTAGAGTGCTTCTTCACTATGCCTTCTCTGAATCCTCATTCTGATCCATTGATCACAAAATGATGAAACAAGTAACCTCATAGTCGATAAAATCAGTTGGCAGTCTTCTCTATTGTATGTAGACCATGATGGCCAGCAATGCCCTGTCCTATAACTGCTTTGTGGAATAATGTCCTGAGAGGTATTTTTGAAATTCACTTCTCCTTGCTGATTCTGCTGCTCTACGTTGATATTCCTTATAGATTTCCCTACACTCTCTTTAAATCCCCTGAAGAAGATGCTTCTCCAATCCTGGGAACATGTAAAGCTGAACTAAATCTACAAATTACCTGAGGATTTTACAGACTATGACTGATGCAATCAATACAGCCAATAATATTATAACATTATTTTTATGACTGTATGTCTAATATTATATTTTTGTAGATTTTCAATAGTTAACTTCTGTTATATATTGTGCCTTGCATTATTTAGCCTCCCCGCCCCCCCCCCCCCTCAGTTTATGGCCTCCCTATCCCTGCTATTACCACATCCCTTCCCTCCCCTTCACTTTTTGCCCCATTTTCTTCTCTCTCTCTCTCTCTCTGCTTTCGCTCTTTCGCCTCTCTTCCTCATGCCAATCTTCTTCTTCTTACAGCAGCACTCTTAATTTTTTACCTGCCTAGGAACATGAAAAACAGAGCGTTCTCCCTCCTTGCACAAATCCTACATGCCCTAGATTTATCTTACTTGATTGAGTCATTCAAATCATTTACACCTCATCAATCAACTATACCTGCTATCAAATATACCCAGTATACTGTTTCCAACCCACTCATCATTGCCATCATATTTAACCTTCCAATCCTTCCCTATGTCCAGTGGGGGAGCTAATGCTGGTGCAAACAGTACAAAGCCCCACAGCTCACAACAGGGGCAGATAATTATTTTTATGGAAGGGTGATCTGGTCACTCTATGGGTGATCAGAACATCTACATTTATTTTGAGACTTCTTATTGAACCCTATGGCTATATAGAAATGTGCAAATTATTTTGTACCATGGCCTGCCATTCAATAGCTCCCCCACTGCCTCTAACTTTATCCTGCTGTGTCACTGGACACCTATGACTACTATACAAATGGCTCATTGCACCAACTCAGCAACACATTTTTTTTCTAACATTCCTACTTTAACCCACTTGCACTACAACTTACATTTTGTGCTTTTCTGTAATTTTATACTTTTACCAATTGTACTATTTCTTGCAATATTGTACTGCCTTTATATATATGAACAATGACTGTAATTTTGAACTATGTACAGTGTTTGCAAGTTTGTAAATCACTTTGGATAAAAGCTCTATATAAATGTAAATCGATACATTTGAAGACCAGGGATCATATTCAATTAGCTACTTGCAAATGCCTTGAACTCATAAATTTGGCTTTGGGTGTTTTTTTTATAAATGTTTATATGCATTCTATTGACTTAAGAATTAATTTGTGCCAATAAGTAATATTTGCCAAATATGTAGCAATATTAAGAGTGTGTATAAATGTACAAATTGGGCAATTGAATCAGAGAACAGTCTCTGAGTCTTCTGTTCCACTGAGTCTATTCATTTCCATAACCCTTCTCTCTAGTCTCCACCTTATGCACTTATGCATATATGTCTGTCTTCCACTCTTCTTTAAAAAGGCAACTTCACTTTCAAAAACATCTTGTCTCACCAGTTTGCATAAAGAGACTATGATATAAAATATTTAATAAGAAATGCATTGTTGTTTTACCAAGTACATGGAAGATCTCAGGAGGTGGTTGAGGGGGATTTGTGTCCTAAACATTTAACAATGCATGAAAAGGTGGGATGAGGTTTTAGATCAAGTCTCACATAAATTCACACGCTGTGGTAGAGCAGGTTAGCCACAGTCACCTACATGCTCATTGTGGGTGCAATCACTACATTAATATAGCAACGGGAATGAAAAGTTTCAGTTCACACCCTTACCTACTACTGAAAAAAACATAGGAGGAAGGAGAATACTTTTTTCATTCAGCTCCCTCACACTTGTAGGGGAGGGTTGTAGAAGTACAAGTCAAAATCACTGCTCCGGGACTAGGTAAGGCAATAGATCTTCCTAGAAAAAGGTAATGTCTCTTGTTATATGACCTCCTGTTTCATATGCCTGTGATATGTTGTCTGTATAACAAGCTTCAGTCTGATTAAGTAATGGGTGAGAGGCCACAGGCTTGGCTGGCGGTGGATGGATCTTAGAGAACTCCATGGATATCACTTCTGTCTGTGCTCAGGATATTCCCAACCTTACACATTCTTCACTTCTTATACACACACGGGCATGATTTCCTGTCTGACAGAATACATTTATGTGCTGAACAACATTATTTCCACTTTTATATTAAGATATAAGGTTTTAAGGTGCCAATCACTACATGTGCATGTTGCAGAAATACAGGATAAACATTTACACATTCTAGTTGAGACAGTTATCCCTTTATTAGGGTAACTTCTTTATCCATCAGAATTCTATTAAAGACTAGCGACCTGCCCGTCAAAAATGACGGCAATAAAAACTGAAGCATGGCAATGCTGTTTGCCACACAATGTAAGCCTCTCCCCCTCTACTTTACTGGCCTTGTGATGAGCGCTTTGGAGCTCATTGCGAGTCTCTCCCCTGTCTACTTCCTCCCTCGTGTCTTATTTCCCCCGTCCACTCCCACCCTCGTGTCTCCTTCCGCCTCGTCTACCTCCCTTGTATCTCCTGCCCCCCTGTGTTTTTACCTCCATCTCCCTCCTGTGTCTCTAAACCCCTCCCCTGTGTCTCTTTTCCCGTTCTCCCTCCCATGCATCTCTTCCCCCCCCCTGTGTCTCCCCCCCCCTCCCCTGTGTCTGTTCCCCCCTGGCCTGTGTCTCGTTCCCCCTCCCCTTGTGTCTGTTCCCCCCTTCCTCGTGTCTCCATTTCCCTGCCTTGTGTATCTTCCCCCCTGCACTCTCTCCCCTGTGTCTCTTCCCCCTCCTCTCACTCTCCTGTGTCTTTTCCTCTCCTCTTTCTGTGCCTCTTCCTCCCTTTCTCTCTCTTCACCCCTCTCCCTCTGTGTCTCTTCCCCCCTCACCCTCTGTGTCTCTCCCCACTGTGTCTTCCACCCCTCTCCCTCTGTGCCTCTTCCCCCGCCTCTCTCTGTGTCTCTCCCCACTGTGTCTCTCCACCCCTTCCTCTGTGTCTCCCCCCTCTGTGCCTCTCGCCACTGTGTCTCTCAACCCCTTCCTCTGTGTCTCCCCCCTCTGTGCCTCTTTCCCCCCTCTCTCTGTACCTCTTCACACCTTTCCCTCTGTGTCTCTTCCCCCCTCACCCTCTGTATCTCTCCCCCCTGTGTCTCTTCCCCCTCTCCGTCTTCCCCCCTCTCCCTCTGTACCTGTTCCCCCCTGGCCTGTGTCTCTTTCCCCCTTCCCCCTGTGTCTGTTCCCCCCTCCCCCCTGTGTCTGTTCCCTGCTTCCCCCTTTGTCTGTTGCCCCTTCCTCATGTCTCTTCCCCCCCATTTCCCTCCCATGTGTATCTTCCCCCTGTTCTCCCTCCCCTGTGTTTCTTCCCCCTTCTCTCACTTCCGTGTGTCTTTTCCCCCTCCTCTACCTCCCCTGTGTCTCTTCCCCCCTCCTCTACCTCCCCTGTGTCTCTTTCCCACCTCTCCCTCTGTGTCTCTCCCCCCTCCCTCTGTGTCTCTCCCCCGTGTCTGTCCCCCCTCCCTCTGTGTCTCTTCCCCCCTCCCTCTGTGCCTCTTCCCCCTCTCTCTGTGTCTCTAACTCACACACACTTGGCACAGCGAGCCAAGGCCCTCGCAAAGCGAGGGCACTGGCCGAGGGTCTCAGTTGCTGGCATGGAGCGCCGTAGGCGCTCCATGCCAGCACCTAAGGACCTCGCAAAGCGAGGGCCGCAGTTGCTGGCATGGAGCGCCGAAGGCGCTCCATGCCAGCAACTGCGACCATCGCAAACTTCACGTCGCAACCCAAAGAGCACGACACACACATTACGACACTCGCAAACAACATACGACACACGTTCACACACATTACGGCCTCGCAACACTCGGACGCAACTCGCGAACATTACAAAATGTAAAACACAATACATACACACAGCACATACATAAAAACCTTACCTACACCAAGAGGGAGCACCCAGGACCTCAAAAATGCAACTTAGACCTCGATTTTACTCAAAATAAAAGAGTTTAGAGACTAAAAAAAAATCTAAGCGACAGAAAAAATGGCCGCCGAACAAAACGAAAACGAGGCTACAGCACTCTAAACTCGCAAAACACCACAAGAAACTCGCAAAACACCACAAGAAACTTGCAAAACGCCACAAATGACCTACGGATATTCATACCACACAGTGCACACATTCAGCATGCTTACACAGCAGCTCCACACCACTAATGCTGCAGCAACATCAACACAGATTGCCAGCTCTTCATCACAATGCTTCAAAATAGGTACAGTATATTCATTTAGTAATGTATTACATATTTCATTATTATACACCAAACAGCATTAGCTACCTTACAATTTCATTGCCGACATTTTTTGACGGGCAATTCGCTAGTATACTTTATATTGATGAGACATTGCGATGTTCAATATGCACATTGTGGATGGCTTAAATTGCAAGTCTGCTTTTTGGCTGAAACATCTCAACCAAAAGAGGAGACATTATAGGTTAACTGAGGTCTTTATTGATAGAAGGTGGTAAACCACACCCATCTCCCAACTGGAAAAAGACAAACAGGTGTTGAAACATTTTGACAAAGCTATAAACAAAGGAATGTTTTTTTACTTCAAACATTTCCGTTTCCAGTTAAAGGGATATTTTGTTAGAGGTAAAATGTGTTAAGAACATTGTCCATGTTAGAACCCAAGTCAACTGATCCCTCCAAGAGTGTTATTTCCAGTTCCATGGAGAAACTACCATCCACACTGGAAAGTATAGTATTCACGCTGAGGCATCTTCTCTTTATTGGCAAAATATACAAATACTTATGTTTCTGTATATATGTATGTGTGGCAATCATATAGTGGGGATCTAGCATATGAAAAAGGTGGTAGTATACGGGGTATGGGCTAGTGCACCAATGGGAATAGGACTGGGCAGGATAAAACCTAAATATGCCCCTAGATATAAACAAAATTAATGGTAGGAACTTCTATGCATAGGAAAAAATCCATCCATGGAGTCCAGTCATCCACATAAGTATATATTTCACACTAATTTCTAATGTGGTATAAGAGCTATGTGAGTGAAATATAAATGATTTCTGTGGAGTTTTGAAAAAAACGAAAGTGTGTTAACACATAATGACACTGTTATTGACGACCATAATTATAGTGGGATTAACAAGAGCAGTTTTCCATTTGCATTTGACAGGAAATAATAATCTATCCCAGTGGTAGGTGCAAGTAATATAAATAATGCTGAATACAATGGGCGGAATGTCAGATAATAATTGCTATTCCATGTTTCCAAGCACTGGTTTGCTAAATATTTCCATGAAGCTATAGCATTAGCTGCAGTGTGGCTGCTGATGGTTCTTTTTTCACACACAGCAGAACATATGTAGCTCCTTTTTCCAAGGCACTGATCCAGCAAGTCGAGAGCTAAAAATATAGCTGGTACCAATTCCATGGAGCAATCAGGACTAACTAAAGTTTTGTACTGTCAGCGAGCATAACATCACAGCAGCATTTTTAGAGCTTAATGTAATGATGACATATTTCTGATCTCAGACTTGGAATCAGAGCGAGGGTAATACAAATCTGTGCAGACGTATAATCAGAGGATGCATATTGCAGGTTGGAATTTCAGTATTTTGTAGGGTTCCTAAAGAGACAAAAAAAATTCAGTTGTAAGTCTAAATACGTAAGTTTGCAATTTATTTATTCATAAAGTGATAAAGTTCTAAGCTGCATATTGTTAGCTGTAATCAGACATAGAGATGCTATCTCCTCAGCTGGACACTTTTAATAAGAAGTTTGTAGGTTATCTCAACCGTAGTATATAGACATGTCAGGAATACAGGAATAAAGGAGAAGCAATGGATTGAACCATATAAACCATATAAACAGCAATCTCATTTTTGGTTAATAAGCAGGGTTAACCTAGGCTAACTGCTATCAGACCTCTCTAATTGAATAAGATCCAGAGTAAGATTAGTTTTCCACAATTTTAAATTAAATTATATCTTGCAGTGGCACACAGCTAGTATTGATGTATGAAATCCAGTTTTGTAGATTTATTACCCATCAGCTCCAACCATTAACTCCATTTAATATCTAGCAGACAGTTTTACTAGCAAGCTTTGGCAAATGCATGGATGGAGCCATAATCTTTATCCAAGCCCATATTCTCAACATTGTTGCAGGTATTGTAAACAACCCATATGACAACATATCATTTACTTCATATTCTGCAGATTTGTGTAGTAAATCACATGTTATAATTGTCTAACTACGATTCGTCGTCACGCTGTGTTGCGTAGTGCGTACGACTTAGTGATGAGCGCCGCAGGCGCTCATTGCCCGGCGAGCCTCGCGCAGCAAGGCGAGTTGTTAAATTGTATCACTTTGGCAATGAGCGCCGCAGGCGCTCATTGCAGGCGAGCCTCGCGTAGCGAGGCGAGCCGTTAAACCGTAGCATGAGATGAAAAAAATTACGAGATAAGCGGCGGAACCAAAACAATAAAAAAAACACTAAATACACACTAAAAAATAAAAAAAAAGGTCTCTTACAGCATGGGGAACCAGGCAGGACCTCTGGGAGTGAGTTGGAACTCCAATTTACATCGATGTAGCCGAGTTACAAAGATCGAAAATCGGCTAAGCGAGAAAAAAATGGCCGCCGAAAAAAATTAAAACGAGGCTATACTACTACGAACTGCGTAAAACACAGCCACAGACGTATGTGTTTGAAAAACAACGAGATAAAGGATGCGGATTAACCGCGCAATGAGTAAAAAGACAGTAGCGAGTACATTTTACGAAACGCAATTACAGATTTACGCATTAACACAGATTTAACGCCTTTGTCTCGCGCAACATCGGATTTCCCGCCTAAAACAACGCATTTGATGAAATATAAGTTGAAACTTACAAAAATAAAAAGTTCACAAAAAAAAAATGTGTATTTATTTTAAGAAAAAAAAAAAGGGACAAATGTAGCTGAGTCATGTGTGGCAAACAAATTTCACAACATTTAATTTTTATTGACTGTCATTTGACCGCTTTACCATATTTACCGTTAAACCGTAGTACTTTGGCAATGAGCTCCGCAGAAAAAATGGCAAAACGAAAACAAAGCTACAGCACTATAACCACGGAAAACACGTACCGATAATCCGCTAAGACGCATACCACACATTACCCACCATTAAACGACGGACGGATCATCCGCTAAGACGCATACCACACATTATCCGCCATTTTAGGATAATGCAGAAGTACACAGCTACGTTAACGGTTTGGTCTCGCGCATGCACACTATTACACTGCACACGTTCATCACGCTTACACAGCACCTCCACAGCACTAATGCTGCAGCAACATCAACACAGATTGCCAGCTCTTCAACACAATGCATAAAAATACGTAGATTCATTTATTAATTTGAATTCTATATTTCAGTAGTACACAGAAAACAAAATTAGCTACCTTACAATTCCATATGTATATTAATAACTAAACAACTTTAAAAACATACACATCTGATTGTCGTCATTTTTTGACGGGCAATACGCTAGTCATCATATATATCTGTATTATTAATCTGTTTGATATACTCTTTGATATGCTTTCTTTTACTATTATGACTGCTAGTAGAACAACTTAAATTCTTCACAGCTCACAAATGACTTCTGCTCAGCTCATCAGCTTTAAAAAAAAAAGATTTCTCTGATATAGTCATTGAAGTGATGTTATCAGCTGTACCTCTTAGACATGTTTTTCTTTCCCATTGTTCTTTGAACAGTTCTTTCCTTTGATTAGCCTTTTTGCTTGATTTCAATACACGCACCAATGCTGTAACATATGGGCAAATAGCTAACTGAGAGATAAATACATGTAAATTATTCAGTGCTGGTGATCAGACATGGAAAACTGGCAACATCAATAATTTTACTTGCATGCAATTTTCACCACAGGTGTACTTGGGAAAGAGGCTACAGACCGGGAGCATGATTTTCTAACTGGCAACATGACAATAAGATTGTCTGTCTAGAGCCTTCAGGGAGATCCTCCTCATAGACGTTACATTATTAAAAAAAAATTGGAGATAGAGCTTCCTTCATTAATTGCCATAGGTAGAGCAGTAGAGCATAGGTGTACATTGGTTGGTGGACTAAAGAAAATGTCATTTTGAGTGTCTGAAACATTGATCTGGATCTACGAGTAGGTCTCAAAGTGGTGACATGAAGATTTGAATCTCACCATGCAGTGATATCCAGATAGCCACTGAATGTGAGATTATGGGAGAAAGATATAGGCAAGCATATGCTGTAAAACATGTGGAATATGACTAAGTTGACACCACACCAGTAGAATTACTGCCAAAAAAATGTATCCAATGCAGTGTCTGAGACAATGAATGGAGGAGTCTAGTGCAGAATAAAATGAGTCCCGTTGTACCTTCTCTATGCACCCTGTACTGGTCAATAAAAAATATATGTATTTTGAATATCTAATCACTCCTATGGTGATCAAATCACCTTTCTATAAAAATAATTATCGTCTCCTTTCCAAAATAAGAGTCCCCTTTTACTCCACACTTCTGCCTGCGGTTTTGCACCTTCTGGACTGGCACTAGCTCTGCTACAGATCAAATGCCACCAAAGTCTGGTCTGCTTTGCTCTATGATACCGCAAGGACGAGTTCTGATGGAATACATCCAAGGGTACTAAGGGAACTGGGTTCTGTAATAGCCAAACCATTATATTTAATGTTTCAAGATTCACTCAACACAGGGTCTCTACCAGATGACTGGAGAAAAGCTGATGTGATACCTATATTTAAAAAGGGAGCAAGAGCAAATCCGGGGAATTATAGACCAGTGAGCCTCACTTCTGTAGTGGGTAAGCTTTTAGAAGGGTTAATACGGGATAATATACAATAATATGTCTATTTAAACAGGATTATAAGTAGGAGTCAACATGGATTTATGAGGGATAGGTCATGTCAAACAAATCTAATTAGTTTCTATGAGGAGGTTAGTAGGAACCTGGATCAAGGCAACTCAGTGGATGTAGTCTTTTTGGATTTTGCAAAGGCTTTCGATACAGTGCCACATGGGAGACTATTGTGCAAACTAAGAGATACAGGAGTTGCAGTAAATATCTGCTCATGGATCGAGAGCTGGCTAAAAGACAGGAAGCAAAGGGTTGTTGTAAATGGAACATACTCCGATTGGACTAATGTGGTAAGTGGGGTTCCTCAGGGTTCAGTATTAGGTCCTCTCCTTTTTAACATATTTATTAATGACTTAGAGGTAGGATTGGAGTGTGGTGTCTCCATTTTCGCTGATGACACAAAGTTGTGCAAGGTAATTAAATCAGATAGTGATATGCTTTCCCTCCAAAGGGATTTACATAAAATTGAGGAATGGGCATCTAAATGGCAGATGAGATTTAATATGAATAAATGGAAAGTTATGCATCTAGGAAGGAAAAATAGCCATGCAATTTATAATCTTAATGGAGCAAATCTAGGTGTATCGGATATTGAAAGGGATTTGTGAGTGCTTGTGGAAAACAACCTAGGTAACAGTGCTCAAAGCCAAGCAGCAGCTGCAAAGGCAAATAAAATATTAGCATGTATTAGGAAGGGTATAGAAGCCAGGGAAGCAAATATTATTCTGCCACTATACAAATCTCTAGTACGCCCTCATTTGGAATATGGAGTACAATTTTGGGCACCACTTCATATAAATGGAAATTTTAGAGCTGGAAAAAGTACAGAGGAGGGCAACAAAACTAATAAGGGGAATGGAGGGGCTAAGTTATGAAGAAAGACTAACCAAATTAAACTTATTTTCTCTAGAAAAAAGGCGTCTAAGAGGAGATATGATTACCTTATATAAATACATCCAGGGTCAGTATAAAGATTTGTCAAGGGAGCTTTTTGTGCCAAGAGGTTTTCAACTGACAAGAGGACATCCCTTG
Organism: Discoglossus pictus; assembly: GCA_027410445.1. Classification (NCBI taxonomy): domain Eukaryota; kingdom Metazoa; phylum Chordata; class Amphibia; order Anura; family Alytidae; genus Discoglossus; species Discoglossus pictus. Next base: position 332,884,393 of record CM050165.1, read on the forward strand.
AGGTTAGAAGTAAAAAGATTCCACCTTAAAGAAAGAAAAGGGTTCTTCACAGTAAGGGTGGTTAATCTGTGGAATTCTCTACCAGAGGAGGTGGTGACAGCGGATTCGATAGATAACTTTAAAAGGGTACTGGATTTATTTCTAATTAAAAAGGGAATTCAGAGTTATCATGGATAATTAGAGAGGCAGTATTGATCCAGGGAGAAGTCTGGTCGCCGGTGTCTGGGATCAGGAGGGAATTGATTATTTATTTAATTTTTATTTTTATATACAACTAATTAATTAATAGTTAATCCGCATATTGCAGATCATAGGAGATCTTAAAAGGTTGAACTTGATGGACTGAAAGTCTTTTTTCAACCTTAAATACTATGTAACTATGTAACTATGTAACATTATTATGCTAGATGGCGTGGTAGTGAGTCAATAAGATGCTGGAAAGTTGGAAGAGTATATGGAGTATGCAGACTGCAGTGCATCTGACAAAAAAGTATGTGGTGAGGATCCATAAAGCGAACATGTCGATCAAGGTGGTCAAACAAGTGCTTGATGGAGTTAAGTCTGAGCAAGTTGGAAACCAGGGAAGTACTTGAAAGTCTTTGCTGTGCTCCTTCAACCACACCTGGACAATTCTGTCCGTATGACATGTTGCATTGTCCTGCTGGAAGATCCCATCCGCCCCAGGGAAGACAGTCAACATGTATGGGTGTACTTGATCTGCAAGGATGGATAGATAACAAAATCGACTGAGCGTGTCATCCAGATATATGAGTGATCCAGACAATGCCAAGAAAACATTCCCCAGAACATAACGCTGCCGTCACCATCTTGTATTCTTCCAGAAATGGTTGCAGAATGTTTGTTCTCGCCGATGTCCATCCAGTCAATGGAGCAGAAAACATGACTCATCAGAGAAGGCCACCTTTTGCCAATCAAACAGGTCAAATTTCAGGACTGTTGTGCAAATTTAAGCTGTTTCTGATGATGAACCTTCATCAGCATGGGTGCAGTGACCAGCCATTTGCATCGGAGACCCATATGGAACAAGGATCGATGTACTGTACACATCTGGTAGCCCGATAGTTCGTTTGAATGGTAAGTTACTCAACTGTAGTGTGTTGGTTGGCCCTCAGACATCTTCGCAGCCTATGTTCACCTCTGACATCAATGGCACATGGTGCTCCTCAGTTTTGACGACGTTTATTTGCATAATTTGCACGTATTACCAATGACAGCTATATGATATGTTTGCAGAATGCCTACATGTCTCCTTATATACCCACCAAGCCAGCTCAAGACACGTGCCATATTTCATTGGCTATGCACTGCTGACATCAAAAGTAGGCAGTGGTCACAATAATGTGACCCTGTATATCCCTTCAAAAAACATATATGTATATACAGTGGATATAAAAAGTCTACACACCCCTGATAAAATGTCAGGTTTCTGTGCTGTAAAAAAATGAGACAAAGATAAATCATTTCAGAACTTTTTCCACATTTAATGTGACCTATAAACTGTACAACTCAATTGAAAAACAAACTGAAGAAAAGAAAGAAAATAAAAATATTGTGGTTGTATAAGTCTGGACACCCTCTTATAACTGGGGATGTAGCTGTGTTCAGAATTAAGCAATCACATTCCAAATCGTGTTAAATAAGAGTCAGCATACACCTGCCATCATTTAAAGTGCCTCTGATTAACCCCACATAAAGTTCAGCTGCTCTAGTTGGTCTTTCCTGAAATTTTCTTAGTCGCATTCCACAGCAAAAGCCATGGTCCACAGAGAGCTTCCAAAGCATCAGAGGGATCTCATTTTTAAAAGGTATGAGTCAGGAGAAGGTTACAAAATAATTTCCAAGGCCTTAGATATACCATAGAACACAGTGAAGACAGTCATCATCAAGTGGAGAAAATATGGCACAACAGTGACATTACCAAGAACTTAAGCTCCCTCCAAAATTGATGAAAAGACGAGAAGAAAACTGGTCTGGGAGGCTACCAAGAGGCCTACAGCAACATTAAAGGAGTTGCAGGAATATCTGGCAAGTACTGGCTGTGTGGTACATGTGTCAACAATCTCTTGTATTCTTCATATGTCTGGGCTATGGGGTAGAGAAGAAAGGCGATAGCATTTTCTTACGAAGAAAAACATCCAAGCCAGGCTACATTTTGCAAAAACACATCTGATGTCTCCCAAAAGCATGTGGGAAAAGGTGCTATGGTCTGATGAAACAAATGTTGAACTTTTTGGCCATAATTCCAAAAGATATGTTTGGCGCAAAAACAACACTGCACATCACCAAAAGAACACCATACCCACAGTGAAGCATGGTGGTGGCAGCATCATGCTTTGGGGCTGTATTTCTTCAGCTGGAACTCTAGTTAAGATAGAGGGAATTATGAACAGTTCCAAATACCAGTCAATATTGGCACAAAACCTTCAGGCTTCTGCTAGAAAGATGAACATGAAGAGGAACTTCATCGTTCAGCATGACAACGACTCAAAGCATACATCCAAATCAACAAAGGAATGTCTTCAACAGAAGAAGATTAAAGTTTTGGAATGGCCCAGCCAGAGCCCAGACCTGAACCGATTGAAAATCTGTTGGGTGATCTGAAGAGGGCTGTGCACAGGAGACGCCCTCGCAATCTGACAATGTGCCATGCTGATAGACTCATACCCCAAAAGACTGCTTGCTGTAATAAAATCAAAAGGTGCTTCAACAAAGTATTAGTTTAATGGTGTGCATACTTATGCAACCATATTATTTTATTTTTATATTTTTTCTTCCCTCTACCTAAAAGATTTCAGTTTGTTTTTCAATTGAGTTGTACAGTTTATAGGTCACATTAAAGGTGGAAAAAGTTCTGAAATGATTTATCTTTGTCTCATTTTTTTACAGCACAGAAACCTGACATTTTAACAGGGATGTGTAGACTTTTTATATCCACTGTATATATATATATATATATTAAAGTACAGGTTAATTTTATTTTTCTGTACAACAATGATCATTTCTTATTACGGTAATAAAACTAAAAAGCAAGCAAATTATATCATGGTCTTTTTTAGAAAATATAATTAATTGGGTTGTAAATCACAATATATTTTCAATCTTGTGCTAAGAATAAATCCAAATATAATTACAATATGGCTTAAAGTACCATATTACATGGAATCCTGTGTGAAAATATAATTGGATTCAGAACAAAAAATGATAATAAAAGCTTTAATATGGTTTTATATAACAAAAAGCAATCAAATAATTAGCCTTGTTCTAAGACCCTGTCAGGATTGTCTCATTTTAGCACAATATGGAATTATGCAGTTTATAAGGAAGGATTATCACTAACACCTTCTTCTAGAAGATATTTGTTAATATGCTGAATACACTCAGCAAATTTTTTATCCAGTCTAAAACCGAGATGTCAAGGCATTTCCATATTTGTGGCTGTGTGGAGAGTCGTGTCATAAATGTACTTGCCCTGGATCTAAATAGTATATATATATATGATGTAATTGTGGTTAATCTCAAGTGGGGTCCGGTGATTCCCATATGATGTTGTTTTGGTTGCAATATAATATAAAAAAAATCAAATCATATTTAAAAATATTAAAATGTTTTAATAAGTGCAGTGTGGTCTTGCAAAGTACTTGCTTTTAACCCTCTCCTAACCAAAACATTTTGTATGAAAACTTCATCAGGATATGAGTATCCACAAAAGGCCAGATGCCAGAGAAATCCATCTAAGGGAAATAGGAAACAATACATCCGAGCATACAGGAGTCAGGTTGGGCACACACGGGAACAAGTGACAGTAAGCAGGCAAAATGGCAAGCTGGTATGAGTAGATGGCACAGTGATACACAGGATAGAGGATCTGCAGTCAGACTGGCACAATCTGGAACAAATTATAGCAATACTTGCACACTTGTTAGTTAATATAAGTAGATGACATGGTGGTACACAGGATAGCAGCAGAAGGTAGCTTTAGCAGACAGGCACACTCTGAAACAAGTGGTGGCAGTTACACTGGCAGGCTGGTAGATGGCCAGATACAGGATCTGCAGAAGACAGGAACACTCTGGAACAAGAGGTGACAAGCCAGGCACTGTCGCACGCTGGTATAGTTAAATGTCATAGTAGCAGACAGGGTAGAAGATCTGTAGGCAGACTGGCACACTCTGAAACAAATGACGACAAGGTAAGCACACAAGAAAACTCATCTCCCCTCCCTCATCTCTCTCTTCCCCTCCTCTTTCTCCATCCTCTTCACCCATTTTTTTTTCTTATACAGAGCTATGTATGAGAGCTGGAGTCTGCTCCAGGGTAGCTACAGGGAGAGGTATCAGTTACTGCAGGTGGGCAAAGGGCCAGGGGAACTGCAGAGGAGCCTGCAGATCAGACGAACCACTGACGTCAAACAGGTGAACAAATAGTTAAAGGGGAGGATATCGTAGGTAGATAAGAACAAGCATGGGTGTGTACATATTTATTACAAGGTATAGCAGCTTTTCAGCTCTATGTTCACACCAGCCCAGTCGGAGAAACGAGCTGCCCCGATGGAAGAGTTGCAGAAGAGTTTTCAAATTGTATATTGTTTTGCACATTTGAGTGAGTGATCGGGGTCAGTTTTTTTTTTTTTTTCATCGGAGCCCACTTTTCATTGGCTCCACCACTGTTGCCTATTATCAAGTTTATTTATTCAAAAGAATAAAGGTTTCCCTACAGTGGTCTTTTAAGTTCTGGAGGTTTCCTCAGTTGATCGCATATAAATATTAAGTTAATCCAGTGTCTTATTTTCTTTAATTAATTGAACCCAAGTTTTTTTTACATTTTTTGCCATTTTACCTTACCTCAAAACTGCATTCCCTGACCTTGGTGTATGTTCTGAAACCTTTACTTGCCCTGGATCCATATCTCTAGGTTGTGTTTTAAAGGCATATTAAAGTGAGTTGGGTTATGAATGCACCCTGTAGAGGGGAATTAGAAGTGTATGATTAAATTAAGTTGCATGCACTATGTTTTTTTTAGCTTTGCATAAAACAAAACTGTTGCAGGGGATGTTTACAACCCCAGGATGGAGCTAGGCTTCTCAAGGTACAGTGTACATTGTCCATGTGAGCATGCCCAGCCTTGCAGCCAAACAGCAATGCTGTATGCAACCAGCATAAATGACTACTACACTGGGCCCTTAAAGAAACAAAAATCGACATGCAAGTAAAAATGCTTGAGTGGTTACACGGTTATTCTTTAGACATACACCGTCTCCTTGATAAATTCTGACAAATTATAATTGTACTGAAACCAAACATTTCATAGTCTTCTTCCTATTATAATTTGTCTTTTACGTGAATAAGCATTTATGTTTGATTTATGGTCCTGCAATGACCTGCAAGATTTTTGGGGAAGAGAATGTTCTTGGTCTGAGCATGTGTCTTTGTGTAAGTGAGAGCATGCAATTCACTAGGGCTAGGAGAGATATCAGGGGCTGGGGGGGATAATGGGGCAATTCACTGGGGCTGGGAGAGATCACAGGGGCAATTCACTGGGGCTGGGAGAGATCACATGGGAAATTCACTGGGGTGAGGGAGGTGATGGGGTAAATCACTGGGGCTGTGGGGGTTACCGTGGCAATTCACTAGGGCTGGGGGAAGTTTCACCTGGGATGTAAATAAAACAATCAGTGAATGAAGGGACACAGACCTTGTTCTAGGTATTACAGAAATCTAAAGGAAAGCTGCAGCTCAATTAATGTACTAAAAAGATACAATGTAATTGTTATGCTAATTTCAGCTGGCATTTTCAGGGGGTGTCAACATTGATAGAAAACAGTTTGCGAATGCAAGAAATTCAGCAAACTTTAGGGTAACTTTACATTTTTATTTTGGTATTTTTTCATGCAAAGATTTTTTTTTTCACACACTCCCAATTCTCCTCTATCAGATGCATTAATGACCCAGCTCACTTGCATATACCTTTAAGCAGGAATGTGTATTGTTATAGTATCACATATAATAGTTGTCAAACTACAAAACGTCTTCACGATTTGCGAGCTCGCAAAGCGTTCTCGCAAGAACTGCATCCCTTGCAAAGCAAGAGGCCGCATCTGCGGAGGTGGAGGCTCTTCGGCGCTTCACAAGTGGTTACAAACACCCACAGAAGCCAGACTTTGAAAAAATACATCTAAAACGCAATGACTAAATACAGACACACAAAATAATACGAGCCGCAGGACTTAGAACGAAAAAATGACGGACTTACACTAAAAAATATGAGCCGCGGGACTTCGAAAAAAACACATTACGACCTTGCAAAAATACAACCTTAAAGGCCGAAACGCATGCAGCTGAAAACATAAAAAAAACAATAAATACACACAAAAATTACATAAAAACCTCTCCCACAGCAAGGGGGGGCACCCAGGACCTCTGCAAGAAAAAATGGCCGCCGAAAAAACTAAAACGAGGCTACACATCTTCGCAAGTTTCTATGTTTAGTCATAAACCTGCCTCTATCTTTATACTCGTGAAAGGTTTTTGTTCCTGCATGCTAATAGATACTGGTCTAGAGGCTTTCTTCTGTTTTGCATTTGGGGTTAATAATGAAAAGGTTGACAGAAGAAAAATAAAGGTATGAATCTTTAAAGTTAACTACTCATGGCAAGGAAAGCTATGGCAAGCTTGGGCAATTTAGTAAAAATTAAAGATATTAAACTATCAACAAAGGTCTGCATAGTTAGAACTATGGTATTCCCAGTAGTAACATACGGATGTGAGAGCTGGACCATAAAGAGGTCTGAGCGCCGTAGAATTGATGCCTTTGAATTGTGGTGTTGGTGAAAACTACTCCATTGGACTGCAAGGAGACTCAATAAATTAGTACTACAGGAAATCAAGACAAACTGTTCACTTGAAGGTATGATCATGAGGCTGAAGCCCAAATATTTTGACCATGTCATAAGACGGCAGGATTGCCTAGAGAAGATGCTGGGAAAGATTGAAGGCACAAGAAGAAGGGGACGACAGGGGCGGAGATGGATAGATGAGGTTACTGAAGCAATGAACATGAACTTGACGGAGCTCAGAGGTGCAGTGACTGAGAGATGTACCTGGTGTGCTGCGATCCATAGGGTCACAAAGAGTTGGATGCGACAGAACGACTAAACAACAACACCACCAGCTCATTTAATTTAATACAACTCACTGGTTTAGATATATTACACTTATTAAAACTTACATAAATCTTTCTATATAACTCTACCTGCTTTAGCACATCAAAATGAGCAAGGCCATAAAAAAAAAGTCAGAAGGCGCCTAAACTATGTTAAAGGCTCAGCAATGAGGCATATAGTTAATTATTTCCAGTGCAAGCCACAGTATCACTGCAGATATAATATTACTAGAATATTGCCCGTCAAAAAATGACGCATTAGGTAGCTAATGCTGTTTGGTGTATATTACTGAAATATATAATACATTAATAAATGAATATACTTTACGTATTTTGAAGCATTCTGTTGAAGAGCTGCAATCTGTTTTGATGTTGCTGCAGCATTAGTGGTGTGGAGCTGCTGTGTAAGCATGATGAATGTGTGCAGTGTAATAGTGTGCGTGCGTGAGACCAAACCGTTAGCGTAGTTGTGTACTTCCGCATTGGCGTAAAATGGCGGGTAATGTGTGGTATGCGTCTTAACGGAATATTCGTAGGTCGTTTGTGGCGAGTTTCTTGTGGTGTTTTGCGTGTTTATAGTGCTGTAGCCTCGTTTTCGTTTTGTTCGGCGACCATTTTTTCTCTCGCTTTTTTTTTTAGTTAAATGAAGGTGTAAGTTGTTTTTTTTTTTATGTCCTGGATGCTTCCTCTTGCTGTAGGTAAGCTTTTTATGTATGTGCTGTGTGTATTTATTGTGTTTTGAATTTTGTAATGTTCACGAGTTGCGTCTGATTGTTGCGAGGTCGTAATGTGTGGTAACGTGTCTCCTATGTTGTTTGCATTGCGAGGTAAAGTTTGCGACGGTCGTAGCTGGTGTGTCGTGTTGTTTGCGTTGCGACGTTAGCAACAGCTCTGGCTGGCTCGCCTGCTCACAACTATATATGTGATTTAAAAAAAAACATCCTTGTAAACTGACAACCGTTTGAGAACACCTGTTTTCAAGATCTGTAGCAGAAATGAGAGAAACAACTTTGTGATCTATGTTTTCTGCTTAGTCATACTATGTAGCATATAGCACAGGTACCCTAAATACTACATGCCATACAGCACAGGTACCCTAAATATACACTTAACTTTTAACATGCAATGACATCACAATAAAGAGAGTCATAGAGAGTGCAGCTCTCCTGCATGTCACATAAGCATGTGACATACAGGAAAACATTTAAATTGGAAACTGATTCATTTGTATATGTTAGTTAAATTATTATAACATCCCAGAGTACATTACTTTGAGCCTGTTTCATATGTGGTATGTCACTGCTCTTTGAATTGTACCATCATATGCCTCATCACCTTCCATCTGAATCTACAACAGCTATATACCAACTCTGAAGTTTGGACACCAGTTGAGGCTCAGATCATGCACACGGTAACCTTATATTAGTTTGCTCTAGAAGACCATTTGTTCTTAGCCTCTAAATCTACAGCTCTTTGTTCTTTTCCACTGATCTGTTTGCCGGATTTACATTGCCTTTGTATTTATTTATTTTTTTTCATTATCAAAATACTTTTTTTGAGCAAAACATTTTACCTCATACAATACACACTGGAAAATAAAATAAACTAATGTCGTAAGCATAAGGTGTTCTCCAATATACAGTGATAGCTTATAGGCCAGACTGAGAACTAATATTCTGAGTTGGAACAGGATGTTATGTAGTGCATACGTATAGTATATCATGTACAGGGGTATCCAAAGAAAAGTCAATGTGCCTATTATATTACTCAATGCAACACTAGAAGGCATATCAAGATTTGTTGCTCAAAATTAATATTTGTATTCTGTTTAAAAAATATATAAAAAGAGAGAGAATATTGTTAGCAATTATAATAGAGTACAGTAAAATCAGGATTCAAACTGTATGAAATAACTGTATGAAATGTTAGATGAATACACCAGATATTAAATATCACAAGAATGGTTTAGCACATCTGACATCTAAAAATGTATATCATGGGTTCAGTGTGGATTTGTGTGGAGGTAGGAGAGGCTATTGAGATATATTCCTAGGGCTTTAAGGTGCAGAGCTATAGTCAAAGTAGTTTTGATCAAAGAGTTTTGAATCAAAGATTCAGTGGATCACAAATGACAACATGGATCAATGTTTCTAATACAGAAAAAAAACCTAGCTTTCTCTTATCCTCATTCTTGCTTATCATGGTTATCTACAAGGGGGAGCTCTGCATTTTATTTCATGATTAATTAGCTGCTGGTTTTAATACAAAAAATACAGAAAAAACAAGCATAGTTGACTGGATCCATTTTTTTAGGCATCACTTTTTTTAGTTACCTAGCATATCTTTCAGTATATGTTATTATACTTATCAAGCATAAGTCCTTATGGTTAAGACCCATGTCCGTTTTTTAGGATGTTCCTAGATTATATGCAAATGTGTCAATGGGATCACTCGAGCTCCTAACCAATTCCCTCACACATGCTCAGAAGAAGGCATACACAAGGTAAACTGCAAACCCTGCTCATGCAGAAATGTAAATGCCCCTCTAACACATGCAGCAATACCCAAATTATCACGGATGCCTCTTGGGACATGCATCATGATTTTTTTATATAATTGAACTATTTATGATATTTTCCCAGCCTAAATTTGCTCTATGTCAGACGAAGTTTTTCATATTTCTTTTATCATATAGTAGTCCTTTATCACAAATCTGTATTATATTTTCTAGATTTATTAGTTTATCTACATTATCTTTTTTCGGACTCCCGAGATCACTCACATAATACAAGCCAAAAATGAGTTTCATTCTTTAAAGCATTCACATTGCATCCTCTTCTCCCATCTCTTTACCATCAACCTCTAAGCCTTCTGGATTGATTCTCCTCTGATGTCCTATATTTTATACAATTATTTAAGCAGCCTTGTAGCATGGATATCTGAACAGTATAGAGTATTCATGGCTTTATTAATATTTATATCTGTTTCATTCCTCACACTGACTTGTGGAATTTTATGTTCTGCCTCCAGAGAGTTTGCAATTTGCTTCTCTCCACAACACAAGTAAAACGTTGAATCCTCAGTTTTATATAGAGTTGTCTAGAGTGTATATAGTCAGAGACTACTGTATTCTGGAATATTTCATATTTAACTGCTATAATGCTGCAAACTACCTGCGTACTATTCAATTTTGCTTTTCCAACAGAAATATGGTCATACCATGCTTAATTTGTTATCCCATTGTGCTCCAATGTAGACATACAGTAGCCTATGCTCATTTACTTTGCATTTGCCTTATGCAGCTTTTATATTCTGCATAGTAGATTGAAACTTTGAAACTTGTTGTAGTTTTGGGAAATATAGTTAGAGAAAAACCAAAGGAAGTCAGTCAGTATTGGAAAATTACATATTCAGGTATGGGGTTTCATAAGCACACGTGTGTTTATTAGTGCCTTGCATAAGTATTCACACCACTTGAACTTATCCACAGTTTGTTGTGTTACAACCTGGAGTTAAGATTACTTTAATTATGTTTTTACCAATTGATTTACACAACATGTTTAACACTTTGAATGTGAATATGGAAACACTAAAGCTAACTAATTAAGCAAACGAACATAAATTTTCTGGTTGAATAAGTATTCACCTCTTGAGTACATTTTCAGTAGAACCACATATTGGCTGCAACTACAGCGATGAGTCTTTTGGGGAAAATCTCTACCAGCTTTGCACATCAGGACCCTGTGCTCAGGTTGGCTGGGAACCATTAATGAACAGTGGTTGTGAAGTTTTGCCAAATTGAAGTCTGGGCATTGATTGGACTGTTGTAAGACAATCCAATTCTTGGTTTTAAACCAGTGTAGCTTAGGCTGTCTGTTTTGTGTCATTGTCCTATATCAGCCTTAGGTCATTTACAAACTGGAACTTGTTTCCACTAGAATCATCTTGTTTTTCTCCGTCTATCTTGCCCCCAATCCTGGCCTGTTTCCCAGTTCCTGCCAATGAATAGCATCATCAGAACATAATGCTACCATAACCCTGTTTCACAGTAGGGTGTGTTCTCGGGGTGATGAGCAGTATTGGCTTTGTACCACACATAGCATTTTGCATCAAACCAAAAGCGTACATTTTTCTCTCATTGGACCAATAATGAAGCATTTTCCCATTTGCAGTATCCCCACCAGTGGCTTTCTTCTTGCCACTGGCTTGTGGTTGTTTCTCTAATTAATTCCTTCCTTACCTGCTCACTGAGTTTTGATGGACAGCGTTCTCTACACAGTAAAGACTGTGCCATTTTCTTTCCATTTTTTATAGATTTAACAGTACCCTGGGGCATGTCCTAGGTTGGGGATCGTTTTTATAACTCAACCCTGGCTGGTGCTTCTCCAGAACTTTATTATGGACTTGTTTTGATAGTTCCTTGGCCTTCATGATGATGTTTTTTTAGTTATGCTTACTAACAAACTATTTGGCCTTCCAGAAACATGTATATTTGTTCAGAAATCATGTGACACTAAATGCACACTCCAACAAATGATGTGATCTGTTACGGCAATTGGTTGCACTATAGCTCATTTAGGGGTCTAACAACAACGGAAATTAATCCCTATGCAATCAAGACTTTTCATTTTCTTTATTTGTGCATTGGATACTATTTAGTATTTTGCAAAGATCTGTGACATAAATAAAAGTTTATGTTAAGTTGTAACACCACAAAATATGTGTAAGGAACATAGTATTTGTTTTTGTCTTATGTATTGCTAATCTAGGCAACTTGGAATATTTTTTAAATGTTGTGTTTTGCTTTATAATTTAAATGCAAATAAAAAAAAAACATTTTATCAGCTTGAATGGAAATGTTTTGCTTTTTTGTTAAAGAGAGTGCAGGGAAATTATATGTATAACACAACCTCTGGACTGGAACTTCCATGAAAAAGATTGTGTTGGATAAAAAGACAGCAATTTTCTACATAAATTAGAAAATTCCCTTTTCTACAAATGAGGATTTGCCAGCCAAAACTAATCTGGCTTGTCTAATTGATGTTTTCATTTCTCATTTACAACTGAATACACTTGAAAATGTCTGATTACTTCATTATACATTTTTGGTAAACAGCACATTTTGTGCCTCGTATTTACTGGAAATATTTTTTTACTGCTGTGCGCAAATGCTGCTTCTCGCGTCACCTCTGTGGCTTCATATTCTCTGTGGAGACGCACATCTGTCAATTTGAGATGCAACCAACAACCCTTATTTGCAACTAATATTATAGTGTGCTCTTTGATATGTTCATAGAATAAAGAACCACATTTACAATATGTTATTTTAAAATATGCTCTTTTGCTTTTTTAGAAAATAATTTATTTGTATTTATAGCTTTTATTTACTATTTCATGCAAATATTATTTACTGCGCATAGCCATTGCCTTGTGCTTTAGCTGACATATTTTTATTGCCTTGAGAATTCCATTAGCCTTTCTATAAGCACTAGTACTTGGGGCCTCATTCAATTGCGATTTGGCCAATTGAATAGGGCTCTAAATAAGCACATAACATATTTTTTTTAAAGAAGTTTTTAGTTAGTGAAGACCTTGCTTTTGGATAGATGCTTACTAACTAAAAACTTCTTTAAAAAATATATGTTCTGTGCTTATTTAGAGCCCTATTCAATTGGCCAAATCGCAATTGAATGAGGGCCTTAGTATTTCAACTTAATGCTCCTGCTTATTCAACTTGTCCTCCTACCTTGTAAAGATAATGTTATACAGTGGTTAAAACATTAATGTGTGTTTTTTTTTCATTTTATTTAAAAAACATTCCTTGTAAGATGACTCAAGATATGAAGCTTATCACCAAGGTGTCCTAGCACCTTAGCACTAGTAATTTGATAAGGGATTTTAAAACAGCTACAGGACAATCAAAGAGAATTTGATAAAAAAAAAGAACTTCTAATGATCCTAAAGTATTAAAATCTCTAATATTTTGTTCGAGCAAAAATGTAATTTTACAAGAAGATTTCACTATCATATGAAAATATGGAATACATTATTTTCTATTTGCAGCTAAAAAGTTCTACACTAAATAACCTTAAAAGTCACCTGAAACCCCATATTTCTATTACTCTCTTTTAACAAATATTCTTAGAAATAGATATAGCCTTTATTCAATATTATAAGCATGACATGATTATTAAGCCATGCTTGTTTTGCAGAAAATATAGTATAAAATAAATCATACAAATATGTCTATATATGCCATAAGATGTGTATGTTTATGTTTTTCTATACAAATTTGATTTGATTTATACCTCTCTTAGAGACTTGACAAAAATGGTTCAAATCCATAACACTATCCAGCATATGACATAAATCCAATGTTTATATGAGGATTAGGTTTTAAAACATACAGCAAAATGTAGGCCAAGAGATTCTTATCTGCCACCAAATTCTCTGGGTCTCATTTTATTGTAATTTGGACAATTGAATAGGGCTCTATAAAAGCCCATAGCATATATATTTTTTTACAGAAGTTTTTAGTTATTGAACGTCTATCCAAAAGCAAGGTCTTCACTCACTAAAAACTTCTATAAAAAATCGCATTTGAATGAGGCTCTCTGACTTTATCTTATAGCAATACAGCGTTGGCAATAATGGCTCGTATTAAAGGATCACTATTGTCCAATGTTTACAGTATGCTCATTTGAAGAACAACAGCATTTTATAGAAACCAAAAAAAGTAAATACTATTTTCCATTTATTAACTATCATACACAAGTATGCTATAATAGGAGCCTCCATTATTATTAATCAGTTTATCAGCTACAAGAGGGAACAAGACTGGAATGCAGATAAGGATTAGTTTGCTTCAACTAACGTTTGAAGTTCTTTTGTGCCTATGCATTCAATGGGCCGATAGTACTAATGGAAATCTTTTCAGCCTATAAGGTTCCTTCCCTGAAGAAGAAAGCAACTGCACAAAAAGCAGTGTCTACTCCATACAGTTTATATACAATAGTTAATAAATGAAATGCTGTATTTATTTTTCCCACTTGTTAAGACCATTTTTCAAAAAAAGGGACCTACAATTGTCTTTTAAAGGGACAGTGTATTGCTCCAGTTACAGTATGTTGTGGTTTCCAGTAAAACAACTTTGCATTACATTTTTTCAAATATAATTCCTTGTAAGATGACTTGTTATCTCTCCACCCAAGATATAAGGCGTATCCTTGCACCTTAGCACTAGTAATATAAATTTGGTAAGGGATTTTAAACAGTCACAAATAATTTAATAAAAAATGTTCAATTATCCTAACTATTTAATTCTCTAATAGATTGTCATTTGGTAAAAATTTAATTTTACAAGGAAGATGTCATTATCAAACTGTATTTTGTAAGTACAGTTGCAAGCAAAAGTATGTGAACCCTTTGGAATGATATGGATTTCTGCACAAATTGGTCAAAAAATGTGATCTGATCTTCATCTAAGTCACAACAATAGAAAATCACAGTCTGCTTAAACAAATAACACACAAAGTATTAAATGTTGCCATGTTTTTATTCAACACACCATGTAAACATTCACAGTGCAGGTGGAAAAAGTATGTGAACCCTTGGATTTAATAACTGGTTGAACCTCCTTGGCAGCAATAACTTCAACCAAACGTTTCCTGTAGTTGCAGATCAGATGTGCACAACGGTCAGGAGTAATTCTTGACCATTTCTCTTTACAGAACTGTTTCAGTTCAGCAATATTCTTGGGATGTCTGGTGTGAATCGCTTTCTTGAGGTCATGCCACAACATCTCAATCGGGTTGAGGTCAGGACTCTGACTGGGCCACTTCAGAAGGCGTATTTTCTTCTGTTTAACCCATTCTGTTGT
Organism: Discoglossus pictus; assembly: GCA_027410445.1. Classification (NCBI taxonomy): domain Eukaryota; kingdom Metazoa; phylum Chordata; class Amphibia; order Anura; family Alytidae; genus Discoglossus; species Discoglossus pictus. The sequence continues at coordinate 332,899,451 of CM050165.1, forward strand.
TGATTTACTTCTATGCTTTGGGTCGTTGTCCTGTTGTAACACCCATCTTCTGTTGAGCTTCAGCTGGTGGACAGATGGCCTTAAGTTCTCCTGCAAAATGTCTTCATAAACTTGGGAATTCATTTTTCCTTCGATTATATCAATCCGTCCAGGCCCTGACGCAGCCCCAAACCATGATGCCCCCACCACCGTACTTCACAGTTGGGATGAGGTTTTGATGTTGGTGTGCTGTGCCTCTTTTTCTCCACACATAGTGTTGTGTGTTTCTTCCAAACAACTCAACTTTAGTTTCATCTGTCCACAGAATATTTTGCCAGTACTGCTGTGGAACATCCAGGTGCTCTTGTGCAAACTGTAAACGTGCAGCAATGTTTTGCTTGGATAGCAGGGGCTTCCTCTGTGGTATCCTCCCATGAAATCCATTCTTGTTTAGTGTTTTACATATCGTAGATTCGCTAACAGGGATGTTAGCATATGCCAGAGACTTTTATAAGTCTTTAGCTGACACTCTAGGATTCTTCTTCACCTCATTGAGCAGTCTGCGCTGTGCTCTTGCAGTCATCTTTACAGGACGGCCACTCTTATGGAGAGTAGCAGCAGTGCTGAACTTTCTCCATTTATAGACAATTTGTCTTACCGTGGACTGATGAACAGCAAGGCTTTTGGAGATACTTGTATAACCCTTTCCAGCTTTATGCAAGTCAACAATTCTTAATCGTAGGTCTTCTGAGAGCTCTTTTGTGTGAGGCATCATTTACATCAGGCAATGCTTCTTGTAAAAATCAAACCCAGACCTGGTGTGTGTTTTTTATAGGACAGGGCAGCTGTAACCAACACCTCCAATCTCATCTCATTGATTGGACTCCAGTTGGCTGACACCTCACTCCAATTAGCTTTTGGAGATGTCATTAGTCTAGGGGTTCACATACTTTTTCCACCTGCACTGTAAATTTTTACATGGTGTGTTCAATAACAACATGGTAACATTTAATTCTTTGTGTGTTATTAGTTTAAGCAGAGTGTGATTGTCTATTGTTGTGACTTAGATGAAGATCAGATCACATTTTATGACCAATTTGTGCAGAAATCCATATCATTCCAAAGGGTTCACATACTTTTGCTTGCAACTGTATATTGCAAAGTTGTTTAACCTACAATATATTGCAGCATACTGTAGATTACTGTAGAATTACTGTGGCGCTGTAATCTAGAAGGGGAAAGGGTGGCATGACGGAAAGCTTTAAAGGTCTACTGATGGGTGAAAAAACATAGATGTTTGAATATTTGACTCTGAGTAAAGGCATAAATGTCATAAGGCTAGTTTTGAATAGAAAAAAGGTAAACTGTGATACCTCTGCTGGATCCTGGAAGCATCCATTATACTTTAGCAAATCTTGCCAGTATGGTTGTTTTATTTTCTGGAGCAGCTGGGTCTATTGTTGCAAGCTGTCCTCCATCCTGAAACAAAGACAAGAAGGAATCTATTATACCAGATGTTCCCAAACTTTCAAGATACCACTCAAGTCATGCTAAGGGTCTTGTGGACGTCTTGAATATTGCTATCTTTGTGGACCACATAATAATATTTCAGCATGTTGTGTAACATCTAACATTATGCCAATGGTTCAGAAACTTTTATTTTTTGGGAACACTCAAAAACCATTTTAATATTGCAAAGAGTGTTTGTGGGCCACCTAATGATTTTTCTGCCTATTGTTTACAATGAATGTACTATCAGCCCTATTAAACTCTAAGCCCATAACTCCAACGCGAAGCTTGCAATGGCTGCGAGCTTGAAATTTGGCTGAATTACGGTGCTATTTAATTAGAATGGGCTGCAAGCTACAGGCTTCGCAGAACATTGGATTTGCGGCCGTGCGGACGATCAATTAGTGTAGACCGTAGTTCCGGGTTTAGATGGAGCCAATGGAAAAAGAGATTGTCAGCGTTATGTCACTGAAAAAGGGGAGGTTAGGTCCTATAGGCTACAATTACAAGTTGCGATCGGACCCACATTCCAGATTAATGCAATATTAATAAAGCAGTAAATATGATATTCTATTACATGCAAGTTACAGTATATGTATTAACACATTGATTGCCGACATTCGATATAACACGGAAATCAAACATAAAATAAAATATTTTTGGGGGCCAATTTGAGGGCTTGAGAATAATGTGCTATTAATTCTAAGACCTAACATCACTTTCCTTTTTATATAAAGTACAGTTGTGTGTTTTTATTGCATTTATGGTGCTACGTTCTTTCCGTCCTTTGTGAGTCCTCTCCAGCACATGTTGGGCTCTGGGCTCCATTTGCAATTTATGGGCTAGCTGGCAGGGGACTTCTTTGCAATTTAATAGCATGATTGGATTTGTAGTGGTTACAGGCTTGAGAGATCATGTTCTCGTCCCATAGGCATTTTCGCCGATCCCGCGTCTTAACCCGCAAGTCGGTGGCAGCCAGCTTTACGGGGCTAATTTACGTAGCCCGAATTTAATAGGGCTGTATGATATATTAGAATGCACTGTGCGCATCTAAACAATACAGAATAGTACACTAACACTTTATACAATTATATTAGTCTTATTAATCACACTTCTTAATCCCTGCTGTTCATGGAGGACATAACTGTTAACGTTATTAGATTGTTAGATACTTCAGAAACAAGTGCAGATTTTGTTGAATTACAGTGCCTTGCAAAAGAAGTATTCACCCCCCTTGGCATTTTTTGTATTTTGTTGCCTCACAACCTGCAATTAACATGGATTGTTTGAGGATTTGCATCATTTAATTTACACAGCATGCCCACAGCTTATTGTGAAGCAAACAACAAATAGGACAAAATAACCGAAAATGTCAATGTGCATAACTATTCACCCCCTAAAGTCAATACTTGTAGAGCCACCTTTTGCGGCAATCACAGCTCCAAGTCGCTTTGGATAAGTCTCTTTGAGCGTGCCACATCTTACCACTGGGATTTTTGCCCATTCCTCCTTGCAAAACTGCTCCAGCTCCTTCAAGTTGGATGGTTTGCGCTTGTGAACAGAAATCTTTAAGTCTGGCCACAGATTTTATATTGGATTGAGGTCTGGGCTTTGACTAGGCCATTCCAACACATTTACATGTTTCCCTTTAAACCACTCAAGCGTTGCTTTAACAGTGTGTTTGGGGTAATTGTCCAGCTGGAAGGTGAACCTCCGTCCTAGCCTCAAATCACGCACACAGTGGTACAGGTTTTGCTCAAGAATATCCCTGTATTTAGCACCATCTTTCCCTCAACTCTGACCAGTTTCCCAGTCCCAGCTGCTGAAAAACATCTCCACAGCATGATGCTGCCACCACCATGTTTCACTAGTGTTCTTTGGGTGATGTGGTGTGTTGTGTTGTGATGTGTTGTGTTTGCACCAGACATAACGTTTTTGCTGAAAGTAATGTCTTTCTTCTGGCAACTCTGCCATAAAGCCCAACTCTATGGAGCGTACAGCTTATTGTAGTCTCTGCTGTGGAACTCTGCAGCTCCTCCAGGGTTACCTTAGGTCTCTGTGCTACCTCTCTGATGAATGCCCTCCTTGCCCAGTCCGTGAGTTTTGGTGGGCGGCCGTCTCCTGACAGGTTTGCTGTTGTGCCATGTTCGTTCCATTTGGTTATTATAGATTTGATGGTGTTTTTATAACCTAACCCTGACTTGTACTTCTCAACAACATTGTCCCTTACTTGTTTGGAGAGTTCCTTGGTCTTCATGGCAGTGTTTGGTTAGTGGTGCCTCTTGCTTAGGTGTTGCAGCCTCTGGGGCCTTTCAAAAAAAGATTGCACATCGGTGGACATCGTTTCACTAATTATGTGACTTCTGAAGGTAATTGGTTGCACCAGAGGTTTTTATGGGCTTATAACAAAGGGGGTGAATACATACGCACATGCCAATTTTCTGTTTTTTATTTCTAAAAAATAGTTTTATGTATATATTTTTCTCATTTCACTTCATCAACTTAGAGTATTGTGTTCTGATCCATTACATAAAATTCAGATTAACACAACATTGAATTTAAGGCTGTAATGTAACAAAATAGGAAAAAAGTCAAGGGGGTGAATATTTTTGCAAGGCACTGTATAGTAGCCCTTCAAAAAAATATAGTGGTTAAATAAAGTTCAGGAGGAAAGTATCTTATAGAAAAAGGCAATAGCAGAAGTAGAGGCCTAGAAAATCATTTGTGCTATGTTTCTGAAAGTGTGGTACATAAGTGGAATAGCACTTGATAGAGACAATTACAGTAAATGGATTCCAGAATTACATGAATATACATAAATATTTTTCTGAGGATTAATTAAGCCAAGCTTTTGCGATATACAGACTGGGCAGATTACAATGGCCTATTGTTTCCACAGTTCAAAACGAGTGTTTCTAAGAATTTGTTATTCAATTCCTGGACATTTCTAATGATTGTAGTACATACAACTGAGTGCACACCAATAACAGATAAACTTGAATTATATACATTTTTAATCTCACAAATTCTGGTCATTGCTAAACACTTACATCACTCTACATGTAGGAACAAAGGTCTTTTCAAACTCGTTGCAGAGATATACAAACATGCAAATGTACAAAATGACCCAGCATGGATAAATAAAGCAGTAAGTGTTACTATTGCACAAAGAATGTGTAAAAGATGCTGTAGGCAGCAGGCTATGAAAATGGGCCCCCACCTCCATGTGCCCTCCTACAGCATCTATTAGACATTCTTTGTGGTATGGTATAACATGCAGCTTTCTTTATCTCTTCTGGGTCATTTATACACATACATGTTTATTGTTTGTGTATATTTGCTACAAAGATTTGAAAGCGTCTTTGTTCCTACATCTATTTTGATTAAATACTTTTGTTGTAGCCAGTCTTTTTAAGATTTAAATGTATGTTAGTCAAGTTTAGGACCTGTTAAAGGAACAAAACAGAGGCTTCAAATATAGTATTGAATTTAATTGAAAACCAAAGGTAATAACAAATAAATAATCAATCGAATGTTATTAACATTTCTCTAAAACGATAGCTTATTGGGGCAATTTAAGACAAAACAGGAAAAACGGGAAGGCTCCCTTACTTACATACACATATTGAACTTCCCCCTGTGTGTTATGTATATTTAGTCTACACAACTACTTTAATAATATGTGTAAACGTACAAGATGTAAGTTATGTCATAATTAACATGTGCCTTATATCAATAATGTTTTATTTGCATTTACAGTGCTACGAATAGCTTTTTTAACCCCTTTGTGGGTCCTCTTTAGCACTCATAGGATTTTCTCCTTCATTTGCTGTTTACGGTTGTGAATACATTTGCGGGCTTGGGGAAATTGAGCAATTGAATAGCGATTTGCGATTTTAGCCTTGTGAAAGTAAAAGGACAAAGGCTTCTGGAGGCTGTAAGTTGCGAGGTTAACCATCGCCATTTTGTCAAGCCCGTAAGTCGGAAGTCAATTGGATCTCACAAAAAGATGCCAATTGAATAGCAAAGTAGCTTGCAACCTCACTTACGGGCTTCCATATCTCAAAATCGCTCAATGGAATAGGGCTCCATATGTTGCCCTTACTGATAATGCCTTCTGAGGAGCAGGTTACATGGCTCTTTACCACTTTCAGCAGTTTTAAAATAATATAAACATAATGTTAATCACAAATAACATCTAGCCTTCCCATTCTACATACTTTAAAATAGCTTTATCTGAATACATACCCTTGTGCATATCCCAGACATGTTTGTATTCCAGTTCTGTCTTTAACCTAAAAGGTATGTCCTTTTAGGTTTAAGGTAGGTCGATTTATAAGTAGCAGTATGATCTGGCCCAGAGAAATGTTGTTTTCCTGCTTTAATATTTTATGCTCTACTGCATAGTTTTTCTGATTCTAAAACCAAGTGGTAGAACAATGATTTCAGTGTTGAGTGTAAACCACGCAGAGGCATGCCAGAATTGTAGTAATTATGAAAATGTAATGGGCCTTCAACACATTTAATTCTACACTCCACAAAAGATTGTCGCAGACTAAATGTTTGTTGATTATTGTATTATTGAGAAAGAAAGTTAATCATCTTGTATTTTTCGTAAAATTAATAATAAAGTGTCAACATTCATAGCTACAGTCATCCCTATTCTAACATTACATTTATCCATCTGCTATATTCCCTCCTTGCATTTCAAGTATATCCACCTGGCAGTGTAATTTACATAAGTTGCAAATCCCTAGGGATGCCTCGGGAGTCTCCTGTATCCAGGAGACCCACATACATTTGAATAACCACAAGGAGGGGGCACGGTCTGTTTTTTTTCTACATCCCACTTTTTAAGGCTGATGGTCCAGCAGTATCTTGAGAGCATTCTGATTTTGGTGCCTAGAAATATGTTCTATTGGAGAAACTGTGGTCCGCGGAGCATCAATGGTCTGCGACCTCTCGAAAATTAGTGATTTTTTATCACAAAAGCAACTGAGTTTTCTTATAAAAGATCAACTTTTCAAAATCGCATTAAATTAAAAAAAGATCTTTATACTGATCACTACTTACGAGCTATGAAAGATGGGTTTATTAACAAAATGTCCCTTTAAATAAGAAATGAGAGAACTTGGATTATCCTTGTATTCAACCAGCTTTTGGCATTTGACAACATCCAACCTCCCATGCACATGCCCAGGAGCCGACAGTTGCACTCTGCTTACCATGGAGGGTACCAACCCCCACATTCATTGGACAGAAAGTATTACTGTCATGTGAGCTTCCATACACTAACAGTGTCTTGTAAAAATATACTTTTTTTTAATGTTGTCAGTTTGTTACCTAGCTCACAAGTGTAAGTTTGTTTCCCAAAATAGTGGTTCCTCTTATCTGATTTTGATAATTATTACTTGTGGTTACAGTGCCAAAGAGCTAACTCAATACTTAAATAATTATTATACCAATCTATATAATTTGATTGAAAGAAATATCTTTTTTCGATTATACAGGCAATTGAAAATAGTATTTTTTCATCACAAAAACTAACAGATACACACAAGGAAGTGGTAAAAAACAGAAGGAAATGACGCTGTACTACACTCTGATTTCTATCAGCAAAGATTGTGTAGGGACAGCTGTGTATTATCACCATACCTAACTCAATAATGGAGAGCTAGCTAATGAAAGATGAATTGGTTTCCTTTAAAACAACACTGACAAACACAGATGATCCCACATTATGACTCATTCAATCTTTTGTACAAATTAAATAAAAGGTTGTGAATGCTTTCTGCATGGAAACAGCGAATGAATATAACGTCTTCCATTTGCTTTATGCCAAAAGCTAGTATAAATGCTATAGCTACATACAGATCGGCAGCTTGCTCAGAGATCTAGCCCTCTTAAAACAGACAAGACAGCTCATGAGAACTTGGCAGTCCTTGAATGGCACAGGGAGGAAGAAGTAAAACTTTAGATAAATACAGTATCTCTGTTTGACACTCCACCTGAAGTTGAGTTATGGAGTGAACCGGAGTTTGTGGCAGTAAAAAGCAAATGCCCAGAGATTGCAGTGTTGGCGGCAGGCAGTAGAAAGAGGACTAATTTGTCATGTTCAGACTAGATTATTAATATGATTATATATTACTAAAATATTGCCCGTCAAAAAATGACGGAAATCAACTTGTAAGTGAGCTAATGCTGTTTGGTGTAAGGTAATGAACTAAATAATACATTAATAAAGGAATATACTTTACCTATTTTGAAGTAATAAATGCAGGAAGCATTATGCTGAAGAGCTGACAATCTGTTTTCATGTTGCTGCAGCATACAATGTGTGTTTTGAGTGCTGTGGAGCTGCTGTGTAAGTGTGAGCAATGTGTGCAGTGTGTAGTGTAAATAGTGTGCGTGCGCAAGCCAAATCCGTTAGGGTAGCTGTGTAGTTCCGCATTCTGTAAGTTAGTGTTGTAAAATGGCGCCTAATGTGTGGTAAGCGGCTGTTGGTGATTTAGCGTCCTTGTACTTGGAGCTCGTCCGGCTTTTTCGGAAAATCCGTATGTGTTCGGTGGTGTTTTGCGTGTTTAGGGTCCTATAGCCTCATTTTCGTTTTTTTCTGTGGCCATTTTATCTCTCGCTTAGGTGATTTTCGGGTGTCTAATCTCTTCAATTTGGACTGAAATGGAAGTGTAACTTCACTTGCAGAGGTCCTGGGTGCCTCCTATTGCTGTGGGTAAGCTTTTTATGTGTTTGTTGTGTGTATTTATTGTGTTTTGAATGTTTTGAGGTTTGCGCAGGTCAGCCGTTAAAGTCGTAAAAGTCGTTAAAGGCGTTTTTTTTGTAAGTCCTACGTCTCGTATTTCTGTGTCATAAGTCCGTAAATGTTGTGAGGGCCGCAGTTGCTGGCATGGAGCGCCTTCGTCGCTCCATGCCAGCAACTGCGGCCCTTGCGAGCAACAACATTTGACAACCCGCAGTTATGACAACTATATATGTGATTTTTAGAGTATCAACAGATTGTGTAGCACTAGGGTACAATGAGCAATAGATAAACAAATTATGTAAATATGAGCAGATAGGTATATGAAACTAGCGACTTGCCTGTCAAAAAATGACGGCAATAAAATTGTAAGGCTGGTAATTGAAAATTGTAAGGCTGTTTGCCACAGAGAGTAAGTGTTTTAGTGGTCTGAGATCCTTGAGCGCTCATTGCGAGGCTGTCGCTGAGCGCCTTTGGCGCTCATCGCATGGCTCGCAATGAGCGCCTTCGGCGCTCATTGCGAGCCTCTGGGTTGGTGTATTTGTTGTTATGAAAGGCGCTTTTGCGCTTATTGTAAAGTCCGCAGTGATCTTGTTTTGTCGCTTATTGCAAGGCTCTCCCTTGGTGTAGTTTGTGGACTATGAACAGTGTTGTCGCTCCTTTTGGGTGGCGCGGTGAAGGTGTTTGTGGTTGTTTGCGCTAGAGTGGTGTTAATAGTTTTTTTTGTCTCTATTTTTTTTATGCTTGTTAATTAATTAATTAATGAAATCATAAATTAATATATTTTACCTCTTTGTAATAATATATGTGCTGAAGAGCTAACAATCTGTTTTGATGTTCCTGCAGCATACAATGTAGATTTGCAGTGTTGTTGAGCTGAGGTGTAAGTGTCAGCAATATGTGCAGTGTGAGGTGTAAATAGGCTACGTGTGCGAGGGGAAGCCGTTAGTGTAGCTGGGTACTTCCGCATTCTGTTAGTGTTGTAAAATGGCGGCGAATGTGTTAGGCGGGTTTGTATGATTTAGCGTTCTTGCTAATGGTGTATGTTGTAGGTTGTATGGGTTTTTGTAAACGCCGTATTTGCTGTGCTGTATTTAGCGGCTTTAGGGGTCGTTTAGCCTTGTTTAAGTTTTTTGCGGTGGCCATTTTTTCTCTCGCTTAGGGCATTTTCGAGTGTGTAAACTTTGTAAATTTGACTGAAATCGAGGTTTAACCTGTGTTGCAGAGGTCCTGGGTGTCCCCCCTTGCTGTGGCTAAGGTTTTTATTTTATTTTTTGTGTTAATTTTTGTGCTTTTTTTATGTTTGCAGCTGTGCGCGGGTTGTCCGTTAAGGTCGTATTTTTGCAAGTCCATAATGTTTTTTTTTCTAAGTCCTGTGCCTTGTATTTTTTTGTGTAAGACCGTAGTTAGTCATTGCATGTTTGTAACCGGTTGTGAGGCGCCGTAGAGCCTCCACCTCCGCAAATGCGGCCGATCGCTTTGCGAGGGTCCGCATTTGCGGCCTGCAATGAGCCTGTGGCTCGTTGCAGCCGACATGGGAGCCTCCACCTCTGCAAATGCGGCCCCTCGCTTTGTGAGGGTCCGCATTTGCGGTCCGAAAGTCGTAGGGGGTCGTAGGGATGAGCACCTACGTCGCTCATCTCCACCAGAGCAAGGATAGTCTTTGGTGTTCCTTGCCAGTAACTGCGGCCCTCGCTTTGCAAGCCTTAGCAACAACCCGTATTGCTGACAATGATGAGGGGTATGCTGGATGAATTGATGTTATTGCATGTTGGAGGGAGAAGCATGAGAATCAGAAAGAATACGTTTATTTGAGATTGTAGAATATTGAGTTAAAGAGGTAGGTGATAAGCTTTTCTGAACAAGTTGATTTCCAGATAATGGTTGCATATTTGAAGACTAGGGGAGACTTTTCTAGAGAGAGGTAGAGAATTCCAAAGAATGGGAGACACTTCTTCGAAGTCCTAGAGGCGGGCTTGAGAGGAAATTATGATGGAGGATGACATGAGCAAATCATGGGAATAGAGGAATTGTTAGTAGGATGTCTACTGTGTCAAAGGCAGCAGAGAGGTCAAAAAGTATTAATTAAGGAGAAGTGTCCATTTGACTTAGCAGTGGCCAGGTCAGCTGTTACCTTGGTGAGAGCAGTTACAGCTGATTGTTGAGGAAGACATCAGATTGTAGTAGGTCAAGTAAGGAATTGTTAGTTATGAATTTAGTAAGGTGAGATGTAGACTAGCTTTTCCAGATGTAAGAAAATTAGAAAGGAGTGAAGGATTAAGGAAGGGAGCCTTTACAGTGCCTTGCAAAAGTATTCACCCCCCTTGGCATTTTTCATGTTTTGTTGCCTCACAACCTGGAATCAACATGGATTGTTTGAGGATTTGCATCATTTTATTTACAGAACACGCTCACAACTTTGAAGATGTTTTTTTTCTTTTTTATTGTGAAGCAAACAACAAATAGGACAAAATAACAGAAAAAGTCAATGTGCATAACTATTCACCGCCCTAAAGTCAATACTTTGTAGAGCCACCTTTTGCAGTAATCACAGCTCCAAGTCGCTTTGGATAAGTCTCTATGAGCTTGCCACATCTTATCACTGGGATTTTTGCCCATTCCTCCTTGCAAAACTGCTCAAGCTCCTTCAAGTTGGATGGTTTGTGCTTGTGAACAGAAATCTTTAAGTCTGACCACAGATTTTCTATTGGATTGAGGTCTGGGCTTTGACTAGGCCATTCCAACACATTTACATGTTTCCCCTTAAACCACTCAAGTGTTGCTTTAGCATTTTGTTTGGGTTCATTGTCCTGCTGGAAGGTGAACCACCGTCTTAGCCTCAAATCACACACCAAGTATTTCAGTTTTTGCTCAAGAATATCCCTGTATTTAGCACCATCTTTCCCTCAACTCTGACCAGTTTCCCAGTGCCGGCTGCCACCACCATGTTTCACTGTGGGGATGGTGTTCTTTGGGTGATGTGATGTGTTGTGTTTGCGCCAGACATAGCGTTTTCTTTGTTGGCCGAAAAGTTAAATTTTTGTCTCATCAGACCAGAGTACCTTCCTCCATACATTTTGGGAGTCTTTAGTCTTTAGTTTTTTTAACCTACCCTGGCTTGTACTTTTCAACAACATTGTCCCTTACTTGTTTGGAGAGTTCCTTGGTCTTCATGGCAGTGTTTGCTTAGTGGTGCCTCTTGCTTAGGTGTTGCAGCCTCTGGGGCCTTTCAGCAAAGGTGTGTATATGTAATGACAGATCATGTGACACTTAGATTGCACACAGGTGCATCATTTCACTAATTATGTGACTTCTGAAGGTAATTGGTTGCACCAGAGCTTTGTATGGGCTTCATAACAAAGGGGGTGAATACATACGCACATGACAATTTTCTATTTCTAAAAAATAGTTTTATGTATACATTTCACTTCACCAACTTAGACTATTGGGTTCTGATCCATCATATAAAATTCAGATTAACAAAACATTTAACTTAAGGCTGTAATGTAACACAATAGGTAGAAAGTCAAAGGGGGTGAAAACTTTTGCAAGGCACTGTATAATTGAGATGATGAGGTCCTGCTTGAAGGAGACAGAAATGTGCCAATAGTGTGAGTGATGTTGAAGAAATGAGTGAGGACCAGGGCAATGATGGTAGAAGGGATGGATCAAGTTGTCAAAAAAATGGGGTTGAGGGAAAGGGTGGTTATATGAGATGATGACAGGAGTTTGGATCATCCTCTGTAACAGACATTTCGTGTCTGTTAGTGTCTATTTTGATTCTGAAGTGATTGGCAAGATCTTGTGCTTTGAAGCTGGTGAAATGAGTTGAAAGAACAGTTGAGGTCGAAGTAAGGCTTTAAGGATTGGATAAGGAGATGAAAAGTTTGTTTGCTTAAACATGATAAGGACTGAGGTGTAAGAGAGCTGCATGAATCAATAGAGCAGGAAGTTAGATTGAGTGTATGATTTTCTCAATGCACACTAAGCAAGTATCTTGTCTCCTTTGAGTGCCATATATGTGGGTGAGTTTATGGGGCATGATGAATGGTGGTGGGGAAGACTCTAAGGTTGTAGATAGTGTGGGGTTGTAGGGATCTGTAGCAAGCTCTAGGCTGAAGATTGTGGTGATGTCAAAGAGGAGAGGTCCTAATGAGATGGCAAGTTACTCGGGGTCTATGTTGTGAAGATTTTACGGAGAAGATGACATAAATGGAGTGACCTTCAGGAGGTTAGAGAGAGAGGTTTATTAGTAGAAGGGGCATCTGGATTATCTCAATATAAACATTCAACAGACATGTATATGTATATTTCTTTACACTTGAAGAAGCATGTAGATATACTTATAGATTTGCTAAAACTAACATTGTCTTTGAAATGTTTTAAGAGCAATAACAATACCATTTTGATAATGAATTTAAAAAGATAGGCAATCACATAGATGTTGGTAAAATTCCCACTCAGTCTAGGTAAGGGATTTTATGATAAACAATGAGGATGATGTAAAATATGGGAGATATCACATTCAAGATACATGGAAAAGGAGTGTTTTTCTATGTAGGTTTTCTCACTAAGATATTTTGAAATTACCTGTGAATGTTTATTGTAGGGAAGTTTAGTAGTGAAATGTTACGTTGCTGGAAAATTACAGTGGCCCTTTTATTAGGGAACAAACAAATGATACCCAATATGAAAAACCAACGGCTTTGGAGCCATTTGTGAACTATGTAACAAACTAACAACATGCAATTCATAAGCTTAAAAGGTTATTTTAGAGAAAATGTTATAGAATGTTCCATCTTGTCTGTCTATTGAACTTCTTGTATGGATGGAGCATGATGGAATGTTTTGTTTTCTAATTAAACAGTAGTCTTCTGCCTAATTATGCTCTTATAGCTAAATTTTTCAAACATTATTTTTCCCTTTACACAGTTGTCCTTTAAGACATGATTGTGCTGACATCACTTCCATAGTGGTTCAAAAACATTATAGCAACACTCTTGTGTTCAACCAACTAAGCTCCATGTGTTGCTTCTTGAGAATAGATGATGTATAGACACTACAAATCATACTGGCTACCAAACCTATTATCTGTGTATATAGTGTGACTCATACATCATCCTAATAGCAGGACCTGTCGTGTGCCATTCAGTGTACAAATCACAATATAAATATAGTCCATTCTACTTGCTTCTTCTATACTGCTCTTTGCGGGACATTTTGGTCAATATAAAAATAAGCTATGCTTAAATCTTTTATAAATATTTTTCAGCCCATGATGCTCTCTGCTTAGTCCCAGCATGTCTGCTCTGTGCCTACCTTCCCCACTGTTCTATCAATATTGTTGTTTGCAGGAGGACTAGTATTTTTCCATTGCTTATTTCTTTCTTCATATCTTTCATTTTTAACAATATTACAATGTGAGTTAAAAATGTATTAAAATATATAATATTTGTAAACATATTATACATTTTTTTCCATATATAATTTTTTTCCATATATACTTTTTTTAATTTATAAAAAATATATATACATTTATGGCAATCACTTGAAGTCATCTCTATTCATGCTAATACAATTAATTAAATTGAATTTAGTTAATACAAAAGGGACGGTTATCTTATGGGGGCTTTATTCCTCTGTAGGTTGCTATTGAAAGTGTGCTATTTGGAAATACAGTTTTCACCAGAAGTGTAAATGAAATAAGATTCGAATCACTAGGGACTCCTCAGGAATCCCCTGTATCCAGGAGACCCACATACCGTTGAATAACCACAAGGAGGGGGCACAGTCTGTCTCTTTTCCACATCCCACTTTTTAAGGCTGATGGTCCAGCAGTATCTTAAGTTTACGCTTTGGTGCCTAGAAATATGTTCTATAGGAGAAACTGTGGTCCGCAGAGCCTTTTTCATGTGGTCTGTGTACATGCCAGTGCTACATACATGGTTCCACCCACATCTCCAAGGTTTCTCGTCATTTTATGAAGAAAAACAAAATGAATACAATAGGTAAAAGAGTAATTATTATAATGATTTATTTTAAACTGTGTAAAACATTTTGTCCATTATCAAGTCAATTTCTTAAAAAGAGCAAACTATTTGCCCATTAGTTAATATCCCCCTTGTAGTGGTAGTAATATTCAGGTCTGGGTAGTGTTTTCTATGGATTGGTACAAGCCTTGAAGCATCACTTAGTTTGAGAAATATTTCACATATATGTGACGTATGTAACAAACTAGCAGCATTGCATCTATATAAACCATGAGCATAAAATACTTTTTAGAGAATATGTTAGATTTAGCAGACTCTCCCTGTTTCCATTTTGGACTGGGAGTTTGCCTGGAGCACAAGACTAAATGTTTCCCTGCTGGGACTTGCGCTTCTATTTGTAAAGTATCTATTGTGGTGTATCACCAAATTAAATATTAATTTGGTGAAACACCACATCTATATATAGAGATAAACTTTCAATAGAACAGAATAGGGATGTTATCTGCATCCAATGTCCCTTCCATTCTCCCCCAGGTTTTTAATCTTGTTAGGAATAAAAGCAAATATTTGTGGCAATTAAAGCCAAATTAAAGGGCCACTGTTGTTCATTTACAAGTAAAGATATTATGTTTGTTTGCTGGGCATAGATTATTAAAACTTTGATGCAGTTTAAAATAAATTAGAAAGTGTTATTAACAAGATTAACAACAAAGTCTGATCAGTCTAGGTTTTGGTTCAGACTGAGCATGCTCAGTAAAGTGGGTTTGCTATGTTATACTTATTGTAAGTGCTGCACTGTTAGCTTTTAAAGCCCTCAAAGTACTTACCTAAGGTGTCATCTATCTCTGTGTATGCCGCAGGAGTCGGGTCAATGACATCATGAGGTGGGCCAATTACATCATAGCTCTAGTTGATCTAAGCTCTATGATCATCCAGCCCACAGACGGAGCTGGCCACGTCCCTAACAAGGCAAAGGGAAGTGGAGATAGGCAGCTCTCCTTAAGGGGAAAACTAAAATTTTTAAAAGTAAGAAAAATTATTAACTGTCTTTAATAGTCTATGCCCAATAAACAAACATATGAGCTTTACTTTTAAATGTATTATAGTGGTCCTTTAAAAATAATAGCTCCAAATATAAAAACTGTATTTAATTACTTCAAACTACTTTCAGAAAATATTTTACCCATTATCAAGTCAAGTTCTTCATAAGATCATATTATAAATATGACACCAATCATTATCTAATACTTCAGCATATGTGCCTATTGTTCCTATGTTTGGAAGCTCAGGATTATCAAAGCTATAGTCTAGTACAGGCCATGGGTGAGGTGGTGGAGTATTTTGTCAACATAAACAGGTTGAATTGTAAACTGTATACTAACTTTTTTAAATAATCTATACATTTCACAAGCTGGCACGTGTGTATTGGTAATGAATATGTTAGGTGTAGTATATACTTATTATATGTGTACTGGAGATATAAGATGTAATATGGGGGTTGTGTATATGCTGTATAATGCAGTGGTGGGGCTAGAGAATGGAGAGCCCTAGTAGAAAAAAAAATGTAGCTCCCCTGGTGCCCATTTAATCAGTGCCCCTCCTCAAGATCCCTTCCCATAACTGCTCCCATCCTTAAGACCCTTTCCCAAAATATCACCCCTTCCCTTACCACCTGCGTGTGTGAAGCTCCTTTGCCAAAAGCACAGCTCCAGGGCACTCTACATAGCACCCAGTCCCTCTCAACGTCCACCCCCAACACAGCACCCACCTCTCTTATAAACCATCCCTACACTACAGAATAAAAAAAATAAATGCAAAAAAAAAAAAATCAGCACTGCACCCCCGCACCACTGCAATGAGCGCTGAAGGCACTCATTGCAGGCACCAATTGCGAGGCACGCAGGACTTTGCTGCAATGAGTGCCTGGCGGGTTGGACGAGGTCTGCAATGAGCGCTCATTGCAGGACTTGCAATCAGCGCGAAAGGTGCTCATTGTGAGGCATGAAAGTGGCGGATTG
Organism: Discoglossus pictus; assembly: GCA_027410445.1. NCBI lineage: Eukaryota > Metazoa > Chordata > Amphibia > Anura > Alytidae > Discoglossus > Discoglossus pictus. The sequence goes on from CM050165.1 coordinate 332,915,704, forward strand.
GCCGAGGCCTGCAATGAGTGGCAAAAGGCTCTCTTGCCAAAGGCTCTCATCACAAGGCCCGCAAGTTAGAGGTGGGAGAGCCTTGCACTGTGTGGCAAACAGCATTGCCAGCCTTTAAATTTTATTGCCGTCATTTTTGACGGGCAAGTCGCTAGTATAGATATATATATGGAATGGTTGTGGAATGTTTACTTGTGCAGAATGTATAGAGAGTATGGTGGGTACATGGTAACCTGTAATATACATAGACAATATGGTTGGTGCTGAAAGTTATTTTACATACATGCAACATAGCTGTTGCATACAAACTTCTGTTTTATGTTATAATATGTAAATTGTATGGCCAATGCATGAATATTTGTTTCCAGGAGACCCACATACCGTTGAATAACCACAAGGAGAGGGCACAGTCTGTCTCTTTCCCAAACTTCACTTTTTAAGGCTGATGGTCCAGCAGTATCTTAAGTTTACGCTTTTGGTGCCTAGAAATATGTTCTATAGGAGAAACCGTGGTCCGCGGAGCCTTTTTCATGTGGTCTGTGTACATGCCAGTGCTACATACATCTACTGTATATCTACTGTATATTTAAAAGGATCCTGGCAGATGATACTGCACTTTTTTTCTATTGAAATTGTCTCTGTGCTTTATCTATGAGACTATTGTCTCAGAGATTACTGACAGGTGGTTGCCATTTCCCAAATCAATGCAGCAGATGCTTAGTGAGTGGCACTCAGGAAATGACACAATAAAATAAATTTGCAAAGCACATAAACACATTTTAGGGGACTAAAGATAAAGTGAAGCTTTATTTAGTTTTTTGCTTGTAGATTAATGTATAATGTCATATGTCAGTGTTCTGTGAAGACAGTGGTCAATCAATGACTATATGCAGCTCTATACATGCATCATGCCCATTTAAGATTACATCCATGAATTTAAATTATGGAAGGTTGATTTTATTTCTGTGAGATCTTGTAATGCCATCTTGTAAATTCTCAGTTATGAAAATGATTTTCTTTTACACTTGCCATTTGGTAAACTCTTGCTCTGAAGTTTGACATACTTTGCCTTCTTAATTATTAAAGTTTGCAGACCCATGCATTAGGATTTGGCAAATAATGTGCTTTACTCATACAGAAGCACTGTGCAACCGCAAGACGCATGCATGCTGCTCCTTTATGCACCTGGTTAGTGAATACAATCCCTCTAAAAGAGAGGCTTGATTTATAGTCTTCACTAAACTGCCTGGCACAGTGCAATCAGTGGTATAGGAACTGGTGGTGGTGGTCGGGGGGAAAATCCCCATGTGATTATATGAATAGGGGACACAAAAAATAGCACAATTAAACTAAATAATGCATTAACAGTTTTGGCCTCTAGAGGACACCAGCGCTATAGAGCAGTATGTCTTTACCATGAAAGCTTTGATCCACAGAGTTGAATAGCACCACTCAGGGTCACAGTTTTTTGTCTCTTTATACTTTCCCCCCCCCCCCCCCAGATTTATTTAGGCTCCTTCGCCCATGAATACAGACATATTTGAAGTGAGTGAAAGCAATGTATTAAACTGAGATATTACTGTGCATGTCACTATCTAGAATCTGTAAAGTACTGTATGTTCAATCTGCATTTTAGAAGAACTAAATTTGGTCATAATATTTTAGAAATCAAAAGCTCTAAATAGAGACATTATTTTTTTTCTACCGGAAGTCACTATTTTTGTTTATCTATGAGAGGACTTCCAACGCACACTCTGTTTTAGCTGTTACACTTAAAGGGCCACTGTAGACTAGGAAAGTTTGAGAACTTTGTAAAAATGAACAGCAATATTAGGTGTGTAAGCTGTGGGCATAAATTATTATTATTTACATTTTGTATTTTAGTAGACATTTGTAGAGCCTGAATCAGTGGTGAAGCTAATGAATAGATGGCCCCGGTGCAATTTTTTTTATATATAATATATATATAATTTCCCAAGGCAAAAAAATTGACAGCACTAGGGCCCCTAGAGGAGGGCCCAGGTGCATTGCACCAGGTGCACTAGTAGTAGTTCCGCCCCTGGCCTGAATGATGTCATATTTGTTCCTTTCCTGCTGCCTTGAATACTTAGTGGTTGTGTTCTACTGATGTTTATGTTCTATTCAAGAGTCGAATGATGAGGCAGGAGTGTGGGGGAGTTGCTGACTGATTGGGAGGATGCAGATCAGCACTGGACACCTTCCCTCTCTCTACCATAGGCTCAGAAAAGGCAGCTTGCAATTATACTTGCAAGCATCACTTGCCACCCTCTGTAACCACCCTTTGTTTCTTGAGAAACAGTTTCCAATAACTATCTGAGTCTTTCTTTGAAAATACTTAAATGTCCATTACTTACATAGCTGCTAATGGTGTTAGCATGTTGTACTTTACAAACATTTTTGAAGCCTTATTAAATTGCGATCCAGCGAATTGAATAGGGCTCTATATAAGCACCGAGCATATTTTTTTTACAGAAGTTTTTAGTTAGGGAAGACCTTGCTTTTGGATAGAAGTTAACTAACTAAAAACTTCTGTAAAACAATATGCTCTGTGCTTAGAGTCCTTTTCAATTTGCTAAATTGCAATTTAATACGGCTTTTGGAGTTTTTCCTAATCTACATTGCCCCTTTAAAATATGACAAAATTTAGCATTAGGACCAACAAAAATCTAACATTTTGGCGCGTTACAAATAAAGGAAATAACAATAATATAATAGTAAATTAAAAAATCTAAATGTATTTATTTTATTCCTAAAACCCATTTCACAATTATCAAATGTTTGCAGTGGAAACAGTGTATAGCAAGTCATTATTTCCTAAAAATATTTTAAAAGACTACTTGCAGACAGGCTTAATATAATACACCTATGATAAAAGGACATGTGCAGTACTGTTACTTTGTATCACCTATTACCTGACTTTGCACATTATCACCCAGCCTCAGGGATGTATTACATTCAGCTGGTTCTTCCTGTACTTTACTACACCTTTATTTGGTGTATTTATATAACCTTTCATAGCAGGATCCCCTTTTAACCCAATGTCTCCCGCAGCAGCCATGTTTTCTTCAGCCCATCACAACTCTTAAGTCCCTTCTCCAGGGCAAGTGATGAATTATGCATGTGTGTGAGCCCACGTGACCCAGGTTTAGTCTGAATGATTCAGGACCTGTGCGTGCACATCCTGCCTCCGCCTCCTCCCTGCCAGCCTCACAGACAGGAGACATGGAGCTCTACACAGCCTGCTGATCTCCAGCACTGGGTGAGTGGCTTGGGGAATGCTCTGTCACCCAGCTCTTCTATGCCTCTCTTTATGGTACCCATCATCACTTTGATCCTTTGTGTCACCCATCCTCAGCATCTTCCATCCTTTACCCCTCCTGCCTCCCACCAGGAGACTCCTGCCTGCCTGCTGGTCTTGGGTGGTGTTACTACTATGCAAAACCATACAGATCAGGAGAGTCTGCTCCTTGTCTTATCTCACAGCTCAGTACAAGGGCGTTTGCTTGTGTCTGCACCCACAGCCCAGAGAGGAGTCCAAACCATGGGTCTGATCTACTGCCACCCCAGCAGCTTGTAGCATATGAAATGAAAGTATTATGTGTCTGGTGCCATCTGCAGTAACCCACACTGTAGATACTGGATCCTTAGCAAGGTGATAATAGTGATGCAGTCATGTTACAGATAATGAATGGGGAAACCTGTACCATAACTGCTTTACAGCATTTCTATTATGTTTTTATAGTTCTCTTATCTCAGTAATGCAAGTGAAATGATTTTAAATAATGTATATCAATTCAGAAAAAAAAGATTACTGTGTTTCTGATTGTTTATAATTTGTTATATATTCATAGTAAAAAGATCACTGGGAAAAAACCTATATGTAGTTATTTGGTATATCTATTTCCTATTGTCTTTATGTTACTGTAGCTTCATACTGTCTATATATATAGTGCTAATGATACATTAGCAAGCTCACAAGATATTTGGTAAGCAGATACGATAAATAGAGGTGCTGAGTTCAGTAATATTATCTGCCCCAAACAGAGACAACCTACACTTAGAAATGACACTGAAAAATAATACATGTGTTATATTATACTATCTCCTGTATTTCAAACTTGCTGCAGTTGCCAGTTCCTATGTATTATGCACATTGCATTTCTTCTGGTGCTTATAGAGTTAATAGAAGTTGTGCTATAGCTGTGAATTATTGGCTATTGGTTTTCAGTCTTTGGTTACTATTATTTTCCTCTGTCTATATAATTATTTCCTTTCCCTGAAGTAAGCTTTCTATTCAAGCAGAAAGGTGGTCATTAGGGCTTTAGACATCAGTGACAAAGCAAAGTGCTTTCTGCCAGAGGGGGTTAATTTTACTTGACATGAAAGCGATTTATCAGTTATGGTGAATGCTACTTACAGCTCCATGATAGACTGATATTTTATCAACAGAGCCAATGATTCCCTGAGGATCTCAGACACAAGGGCCAGATTCAGTTGCCCAATTCGTACATTTATACACACTTAAAAGCATTCTTAATATTGCTACATATTCGGCAAATATTACTTATTGGCACTAATGAATTCTTAAGTCAATAAAATGTATATAAACATTTATTAAAAAAGACACCCGAAGCCAAATTTATGAGTTCAATTGAATAAGGCCCTATGGGTTTGTAATGGAGCTGTCCAAGGTCCTGAAATCCATAACCATAGCACTTGGAAACAATTACATTAAACATGTATATTTAACATTATACTAGGTGCATTGTACAGGTTGTTTTATTGTATATTTTATACATCTGTCATAAAAATGTAAAGTTTATGGAACTTTTTATATTGTTTCTTGGTCCTTTTCATGTCACTGCTATGGCGGAATGGCCTAATGTGCCATATAATGAAGATGGAAAATACATATATGTTCATAGTCCAGATAAGGCTAATCCTTGACCATCTAAGAACTATCATGTTATAAAATGATTTTGTTTTTATTTTTCAATTTATTTTTTAAAATGTTCATATTAAAAAAAAAAATTCCTTTAACACATTAGGTTAAAATGACAGAGCAACTGTCCCAGTTATTGCAGAAATGAAAGGCGCTCAATTGAATACATATAATTGATACTGGCTGTTGGGAGTGGCAGTGTTAAATAATTGAATTTGAAAGTTAAGTATTTTAAGCATAAACTACACAAAGAGATCCTGCCTGTTATAAGTAGGCAGAGCATGTCCAGTTGGTATAAATAATAATAGTGACAGAAATGTTCTCATATATAAGCCTATGTGACTACTTTTGACATGCTTTTGTTACTTATCACCTCCTCTTTGAGAGTTAATCAATCCTTGCCTCAACCAAAAATACAAGCTTATCCTTTGAGCTTTTTAGACATTATAGTCTTAAATGGAAAAATTTGAAATGTATTGTTGCAGTGAAGACAGTATATAAACATTTAGAGAAAGACTAATTTATGTGACCTGAGAGTATGTGCTATTAAGCTCAGTAAATTGTGCAGAGCAACCGACTGTGCAGATTCATTGTACATAAATAGTATGAGTGCTGTAATAGCTATCGCTGAGATTAATAATAAATATAAAGCAATGAAAAGATCTTTAATTTTTTTAATTTTTTTTTTCACAAATGCTACTTGATTTTGATTGCTCGTTGTGATAGTGTAGAATAGTTTTGATGACTAAATTTGTTTCCACTGGTAAACTACTGTATCATTTTACCCACAAGTAATACAAATGTACACACAATTTCAGTACAGATACTGATGTTATACCAGTTAGTGAGCTTTTCTTGATAATTATAAGGATTTAGTGTACTTAGTTGAATTCCTTCATGATTGTGGCATCACTATCCAGCTGATCTCACTCAGATTCATCTAATGCCATATACTTGCTTTCTTGTGATTCTTGGGCTCAGTAAATGTAAGAACTTGCTTATAAGACAAGAATATTGGCTACAGCCTTTAAACAAATGTATCTACAAATACACTTTTATGTAGCTAATTGTACTTTTCATTAATATTGTTGGTTGATAGCATCTTGCTCACTTGCAGAGAAAGACAGCTAATAGCATATTGGCTAGATATATGTTGTTGCTATATAGATTACATATGCCTATGAAGTAGGACAGTTGTGCCAATAGTCAAAGACATGTTTTGTAGAAAAAAAATGACATTGTATTGTCCTATGCTCCCTGTAACATGACCATAGATGTATATTTACTATGCAGCTTTGAAGCACAGGTGTATTTTTATCTGATGCCTGCACCTGCATTATAGGGAAATATTATATATAGAACTAATTTGTTATTGTCAGTTCCTCTGCAAAAGCAAATATTGTAGAAAAAGTAATAGATAGGTGTAACAGCCTTCAGTAGTAAATGAGAAATACAAATAAAGTGTAAGCAGATGACTAGGATGTGCACAGGGCCAGCTTTCCTCCTATACAGTGCCTTGCAAAAGTATTCACCCCCCTTGACATTTTTCGTGTTTTTGTTGACTCACAACCTGGATATAACATGGATTGTTTTGAGGATTTGAAATCATTTAATTTACAGAACATGCCCACAACTTTGAAGATGTATTTTTTTTATTGTGAAGCAAACAACAAAAAGGAAAAAATAACAGTAGAAATGTCAATGTGAATACTATTCACCACCCTAAAGTCAATACTTTGTAGGGCCATCCTTTTGCGGCAATCACAGCTCCAAGTTCACTTTGGATAAGTCTCTATGAGCTTACCACATCTTACCACAGGGATTTTTGCCAATTCCTCCTTGCAAAACTGTTCCAGCTCCCTTCAAGTTGGATAGTTTGCGCTTGTGAACCGCAATCTTTATGTCTGACCACATATATTCTATGGATTGAGGTCTGGGCGTTTTTTTTTGCTGAAAGTTAATGGCTTTCTCCTGGCCACCTCTGCAATAAAGCCCAACTCTATGGAGTGTACGGCTTATTGTCGTCCTAATGTACAGATACTCCAGGTCTCTGCTGTGGACTCTGCAGCTCCTCCAGGGTTACCTTAGGTCTCTGTGCAGCCTACTCTGATAAAATGCCCTCCTTGCCCGGGTCCGTGAGTTTTGGTGAGAGGCCGTCTCTTGGCAGGTTTGCTGTTGTGCCATGTTCTTTCCATTTGGTTATGACAGATTTGATGGTGCTCCTGTGGATCATCAAAGATTTAGGGATATTTTTTTATGACCTAACCCTGACTTTGTACTTCTCAACAACATTGTCCCTTACTTGTTTGGAGATTTCCTTGGTCTTCATGACAGTGTTTGTTTAGTGGTACCTCTTGCTTGGGTGTTGCAGCCTCTGGGGCCTTTCAACAAAGGTGTGTATATGTAATGACAGATCATGTGACAGTTAGATTGCACACAGGTGGACATCATTTCACTAATTATGTGACTTCTGAAGGTAATTGGTTGCACCAGAGCTTTCTATGGGCTTCATAACAAAGGGGGTGAATACATACGCACATGACAATCTTCTATTACTAAAAAATAGTTTTATGTATATATTTCACTTCACCAACTTAGACTTTTGTGTTCTGATCCATCACATAAAATTCAGATTAACAAAACATTGAACTTAAGTCTGTAATGTATTGGTCCGAATATAAGCCGCACCCGCATATAAGCCGCACCTGTAAAATTCAAGGGGAAAAAATGAAAAAAAGATAGTACTCAAATATAAGCCGCATCCTTAAAATTGGAGAGAAAAAGACTCTCTCCAAGTGATCAGCCATTGCAAGAAACAGGCTTTCTAATTAGTACTGTAGTTTCTTTTGCAGGTTACAGGCCTTACAGGATGTTAGAATCACTAAAGCCGTAAATCACTATTCAATTGCTACAATACCGCAGTCTCAAGCATGCAAATCATCACCCTTAACTCGCAATCGCGTAAATCGGCAGTAATTTTACGTTCGCGAATATAAGCCGCACACGTAACTCACAGGTTTGCAAATCGGCAGTGATTTTTTTTACGGTCGCGAATATAAGCCGCACCCGTAACTCGCAAACTCAAAAATCAGAAAAAAGGTGCGACATATATTCGGACCAATACGGAATGTAATAATGGTGTGATATTAAGATATTTTTGTTGCAATACAGGGAGTGCAGAATTATTAGGCAAGTTGTATTTTTGAGGATTCATTTTATTATTGAACAACAACCATGTTCTCAATGAACCCAAAAAACTCATTAATATCAAAGCTGAATATTTTTGGAAGTAGTTTTTAGTTTGTTTTTTAGTTTTAGCTATTTTAGGGGGATATCTGTGTGTGCAGGTGACTATTACTGGTGCATAATTAATTAGGCAACTTAACAAAAAAAACAAATATATAACCCATTTCAATTATTTATTTTTACCAGTGAAACCAATATAACATCTCAACATTCACAAATATACATTTCTTACATTCAAAAACAACACAAAAACAAATCAGTGACCAATATAGGGGGGCCACCTTTCTTTTGCGAAGGACACTCAAAAGGCCTGCCATCCATGGATTCTGTCAGTGTTTTTGATCTGTTCACCATCAACATTGCGTGCAGCCAGCAACCACAGCCTCCCAGACACTGTTTCAGAGAGGGTGTACTGTTTTCCCTCCTTGTAAATCTCACATTTGATGATGGACCACAGGTTCTCAATGGGGTTCAGATCAGGGTGAACAAGGAGGCCAGGTCATTAATTTTCTTCTTGTATACCCTTCTTGCCAGCCACGCTGTGAGGTACTTTGGACGCGTGTGATGGAGCATTGTCCTGCATGAAAATCATGTTTTTCTTGAAGGATGCAGACTTCTTCCTGTACCACTAGCTTGAAGAAGGTGTCTTCCAGGAACTGCAAGTAGGACTGGGAGTTGAGCTTGACTTCCATCCTCAACCCGAAAAGGCCCCACAAGCTCATCATTGAATGATACAGCCCAAACCAGGTACTCCACCTCCACCTTGCTGGCGTCTGAGTCGGACTGGGAGCTCCTTGCCCTTTACCAATCCAGCCACGGGCCCATCCATCTGGCCCATCAAGACTCACTCTCATTCATCAGTCCAAAAAACCTTAGAAAAATCAGTCTTGAGATATTTCTTGGCCCTGTCTTGACGTTTCAGCTTGTGTTTCTTGTTCAGTGGTGGTCGTCTTTTAGCCTTTCTTACCTTGGCCATGTCTCTGAGTATTGCACACCTTGTGCTTTTGGGCACTCCAGTGATGTTGCAGCTCTGAAATATGGCCAAACTGGTGGCAAGTGGCATCGTGGCAGCTGCACGCTTGACTTTTCTCAGTTCATGGGCAGTTATTTTGCGCCTTGGTTTTTCCACACGCTTCTTGCGACCCTGTTGACTATTTTGAATGAAACGCTTGATTGTTCGATGATCACGCTTCAGAAGCTTTGCAATTTTAAGAGTGCTGCATCCCTCTGCAAGATATCTCACTATTTTTGACTTTTCTGAGCCTGTCATGTCCTTCTTTTGACCCATTTTGTCAAAGGAAAGGAAGTTGCCTAATAATTATGCACACCTGATATAGGGTGTTGATGTCATTAGACCACACCCCTTCTCATTACAGAGATGCACATCACCTAATATGCTTAATTGGTAGTAGGCTTTCGAGCCTATACAGCTTGGAATAAGACAACATGCATAAAGAGGATGATGTGGTCAAAATACTCATTTGCCTAATAATTCTGCACTCCCTGTATATATACTTAATATAGATTTCATAGATAGAACATTTTAGGAGCCAGCTGTCCACTGCTATATGTAGATAAAAGTTATAAACGTTATACATTATGTTATAGAGGCATAATAATAAGTAATTTGAAGCAACATTGTTTTCATATTTCAGCATTTAATAATCTTGGCTCCACAAGGAAAATTTGCAGACAACTCAACTATATTAATAAAGTAATATATAGCAATGTCTTAAATACACTTTTCTCTTTTGTATGCTATTCCAATGTAGTAAAGTCAACAGGTACACATAATTTAGCAGCCTATTCTTTTCTTAACATCTGTGTTGCTGAAAGGATTATAAACACAATGATATATCAGCGCTAGATCCATTATTCAAGCTGTTTGCCAGAGGACATTCAGTTATAATTTTCCATACAACTGCCAACTTCCCTATTTTCCCATTTTTTATACACACTGTAATCTAACTTTTCTAAACACTGCAGATGCCATATGCCTGTTTAACAGGCTGTCACATGTAATGTTATGTGCTTAGTCTTAATATTTAGAAAAGTCTTTAACTGATACCAGAGCAGATTCTTTAGTAATATACATTAACATTCTTTGTGAGTGGCATTAGATCATACAAGGATGGCTTATAGTTTTAGTCTAATACAGAGGTTCCCATCCAAATGAGTCATTGTATGAGTAATTATTCTACAATTCATATTGTCGGTGCCAGAGTGATAGAAATCCTACCCCTTTATCCTTGAATATGAAACCTTTTCTATTTTCCATTATCTCAGTGTAATTGGGGTCTGTTTTTTCTTGAAAACAACCTAAAGTTTAAGGTTCTTCACAAGGATGAAAGAGAATACAGATTTATTTTTTTTGTAATGTACTAAGTGCCATGCATAAGCTACTATGTATTCCTCAAGTGGTGTTTTGAATTTATCTTTTAAATACATATATACAGTTGTTTAAATGCTAATTTCCATGATGATTTTGTACAATCTGTGGCTCTTGAGCAAGACGTGGCTTAGTGCAGATCAACCTGTAGCTGTTCTGTCATCTTCAGGTTATATTTGGCAGTATCTGTTTGGTTAATCTATTCTACAACTCTCACCACATGCCTTCTTGGTGTCATAACCCTGGTTTATTGTAATAAACCAATATGGCGGCATCGCAAAGCATTTTGGTTTACTAATATCTGTGACATCTGCTCTAATGTAGTCAGTTTAATTATGAAATGGTTTGCTGCAGGCTTTGATGTCTATTGTATATGGTTTGCCATTTCTAGCCTTCTTGGCCAGCCTCTTCTTTCAGTGAACAACTTCACATGGTATGTGTATTACATGTACTATAAGTATGTTTAATGATTATATTTATTTAGTATCAGCAATGTGCATAGCTTTTTGTAACAAGTATTTATGCAATATTTGGGGGGGAACCGTGTCCATTAGTTAATACCTTAAGATAAAGGAGTACCCTACCCTAAGAGTTTTACAGCCCAGCCAATCCCTATATGTTTGCATGTGACAATGTTAAGCACAATCTCCTGATGTTACATCCTGAAACATATTTATGATGACAGATAAGAACCAAAAATGACCATCTAGTCTTCACATACTAGCTACATAACATTCTGGCTTCGTTAAGTCTCATGATACCCGCCTGCTAATCCCAGGCATGCTAAAATGTCTAGACAAATCCTTGTTTAATGAGAGCATCAAACAATCAATATTAAAGTTCAGTGTAATTAATGTCCCAAGCAACTGAACTTCTATCTACAATACTCTGAGAAGCAACATACACAGTGCTGTAAATTACTGCTTTCAAATAAAGTAGAAATGGCCATTTCTTATGAATTCTAAGTGCTAGATGGGCTGCCATTTTATACATATAAGTTCCTGTTCAATGTTTTAGAGTAACCTTCCTCTGTAGTTCCATCAATGCTTTCCTTTAGTCACCCAAATTCTCAGGTTCTTTAAAATGTGAACATGATAAGACAGCTTATTTATCCCAGAAATTAAGGACAGCAACCTGTAATGAAAGTTGTGGATAGCTGAAACACAGATATGGGTCAGTTATTGGAAAAACTGAACAGGCACATAGATAAATTGTCAATGTTGATTCTCAGGTTGGTAAAATCCGCTAAAAATATGTACCACTTTATTGATGTATGTCCTTATTCAGATGTGTTCTACTATTAGCTTCAGACAATGTTGTTTGGGACATGCGTGTTTACTGTATTTATTTATTCAATGTCAGTGCAGACTGTGATGAACTCATGACTTTAGTGTACACACATCTTCCTGAACTCATCTGTTATTGGCTTTGATTAGTATCCTTAGATATATTGTTTTTTTCTGGTTTAGATAGAAATATAAAAGTTTAAATTTATGATTTTTTTCAGTACCCCCTCATTATTGACTTGAAAAATAGGATGGGGAGACACAATATTGTGCATCCAATTAAACAGCGAAAGCTGCCTTTTAATCTTTTTATTTTAGATGTTCTGGGTAAGTATGACCTTATGTTAGTAGAGACTGATAGCCGTAAGTATGGCAGATGGTTAACCCATAGAATATGTAACCTGAGCTGCAATCTTTTGTTTGGTATTGCCAACAAGCATCACATGCATTATTGACTGTTTGATAGCCAGGTGTTTTGATCTCTCTGTGTTTTGTATCTAACTTTACATTTTGAAAATAATAAAAAAAAGGTTGTGGTGCTGATTTCTTTAAAATTAATATGCATTAAATACCATTGTTTCCATAGTTTGCTTTAAATACCAGTGTTTCCATGTTTTGTTAATTATTGGTTCACTGAATCCATTTAGCATTCAGAATTGTGCATTATTTATTGTATTTATCTATAGCTCTTACTTGGCTCGGCACACTGTGTGCATCTTAGATTCCTCGTCTGCTCTCTGCTTGTCTTGTGGATCAGCAGATCTGGGCATCTGTGCTCAGTGCAATCTGATACAAAGATGAAGGTAGGCTCTTGAGAATTGGTAAAAATAGCATGGTTAATGATGGCACTTGATATCAGTAAGAAATGTTTATGTATTTAGAACTACTGTATTTCAGTTGCTAGATACTTTCGCTCCTACAGATAATATGGGAAGAGCCCAATATGGCCATGAACTAAATGATCAGATATTGGCATAAACTGTATTACTTTACTGCCATCACTCCATTTACATGATACTCTCTAACTTTAGGACAAGAAATAGCGGAACAGGGTATTTGTTATATCACAGACCACATAAACTCATATCTCCCAACCTCTCCAATTTTTGAAGCATAGGAATTTCCTGTGTTTCTTTCTTGTAGCAAATTCTCACATGGAAAGGTAAACCCCTTTCTTCTAGCCGTAACCATGTACAATTTACTCTTGTTCCACCTTTTGTGTCACTCAAAGTGTAGATGAAAGATAGAAGCCTAAAGTATCAGCTCTACATAATATACATTTGTGTATTATATACATCACATATAATAGTTGTCAAACTACGAATCGTCGTCACGTTTTGCAAGCTCGTAAAGCGAGCTCCCAAGAACTGCGTCCCTCGCAAAGCGAAGGCTCATTGCATGCCGCCAATGGCCGCATCTGCGGAGGTGGAGGCTCTGCGCTGCCTCACAAGCGGTTACAAACACCCACAGAAGCGGGACTTTGAAAAAATACATCTAACACGCAATCGCTACATACAGACTTACACCAAAAAATACGAGCCGCGGGACTTAGAATGAAAAAATGATGGACTTACACTAAAAAAATACGAGACGCGGGACTTAGAAAAAAAAACATTAGGAACTTGCAAAAATATGACCATAATGGCCGAACTGCGCGCACCTGAAAACATTAAAAACACAATAAATACACACAAAAATTACACAAAAAGCTTACCCACAGCAAGGGGGAGGGGGCACCCAGGACCTCTGCAAGTGAAGTTACACCTCATTTTAAGTCCAAATTACCGAGTTTAGACACACGAAAATCCCCTGAGAGAAAAAATGGTCGCCGAAAAAAACTAAAACAAGGCTACAGGACCCTAAAGCCGCAAGACACCACCAAGCACATACAGCTTTTCCAAAAAGCCATACGAGGTACAAGATACACTTTTAGCAAGGACGCTAAATCATCCACAACCGCGTACCACATACACATTCGCCGCCATTTTACAACACTAACTTACACAATGCGGATGTACACAGCTACACTAACGGCTTCCCCTCGCACACGCAGCCTATTTACACTACACACTGCACACATTGCTGACACTTACACCTCAGCTCCACAACAGTGCAAACCTACATATGCTGCAGGAACATCAAAACAGATTGTCAGCTCTTCAGCACAATTCTTCCTGCATGTATTACTTACAAATAGGTAAAGTATATTCATTTACTAATTTATTAATTATTTAATTAGCATACAAAAGTACAAATACACAACAAAAAAAGAAAAAAAAATATCGCAATAAACACAAAAGACATTCACCTCGCGCCTCACAACGAGCGCCAACGCTGCTCAAAGCACACAAACTACACCAGGGGACAGCCTTGCAATAACTGCAAAAAGGAGATCACCGACAACCTTACAATGACAGTAAAAGCGCCTCTCATAAAAAGAGTACAACAACCAAGAGCCTCCCGAAGGCGCTCATTGCTAGCCATCGATGAGCGCCAAAGGATCTCAGACCACCAAAAAAATGTATGTCTGTGGCAAACAGCATTACCTGCCTTACAATTTTATTGCCTCGTCATTTTTTATGGGCAAATCGCTAGTATTCAAATATAAACTGTATATATAGGGTAGCATTACTGCAAGAAGCAAGCAGAGGTAAATCAAAAAAGTATTTAAATCCAAGAAGTTATTAAAGAATCCAAGAAGTTATTAAACATGTCCTCAAATAGAAAAACAGCTTTGAATATACTAACTTTTGACTTTCATTCAGCTGAAGAGAATCCTTCCATAAGAGTGGCGTTCGGATGAATTCCTTATTCCTTATTATTTGCTCCCTGATTAATAATTTACTTTTACAGACAATACCTCGTGTCAGTCTGTGAACTGTCAGCCTCTATTTTTACCATAAAAATTGTCTGCATCCATTAATGAGGGTAATTTGATAGTGAATACAATACCACTCTGGTGGGAGAAACTCCTGAGCTGAATGTAGTAAATTTGAAGCTGTTTTTCTATTATTAAGTAACATTTTAACTTCCAATTGCAAATATTTATACTGTTTTGGTACTTCACTATGCTAACATATTAGCTGCTAGCTATTAGCTGCCCGCAAATTCCTTGAACTTGTACTTTTGGCTGAGGGAGTTTTTTTTTTTACATAAATGTTTAGATGTATTCTATTCAATCCAGTTTGTAAATTCCGACCACAATGCTGAACTCGTAAACTGTGACTTTTTAAATTTTAAGATTTCAGGGGGCATGTGATCTGAAAATATTTAAGCAAGCCCGTCATTTACCTCTTAGACACAGCCAATAGTAAATAAGATATCATACTTCCACGATTGCACATTTAGCATCTCCTTCTCCGGGACCTCTTCATCTCCTCACTCTCTGACTGTTGGCATACCCCATAGTTCAGTCCTAGGCCCCCTCCTCTTCTCCATCTATACATCCTCACTAGGAACCCTAATAAGATCTTTGGGATTTCAGTGTCATCTGTATGCAGATGACTCAAATCTACATCTCAACACCAGATCTATCCCCCTCTCTTCTAACACATGTCTCCAACTGCCTCTCCAGTATATCCTCTTGGATGTCCGCCCACCATCTCAAACTCAACATACCCAAGACCGAACTCCTAATCTTCCCACTCTCTACTTCCGCTTCAATTCCTCACATCTCTCTCACTGTTAACAATGCCATCATCACTCCCACCTCCCAAGCCCGTTGTCTTGGGTCTCTACTGGACCCAGCTCTGTCTTCCATAACATACAGTCACTAATTCACTAACAAAATCCTGCCTGCTTCATCTCACAAACATCTCTAAAATATGTCATTACCTCACACAAGACTACAACTAAGACACTCTCTCGTCATATCTCATCTTGACTACTGCAACTCCTTCCTTGTTGGTAACCACATCACCTGCTTGTCACCACTTTAATCCATAATGAATGCCTCCCCTTGACTCATCTACCGTACTCAACGTTCAGAGTCTGCAGCACCTCTCTCTCAATCACTCCATTGGCTTCCTGTTTCCTCAAGAATAAAATTTAAAATCATGACAATAACTTACAAAGCTCTCAACAACAGCCCACCCCCTTATATCTCGGCTCTCATCTCCAAATACTCCCCCACCCGCCCCCTTTGTTCTGCTAAGGACCTTCTTCTTTCTACCTCTCTTATAAACTCCTCTCATTCCCGCCTTCATCACTTTTCTCTCCTGTACCTAACCCAACCCCTTTAGACTGTTTGCGAGTTTTCAATCTTGCAAGGTGCTTTGGAGAAAACACATTGGGCACTGGATTCTAAGCCCAAAGACAGGGCCCTCCATCCTTTGCAACATGTTAATACTGCTTTTGTTTTGCCTTGATTTTAACCCATGTAACCTATGGAATACGTTGGCTTGTTACAAATAAATGAATGATGATAATAATAATTTTTAGCTATAAGGCTATATTTAAAATAAAGAATAGCAAAACGTAGGACACTGATTCTTATCTGCTATTATATCACATTCATTGTTTATTAATATTGAGTATCTAACACTATATATCCTAGAGTTAAGAGCAAGTGACATAACAAAACCCACTAAATATATATGAAGAATGGCAAATGATGACATTATTGCTACATAGGAAGTGTTTCAGTCTATGTACAGAGACAGTATTTACAGTCTGACTCATTCTTAATTGTGCTTTGCACATTGTGAATTGTCCCATTGACGTCACTCTTGGATGAAATGTAATTCAATCAATATCCACTAATAAGTATTCCAGCAAAGCTCAATATAGGATATCACAGTCATTGCAGCGAAGAGCTGGTGTGAGCTGCTAAATAGATATTGCCAATATACATAAGGACATATGATAAAATAGCATCAACAATGTTAACTAATGCACTTTTGCTAGAAGGTTTCCTTACTCATGTTCTCTGCAGCTCATTGACAAGTATCAGATTTGCGTGTCTGCTTCAGTGCTGATCCACACCCGACCTTCAGCCACATTAAATTAGAAACTCGTATCTGCAACGTGAGACCCGCAATGGCTGCGAGCTTGAAGAGTTGCGGATATACGGTGCTATTAAATTAGAACAGGCTGCAAGTTATGGGCTTGAAAGGCAAACCCATAAACCATTTGACGCTCGTTGGATGTGCGGCCAACGTGATCAATTAGTCAAACCCGTAGTTACGAGTTGGGATGGAGCCAATGGCAAAAGCGACCGTCAGAATTACATCACTGAAAAATGGAGGTGGGATTTCCAAAGTCCTACGGGGATCAATTACGAGTTACGATCGGACCCACATTCCAGATGTAATGTAGTATTGATAAAGCTGTAAATGTGATATTCTATAACATGCAAGTTACAGAATATGTATTAACACATTGATTGCCGGGATCAATATAACAAAAAATTAAACATGAAATAAAGTATTTTATATTGCTGATTTGCGAGCTTGAGAATGCTGTGCTATTAATTTTTTAGACCTAACATCACTTTCCCTTTCAATAAAAGTACAGTAGTGTAGTAATATTTACATTTACAGTGCTACGGGTTCAATTGGAATATAGCAGTTACGGGCTTGAAAGAACAAAGGATTTGCGGCCGTGAAGTTCCACGTTCCCGCAAGTCGTCTGCGGGTTGCTTTATGAGGCTAATTTAATAGCCTTCTAAGTAATAATAATAAGTCTTGCGAGCTACTTTAAGAGCTACGATTCATAAAATCGTCGCAATTTAATGGGGTCGCTTGTTATGAGGTGGTGATTAAGTGGGGGACACAGAACTGATCCATTTCTCATCTGTGGTGTAGCTATTGTCAAAGAGAAGGTGGATCATAAATAAGAGCAATACTGAAAGAGGGAGGAATATTGTTTTGTTCTTCATATTAAAGTTAAAGGGACATTGTGGGCCCTTTAACTGTAATAAATCAATGGATTAAAAAAAGGGCTAAATATTTTTAGAGCATATTTATAGAAAAAAATAAAACAATCTTTAAATTATCACTTATCTTAAAGACTACCCTCTGTCTGTTAAGTTTCAACATTCAAGGTTTATTCCCGCTTGAACGGCAGCTAAACAAAGTAACATGTCTATATAATAAAAGTGTAACTAGCAGCTGATTCTGTGACAATGAGATCATCTCATCCTCCAAGAAATCTATACGCTCAGATAGAGAAGATATTAGAAGATAACAATGGATAAGGTGCGGACAGCATACAATTGCATACATGGTTAATAAATGTAAATGTTGTTCATATACTTTTACTTTATTAAAAAGTTGTTCATTTTCAGCATAATAAAAATATCAGACTACAAGGTTGTAACGGATCTACTGGCACCTCGACCGGGTACCTCCGTTGATGGACGCGTCCTAGCTTGCGTCGAGGCCTACAAGCACCGCACCGGACACCACAACCACCACAGACTCGTTACAGCTCAAGGGAGTATGCAAAAGCATAGCAATCCCCAGTAGGATATAGCGATCCCCTCCAATAACGAGACGAGGCTACGTTTTGAAGGGTCAAGTAGTCAACTTTCTTTAATGACAGGGGATCTCCTTTTATGCAATGGTGCCCTCTGAAGGGCTACACCCACATAATTATCACAACAGCCAATTATATACATGGTTCAACCCCCACGTCTCCTCCCCTCAGATAACAGGTAACACAATTAAAACAGACACAATTTTAACCACATTCTGGATGTACCCCAAAAACAGGGGGTACACCTTTAAGTCCAGCACCGTTCAATAGCTCTCACCCAGGGGAACAACATATAAAAAAATGGCATGAATCAGACCAGGGGTTCAAAAGTTAGTAAAAGTATCTTTTACCCATAACACACAGACATTTCACATATCCCCCATAGTTGACCACACAATACACATAGAGGGACAATAGGTGGGTCACCTCATTATTCAAGAGTCCCTACCCCCATTGTTCATGGTGCCATCTTGTCTGCTAAAACCCTTTTGTTCTGCTATCTCTTGTGTGATTTAGCAGATACTATTAATAGGCAGATGGGCAACTCCTGACCAAGTGTATGAGACCAAAGATATTTGACTGCATACCACACAATACAATATTTTTACAGATATAACCACAATATATTATAACCCAGAACATATCTGCAGATAGCTTAGGTCTGAGCACACATTATTACTGAATGGCGCTCAGACCACATACATAGGGCCTCATTCTATTATCGGCCGCAGCCGTTGCGGGGCCGCAAGGACCGGCCGCAAGCTATTCGGCTATTCTATTCCCTTACGGCCGGAGGCTCCGGCAGGCTTGCGGACGGTGCCTTGCTATCTCTTGCGGCCGCTCGCGCCGGAGGAAAGCCTTTGATCTAAAACGGCCGCAAGAGATTTGCAATTCAATTGCTCCGGGAAACCTCTCTGCAAGGCTAAAAACGAGCCGCAGTTACTTGCAGGAAAAAGGTCTCGCTAGCACCAATTAAGCACATAAAATAGCTCAAATAAAGCCATCCTGCACTTTGAGAAGACTATAAAGGGATTTTAGGTGTTAGAAAAAATAGCACATAATTATCCTGTACTCAAATCCGTAAAATATTTTATTTTTAATATCCGTAAAATATCAATGTAAAAAGTCCAGAGTGCTTGGAGCACCTCAGACACACCCACGCCACAGCCGGAAAATAAACAGTTAATTTGAACTCGGGTTTGGGCAGATGTGCAAGCTTGAGAGTGGGTTCCTTTTAATCCTCATGTCCCCCAATATGA